>OZ012738.1:23044224-23672468 GCA_963859935.3 Lathyrus sativus | reverse complement strand
AGCTTGAATTTATTGATATTTACCATTTTCACATTGAATTATGGTAAGTTAGATGTAAATATAATCAATATGTTTCTTCTCCATCACTAAATTTCTTGTTTCTTCGTCACTAAGTCACATAGTTAAGAGACTGTAAATGAATGACAAATAAATTAAATCTACACGGGTGATCACTAAAATTAAATATTGAAGCTTAATGCTATTTGTATTCACTACAATCACATTGCATTATGGTATAATAGATGTAAACAATTTCTATATTTTTCTTCTTCTCCATCACAAAAATTTTTGTTTCCTCACGACTAAGAAACTAAGGTAAGTGACTACAAATGAGTGACACATAATTTATACATATGCATAACGATTAAAATTAAATAATCAAGCTCAATATTATTAATATTCGTCGTAATCACATTGACTTATGGTATATTACATGTAAAACAGTTCAATTATTTTCTTCACCATCCCAAAGTTTTAGATTTTTTTTATCACTAAGCTAAAAACATAAAAGACTATAGTATATGGAAATAATGAATTATATTTTATTTTTCTACTCCATCACAAAATTTTACGTTTTTACCCACTAAAAAACAAAGCTAAAAGACTATAATCCATGAGATATTTTTTATATAAAATAGATAATATTTATAATAAATAATCAAGCTTGAATTTATTGATATTTACCATTTTCACATTGAATTATGGTAAGTTAGATGTAAATATAATCAATATGTTTCTTCTCCATCACTAAATTTCTTGTTTCTTCGTCACTAATTCACATAGTTAAGAGACTGTAAATGAATGACAAATAAATTAAATCTACACGGGTCATCACTAAAATTAAATATTGAAGCTTAATGCTATTTGTATTCACTACAATCACATTGCATTATGGTATAATAGATGTAAACAATTTCTATATTTTTCTTCTTCTCCATCACAAAAATTTTTGTTTCCTCACCACTAAGAAACTAAGGTAAGTGACTACAAATGAGTGACACATAATTTATACATATGCATAACGATTAAAATTAAATAATCAATCTCTATATTATTTATATTCATCGTAATTACATTGACTTATGGTATATTACATCTAAAACAGTTCAATTATTTTCTTCACCATCCCAAAGTTTTAGATTTTTTTATCACTAAGCTAAAAACATAAAAGACTATAGTATATGGAAATATTGAATTATATTTTATTTTTCTACTCCATCACAAAATTTTACGTTTTTACCCACTAAAAAACAAAGCTAAAAGACTATAATCCATGAGATATTTTTTATATAAAATAGGTAATATTTAAAATAAATAATCAAGCTTGAATTTATTGATATTTACCATTTTCACATTGAATTATGGTAAGTTAGATGTAAATATAATCAATATGTTTCTTCTCCATCACTAAATTTCTTGTTTCTTCGTCACTAAGTCACATAGTTAAGAGACTGTAAATGAATGACAAATAAATTAAATCTACACGGGTGATCACTAAAATTAAATATTGAAGCTTAATGCTATTTGTATTCACTACAATCACATTGCATTATGGTATAATAGATGTAAACAATTTCTATATTTTTCTTCTTCTCCATCACAAAAATTTTTGTTTCCTCACCACTAAGAAACTAAGGTAAGTGACTACAAATGAGTGACACATAATTTATACATATGCATAACGATTAAAATTAAATAATCAAGCTCAATATTATTTATATTCGTCGTAATCACATTGACTTATGGTATATTACATGTAAAACAGTTCAATTATTTTCTTCACCATCCCAAAGTTTTAGATTTTTTTTATCACTAAGCTAAAAACATAAAAGACTATAGTATATGGAAATAATTAATTATATTTTATTTTTCTACTCCATCACAAAATTTTACGTTTTTACCCACTAAAAAACAAAGCTAAAAGACTATAATCCATGAGATATTTTTTATATAAAATAGGTAATAATTAAAATAAATAATCAAGCTTGAATTTATTGATATTTACCATTTTCACATTGAATTATGGTAAGTTAGATGTAAATATAATCAATATGTTTCTTTTCCATCACTAAATTTCTTGTTTCTTCGTCACTAAGTCACATAGTTAAGAGACTGTAAATGAATGACAAATAAATTAAATCTACACGGGTGATCACTAAAATTAAATATTGAAGCTTAATGCTATTTGTATTCACTACAATCACATTGCATTGTGGTATAATAGATGTAAACAATTTCTATATTTTTCTTCTTCTCCATCACAAAAAGTTGTGTTTCCTCACCACTAAGAAACTAAGGTAAGTGACTACAAATGAGTGACACATAATTTATACATATGCATAACGATTAAAATTAAATAATCAATCTCTATATTATTTATATTCATCGTAATCACATTGACTTATGGTATATTACATCTAAAACAGTTCAATTATTTTCTTCACCATCCCAAAGTTTAAGATTTTTTTATCACTAAGCTAAAAACATAAAAGACTATATTTTATGGAAATAAATAATTATATTTTATTTTTCTACTCCATCACAAAATTTTACGTTTTTACCCACTAAAAAACAAAGCTAAAAGACTATAATCGATGAGATATTTTTTATATAAAATAGGTAATAATTAAAATATATAATCAAGCTTGAATTTATTGATATTTACCATTTTCACATTGAATTATGGTAAGTTAGATGTAAATATAATCAATATGTTTCTTTTCCATCACTAAATTTCTTGTTTCTTCGTCACTAAGTCACATAGTTAAGAGACTGTAAATGAATGACAAATAAATTAAATCTACACGGGTGATCACTAAAATTAAATATTGAAGCTTAATGCTATTTGTATTCACTACAATCACATTGCATTATGGTATAATAGATGTAAACAATTTCTATATTTTTCTTCTTCTCCATCACAAAAATTTTTGTTTCCTCACCACTAAGAAACTAAGGTAAGTGACTACAAATGAGTGACACATAATTTATACATATGCATAACGATTAAAATTAAATAATCAAGCTCAACATTATTTATATTCGTCGTAATCACATTGACTTATGGTATATTACATGTAAAACAGTTCAATTATTTTCTTCACCATCCCAAAGTTTTAGATTTTTTTTATCACTAAGCTAAAAACATAAAAGACTATAGTATATGGAAATAATTAATTATATTTTATTTTTCTACTCCATCAAAAAATTTTACGTTTTTACCCACTAAAAAACAAAGCTAAAAGACTATAATCCATGAGATATTTTTTATATAAAATAGATAATATTTAAAATAAATAATCAAGCTTGAATTTATTGATATTTACCATTTTCACATTGAATTATGGTAAGTTAGATGTAAATATAATCAATATGTTTCTTCTCCATCACTAAATTTCTTGTTTCTTCGTCACTAATTCACATAGTTAAGAGACTGTAAATGAATGACAAATAAATTAAATCTACACGGGTCATCACTAAAATTAAATATTGAAGCTTAATGCTATTTGTATTCACTACTATCACATTGCATTGTGGTATAATAGATGTAAACAATTTTTATATTTTTCTTCTTCTCCATCACAAAAATTTTTGTTTCCTCACCACTAAGAAACTAAGGTAAGTGACTACAAATGAGTGACACATAATTTATACATATGCATAACGATTAAAATTAAATAATCAATCTCTATATTATTTATATTCATCGTAATCAAATTGACTTATGGTATATTACATCTAAAACAGTTCAATTATTTTCTTCACCATCACAAAGTTTTAGATTTTTTAATCACTAAGCTAAAAACATAAAAGACTATAGTATATGGAAATAATGAATTATATTTTATTTTTCTACTCCATCACAAAATTTTACGTTTTTACCCACTAAAAAACAAAGCTAAAAGACTATAATCCATGAGATATTTTTTATATAAAATAGGTAATATTTAAAATAAATAATCAAGCTTGAATTTATTGATATTTACCATTTTCACATTGAATTATGGTAAGTTAGATGTAAATATAATCAATATGTTTCTTCTCCATCACTAAATTTCTTGTTTCTTCGTCACTAAGTCACATAGTTAAGAGACTGTAAATGAATGACAAATAAATTAAATCTACACGGGTGATCACTAAAATTAAATATTGAAGCTTAATGCTATTTGTATTCACTACAATCACATTGCATTATGGTATAATAGATGTAAACAATTTCTATATTTTTCTTCTTCTCCATCACAAAAAATTTTGTTTCCTCACCACTAAGAAACTAAGGTAAGTGACTACAAATGAGTGACACATAATTTATACATATGCATAACGATTAAAATTAAATAATCAAGCTCAATATTATTTATATTCGTCGTAATCACATTGACTTATGGTATATTACATCTAAAACAGTTTAATTATTTTCTTCACCATCCCAAAGTTTTAGATTTTTTTTATCACTAAGCTAAAAACATAAAAGACTATAGTATATGGAAATAATTAATTATATTTTATTTTTCTACTCCATCACAAAATTTTACGTTTTTACCCACTAAAAAACAAAGCTAAAAGACTATAATCCATGAGATATTTTTTATATAAAATGGATAATATTTAAAATAAATAATCAAGCTTGAATTTATTGATATTTACCATTTTCACATTGAATTATGGTAAGTTAGATGTAAATATAATCAATATGTTTCTTCTCCATCACTAAATTTCTTGTTTCTTCGTCACTAACTCACATAGTTAAGAGACTGTAAATGAATGACAAATAAATAAAATCTACACGGGTCATCACTAAAATTAAATATTGAAGCTTAATGCTATTTGTATTCACTACAATCACATTGCATTGTGGTATAATAGATGTAAACAATTTCTATATTTTTCTTCTTCTCCATCACAAAAAGTTGTGTTTCCTCACCACTAAGAAACTAAGCTAAGTGACTACAAATGAGTGACACATAATTTATACATATGCATAACGATTAAAATTAAATAATCAATCTCTATATTATTTATATTCATCGTAATCACATTGACTTATGGTATATTACATCTAAAACAGTTCAATTATTTTCTTCACCATCCCAAAGTTTTAGATTTTTTTTATCACTAAGCTAAAAACATAAAAGACTATAGTATATGGAAATAATTAATTATATTTTATTTTTCTACTCCATCAAAAAATTTTACGTTTTTACCCACTAAAAAACAAAGCTAAAAGACTATAATCCATGAGATATTTTTTATATAAAATAGATAATATTTAAAATAAATAATCAAGCTTGAATTTATTGATATTTACCATTTTCACATTGAATTATGGTAAGTTAGATGTAAATATAATCAATATGTTTCTTCTCCATCACTAAATTTCTTGTTTCTTCGTCACTAATTCAAATAGTTAAGAGACTGTAAATGAATGACAAATAAATTAAATCTACACGGGTCATCACTAAAATTAAATATTGAAGCTTAATGCTATTTGTATTCACTACTATCACATTGCATTGTGGTATAATAGATGTAAACAATTTTTATATTTTTCTTCTTCTCCATCACAAAAATTTTTGTTTCCTCACCACTAAGAAACTAAGGTAAGTGACTACAAATGAGTGACACATAATTTATACATATGCATAACGATTAAAATTAAATAATCAATCTCTATATTATTTATATTCATCGTAATCAAATTGACTTATGGTATATTACATGTAAAACAGTTCAATTATTTTCTTCACCATCCCAAAGTTTTAGATTTTTTAATCACTAAGCTAAAAACATAAAAGACTATAGTATATGGAAATAATGAATTATATTTTATTTTTCTACTCCATCACAAAATTTTACGTTTTTACCCACTAAAAAACAAAGCTAAAAGACTATAATCCATGAGATATTTTTTATATAAAATAGGTAATATTTAAAATAAATAATCAAGCTTGAATTTATTGATATTTACCATTTTCACATTGAATTATGGTAAGTTAGATGTAAATATAATCAATATGTTTCTTTTCCATCACTAAATTTCTTGTTTCTTCGTCACTAAGTCACATAGTTAAGAGACTGTAAATGAATGACAAATAAATTAAATCTACACGGGTGATCACTAAAATTAAATATTGAAGCTTAATGCTATTTGTATTCACTACAATCACATTGCATTGTGGTATAATAGATGTAAACAATTTCTATAATTTTCTTCTTCTCCATCACAAAAAGTTGTGTTTCCTCACCACTAAGAAACTAAGGTAAGTGACTACAAATGAGTGACACATAATTTATACATATGCATAACGATTAAAATTAAATAATCAATCTCTATATTATTTATATTCATCGTAATCACATTGACTTATGGTATATTACATCTAAAACAGTTCAATTATTTTCTTCACCATCCCAAAGTTTAAGATTTTTTTATCACTAAGCTAAAAACATAAAAGACTATATTTTATGGAAATAAATAATTATATTTTATTTTTCTACTCCATCACAAAATTTTACGTTTTTACCCACTAAAAAACAAAGCTAAAAGACTATAATCGATGAGATATTTTTTATATAAAATAGGTAATAATTAAAATATATAATCAAGCTTGAATTTATTGATATTTACCATTTTCACATTGAATTATGGTAAGTTAGATGTAAATATAATCAATATGTTTCTTTTCCATCACTAAATTTCTTGTTTCTTCGTCACTAAGTCACATAGTTAAGAGACTGTAAATGAATGACAAATAAATTAAATCTACACGGGTGATCACTAAAATTAAATATTGAAGCTTAATGCTATTTGTATTCACTACAATCACATTGCATTATGGTATAATAGATGTAAACAATTTCTATATTTTTCTTCTTCTCCATCACAAAAATTTTTGTTTCCTCACCACTAAGAAACTAAGGTAAGTGACTACAAATGAGTGACACATAATTTATACATATGCATAACGATTAAAATTAAATAATCAAGCTCAACATTATTTATATTCGTCGTAATCACATTGACTTATGGTATATTACATGTAAAACAGTTCAATTATTTTCTTCACCATCCCAAAGTTTTAGATTTTTTTTATCACTAAGCTAAAAACATAAAAGACTATAGTATATGGAAATAATTAATTATATTTTATTTTTCTACTCCATCACAAAATTTTACGTTTTTACCCACTAAAAAACAAAGCTAAAAGACTATAATCCATGAGATATTTTTTATATAAAATGGATAATATTTAAAATAAATAATCAAGCTTGAATTTATTGATATTTACCATTTTCACATTGAATTATGGTAAGTTAGATGTAAATATAATCAATATGTTTCTTCTCCATCACTAAATTTCTTGTTTCTTCGTCACTAACTCACATAGTTAAGAGACTGTAAATGAATGACAAATAAATAAAATCTACACGGGTCATCACTAAAATTAAATATTGAAGCTTAATGCTATTTGTATTCACTACAATCACATTGCATTGTGGTATAATAGATGTAAACAATTTCTATATTTTTCTTCTTCTCCATCACAAAAAGTTGTGTTTCCTCACCACTAAGAAACTAAGCTAAGTGACTACAAATGAGTGACACATAATTTATACATATGCATAACGATTAAAATTAAATAATCAATCTCTATATTATTTATATTCATCGTAATCACATTGACTTATGGTATATTACATCTAAAACAGTTCAATTATTTTCTTCACCATCCCAAAGTTTTAGATTTTTTTTATCACTAAGCTAAAAACATAAAAGACTATAGTATATGGAAATAATTAATTATATTTTATTTTTCTACTCCATCAAAAAATTTTACGTTTTTACCCACTAAAAAACAAAGCTAAAAGACTATAATCCATGAGATATTTTTTATATAAAATAGATAATATTTAAAATAAATAATCAAGCTTGAATTTATTGATATTTACCATTTTCACATTGAATTATGGTAAGTTAGATGTAAATATAATCAATATGTTTCTTCTCCATCACTAAATTTCTTGTTTCTTCGTCACTAATTCACATAGTTAAGAGACTGTAAATGAATGACAAATAAATTAAATCTACACGGGTCATCACTAAAATTAAATATTGAAGCTTAATGCTATTTGTATTCACTACTATCACATTGCATTGTGGTATAATAGATGTAAACAATTTTTATATTTTTCTTCTTCTCCATCACAAAAATTTTTGTTTCCTCACCACTAAGAAACTAAGGTAAGTGACTACAAATGAGTGACACATAATTTATACATATGCATAACGATTAAAATTAAATAATCAATCTCTATATTATTTATATTCATCGTAATCAAATTGACTTATGGTATATTACATGTAAAACAGTTCAATTATTTTCTTCACCATCCCAAAGTTTTAGATTTTTTAATCACTAAGCTAAAAACATAAAAGACTATAGTATATGGAAATAATGAATTATATTTTATTTTTCTACTCCATCACAAAATTTTACGTTTTTACCCACTAAAAAACAAAGCTAAAAGACTATAATCCATGAGATATTTTTTATATAAAATAGGTAATATTTAAAATAAATAATCAAGCTTGAATTTATTGATATTTACCATTTTCACATTGAATTATGGTAAGTTAGATGTAAATATAATCAATATGTTTCTTTTCCATCACTAAATTTCTTGTTTCTTCGTCACTAAGTCACATAGTTAAGAGACTGTAAATGAATGACAAATAAATTAAATCTACACGGGTGATCACTAAAATTAAATATTGAAGCTTAATGCTATTTGTATTCACTACAATCACATTGCATTGTGGTATAATAGATGTAAACAATTTCTATATTTTTCTTCTTCTCCATCACAAAAAGTTGTGTTTCCTCACCACTAAGAAACTAAGGTAAGTGACTACAAATGAGTGACACATAATTTATACATATGCATAACGATTAAAATTAAATAATCAATCTCTATATTATTTATATTCATCGTAATCACATTGACTTATGGTATATTACATCTAAAACAGTTCAATTATTTTCTTCACCATCCCAAAGTTTAAGATTTTTTTATCACTAAGCTAAAAACATAAAAGACTATATTTTATGGAAATAAATAATTATATTTTATTTTTCTACTCCATCACAAAATTTTACGTTTTTACCCACTAAAAAACAAAGCTAAAAGACTATAATCGATGAGATATTTTTTATATAAAATAGGTAATAATTAAAATATATAATCAAGCTTGAATTTATTGATATTTACCATTTTCACATTGAATTATGGTAAGTTAGATGTAAATATAATCAATATGTTTCTTTTCCATCACTAAATTTCTTGTTTCTTCGTCACTAAGTCACATAGTTAAGAGACTGTAAATGAATGACAAATAAATTAAATCTACACGGGTGATCACTAAAATTAAATATTGAAGCTTAATGCTATTTGTATTCACTACAATCACATTGCATTATGGTATAATAGATGTAAACAATTTCTATATTTTTCTTCTTCTCCATCACAAAAATTTTTGTTTCCTCACCACTAAGAAACTAAGGTAAGTGACTACAAATGAGTGACACATAATTTATACATATGCATAACGATTAAAATTAAATAATCAAGCTCAACATTATTTATATTCGTCGTAATCACATTGACTTATGGTATATTACATGTAAAACAGTTCAATTATTTTCTTCACCATCCCAAAGTTTTAGATTTTTTTTATCACTAAGCTAAAAACATAAAAGACTATAGTATATGGAAATAATTAATTATATTTTATTTTTCTACTCCATCAAAAAATTTTACGTTTTTACCCACTAAAAAACAAAGCTAAAAGACTATAATCCATGAGATATTTTTTATATAAAATAGATAATATTTAAAATAAATAATCAAGCTTGAATTTATTGATATTTACCATTTTCACATTGAATTATGGTAAGTTAGATGTAAATATAATCAATATGTTTCTTCTCCATCACTAATTTTCTTGTTTCTTCGTCACTAATTCACATAGTTAAGAGACTGTAAATGAATGACAAATAAATTAAATCTACACGGGTCATCACTAAAATTAAATATTGAAGCTTAATGCTATTTGTATTCACTACTATCACATTGCATTGTGGTATAATAGATGTAAACAATTTTTATATTTTTCTTCTTCTCCATCACAAAATTTTTTGTTTCCTCACCACTAAGAAACTAAGGTAAGTGACTACAAATGAGTGACACATAATTTATACATATGCATAACGATTAAAATTAAATAATCAATCTCTATATTATTTATATTCATCGTAATCAAATTGACTTATGGTATATTACATCTAAAACAGTTCAATTATTTTCTTCACCATCACAAAGTTTTAGATTTTTTAATCACTAAGCTAAAAACATAAAAGACTATAGTATATGGAAATAATGAATTATATTTTATTTTTCTACTCCATCACAAAATTTTACGTTTTTACCCACTAAAAAACAAAGCTAAAAGACTATAATCCATGAGATATTTTTTATATAAAATAGGTAATATTTAAAATAAATAATCAAGCTTGAATTTATTGATATTTACCATTTTCACATTGAATTATGGTAAGTTAGATGTAAATATAATCAATATGTTTCTTCTCCATCACTAAATTTCTTGTTTCTTCGTCACTAAGTCACATAGTTAAGAGACTGTAAATGAATGACAAATAAATTAAATCTACACGGGTGATCACTAAAATTAAATATTGAAGCTTAATGCTATTTGTATTCACTACAATCACATTGCATTATGGTATAATAGATGTAAACAATTTCTATATTTTTCTTCTTCTCCATCACAAAAAATTTTGTTTCCTCACCACTAAGAAACTAAGGTAAGTGACTACAAATGAGTGACACATAATTTATACATATGCATAACGATTAAAATTAAATAATCAAGCTCAATATTATTTATATTCGTCGTAATCACATTGACTTATGGTATATTACATCTAAAACAGTTTAATTATTTTCTTCACCATCCCAAAGTTTTAGATTTTTTTTATCACTAAGCTAAAAACATAAAAGACTATAGTATATGGAAATAATTAATTATATTTTATTTTTCTACTCCATCACAAAATTTTACGTTTTTACCCACTAAAAAACAAAGCTAAAAGACTATAATCCATGAGATATTTTTTATATAAAATGGATAATATTTAAAATAAATAATCAAGCTTGAATTTATTGATATTTACCATTTTCACATTGAATTATGGTAAGTTAGATGTAAATATAATCAATATGTTTCTTCTCCATCACTAAATTTCTTGTTTCTTCGTCACTAACTCACATAGTTAAGAGACTGTAAATGAATGACAAATAAATTAAATCTACACGGGTCATCACTAAAATTAAATATTGAAGCTTAATGCTATTTGTATTCACTACAATCACATTGCATTGTGGTATAATAGATGTAAACAATTTCTATATTTTTCTTCTTCTCCATCACAAAAAGTTGTGTTTCCTCACCACTAAGAAACTAAGCTAAGTGACTACAAATGAGTGACACATAATTTATACATATGCATAACGATTAAAATTAAATAATCAATCTCTATATTATTTATATTCATCGTAATCACATTGACTTATGGTATATTACATCTAAAACAGTTCAATTATTTTCTTCACCATCCCAAAGTTTTAGATTTTTTTTATCACTAAGCTAAAAACATAAAAGACTATAGTATATGGAAATAATTAATTATATTTTATTTTTCTACTCCATCAAAAAATTTTACGTTTTTACCCACTAAAAAACAAAGCTAAAAGACTATAATCCATGAGATATTTTTTATATAAAATAGATAATATTTAAAATAAATAATCAAGCTTGAATTTATTGATATTTACCATTTTCACATTGAATTATGGTAAGTTAGATGTAAATATAATCAATATGTTTCTTCTCCATCACTAAATTTCTTGTTTCTTCGTCACTAATTCACATAGTTAAGAGACTGTAAATGAATGACAAATAAATTAAATCTACACGGGTCATCACTAAAATTAAATATTGAAGCTTAATGCTATTTGTATTCACTACTATCACATTGCATTGTGGTATAATAGATGTAAACAATTTTTATATTTTTCTTCTTCTCCATCACAAAAATTTTTGTTTCCTCACCACTAAGAAACTAAGGTAAATGACTACAAATGAGTGACACATAATTTATACATATGCATAACGATTAAAATTAAATAATCAATCTCTATATTATTTATATTCATCGTAATCAAATTGACTTATGGTATATTACATCTAAAACAGTTCAATTATTTTCTTCACCATCACAAAGTTTTAGATTTTTTAATCACTAAGCTAAAAACATAAAAGACTATAGTATATGGAAATAATGAATTATATTTTATTTTTCTACTCCATCACAAAATTTTACGTTTTTACCCACTAAAAAACAAAGCTAAAAGACTATAATCCATGAGATATTTTTTATATAAAATAGGTAATATTTAAAATAAATAATCAAGCTTGAATTTATTGATATTTACCATTTTCACATTGAATTATGGTAAGTTAGATGTAAATATAATCAATATGTTTCTTCTCCATCACTAAATTTCTTGTCTCTTCGTCACTAAGTCACATAGTTAAGAGACTGTAAATGAATGACAAATAAATTAAATCTACACGGGTGATCACTAAAATTAAATATTGAAGCTTAATGCTATTTGTATTCACTACAATCACATTGCATTATGGTATAATAGATGTAAACAATTTCTATATTTTTCTTCTTCTCCATCACAAAAAATTTTGTTTCCTCACCACTAAGAAACTAAGGTAAGTGACTACAAATGAGTGACACATAATTTATACATATGCATAACGATTAAAATTAAATAATCAAGCTCAATATTATTTATATTCGTCGTAATCACATTGACTTATGGTATATTACATCTAAAACAGTTTAATTATTTTCTTCACCATCCCAAAGTTTTAGATTTTTTTTATCACTAAGCTAAAAACATAAAAGACTATAGTATATGGAAATAATTAATTATATTTTATTTTTCTACTCCATCACAAAATTTTACGTTTTTACCCACTAAAAAACAAAGCTAAAAGACTATAATCCATGAGATATTTTTTATATAAAATGGATAATATTTAAAATAAATAATCAAGCTTGAATTTATTGATATTTACCATTTTCACATTGAATTATGGTAAGTTAGATGTAAATATAATCAATATGTTTCTTCTCCATCACTAAATTTCTTGTTTCTTCGTCACTAACTCACATAGTTAAGAGACTGTAAATGAATGACAAATAAATTAAATCTACACGGGTCATCACTAAAATTAAATATTGAAGCTTAATGCTATTTGTATTCACTACAATCACATTGCATTGTGGTATAATAGATGTAAACAATTTCTATATTTTTCTTCTTCCCCATCACAAAAAGTTGTGTTTCCTCACCACTAAGAAACTAAGCTAAGTGACTACAAATGAGTGACACATAATTTATACATATGCATAACGATTAAAATTAAATAATCAATCTCTATATTATTTATATTCATCGTAATGACATTGACTTATGGTATATTACATCTAAAACAGTTCAATTATTTTCTTCACCATCCCAAAGTTTTAGATTTTTTTATCACTAAGCTAAAACCATAAAAGACTATATTTTATGGAAATAAATAATTATATTTTATTTTTCTACTCCATCACAAAATTTTACGTTTTTACCCACTAAAAAACAAAGCTAAAAGACTATAATCCATGAGATATTTTTTATATAAAATAGGTAATAATTAAAATAAATAATCAAGCTTGAATTTATTGATATTTACCATTTTCACATTGAATTATGGTAAGTTAGATGTAAATATAATCAATATGTTTCTTTTCCATCACTAAATTTCTTGTTTCTTCGTCACTAAGTCACATAGTTAAGAGACTGTGAATGAATGACAAATAAATTAAATCTACACGGGTGATCACTAAAATTAAATATTGAAGCTCAATGCTATTTGTATTCACTATAATCACATTGTATTATGGTATAATAGATGTATATAATTTCTATATTTTTCTTCTTCTCCATCACCTAGATTTTGGTTTCCTCACCACTAAGAAACTAAGGTAAGTGACTACAAATTAGTGACACATAATTTATACAGATGCATAACGATTAAAATTAAATAATCAAGCTCAATATTATTTATATTCATCGTAATCACATTGACTTATGGTATATTACATCTAAAACAGTTCAATTATTTTCATCACCATCCCAAAGTTTTAGATTTTTTTATCACTAAGCTAAAAACATAAAAGACTATAGTATATGGAAATAATTAATTATATTTTATTTTTCTACTCCATCACAAAAGTTTACGTTTTTACCCACTAAAAAACAAAGCTAAAAGACCATAATCCATGAGATATTTTTTATATAAAATAGGTAATAATTAAAATAAATAATCAAGCTAGAATTTATTGATATTTACCATTTTTACATTTAATTATGGTAAGTTAGATGTAAATATATTAAATATGTTTCTTCTCCATCACTAAATTTCTTGTTTCTTCGTCACTAAGTCACATAGTTAAAAAAACTGTAAATGAATGACAAATAAATTAAATCTACATGGGTGATCACTAAAATTAAATTTTGAAGCTCAATGCTATTTGTATTCACTATAATCACATTGTATTATGGTATAATAGATGTATATAATTTCTATATTTTTCTTCTTCTCCATCACCTAGATTTTGGTTTCCTCACCACTAAGCAACTAAGGTAAGTGACTACAAATGAGTGACACATAATTTATACATATGTATAACGATTAAAATTAAATAATCAAGCCCAATATTATTTATATTCGTCTTATTCACATTGACTTATGGTATATTACATCTAAAACTGTTCAATATTTTTCTTCACCTTCCCAAAGTTTTAGATTATTTTATCACTAAACTAAAAACATAAAAGACTATAGTATATGTAAAAAATTATTTAAAATTTTATTTTTCTACTCCATCACAAAATTTTACGTTTTTACCCACTAAAAAACAAAGCTAAAACACTATAATCCATGAGATATTTTTTATATAAAATAGGTAATATTTAAAATAAATAACCAAGCTTGAATTTATTGATATTTACCATTTTCACATTGAATTATGGTAAGTTAGATGTAAATATACTCAATATTTTTCTTCTCCATCACTAAATTTCTTGTTTCTTCGTCACTAATTCACATAGTTAAGAGACTGTAAATGAATGACAAATAAATTAAATCTACACGGGTGATCACTAAAATTAAATATTGAAGCTTAATGTTATTTGTATTCACTACAATCACATTGCATTATGGTATAATAGATGTAAACAATTTCTATATTTTTCTTCTTCTCCATCACAAAAATTTTTGTTTCCTCACCACTAAGAAACTAAGGTAAGTGACTACAAATGAGTGACACATAATTTATACATATGCATAACGATTAAAATTAAATAATCAAGCTCAATATTATATATATTCATCGTAATCACATTGACTTATGGTATATTACATCTAAAACAGTTCAATTATTTTCTTCACCATCCCAAAGTTTTAGATTTTTTTATCACTAAGCTAAAAACATAAAAGACTATATTATATGGAAATAATTAATTATATTTTATTTTTCTACTCCATCACAAAATTTTAGATTTTTACCCACTAAAAAAAAGGTAAAAGACTACAATCCATGAGATATTTTTGATATAAAATAGGTAATAATTAAAATAAATAATCAAGCTTGAATTTATTGATATTTACCATTTTCACATTGAATTATGGTAAGTTAGATGTAAATATAATCAATTTGTTTCTTCGTCACTAAGTCACATAGTTAAGAGACTGTGAATGAATGACAAATAAATTAAATCTACATGGGTGATCACTAAAATTAAATATTGAAGCTTAATGCTATTTGTATTCACTACAATCACATTGCATTATGGTATGATAGATGTAAACAATTTGTATATTTTTCTTCTTCTCCATCACAAAATTTTTTGTTTACTCACCACTAAGAAACTAAGGTAAGTGACTACAAATGAGTGACACATATGCATAACGATTAAAATTAAATAATCAAGCTCAATATTGTTTATATTCGTCGTATTCGCATTGACTTATGACATATTACGACTAAAACTGTTCAATATTGTTTTACACCATCCCAAAGTTTTAGATTTTTTTATCACTAAGCTAAAAACATAAAAGACTATAGTATATGTAAAAAAATTAATTATATTTTGTTTTTCTACTCCATCACAAAATTTTAGGTTTTTACCCACTCAAAAACAAAGCTAAAAGACGATAATCCATGAGATATTTTTTATATATAATAGGTAATAATTAAAATAAATAATCAAGCTTGAATTTAATGATAGTTCCCATTTTCACATTTAATTATGGTAAGTTAGATGTAAATATATTCAATATGTTTCTTCTCCTTCACTAAATTTCTTGTTTCTTCGTCACTGAGCCGCAGAGTTAAAAGACTGTAAATGAATGACAAATAAATTAAATCTACATGGGTGATCACTAAAATTCAATATTGAAGCCCAATGCTATTTGTATTCACTATAATCACATTGTATTATGGTATAATAGATGTATATAATTTCTATACTTTTCTTCTTCTCCATCACCTAGATTTTGGTTTCCTCACCACTAAGAAACTAAGGTAAGTGACTACAAATTAGTGACACATAATTTATACATATGCATAACGATTAAAATTAAATAATCAAGCTCAATATTATTTATATTCATCGTAATCACATTGACTTATGGTATATTACATCTAAAAAATTTCAATTATTTTCTTCACCATCCCAAAGTTTTAGATTTTTTTATCACTAAGCTAAAAACATAAAATACTATAGTATATGGAAATAATTAATTATATTTTATTTTTCTACTCCATCACAAAATTTTACGTTTTTACCCACTAAAAAACAAAGCTAAAACACTATAATCCATGAGATATTTTTTATATAAAATAGATAATATTTAAAATAAATAATCAAGCTTGAATTTATTGATATTTACCATTTTCACATTGAATTATGGTAAGTTAGATGTAAATATAATAAATATGTTTCTTCTCTATCACAAAATTTCTTGTTTCTTCGTCACTAAGCCGCAGAGTTAAAAGACTGTAAATGAATGACAAATAAATTAAATCTACATGGGTGATCACTAAAATTAAATATTGAAGCTCAATGCTATTTGTATTCACTATAATCACATTGTATTATAATACAATAGATGTATATAATTTCTATATTTTTCTTCTTCTCCATCACCTAGATTTTGGTTTCCTCACCACTAAGAAACTAAGGTAAGTGACTACAAATGAGTGACACATAATTTATACATATGCATAACGATTAAAATTAAATAATCAAGCTCAATATTATATATATTCATCATAATCACATTGACTTATGGTATATTACATCTAAAACAGTTCAACTATTTTCTTCACCATCCCAAAGTTTTAGATTTTTTTATCACTAAAGTAAAAACATAAAAGACTATAGTATATGGAAATAATGAATTATATTTTATTTTTCTACTCCATCACAAAATTCTAGGTTTTTACCCACTAAAAAAAAAGGTAAAAGACTACAATCCATGAGATATTTTTTATATAAAATAGGTAATAATTAAAATAAATAATCAAGCTTGAATTTATTGATATTCACCATTTTCACATTGAATTATGGTAAGTTAGATGTAAAAATAATCAATATGTTTCTTCTCCATCACTAAATTTCTTGTTTCTTCGTCACTAAGTCACATAGTTAAGAGACTATAAATGAATGACAAATAAATTAAATCTACACGGGTGATCACTAAAATTAAATATTGAAGCTTAATGCTATTTGTATTCACTACAATCACATTGCATTATGGTATAATAGATGTAAACAATTTCTATATTTTTCTTCTTCTCCATCACAAAAATTTTTGTTTCCTCACCACTAAGAAACTAAGGTAAGTGACTACAAATGAGTGACACATAATTTATACATATGCATAACGATTAAAATTAAATAATCAAGCTCAATATTATATATATTCATCGTAATCACATTGACTTATGGTATATTACATCTAAAACAGTTCAATTATTTTCTTCACCATCCCAAAGTTTTAGATTTTTTTATCACTAAGCTAAAAACATAAAAGACTATATTATATGGAAATAATTAATTATATTTTATTTTTCTACTCCATCACAAAATTTTACGTTTTTACCCACTAAAAAACATAGCTAAAAGACTATAATCCATGAGATATTTTTTATATAAAATAGGTAATATTTAAAATAAATAATCAAGCTTGAATTTATTGATATTTACCATTTTCACATTTAATTATGGTAAGTTAGATGTAAATATAATCAATATGTTTCTTCTCCATCACTAAATTTCTTGTTTCTTCGTCACTAAGTCACATAGATAAGAGACTGTAAATGAATGACAAATAAATTAAATCTACACGGGTGATCACTAAAATTAAATATTGAAGCTTAATGCTATTTGTATTCACTACAATCACATTGCATTATGGTATAATAGATGTAAACAATTTCTATATTTTTCTTCTTCTCCATCACAAAAAATTTTGTTTCCTCACCACTAAGAAACTAAGGTAAGTGACTACAAATAAGTGACACATAATTTATACGTATGAATAACGATTAAAATTAAATAATCAAGCTCAATATTATTTATATTCATTGTAATCACATTGACTTATGGTATATTACATCTAAAACAGTTCAATTATTTTCTTCACCATCCCAAAGTTTTAGATTTTTTTATCACTAAGCTAAAAACATAAAAGACTATATTATATGGAAATAATTAATTATATTTTATTTTTCTACTCCATCACAAAATTTTACGTTTTTACCCACTAAAAAACATAGCTAAAAGACTATAATCCATGAGATATTTTTTATATAAAATAGGTAATATTTAAAATAAATAATCAGGCTTAAATTTATTGATATTTACCATTTTCACATTGAATTATGGTAAGTTAGATGTAAATATAATCAATATGTTTCTTCTCCATCACTAAATTTCTTGTTTCTTCGTCACTAAGTCACATAGTTAAGAGACTGTAAATGAATGACAAATAAATTAAATTTACACGGGTGATCACTAAAATTAAATATTGAAGCTTAATGCTATTTTTATTCACTACAATCACATTGCATTATGGTATAATAGATGTAAACAACTTCTATATTTTTCTTCTTCTCCATCACAAAAATTTTTGTTTCCTCACCACTAAGAAACTAAGGTAAGTGACTACAAATGAGTGACACATAATTTATACATATGCATAACGATTAAAATTAAATAATCAAGCTCAATATTATTTATATTCGTTGTAATCACATTGACTTATGGTATATTACATCTAAAACAATTCAATTATTTTCTTCACCATCCCAAAGTTTTAGATTTTTTTATCACTAAGCTAAAAACATAAAATACTATAGTATATGGAAATAATTAATTATATTTTATTTTTCTACTCCATCACAAAATTTTACGTTTTTACCCACTAAAAAACAAAGCTAAAAGACTATAATCCATGAGATATTTTTTATATAAAATAGATAATATTTAAAATAAATAATCAAGCTTGAATTTATTGATATTTACCATTTTCACATTGAATTATGGTAAGTTAGATGTAAATATAATAAATATGTTTCTTCTCTATCACAAAATTTCTTGTTTCTTCGTCACTAAGCCGCAGAGTTAAAAGACTGTAAATGAATGACAAATAAATTAAATCTACATGGGTGATCACTAAAATTAAATATTGAAGCTCAATGCTATTTGTATTCACTATAATCACATTGTATTATAATACAATAGATGTATATAATTTCTATATTTTTCTTCTTCTCCATCACCTAGATTTTGGTTTCCTCACCACTAAGAAACTAAGGTAAGTGACTACAAATGAGTGACACATAATTTATACATATGCATAACGATTAAAATTAAATAATCAAGCTCAATATTATATATATTCATCATAATCACATTGACTTATGGTATATTACATCTAAAACAGTTCAACTATTTTCTTCACCATCCCAAAGTTTTAGATTTTTTTATCACTAAAGTAAAAACATAAAAGACTATAGTATATGGAAATAATGAATTATATTTTATTTTTCTACTCCATCACAAAATTCTAGGTTTTTACCCACTAAAAAAAAAGGTAAAAGACTACAATCCATGAGATATTTTTTATATAAAATAGGTAATAATTAAAATAAATAATCAAGCTTGAATTTATTGATATTTACCATTTTCACATTGAATTATGGTAAGTTAGATGTAAAAATAATCAATATGTTTCTTCTCCATCACTAAATTTCTTGTTTCTTCGTCACTAAGTCACATAGTTAAGAGACTGTAAATGAATGACAAATAAATTAAATCTACACGGGTGATCACTAAAATTAAATATTGAAGCTTAATGCTATTTGTATTCACTACAATCACATTGCATTATGGTATAATAGATGTAAACAATTTCTATATTTTTCTTCTTCTCCATCACAAAAATTTTTGTTTCCTCACCACTAAGAAACTAAGGTAAGTGACTACAAATGAGTGACACATAATTTATACATATGCATAACGATTAAAATTAAATAATCAAGCTCAATATTATATATATTCATCGTAATCACATTGACTTATGGTATATTACATCTAAAACAGTTCAATTATTTTCTTCACCATCCCAAAGTTTTAGATTTTTTTATCACTAAGCTAAAAACATAAAAGACTATATTATATGGAAATAATTAATTATATTTTATTTTTCTACTCCATCACAAAATTTTACGTTTTTACCCACTAAAAAACATAGCTAAAAGACTATAATCCATGAGATATTTTTTATATAAAATAGGTAATATTTAAAATAAATAATCAAGCTTGAATTTATCGATATTTACCATTTTCACATTGAATTATGGTAAGTTAGATGTAAATATAATCAATATGTTTCTTCTCCATCACTAAATTTCTTGTGTCTTCGTCACTAAGTCACATAGATAAGAGACTGTAAATGAATGACAAATAAATTAAATCTACACAGGTGATCACTAAAATTAAATATTGAAGCTTAATGCTATTTGTATTCACTACAATCACATTGCATTATGGTATAATAGATGTAAACAATTTCTATATTTTTCTTCTTCTCCATCACAAAAATTTTTGTTTCCTCACCACTAAGAAACTAAGGTAAGTGACTACAAATAAGTGACACATAATTTATACGTATGAATAACGATTAAAATTAAATAATCAAGCTCAATATTATTTATATTCATTGTAATCACATTGACTTATGGTATATTACATCTAAAACAGTTCAATTATTTTCTTCACCATCCCAAAGTTTTAGATTTTTTTATCACTAAGCTAAAAACATAAAAGACTATATTATATGGAAATAATTAATTATATTTTATTTTTCTACTCCATCACAAAATTTTACGTTTTTACCCACTAAAAAACATAGCTAAAAGACTATAATCCATGAGATATTTTTTATATAAAATAGGTAATATTTAAAATAAATAATCAGGCTTAAATTTATTGATATTTACCATTTTCACATTGAATTATGGTAAGTTAGATGTAAATATAATCAATATGTTTCTTCTCCATCACTAAATTTCTTGTTTCTTCGTCACTAAGTCACATAGTTAAGAGACTGTAAATGAATGACAAATAAATTAAATTTACACGGGTGATCACTAAAATTAAATATTGAAGCTTAATGCTATTTTTATTCACTACAATCACATTGCATTATGGTATAATAGATGTAAACAACTTCTATATTTTTCTTCTTCTCCATCACAAAAATTTTTGTTTCCTCACCACTAAGAAACTAAGGTAAGTGACTACAAATGAGTGACACATAATTTATACATATGCATAACGATTAAAATTAAATAATCAAGCTCAATATTATTTATATTCGTTGTAATCACATTGACTTATGGTATATTACATCTAAAACAATTCAATTATTTTCTTCACCATCCCAAAGTTTTAGATTTTTTTATCACTAAGCTAAAAACATAAAATACTATAGTATATGGAAATAATTAATTATATTTTATTTTTCTACTCCATCACAAAATTTTACGTTTTTACCCACTAAAAAACAAAGCTAAAAGACTATAATCCATGAGATATTTTTTATATAAAATAGATAATATTTAAAATAAATAATCAAGCTTGAATTTATTGATATTTACCATTTTCACATTGAATTATGGTAAGTTAGATGTAAATATAATAAATATGTTTCTTCTCTATCACAAAATTTCTTGTTTCTTCGTCACTAAGCCGCAGAGTTAAAAGACTGTAAATGAATGACAAATAAATTAAATCTACATGGGTGATCACTAAAATTAAATATTGAAGCTCAATGCTATTTGTATTCACTATAATCACATTGTATTATAATACAATAGATGTATATAATTTCTATATTTTTCTTCTTCTCCATCACCTAGATTTTGGTTTCCTCACCACTAAGAAACTAAGGTAAGTGACTACAAATGAGTGACACATAATTTATACATATGCATAACGATTAAAATTAAATAATCAAGCTCAATATTATATATATTCATCATAATCACATTGACTTATGGTATATTACATCTAAAACAGTTCAACTATTTTCTTCACCATCCCAAAGTTTTAGATTTTTTTATCACTAAAGTAAAAACATAAAAGACTATAGTATATGGAAATAATGAATTATATTTTATTTTTCTACTCCATCACAAAATTCTAGGTTTTTACCCACTAAAAAAAAAGGTAAAAGACTACAATCCATGAGATATTTTTTATATAAAATAGGTAATAATTAAAATAAATAATCAAGCTTGAATTTATTGATATTTACCATTTTCACATTGAATTATGGTAAGTTAGATGTAAAAATAATCAATATGTTTCTTCTCCATCACTAAATTTCTTGTTTCTTCGTCACTAAGTCACATAGTTAAGAGACTGTAAATGAATGACAAATAAATTAAATCTACACGGGTGATCACTAAAATTAAATATTGAAGCTTAATGCTATTTGTATTCACTACAATCACATTGCATTATGGTATAATAGATGTAAACAATTTCTATATTTTTCTTCTTCTCCATCACAAAAATTTTTGTTTCCTCACCACTAAGAAACTAAGGTAAGTGACTACAAATGAGTGACACATAATTTATACATATGCATAACGATTAAAATTAAATAATCAAGCTCAATATTATATATATTCATCGTAATCACATTGACTTATGGTATATTACATCTAAAACAGTTCAATTATTTTCTTCACCATCCCAAAGTTTTAGATTTTTTTATCACTAAGCTAAAAACATAAAAGACTATATTATATGGAAATAATTAATTATATTTTATTTTTCTACTCCATCACAAAATTTTACGTTTTTACCCACTAAAAAACATAGCTAAAAGACTATAATCCATGAGATATTTTTTATATAAAATAGGTAATATTTAAAATAAATAATCAAGCTTGAATTTATCGATATTTACCATTTTCACATTGAATTATGGTAAGTTAGATGTAAATATAATCAATATGTTTCTTCTCCATCACTAAATTTCTTGTTTCTTCGTCACTAAGTCACATAGATAAGAGACTGTAAATGAATGACAAATAAATTAAATCTACACGGGTGATCACTAAAATTAAATATTGAAGCTTAATGCTATTTGTATTCACTACAATCACATTGCATTATGGTATAATAGATGTAAACAATTTCTATATTTTTCTTCTTCTCCATCACAAAAATTTTTGTTTCCTCACCACTAAGAAACTAAGGTAAGTGACTACAAATAAGTGACACATAATTTATACGTATGAATAACGATTAAAATTAAATAATCAAGCTCAATATTATTTATATTCATTGTAATCACATTGACTTATGGTATATTACATCTAAAACAGTTCAATTATTTTCTTCACCATCCCAAAGTTTTAGATTTTTTTATCACTAAGCTAAAAACATAAAAGACTATATTATATGGAAATAATTAATTATATTTTATTTTTCTACTCCATCACAAAATTTTACGTTTTTACCCACTAAAAAACATAGCTAAAAGACTATAATCCATGAGATATTTTTTATATAAAATAGGTAATATTTAAAATAAATAATCAGGCTTAAATTTATTGATATTTACCATTTTCACATTGAATTATGGTAAGTTAGATGTAAATATAATCAATATGTTTCTTCTCCATCACTAAATTTCTTGTTTCTTCGTCACTAAGTCACATAGTTAAGAGACTGTAAATGAATGACAAATAAATTAAATTTACACGGGTGATCACTAAAATTAAATATTGAAGCTTAATGCTATTTGTATTCACTACAATCACATTGCATTATGGTATAATAGATGTAAACAACTTCTATATTTTTCTTCTTCTCCATCACAAAAATTTTTGTTTCCTCACCACTAAGAAACTAAGGTAAGTGACTATAAATGAGTGACACATAATTTATACATATGCATAACGATTAAAATTAAATAATCAAGCTCAATATTATTTATATTCGTTGTAATCACATTGACTTATGGTATATTACATCTAAAACAGTTCAATTATTTTCTTCACCATCCCAAAGTTTTAGATTTTTTTATCACTAAGCTAAAAACATAAAAGACTATAGTATATGGAAATAATTAATTATATTTTATTTTTCTACTCCATCACAAAATTTTACGTTTTTACCCACTAAAAAACAAAGCTAAAAGACTATAATCTATGAGATATTTTTTATATAAAATAGATAATATTTAAAATAAATAATCAAGCTTGAATTTATTGATATTTACCATTTTCACATTGAATTATGGTAAGTTAGATGTAAATATAATAAATATGTTTCTTCTCTATCACAAAATTTCTTGTTTCTTCGTCACTAAGCCGCAGAGTTAAAAGACGGTAAATGAATGACAAATAAATTAAATCTACATGGGTGATCACTAAAATTAAATATTGAAGCTCAATGCTATTTGTATTCATTATAATCACATTGTATTATAATACAATAGATGTATATAATTTCTATATTTTTCTTCTTCTCCATCACCTAGATTTTGGTTTCCTCACCACTAAGAAACTAAGGTAAGTGACTACAAATGAGTGACACATAATTTATACATATGCATAACGATTAAAATTAAATAATCAAGCTCAATATTATATATATTCATCATAATCACATTGACTTATGGTATATTACATCTAAAACAGTTCAACTATTTTCTTCACCATCCCAAAGTTTTAGATTTTTTTATCACTAAAGTAAAAACATAAAAGACTATAGTATATGGAAATAATGAATTATATTTTATTTTTCTACTCCATCACAAAATTCTAGGTTTTTACCCACTAAAAAAAAGGTAAAAGACTACAATCCATGAGATATTTTTTATATAAAATAGGTAATAATTAAAATAAATAATCAAGCTTGAATTTATTGATATTTACCATTTTCACATTGAATTATGGTAAGTTAGATGTAAAAATAATCAATATGTTTCTTCTCCATCACTAAATTTCTTGTTTCTTCGTCACTAAGTCACATAGTTAAGAGACTGTAAATGAATGACAAATAAATTAAATCTACACGGGTGATCACTAAAATTAAATATTGAAGCTTAATGCTATTTGTATTCACTACAATCACATTGCATTATGGTATAATAGATGTAAACAATTTCTATATTTTTCTTCTTCTCCATCACAAAAATTTTTGTTTCCTCACCACTAAGAAACTAAGGTAAGTGACTACAAATGAGTGACACATAATTTATACATATGCATAACGATTAAAATTAAATAATCAAGCTCAATATTATATATATTCATCGTAATCACATTGACTTATGGTATATTACATCTAAAACAGTTCAATTATTTTCTTCACCATCCCAAAGTTTTAGATTTTTTTATCACTAAGCTAAAAACATAAAAGACTATATTATATGGAAATAATTAATTATATTTTATTTTTCTACTCCATCACAAAATTTTACGTTTTTACCCACTAAAAAACATAGCTAAAAGACTATAATCCATGAGATATTTTTTATATAAAATAGGTAATATTTAAAATAAATAATCAAGCTTGAATTTATTGATATTTACCATTTTCACATTGAATTATGGTAAGTTAGATGTAAATATAATCAATATGTTTCTTCTCCATCACTAAATTTCTTGTTTCTTCGTCACTAAGTCACATAGATAAGAGACTGTAAATGAATGACAAATAAATTAAATCTACACGGGTGATCACTAAAATTAAATATTGAAGCTTAATGCTATTTGTATTCACTACAATCACATTGCATTATGGTATAATAGATGTAAACAATTTCTATATTTTTCTTCTTCTCCATCACAAAAATTTTTGTTTCCTCACCACTAAGAAACTAAGGTAAGTGACTACAAATAAGTGACGCATAATTTATACGTATGAATAACGATTAAAATTAAATAATCAAGCTCAATATTATTTATATTCATTGTAATCACATTGACTTATGGTATATTACATCTAAAACAGTTCAATTATTTTCTTCACCATCCCAAAGTTTTAGATTTTTTTATCACTAAGCTAAAAACATAAAAGACTATATTATATGGAAATAATTAATTATATTTTATTTTTCTACTCCATCACAAAATTTTACGTTTTTACCCACTAAAAAACATAGCTAAAAGACTATAATCCATGAGATATTTTTTATATAAAATAGGTAATATTTAAAATAAATAATCAGGCTTAAATTTATTGATATTTACCATTTTCACATTGAATTATGGTAAGTTAGATGTAAATATAATCAATATGTTTCTTCTCCATCACTAAATTTCTTGTTTCTTCGTCACTAAGTCACATAGTTAAGAGACTGTAAATGAATGACAAATAAATTAAATTTACACGGGTGATCACTAAAATTAAATATTGAAGCTTAATGCTATTTGTATTCACTACAATCACATTGCATTATGGTATAATAGATGTAAACAACTTCTATATTTTTCTTCTTCTCCATCACAAAAATTTTTGTTTCCTCACCACTAAGAAACTAAGGTAAGTGACTACAAATGAGTGACACATAATTTATACATATGCATAACGATTAAAATTAAATAATCAAGCTCAATATTATTTATATTCGTTGTAATCACATTGACTTATGGTATATTACATCTAAAACAGTTCAATTATTTTCTTCACCATCCCAAAGTTTTAGATTTTTTTATCACTAAGCTAAAAACATAAAATACTATAGTATATGGAAATAATTAATTATATTTTATTTTTCTACTCCATCACAAAATTTTACGTTTTTACCCACTAAAAAACAAAGCTAAAACACTATAATCCATGAGATATTTTTTATATAAAATAGGTAATATTTAAAATAAATAATCAAGCTTGAATTTATTGATATTTACCATTTTCACATTGAATTATGGTAAGTTAGATGTAAATATAATAAATATGTTTCTTCTCTATCACAAAATTTCTTGTTTCTTCGTCACTAAGCCGCAGAGTTAAAAGACGGTAAATGAATGACAAATAAATTAAATCTACATGGGTGATCACTAAAATTAAATATTGAAGCTCAATGCTATTTGTATTCACTATAATCACATTGTATTATAATACAATAGATGTATATAATTTCTATATTTTTCTTCTTCTCCATCACCTAGATTTTGGTTTCCTCACCACTAAGAAACTAAGGTAAGTGACTACAAATGAGTGACACATAATTTATACATATGCATAATGATTAAAATTAAATAATCAAGCTCAATATTATTTATATTCGTCGTATTTACATTGACTTATGGTATATTACGTCTAAAACTGTTCAATATTTTTCTTCACCATCCCAAAGTTTTAGATTATTTTATTACTAAGCTAAAAACATAAAAGACTATAGTATATGTAAAAAGTTAATTATATTTTATTTCTCTACTCCATCACAAAATTTTAGGTTTTTACCCACTAAAAAACAAAGGTAAAAGACTACAATCCATGAGATATTTTTTATATAAAATAGATAATATTTAAAATAAATAATCAAGCTTGAATTTATTGATATTTACCATTACAACATTGAATTATGGTAAGTTAGATGTAAATATAATCAATATGTTTCTTCTCCATCACTAAATTTCTTGTTTCTTCGTCACTAAGTCACATAGTTAAGAGACTGTAAATGAATGACAAATAAATTAAATCTACACGGGTGATCACTAAAATTAAATATTGAAGCTTAATGCTATTTGTATTCACTACAATCACATTGCATTATGGTATAATAGATGTAAACAATTTCTATATTTTTCTTCTTCTCCATCACAAAATTTTTTGTTTCCTCACCACTAAGAAACTAAGGTAAGTGACTACAAATGAGTGACACATAATTTATACATATGCATAACGATTAAAATTAAATAATCAAGCTCAATATTATTTATATTCGTCATAATCACATTGACTTATGGTATATTACATCTAAAACAGTTCAATTATTTTCTTCACCATCCCAAAGTTTTAGATTTTTTTATCACTAAGCTAAAAACATAAAAGACTATAGTATATGGAAATAATTAATTATATTTTATTTTTCTACTCCATCACAAAATTTTACGTTTTTACCCACTAAAAAACAAAGCTAAAAGACTATAATCTATGAGATATTTTTTATATAAAATAGATAATATTTAAAATAAATAATCAAGCTTGAATTTATTGATATTTACCATTTTCACATTTAATTATGGTAAGTTAGATGTAAATATAATAAATATGTTTCTTCTCTATCACAAAATTTCTTGTTTCTTCGTCACTAAGCCGCAGAGTTAAAAGACTGTAAATGAATGACAAATAAATTAAATCTACATGGGTGATCACTAAAATTAAATATTGAAGCTCAATGCTATTTGTATTCACTATAATCACATTGTATTATAATACAATAGATGTATATAATTTCTATATTTTTCTTCTTCTCCATCACCTAGATTTTGGTTTCCTCACCACTAAGAAACTAAGGTAAGTGACTACAAATGAGTGACACATAATTTATACATATACATAATGATTAAAATTAAATAATCAAGCTCAATATTATTTATATTCGTCGTATTTACATTGACTTATGGTATATTACGTCTAAAACTGTTCAATATTTTTCTTCACCATCCCAAAGTTTTAGATTATTTTATTACTAAGCTAAAAACATAAAAGACTATAGTATATGTAAAAAGTTAATTATATTTTATTTCTCTACTCCATCACAAAATTTTAGGTTTTTACCCACTAAAAAACAAAGGTAAAAGACTACAATCCATGAGATATTTTTTATATAAACTAGGTAATAATTAAAATAAATAATCAAGCTTGAATTTATTGATATTTACCATTTTCACATTGAATTATGGTAAGTTAGATGTAAATATAATCAATATGTTTCTTCTCCATCACTAAATTTCTTGTTTCTTCGTCACGAAGTCACATAGTTAAGAGACTGTAAATGAATGACAAATAAATTAAATCTACACGGGTGATCACAAAAATTAAATATTGAAGCTTAATGCTATTTGTATTCACTACAATCACATTGCATTATGGTATAATAGATGTAAACAATTTCTATATTTTTCTTCTTCTCCATCACAAAATTTTTTGTTTCCTCACCACTAAGAAACTAAGGTTAGTGACTACAAATGAGTGACACATAATTTATACATATGCATAACGATTAAAATTAAATAATCAAGCTCAATATTATTTATATTCGTCATAATCACATTGACTTATGGTATATTACATCTAAAACAGTTCAATTATTTTCTTCACCATCCCAAAGTTTTAGATTTTTTTATCACTAAGCTAAAAACATAAAAGACTATAGTATATGGAAATAATTAATTATATTTTATTTTTCTATTCCATCACAAAATTTTACGTTTTTACCCACTAAAAAACAAAGCTAAAAGACTATAATCCATGAGATATTTTTTATATAAAATAGATAATATTTAAAATAAATAATCAAGCTTGAATTTATTGATATTTACCATTTTCACATTGAATTGTGGTAAGTTAGATGCAAATATAAGCAATATGTTTCTTCTCCATCACTAAATTTCTTGTTTCTTCGTCACTAAGTCACATAGTTAAGAGACTGTGAATGAATGACAAATAAATTAAATCTACATGGGTGATCACTAAAATTAAATATTGAAGCTCAATGCTATTTGTATTCACTATAATCACATTGTATTATGGTATAATAGATGTATATAATATCTATATTTTTCTTCTTCTCCATCACCTAGATTTTGGTTTCCTCACCACTAAGAAACTAAGGTAAGTGACTACAAATGAGTGACACATAATTTATACATATGCATAACGATTAAAATTAAATAATCAAGCTCAATATTATTTATATTCGTCGTATTCGCATTGACTTATGATATATTACATCTAAAACTCTTCAATATTTTTTTTCACCATCCCAAAGTTTTAGATTTTTTTATCACTAAGCTAAAAACATAAAAGACTATAGTATATGTAAAAAAATTAATTATATTTTGTTTTTCTACTCCATCACAAAATTTTACGTTTTTACCCACTAAAAAACAAAGCTAAAAGACTATAATCCATGAGATATTTTTATATAAAATAGGTAATATTTAAAATAAATAATCAAGCTTGAATTTATTGATATTTACCATTTTCACATTGAATTATGGTAAGTTAGATGTAAATATAATCAATATGTTTCTTCTCCACAACTAAATTTCTTGTTTCTTCGTCACTAAGTCACATAGATAAGAAACTGTAAATGAATGACAAATAAATTAAATCTACACGGGTGATCACTAAAATTAAGTATTGAAGCTTAATGCTATTTGTATTCACTACAATCACATTGCATTATGGTATAATAGATGTAAACAATTTCTATATTTTTCTTCTTCTCCATCACAAAAATTTTTGTTTCCTCACCACTAAGAAACTAAGGTAAGTGACTACAAATAAGTGACACATAATTTATACGTATGAATAACGATTAAAATTAAATAATCAAGCTCAATATTATTTATATTCATTGTAATCACATTGACTTATGGTATATTACATCTAAAACAGTTCAATTATTTTCTTCACCATCCCAAAGTTTTAGATTTTTTTATCACTAAGCTAAAAACATAAAAGACTATATTATATGGAAAAAATTAATTATATTTTATTTTTCTACTCCATCACAAAATTTTACGTTTTTACCCACTAAAAAACATAGCTAAAAGACTATAATCCATGAGATATTTTTTATATAAAATAGGTAATATTTAAAATAAATAATCAGGCTTAAATTTATTGATATTTACCATTTTCACATTGAATTATGGTAAGTTAGATGTAAATATAATCAATATGTTTCTTCTCCATCACTAAATTTCTTGTTTCTTCGTCACTAAGTCACATAGTTAAGAGACTGTAAATGAATGACAAATAAATTAAATTTACACGGGTGATCACTAAAATTAAATATTGAAGCTCAATGCTATTTGTATTCACTATAATCACATTGTATTATGGTATAATAGATGTATATAATATCTATATTTTTCTTCTTCTCCATCACCTAGATTTTGGTTTCCTCACCACTAAGAAACTAAGGTAAGTGACTACAAATGAGTGACACATAATTTATACATATGCATAACGATTAAAATTAAATAATCAAGCTCAATATTATTTATATTCGTCGTATTCACATTGACTTATGGGATATTACATCTAAAACTGTTCAATATTTTTCTTCACCTTCCCAAAGTTTTAGATTCTTTTATCACTAAGCTAAAAACATAAAAGACTATAGTATATGTAAAAAATTAATTATATTTTATTTTCTACTCCATCACAAAATTTTACGTTTTTACCCACTAAAAAACAAAGCTAAAAGACTATAATCCATGAGATATTTTTTTATATAAAATAGGTAATAATTAAAATAAATAATCAAGCTTGAATTTATTGATATTTACCATTTTCACATTGAATTATGGTAAGTTAGATGTAAATATAATCAATATGTTTCTTCTCCACCACTAAATTTCTTGTTGCTTCGTCACTAAGTCACATAGTTAAGTGACTGTAAATGAATGACAAATAAATTAAATCTACATGGGTGATCACTAAAATTAAATATTGAAGCTTAATGCTATTTGTATTCACTACAATCACATTGCATTATGGTATAATAGATGTAAACAATTTCTATATTTTTCTTCTTCTCCATCACAAAAATTTTTGTTTCCTCACCACTAAGAAACTAAGGTAAGTGACTACAAATGAGTGACACATAATTTATACATATGCATAACGATTAAAATTAAATAATCAAGCTCAATATTATTTATGTTCGTCGTATTCGCATTGACTTATGGTATATTACATCTAAAATTGTTCAATATTTTTTTTCACAATCCCAAAGTTTTAGATTTTTTTATCACTAAGCTAAAAACATAAAAGACTATAGTATATGTAAAAAAATTAATTATATTTTGTTTTTCTACTCCATCACAAAATTTTAGGTTTTTACCCACTCAAAAATAAAGCTAAAAGACGATAATCCATGAGATATTTTTTATATATAATAGGTAATTATTAAAATAAATAATCAAGCTTGAATTTATTGATATTTACCATTTTCACATTTAATTATGGTAAGTTAGATGTAAATATATTCAATATGTTTCTTCTCCATCACTAAATTTCTTGTTTCTTCATCACTAAGCCGCGGAGTTAAAAGACTGTAAATGAATGACAAATAAATTAAATCTACATGGGTGATCACTAAAATTAAATATTGAAGCTCAATGCTATTTGTATTCACTATAATCACATTGTATTATGGTATAATAGATGTATATAATATCTATATTTTTCTTCTTCTCCATCACCTAGATTTTGGTTTCCTCACCACTAAGAAACTAAGGTAAGTGACTACAAATGAGTGACACATAATTTATACATATGCATAACGATTAAAATTAAATAATCAAGCTCAATATTATTTATATTCGTCGTATTCACATTGACTTATGGTATATTACATCTAAAACTGTTCAATATTTTTCTTCACCTTCCCAAAGTTTTAGATTCTTTTATCACTAAGCTAAAAACATAAAAGACTATAGTATATGTAAAAAATTAATTATATTTTATTTTCTACTCCATCACAAAATTTTACGTTTTTACCCACTAAAAAACAAAGCTAAAAGACTATAATCCATGAGATATTTTTTTATATAAAATAGGTAATAATTAAAATAAATAATCAAGCTTGAATTTATTGATATTTACCATTTTCACATTGAATTATGGTAAGTTAGATGTAAATATAATCAATATGTTTCTTCTCCACCACTAAATTTCTTGTTGCTTCGTCACTAAGTCACATAGTTAAGTGACTGTAAATGAATGACAAATAAATTAAATCTACATGGGTGATCACTAAAATTAAATATTGAAGCTTAATGCTATTTGTATTCACTACAATCACATTGCATTATGGTATAATAGATGTAAACAATTTCTATATTTTTCTTCTTCTCCATCACAAAAATTTTTGTTTCCTCACCACTAAGAAACTAAGGTAAGTGACTACAAATGAGTGACACATAATTTATACATATGCATAACGATTAAAATTAAATAATCAAGCTCAATATTATTTATGTTCGTCGTATTCGCATTGACTTATGGTATATTACATCTAAAATTGTTCAATATTTTTTTTCACAATCCCAAAGTTTTAGATTTTTTTATCACTAAGCTAAAAACATAAAAGACTATAGTATATGTAAAAAAATTAATTATATTTTGTTTTTCTACTCCATCACAAAATTTTAGGTTTTTACCCACTCAAAAATAAAGCTAAAAGACGATAATCCATGAGATATTTTTTATATATAATAGGTAATTATTAAAATAAATAATCAAGCTTGAATTTATTGATATTTACCATTTTCACATTTAATTATGGTAAGTTAGATGTAAATATATTCAATATGTTTCTTCTCCATCACTAAATTTCTTGTTTCTTCATCACTAAGCCGCGGAGTTAAAAGACTGTAAATGAATGACAAATAAATTAAATCTACATGGGTGATCACTAAAATTAAATATTGAAGCTCAATGCTATTTGTATTCACTATAATCACATTGTATTATGGTATAATAGATGTATATAATATCTATATTTTTCTTCTTCTCCATCACCTAGATTTTGGTTTCCTCACCACTAAGAAACTAAGGTAAGTGACTACAAATGAGTGACACATAATTTATACATATGCATAACGATTAAAATTAAATAATCAAGCTCAATATTATTTATATTCGTCGTATTCACATTGACTTATGGTATATTACATCTAAAACTGTTCAATATTTTTCTTCACCTTCCCAAAGTTTTAGATTCTTTTATCACTAAGCTAAAAACATAAAAGACTATAGTATATGTAAAAAATTAATTATATTTTATTTTCTACTCCATCACAAAATTTTACGTTTTTACCCACTAAAAAACAAAGCTAAAAGACTATAATCCATGAGATATTTTTATATAAAATAGGTAATATTTAAAATAAATAATCAAGCTTGAATTTATTGATATTTACCATTTTCACATTGAATTATGGTAAGTTAGATGTAAATATAATCAATATGTTTCTTCTCCACAACTAAATTTCTTGTTTCTTCGTCACTAAGTCACATAGTTAAGTGACTGTAAATGAATGACAAATAAATTAAATCTACATGGGTGATCACTAAAATTAAATATTGAAGCTTAATGCTATTTGTATTCACTACAATCACATTGCATTATGGTATAATAGATGTAAACAATTTCTATATTTTTCTTCTTCTCCATCACAAAAATTTTTGTTTCCTCACCACTAAGAAACTAAGGTAAGTGACTACAAATGAGTGACACATAATTTATACATATGCATAACGATTAAAATTAAATAATCAAGCTCAATATTATTTATGTTCGTCGTATTCGCATTGACTTATGGTATATTACATCTAAAATTGTTCAATATTTTTTTTCACAATCCCAAAGTTTTAGATTTTTTTATCACTAAGCTAAAAACATAAAAGACTATAGTATATGTAAAAAAATTAATTATATTTTGTTTTTCTACTCCATCACAAAATTTTAGGTTTTTACCCACTCAAAAATAAAGCTAAAAGACGATAATCCATGAGATATTTTTTATATATAATAGGTAATTATTAAAATAAATAATCAAGCTTGAATTTATTGATATTTACCATTTTCACATTTAATTATGGTAAGTTAGATGTAAATATATTCAATATGTTTCTTCTCCATCACTAAATTTCTTGTTTCTTCATCACTAAGCCGCGGAGTTAAAAGACTGTAAATGAATGACAAATAAATTAAATCTACATGGGTGATCACTAAAATTAAATATTGAAGCTCAATGCTATTTGTATTCACTATAATCACATTGTATTATGGTATAATAGATGTATATAATATCTATATTTTTCTTCTTCTCCATCACCTAGATTTTGGTTTCCTCACCACTAAGAAACTAAGGTAAGTGACTACAAATGAGTGACACATAATTTATACATATGCATAACGATTAAAATTAAATAATCAAGCTCAATATTATTTATATTCGTCGTATTCACATTGACTTATGGTATATTACATCTAAAACTGTTCAATATTTTTCTTCACCTTCCCAAAGTTTTAGATTATTTTATCACTAAGCTAAAAACATAAAAGACTATAGTATATGTAAAAAATTAATTATATTTTATTTTCTACTCCATCACAAAATTTTACGTTTTTACCCACTAAAAAACAAAGCTAAAATACTATAATCCATGAGATATTTTTATATAAAATAGGTAATATTTAAAATAAATGATCAAGCTTGAATTTATTGATATTTACCATTACAACATTGAATTATGGTAAGTTAGATGTAAATATAATCAATATGTTTCTTCTCCATCACTAAATTTCTTGTTTCTTCGTCACTAAGTCACATAGTTAAGAGACTGTAAATGAATGACAAATAAATTAAATCTACACGGGTGATCACTAAAATTAAATATTGAAGCTTAATGCTATTTGTATTCACTACAATCACATTGCATTATGGTATAATAGATGTAAACAATTTCTATATTTTTCTTCTTCTCCATCACAAAATTTTTTGTTTCCTCACCACTAAGAAACTAAGGTAAGTGACTACAAATGAGTGACACATAATTTATACATATGCATAACGATTAAAATTAAATAATCAAGCTCAATATTATTTATATTCGTCATAATCACATTGACTTATGGTATATTACATCTAAAACAGTTCAATTATTTTCTTCACCATCCCAAAGTTTTAGATTTTTTTATCACTAAGCTAAAAACATAAAAGACTATAGTATATGGAAATAATTAATTATATTTTATTTTTCTACTCCATCACAAAATTTTACGTTTTTACCCACTAAAAAACAAAGCTAAAAGACTATAATCTATGAGATATTTTTTATATAAAATAGATAATATTTAAAATAAATAATCAAGCTTGAATTTATTGATATTTACCATTTTCACATTTAATTATGGTAAGTTAGATGTAAATATAATAAATATGTTTCTTCTCTATCACAAAATTTCTTGTTTCTTCGTCACTAAGCCGCAGAGTTAAAAGACTGTAAATGAATGACAAATAAATTAAATCTACATGGGTGATCACTAAAATTAAATATTGAAGCTCAATGCTATTTGTATTCACTATAATCACATTGTATTATAATACAATAGATGTATATAATTTCTATATTTTTCTTCTTCTCCATCACCTAGATTTTGGTTTCCTCACCACTAAGAAACTAAGGTAAGTGACTACAAATGAGTGACACATAATTTATACATATGCATAATGATTAAAATTAAATAATCAAGCTCAATATTATTTATATTCGTCGTATTTACATTGACTTATGGTATATTACGTCTAAAACTGTTCAATATTTTTCTTCACCATCCCAAAGTTTTAGATTATTTTATTACTAAGCTAAAAACATAAAAGACTATAGTATATGTAAAAAGTTAATTATATTTTATTTCTCTACTCCATCACAAAATTTTAGGTTTTTACCCACTAAAAAACAAAGGTAAAAGACTACAATCCATGAGATATTTTTTATATAAACTAGGTAATAATTAAAATAAATAATCAAGCTTGAATTTATTGATATTTACCATTTTCACATTGAATTATGGTAAGTTAGATGTAAATATAATCAATATGTTTCTTCTCCATCACTAAATTTCTTGTTTCTTCGTCACGAAGTCACATAGTTAAGAGACTGTAAATGAATGACAAATAAATTAAATCTACACGGGTGATCACTAAAATTAAATATTGAAGCTTAATGCTATTTGTATTCACTACAATCACATTGCATTATGGTATAATAGATGTAAACAATTTCTATATTTTTCTTCTTCTCCATCACAAAATTTTTTGTTTCCTCACCACTAAGAAACTAAGGTTAGTGACTACAAATGAGTGACACATAATTTATACATATGCATAACGATTAAAATTAAATAATCAAGCTCAATATTATTTATATTCGTCATAATCACATTGACTTATGGTATATTACATCTAAAACAGTTCAATTATTTTCTTCACCATCCCAAAGTTTTAGATTTTTTTATCACTAAGCTAAAAACATAAAAGACTATAGTATATGGAAATAATTAATTATATTTTATTTTTCTATTCCATCACAAAATTTTACGTTTTTACCCACTATAAAACAAAGCTAAAAGACTATAATCCATGAGATATTTTTTATATAAAATAGATAATATTTAAAATAAATAATCAAGCTTGAATTTATTGATATTTACCATTTTCACATTGAATTGTGGTAAGTTAGATGCAAATATAAGCAATATGTTTCTTCTCCATCACTAAATTTCTTGTTTCTTCGTCACTAAGTCACATAGTTAAGAGACTGTGAATGAATGACAAATAAATTAAATCTACATGGGTGATCACTAAAATTAAATATTGAAGCTCAATGCTATTTGTATTCACTATAATCACATTGTATTATGGTATAATAGATGTATATAATATCTATATTTTTCTTCTTCTCCATCACCTAGATTTTGGTTTCCTCACCACTAAGAAACTAAGGTAAGTGACTACAAATGAGTGACACATAATTTATACATATGCATAACGATTAAAATTAAATAATCAAGCTCAATATTATTTATATTCGTCGTATTCGCATTGACTTATGATATATTACATCTAAAACTGTTCAATATTTTTTTTCACCATCCCAAAGTTTTAGATTTTTTTATCACTAAGCTAAAAACATAAAAGACTATAGTATATGTAAAAAAATTAATTATATTTTGTTTTTCTACTCCATCACAAAATTTTAGGTTTTTACCCACTCAAAAGTAAAGCTAAAAGACGATAATCCATAAGATATTTTTTTATATATAATAGGTAATAATTAAAATAAATAATCAAGCTTGAATTTATTGATATTTACCATTTTCACATTTAATTATGGTAAGTTAGATGTAAATATAATCAATATGTTTCTTCTCCACCACTAAATTTCTTGTTTCTTCGTCACTAAGCCGCAGAGTTAAAAGACTGTAAATGAATGACAAATAAATTAAATCTACACGGGTGATCACTAAAATTAAATATTGAAGCTCAATGCTATTTGTATTCACTATAATCACATTGCATTATGGTATAATAGATGTATATAATTTCTATATTTTTCTTCTTCTCCATCACAAAAATTTTTGTATCCTCACCACTAAGAAACTAAGGTAAGTGACTACAAATGAGTGACACATAATTTATACATATGCATAACGATTAAAATTAAATAATCAAGCTCAATATTATTTATATTCGTCGTATTCGCATTGACTTATGGTATATTACATCTAAAACTGTTCAATATTTTTTTTCACAATCCCAAAGTTTTAGATTTTTTTATCACTAAGCTAAAAACATAAAAGACTATATAGTATATGTAAAAAAATTAATTATATTTTGTTTTTCTACTCCATCACAAAATTTTAGGTTTTTACCCACTCAAAAATAAAGCTAAAAGACGATAATCCATGAGATATTTTTTATATATAATAGGTAATTATTAAAATAAATAATCAAGCTTGAATTTATTGATATTTACCATTTTCACATTTAATTATGGTAAGTTAGATGTAAATATATTCAATATGTTTCTTCTCCATCACTAAATTTCTTGTTTCTTCGTCACTAAGCCGCAGAGTTAAAAGACTATAAATGAATGACAAATAAATTAAATCTACATGGGTGATCACTAAAATTAAATATTGAAGCTCAATGCTATTTGTATTCACTATAATCACATTGTATTATGGTATAATAGATGTATATAATATCTATATTTTTCTTCTTCTCCATCACCTAGATTTTGGTTTCCTCACCACTAAGAAACTAAGGTAAGTGACTACAAATGAGTGACACATAATTTATACATATGCATAACGATTAAAATTAAATAATCAAGCTCAATATTATTTATATTCGTCGTATTCACATTGACTTATGGTATATTACATCTAAAACTGTTCAATATTTTTCTTCACCTTCCCAAAGTTTTAGATTCTTTTATCACTAAGCTAAAAACATAAAAGACTATAGTATATGTAAAAAATTAATTATATTTTATTTTCTACTCCATCACAAAATTTTACGTTTTTACCCACTAAAATACAAAGCTAAAAGACTATAATCCATGAGATATTTTTTTATATAAAATAGGTAATAATTAAAATAAATAATCAAGCTTGAATTTATTGATATTTACCATTTTCACATTGAATTATGGTAAGTTAGATGTAAATATAATCCATATGTTTCTTCTCCACCACTAAATTTCTTGTTGCTTCGTCACTAAGTCACATAGTTAAGTGACTGTAAATGAATGACAAATAAATTAAATCTACATGGGTGATCACTAAAATTAAATATTGAAGCTTAATCCTATTTGTATTCACTACAATCACATTGCATTATGGTATAATAGATGTAAACAATTTCTATATTTTTCTTCTTCTCCATCACAAAAATTTTTGTTTCCTCACCACTAAGAAACTAAGGTAAGTGACTACAAATGAGTGACACATAATTTATACATATGCATAACGATTAAAATTAAATAATCAAGCTCAATATTATTTATATTCGTCGTATTCACATTGACTTATGGTATATTACATCTAAAACTGTTCAATATTTTTCTTCACCTTCCCAAAGTTTTAGATTATTTTATCACTAAGCTAAAAACATAAAAGACTATAGTATATGTAAAAAATTAATTATATTTTATTTTCTACTCCATCACAAAATTTTACGTTTTTACCCACTAAAAAACAAAGCTAAAAGACTATAATCCATGAGATATTTTTATATAAAATAGGTAATATTTAAAATAAATAATCAAGCTTGAATTTATTGATATTTACCATTTTCACATTGAATTATGGTAAGTTAGATGTAAATATAATCAATATGTTTCTTCTCCACAACTAAATTTCTTGTTTCTTCGTCACTAAGTCACATAGTTAAGTGACTGTAAATGAATGACAAATAAATTAAATCTACACGGGTGATCACTAAAATTAAATATTGAAGCTTAATGCTATTTGTATTCACTACAATCACATTGCATTATGGTATAATAGATGTAAACAATTTCTATATTTTTCTTCTTCTCCATCACAAAAATTTTTGTTTCCTCACCACTCAGAAACTAAGGTAAGTGACTACAAATGAGTGACACATAATTTATACATATGCATAACGATTAAAATTAAATAATCAAGCTCAATATTATTTATATTCGTCGTATTCGCATTGACTTATGGTATATTACATCTAAAACTGTTCAATATTTTTTTTCACAATCCCAAAGTTTTAGATTTTTTTATCACTAAGCTAAAAACATAAAAGACTATAGTATATGTAAAAAAATTAATTATATTTTGTTTTTCTACTCCATCACAAAATTTTAGGTTTTTACCCACTCAAAAATAAAGCTAAAAGACGATAATCCATGAGATATTTTTTATATATAATAGGTAATAATTAAAATAAATAATCAAGCTTGAATTTATTGATATTTACCATTTTCACATTTAATTATGGTAAGTTAGATGTAAATATATTCAATATGTTTCTTCTCCATCACTAAATTTCTTGTTTCTTCGTCACTAAGCCGCAGAGTTAAAAGACTGTAAATGAATGACAAATAAATTAAATCTACATGGGTGATCACTAAAATTAAATATTGAAGCTCAATGCTATTTGTATTCACTATAATCACATTGTATTATGGTATAATAGATGTATATAATATCTATATTTTTCTTCTTCTCCATCACCTAGATTTTGGTTTCCTCACCACTAAGAAGCTAAGGTAAGTGACTACAAATGAGTGACACATAATTTATACATATGCATAACGATTAAAATTAAATAATCAAGCTCAATATTATTTATATTCGTCGTATTCACATTGACTTATGGTATATTACATCTAAAACTGTTCAATATTTTTCTTCACCTTCCCAAAGTTTTAGATTATTTTATCACTAAGCTAAAAACATAAAAGACTATAGTATATGTAACAAATTAATTATATTTTATTTTCTACTCCATCACAAAATTTTACGTTTTTACCCACTAAAAAACAAAGCTAAAAGACTATAATCCATGAGATATTTTTATATAAAATAGGTAATATTTAAAATAAATAATCAAGCTTGAATTTATTGATATTTACCATTTTCACATTGAATTATGGTAAGTTAGATGTAAATATAATCAATATGTTTCTTCTCCACAACTAAATTTCTTGTTTCTTCGTCACTAAGTCACATAGTTAAGTGACTGTAAATGAATGACAAATAAATTAAATCTACACGGGTGCTCACTAAAATTAAATATTGAAGCTTAATGCTATTTGTATTCACTACAATCACATTGCATTATGGTATAATAGATGTAAACAATTTCTATATTTTTCTTCTTCTCCATCACAAAAATTTTTGTTTCCTCACCACTCAGAAACTAAGGTAAGTGACTACAAATGAGTGACACATAATTTATACATATGCATAACGATTAAAATTAAATAATCAAGCTAAATATTATTTATATTCGTCGTATTCGCATTGACTTATGGTATATTACATCTAAAACTGTTCAATATTTTTTTTCACAATCCCAAAGTTTTAGATTTTTTTATCACTAAGCTAAAAACATAAAAGACTATAGTATATGTAAAAAAATTAATTATATATTGTTTTTCTACTCCATCACAAAATTTTAGGTTTTTACCCACTCAAAAATAAAGCTAAAAGACGATAATCCATGAGATATTTTTTTATATATAATAGGTAATAATTAAAATAAATAATCAAGCTTGAATTTATTGATATTTACCATTTTCACATTTAATTATGGTAAGTTAGATTTAAATATATTCAATATGTTTCTTCTCCATCACTAAATTTCTTGTTTCTTCGTCACTAAGCCGCAGAGTTAAAAGACTGTAAATGAATGACAAATAAATTAAATCTACATGGGTGATCACTAAAATTAAATATTGAAGCTCAATGCTATTTGTATTCACTATAATCACATTGTATTATGGTATAATAGATGTATATAATATCTATATTTTTCTTCTTCTCCATCACCTAGATTTTGGTTTCCTCACCACTAAGAAGCTAAGGTAAGTGACTACAAATGAGTGACACATAATTTATACATATGCATAACGATTAAAATTAAATAATCAAGCTCAATATTATTTATATTCGTCGTATTCACATTGACTTATGGTATATTACATCTAAAACTGTTCAATATTTTTCTTCACCTTCCCAAAGTTTTAGATTATTTTATCACTAAGCTAAAAACATAAAAGACTATAGTATATGTAACAAATTAATTATATTTTATTTTCTACTCCATCACAAAATTTTACGTTTTTACCCACTAAAAAACAAAGCTAAAAGACTATAATCCATGAGATATTTTTATATAAAATAGGTAATATTTAAAATAAATAATCAAGCTTGAATTTATTGATATTTACCATTTTCACATTGAATTATGGTAAGTTAGATGTAAATATAATCAATATGTTTCTTCTCCACAACTAAATTTCTTGTTTCTTCGTCACTAAGTCACATAGTTAAGTGACTGTAAATGAATGACAAATAAATTAAATCTACACGGGTGCTCACTAAAATTAAATATTGAAGCTTAATGCTATTTGTATTCACTACAATCACATTGCATTATGGTATAATAGATGTAAACAATTTCTATATTTTTCTTCTTCTCCATCACAAAAATTTTTGTTTCCTCACCACTCAGAAACTAAGGTAAGTGACTACAAATGAGTGACACATAATTTATACATATGCATAACGATTAAAATTAAATAATCAAGCTAAATATTATTTATATTCGTCGTATTCGCATTGACTTATGGTATATTACATCTAAAACTGTTCAATATTTTTTTTCACAATCCCAAAGTTTTAGATTTTTTTATCACTAAGCTAAAAACATAAAAGACTATAGTATATGTAAAAAAATTAATTATATATTGTTTTTCTACTCCATCACAAAATTTTAGGTTTTTACCCACTCAAAAATAAAGCTAAAAGACGATAATCCATGAGATATTTTTTTATATATAATAGGTAATAATTAAAATAAATAATCAAGCTTGAATTTATTGATATTTACCATTTTCACATTTAATTATGGTAAGTTAGATTTAAATATATTCAATATGTTTCTTCTCCATCACTAAATTTCTTGTTTCTTCGTCACTAAGCCGCAGAGTTAAAAGACTGTAAATGAATGACAAATAAATTAAATCTACATGGGTGATCACTAAAATTAAATATTGAAGCTCAATGCTATTTGTATTCACTATAATCACATTGTATTATGGTATAATAGATGTATATAATATCTATATTTTTCTTCTTCTCCATCACCTAGATTTTGGTTTCCTCACCACTAAGAAACTAAGGTAAGTGACTACAAAAGAGTGACACATAATTTATACATATGCATAACGATTAAAATTAAATAATCAAGCTCAATATTATTTATATTCGTCGTATTCACATTGACTTATGGTATATTACATCTAAAACTGTTCAATATTTTTCTTCACCTTCCCAAAGTTTTAGATTATTTTATCACTAAGATAAAAACATAAAAGACTATAGTATATGTAAAAAAATTAATTATATTTTATTTTCTACTCCATCACAAAATTTTACGTTTTTACCCACTAAAAAACAAAGCTAAAAGACTATAATCCATGAGATATTTTTATATAAAATAGGTAATATTTAAAATAAATAATCAAGCTTGAATTTATTGATATTTACCATTTTCACATTGAATTATGGTAAGTTAGATGTAAATATAATCAATATGTTTCTTCTCCACCACTAAATTTCTTGTTTCTTCGTCACTAAGTCACATAGTTAAGTGACTGTAAATGAATGACAAATAAATTAAATCTACACGGGTGATCACTAAAATTAAATATTGAAGCTTAATGCTATTTGTATTCACTACAATCACATTGCATTATGGTATAATAGATGTAAACAATTTCTATATTTTTCTTCTTCTCCATCACAAAAATTTTTGTTTCCTCACCACTAAGTAACTAAGGTAAGTGACTACAAATGAGTGACACATAATTTATACATATGCATAACGATTAAAATTAAATAATCAAGCTCAATATTATTTATATTCGTCGTATTCGCATTGACTTATGGTATATTACATCTAAAACTGTTCAATATTTTTTTTCACAATCCCAAAGTTTTAGATTTTTTTATCACTAAGCTAAAAACATAAAAGACTATAGTATATGTAAAAAAAATTAATTATATTTTGTTTTTCTACTCCATCACAAAATTTTAGGTTTTTACCCACTCAAAAATAAAGCTAAAAGACGATAATCCATGAGATATTTTTTATATATAATAGGTAATTATTAAAATAAGTAATCAAGCTTGAATTTATTGATATTTACCATTTTCACATTTAATTATGGTAAGTTAGATGTAAATATATTCAATTTCTATATTTTTCTTCTTCTCCATCACAAAAAATTTTGTTTCCTCACCACTAAGAAACTAAGGTAAGTGACTACAAATGAGTGACACATAATTTATACATATGCATAACGATTAAAATTAAATAACCAAGCTCAATATTATTTATATTCGTCGTATTCGCATTGACTTATGGTATATTACATCTAAAACAGTTCAATATTTTTTTTCACAATCCCAAAGTTTTAGATTTTTTTATCACTAAGCTAAAAACATAAAAGACTATAGTATATGTAAAAAAAATTAATTATATTTTGTTTTTCTACTCCATCACAAAATTTTAGGTTTTTACCCACTCAAAAATAAAGCTAAAAGACGATAATCCATGAGATATTTTTTATATATAATAGGTAATTATTAAAATAAGTAATCAAGCTTGAATTTATTGATATTTACCATTTTCACATTTAATTATGGTAAGTTAGATGTAAATATATTCAATATGTTTCTTCTCCATCAATAAATTTCTTGTTTCTTCGTCACTAAGCCGCAGAGTTAAAAGACTGTAAATGAATGACAAGTAAATTAAATCTACATGGGTGATCACTAAAATTAAATATTGAATCTCAATGCTATTTGTATTCACTATAATCACATTGTATTATGGTATAATAGATGTATATAATATCTATATTTTTCTTCTTCTCCATCACCTACATTTTGGTTTCCTCACCACTAAGAAACTAAGGTAAGTGACTACAAATGAGTGACACATAATTTATACATATGCATAACGATTAAAATTAAATAATCAAGCTCAATATTATTTATATTCGTCGTATTCACATTGACTTATGGTATATTACATCTAAAACTGTTCAATATTTTTCTTCACCTTCCCAAAGTTTTAGATTATTTTATCACTAAGCTAAAAACATAAAAGACTATAGTATATGTAAAAAATTAATTATATTTTATTTTCTACTCCATCACAAAATTTTACGTTTTTACCCACTAAAAAACAAAGCTAAAAGACTATAATCCATGAGATATTTTTATATAAAATAGGTAATATTTAAAATAAATAATCAAGCTTGAATTTATTGATATTTACCATTTTCACATTGAATTATGGTAACTTAGATGTAAATATAATCAATATGTTTCTTCTCCACCACTAAATTTCTTGTTGCTTCGTCACTAAGTCACATAGTTAAGTGACTGTAAATGAATGACAAATAAATAAAATCTACACGGGGTATCACTAAAATTAAATATTGAAGCTTAATGCTATTTGTATTCACTACAATCACATTGCATTATGGTATAATAGATGTAAACAATTTCTATATTTTTCTTCTTCTCCATCACAAAAAATTTTGTTTCCTCACCACTAAGAAACTAAGGTAAGTGACTACAAATGAGTGACACATAATTTATACATATGCATAACGATTAAAATTAAATAATCAAGCTCAATATTATTTATATTCATCGTAATCACATTGACTTATGGTATATTACATCTAAAACAGTTCAATTATTTTCTTCACCATCCCAAAGTTTTAGATTTTTTTATCACTAAGCTAAAAACATTAAAGACTATAGTATATGGAAAAAATTAATTAGATTTTATTTTTCTACTCCATCACAAAATTTTAGGTTTTTACCCACTAAAAAACAAAGGTAAAAGACTACAATCCATGAGATATTTTTTATATAAAATAGGTAATAATTAAAATAAATAATCAAGCTTTAATTTATTGATATTTACCATTTTCACATTGAATTATGGTAAGTTAGATGTAAATATATTCAATATGTTTCTTCTCCATCACTAAATTTCTTGTTTCTTCGTCACTAAGTCACATAGTTAAAAGACTGTAAATGAATGACAATTAAATTAAATCTACATGGGTGATCACTAAAATTAAATATTGAAGTTCAATGCTATTTGTATTCACTACAATCACATTGCATTATGGTATAATAGATGTAAACAATTTCTATATTTTTCTTCTTCTCCATCACAAAAAATTTTGTTTCCTCACCACTAAGAAACTAAGGTAAGTGACTACAAATGAGTGACACATAATTTATACATATGCATAACGATTAAAATTAAATAATCAAGCTCAATATTATTTATATTCGTCGTAATCACATTGACTTATGGTATATTACATCTAAAATAGTTCAATTATTTTCTTCACCATCCCAAAGTTTTAGATTTTTTTATCACTAAGCTAAAAACATAAAAGACTATAGTATATGGAAAAAATTAATTATATTTTATTTTTCTACTCCATCACAAAATTTTAGGTTTTTACCCACTAAAAAACAAAGGTAAAAGACTACAATCCATGAGATATTTTTTATATATAATAGGTAATAATTAAAATAAATAATCAAGCATGAATTTATTGATATTTACCATTTTTACATTGAATTATGGTAAGTTAGATGTAAATATATTCAATATGTTTCTTCTCCATCACTAAATTTCTTGTTTCTTCGTCACTAAGTCACATAGTTAAAAGACTGTAAATGAATGACAAATAAATTAAATCTACATGGGTGATCACTAAAATTAAATATTGAAGCTCAATGCTATTTGTATTCACTACAATCACATTGCATTATGGTATAATAAATGTAAACAATTTCTATGTTTTTCTTCTTCTCCATCACTAAATTTTTTGTTTACTCACCACTAAGAAACTAAGGTAAGTGACTACAAATGAGTGACACATAATTTATACATATGCATAACAATTAAAATTATATAATCAAGCTCAATATTATTTATATTCGTCGTATTCACATTGACTTATGGTATATTATGTCTAAAACTGTTCAATATTTTTCTTCACCATCCCAAAGTTTTAGATTATTTTATTACTAAGCTAAAAACATAAAAGACTATAGTATATGTAAAAAGTTAATTATATTTTATTTTTCTAATCCATCACAAAATTTTAGGTTTTTACCCACTAAAAAACAAAGGTAAAAGACTAAAATCCATGAGATATTTTTTATATAAAATAGGTAATAATTAAAATAAATAATCAAGCTTGAATTTATTGATATTTTCCATTTTCACATTGAATTATGGTAAGTTAGATGTAAATATAATCAATATGTTTCTTCTCTATCACTAAATTTCTTGTTTCTTCGTCACTAAGTCACATAGTTAAGAGACTGTGAATGAATGACAAATAAATTAAATCTACATGGGTGATAACTAAAATTAAATATTGAAGCTTAATGCTATTTGTATTCACTATAATCACATTGTATTATGGTATAATAGATGTATATAATATCTATATTTTTCTTCTTCTCCATCACCTAGATTTTGGTTTCCTCACCACTAAGAAACTAAGGTAAGTGACTACAAATGAGTGACACATAATTTATACATATGCATAACGATTAAAATTAAATAATCAAGCTCAATATTATATATATTCATCATAATCACATTGACTTATGGTATATTACATCTAAAACTGTTCAATATTTTTTTTCACAATCCCAAAGTTTTAGATTTTTTTATCACTAAGCTAAAAACATAAAAGACTATAGTATATGTAAAAAAATTAATTATATTTTGTTTTTCTACTCCATCACAAAATTTTAGGTTTTTACCCACTCAAAAATAAAGCTAAAAGACGATAATCCATGAGATATTTTTTATATATAATAGGTAATTATTAAAATAAATAATCAAGCTTGAATTTATTGATATTTACCATTTTCACATTTAATTATGGTAAGTTAGATGTAAATATATTCAATATGTTTCTTCTCCATCAATAAATTTCTTGTTTCTTCGTCACTAAGCCGCAGAGTTAAAAGACTGTAAATGAATGACAAGTAAATTAAATCTACATGGGTAATCACTAAAATTAAATATTGAAGCTCAATGCTATTTGTATTCACTATAATCACATTGTATTATGGTATAATAGATGTATATAATATCTATATTTTTCTTCTTCTCCATCACCTAGATTTTTGTTTACTCACCACTAAGAAACTAAGGTAAGTGACTACAAATGAGTGACACATAATTTATACATATGCATAACGATTAAAATTAAATAGTCAAGCTCAATATTATTTATATTCTTCGTATTCACATTGACTTATAGTATATTACATCTAAAACTGTTCAATATTTTTCTTCACCTTCCCAAAGTTTTAGATTATTTTATCACTAAGCTAAAAACATAAAAGACTATAGTATATGTAAAAAATTAATTATATTTTATTTTCTACTCCATCACAAAATTTTACGTTTTCCCCACTAAAAAACAAAGCTAAAAGACTATAATCCATGAGATATTTTTATATAAAATAGGTAATATTTAAAATAAATAATCAAGCTTGAATTTATTGATATTTACCATTTTCACATTGAATTATGGTAAGTTAGATGTAAATATAATCAATATGTTTCTTCTCCACCATTAAATTTCTTGTTTCATCGTCACTAAGTCACATAGTTAAGTGACTGTAAATGAATGACAAATAAATTAAATCTACATGGGTGATCACTAAAATTAAATATTGAAGCTTAATGCTATTTGTATTCACTACAATCACATTGCATTATGGTATAATAGATGTAAACAATTTCTATATTTTTCTTCTTCTCCATCACAAAAATTTTTGTTTCCTCACCTCTAAGAAACTAAGGTAAGTGACTACAAATGAGTGACACATAATTTATACATATGCATAACGATTAAAATTAAATAATCAAGCTCAATATTATTTATATTCATCGTAATCACATTGACTTATGGTATATTACATCTAAAACAGTTCAATTATTTTCTTCACCATCCCAAAGTTTTAGATTTTTTTATCACTAAGCTAAAAACATTAAAGACTATAGTATATGGAAAAAATTAATTATATTTTATTTTTCTACTCCATCACAAAATTTTAGGTTTTTACCCATTAAAAAACAAAGGTAAAAGACTACAATCCATGAGATATTTTTTATATAAAATAGGTAATAATTAAAATAAATAATCAAGCTTGAATTTATTGATATTTACCATTTTCACATTGAATTATGGTAAGTTAGATGTAAATATATTCAATATGTTTCTTCTCCATCACTAAATTTCTTGTTTCTTCGTCACTAAGTCACATAGTTAAAAGACTGTAAATGAATGACAAATAAATTAAATCTACATGGGTGATCACTAAAATTAAATATTGAAGTTCAATGCTATTTGTATTCACTACAATCACATTGCATTATGGTATAATAGATGTAAACAATTTCTATATTTTTCTTCTTCTCCATCACAAAAATTTTGGTTTACTCACCACTAAGAAACTAAGGTAAGTGACTACAAATGAGTGACACATAATTTATACATATGCATAACGATTAAAATTATATAATCAAGTTCAATATTATTTATATTCGTCGTATTCACATTGACTTATGGTATATTACGTCTAAAGTTGTTCAATATTTTTCTTCACCATCCCAAAGTTTTAGATTGTTTTATTACTAAGCTAAAAACATAAAAGACTATAGTATATGTAAAAAGTTAATTATATTTTATTTTTCTACTCCATCACAAAATTTTAGGTTTTTACCAACTTAAAAACAAAGGTAAAAGACTACAATCCATGAGATATTTTTTATATAAAATAGGTAATAATTAAAATAAATAATCAAGCTTGAATTTATTGATATTTACCATTTTCACATTGAATTATGGTAAGTTAAATGTAAATATAATCAATATGTTTCTTCTCCATCACTAAATTTCTTGTTTCTTCGTCACTAAGTCACATAGTTAAGAGACTATGAATGAATGACAATTAAATTAAATCTACATGGGTTATCACTAAAATTAAATATTGAAGCTTAATGTTATTTGTATTCACTACAATCACATTGCATTATGGTATAATAGATGTAAAAGTATTTCTATATTTTTCTTCTTCTCCATCACAAAAATTTTTGTTTCCTCACCACTAAGAAACTAAGGTAAGTGACTACAAATGAGTGACACATAATTTATACATATGCATAATGATTAAAATTAAATAATCAAGCTCAATATTATTTATATTCGTCGTATTCGCATTGACTTATGGTATATTACATCTAAAACTGTTCAATATTTTTTTTCACCATCCCAAAGTTTTAGATTTTTTTATCACTAAGCTAAAAACATAAAAGACTATAGTATATGTAAAAAAATTAATTATATTTTGTTTTTCTACTCCATCACAAAATTTTAGGTTTTTACCCACTCAAAAATAAAGCTAAAAGACGATAATCCATGAGATATTTTTTTATATATAATAGGAAATAATTAAAATAAATAATCAAGCTTGAATTTATTGATATTTACCATTTTCACATTTAATTATGGTAAGTTAGATGTAAATATATTCAATATGTTTCTTCTCCATCACTAAATTTCTTGTTTCTTCGTCACTAAGCCGCAGAGTTAAAAGATTGTAAATGAATGACAAATAAATTAAATCTACATGGGTGATCACTAAAATTAAATATTGAAGCTCAATATTATTTGTATTCACTATAATCACATTGTATTATGGTATAATAGATGTATATAATTTCTATATTTTTCTTCTTCTCCGTCACCTAGATTTTGGTTTCCTCACCACTAAGAAACTAAGGTAAGTGACTACAAATGAGTGACACATAATTTATACATATGCATAACGATTAAAATTAAATAATCAAGCTCAATATTATTTATATTCGTCGTATTCACATTGACTTATGGTATATTACATCTAAAACTGTTCAATATTTTTCTTCACCTTCCCAAAGTTTTAGATTATTTTATCACTAAGCTAAAAACATAAAAGACTATAGTATATGTAAAAAATTAATTATATTTTATTTTCTACTCCATCACAAAATTTTACGTTTTTACCCACTAAAAAACAAAGCTAAAATACTATAATCCATGAGATATTTTTATATAAAATAGGTAATATTTAAAATAAATGATCAAGCTTGAATTTATTGATATTTACCATTTTCACATTGAATTATGGTAAGTTAGATGTAAATATAATCAATATGTTTCTTCTCCATCACTAAATTTCTGGTTTCTTCGTCACTAAGTCACATAGTTAAAAGACTATAAATGAATGACAAATAAATTAAATCTACATGGGTGATCACTAAAATTAAATATTGAAGCTCAATGCTATTTGTATTCAATACAATTACATTGCATTATGGTATAATAGATGTAAACAATTTCTATATTTTTCTTCTTCACCATCACAAATTTTTTTGTTTACTCACCACTAAGAAACTAAGGTAAGTGACTACAAATGAGTGACACATAATTTATACATATGCATAACGATTAAAATTATATAATCAAGCTCAATATTATTTATATTCGTCGTATTCACATTGTCTTATTGTATATTACGTCTAAAACTGTTCAATATTTTTCTTCACCATCCCAAAGTTTTAGATTATTTTATTACTAAGCTAAAAACATAAAAGACTATAGTATATGTAAAAAGTTAATTATATTTTATTTTTCTACTCCATCACAAAATTTTAGGTTTTTACCCACTAAAAAACAAAGGTAAAAGACTACAATCCATGAGATATTTTTTATATAAAATAGGTAATAATTAAAATAAATAATCAAGCTTGAATTTATTGATATTTACCATTTTCAAATTGAATTATGGTAAGTTAGATGTAAATATAATCAATATGTTTCTTCTCCATCACTAAATTTCTTGTTTCTTCGTCACTAAGTCACATAGTTAAGAGACTGTGAATGAATGACAAATAAATTAAATATACATGGGTGATCACTAAAATTAAATATTGAAGCTTAATGCTATTTGTATTCACTACAATCACATTGCATTATGGTATAATAGATGTAAACATTTTCTATATTTTTCTTCTTCACCATCACAAAAAATTTTGTTTCCTCACCACTAAGAAACTAAGGTAAGTGACTACAAATGAGTGACACATAATTTATACATATGCATAACGATTAAAATTAAATAATCAAGCTCAATATTATTTATATTCGTCGTATTCGCATTGACTTATGGTATATTACATCTAAAACTGTTCAATATTTTTTTTTCACCATCCCAAAGTTTTAGATTTTTTTATCACTAAGCTAAAAACAAAAAAGACTATATTATATGTAAAAAAAAGTTATTATATTTTGTTTTTCTATTCCATCACAAAATTTTAGGTTTTTACCCACTCAAAAATAAAGCTAAAAGACGATAATCCATGAGATATTTTTTATATATAATAGGTAATAATTAAAATAAATAATCAAGCTTGAATTTATTGATATTTAGCATTTTCACATTTAATTATGGTAAGTTAGATGTAAATATATTCAATATGTTTCTTCTCCATCACTAACTTTCTTGTTTCTTCGTCACTAAGCCGAAGAGTTAAAAGACTGTAAATGAATGACAAATAAATTAAATCTACATGGGTGATCACTAAAATTAAATATTGAAGCTCAATGCTATTTGTATTCACTATAATCACATTGTATTATGGTATAATAGATGTATATAATTTCTATATTTTTCTTCTTCTCCATCACCTAGATTTTGGTTTCCTCACCACTAAGAAACTAAGGTAAGTGACTACAAATGAGTGACACATAATTTATACATATGCATAACGATTAAAATTAAATAATCAAGCTCAATATTATTTATATTCGTCGTATTCACATTGACTTATGGTATATTACATCTAAAACTGTTCAATATTTTTCTTCACCTTCCCAAAGTTTTAGATTATTTTATCACTAAGCTAAAAACATAAAAGACTATAGTATATGTAAAAAATTAATTATATTTTATTTTCTACTCCATCACAAAATTTTACGTTTTTACCCACTAAAAAACAAAGCTAAAATACTATAATCCATGAGATATTTTTATATAAAATAGGTAATATTTAAAATAAATGATCAAGCTTGAATTTATTGATATTTACCATTTTCACATTGAATTATGGTAAGTTAGATGTAAATATAATCAATATGTTTCTTCTCCATCACTAAATTTCTGGTTTCTTCGTCACTAAGTCACATAGTTAAAAGACTATAAATGAATGACAAATAAATTAAATCTACATGGGTGATCACTAAAATTAAATATTGAAGCTCAATGCTATTTGTATTCAATACAATCACATTGCATTATGGTATAATAGATGTAAACAATTTCTATATTTTTCTTCTTCACCATCACAAATTTTTTTGTTTACTCACCACTAAGAAACTAAGGTAAGTGACTACAAATGAGTGACACATAATTTATACATATGCATAACGATTAAAATTATATAATCAAGCTCAATATTATTTATATTCGTCGTATTCACATTGTCTTATTGTATATTACGTCTAAAACTGTTCAATATTTTTCTTCACCATCCCAAAGTTTTAGATTATTTTATTACTAAGCTAAAAACATAAAAGACTATAGTATATGTAAAAAGTTAATTATATTTTATTTTTCTACTCCATCACAAAATTTTAGGTTTTTACCCACTAAAAAACAAAGGTAAAAGACTACAATCCATGAGATATTTTTTATATAAAATAGGTAATAATTAAAATAAATAATCAAGCTTGAATTTATTGATATTTACCATTTTCAAATTGAATTATGGTAAGTTAGATGTAAATATAATCAATATGTTTCTTCTCCATCACTAAATTTCTTGTTTCTTCGTCACTAAGTCACATAGTTAAGAGACTGTGAATGAATGACAAATAAATTAAATCTACATGGGTGATCACTAAAATTAAATATTGAAGCTTAATGCTATTTGTATTCACTACAATCACATTGCATTATGGTATAATAGATGTAAACATTTTCTATATTTTTCTTCTTCACCATCACAAAAAATTTTGTTTCCTCACCACTAAGAAACTAAGGTAAGTGACTACAAATGAGTGACACATAATTTATACATATGCATAACGATTAAAATTAAATAATCAAGCTCAATATTATTTATATTCGTCGTATTCGCATTGACTTATGGTATATTACATCTAAAACTGTTCAATATTTTTTTTTCACCATCCCAAAGTTTTAGATTTTTTTATCACTAAGCTAAAAACAAAAAAGACTATATTATATGTAAAAAAAAGTTATTATATTTTGTTTTTCTATTCCATCACAAAATTTTAGGTTTTTACCCACTCAAAAATAAAGCTAAAAGACGATAATCCATGAGATATTTTTTATATATAATAGGTAATAATTAAAATAAATAATCAAGCTTGAATTTATTGATATTTAGCATTTTCACATTTAATTATGGTAAGTTAGATGTAAATATATTCAATATGTTTCTTCTCCATCACTAACTTTCTTGTTTCTTCGTCACTAAGCCGCAGAGTTAAAAGACTGTAAATGAATGACAAATAAATTAAATCTACATGGGTGATCACTAAAATTAAATATTGAAGCTCAATGCTATTTGTATTCACTATAATCACATTGTATTATGGTATAATAGATGTATATAATTTCTATATTTTTCTTCTTCTCCATCACCTAGATTTTGGTTTCCTCACCACTAAGAAACTAAGGTAAGTGACTACAAATGAGTGACACATAATTTATACATATGCATAACGATTAAAATTAAATAATCAAGCTCAATATTATTTATATTCGTCGTATTCACATTGACTTATGGTATATTACATCTAAAACTGTTCAATATTTTTTTTCACCATCCCAAAGTTTTAGATTTTTTTATCACTAAGCTAAAAACAAAAAAGACTATAGTATATGTAAAAAAATTAATTATGTTTTGTTTTTCTACTCCATCACAAAATTTTACGTTTTTACCCACTCAAAAATAAAGCTAAAAGACGATAATCCATGAAATATTTTTTATATATAATAGGTAATAATTAAAATAAATAATCAAGCTTGAATTTATTGATATTTACCATTTTCACATTTAATTATGGTAAGTTAGATGTAAATATATTCAATATGTTTCTTCTCCATCACTAAATTTCTTGTTTCTTCGTCACTAAGTCGTAGAGTTAAAAGACTGTAAATAAATGACAAATAAATTAAATCTACATGGGTGATCACTAAAATTAAATATTGAAGCTCAATCATTCACTATAATCACATTGTATTATGGTATAATAGATGTATATAATTTCTATATTTTTCTTCTTCTCCATCACCTAGATTTTGGTTTCCTCACCACTAAGAAACTAAGGTAAGTGACTACAAATGAGTGACACATAATTTATACATATGCATAACGATTAAAATTAAATAATCAAGCCTTATATTATTTATATTCGTCGTATTCACATTGACTTATGGTATATTACATCTAAAACTGTTTAATATTTTTCTTCACCTTCCCAAAGTTTTAGATTATTTTATCACTAAGCTAAAAACATAAAAGACTATAGTATATGTAAAAAATTAATTATATTTTATTTTCTACTCCATCACAAAATTTTACGTTTTTACCCACTAAAAAACAAAGCTAAAAGACTATAATCCATGAGATATTTTTATATAAAATAGGTAATATTTAAAATAAATAATCAAGCTTGAATTTATTGATATTTACCATTTTCACATTGAATTATGGTAAGTTAGATGTAAATATAATCAATATGATTCTTCTCCATCAGTAAATTTCTTGTTTCTTCGTCACTAACTCACATAGTTAAGTGACTGTAAATGAATGACAAATAAATTAAATCTACACGGGTGATCACTAAAATTAAATATTGAAGCTTAATGATATTTGTATTCACTACAATCACATTGCATTATGGTATAATAGTTGTAAACAATTTCTATATTTTTCTTCTTCTCCATCACTAAATTTTTTGTTTACTCACCACTAAGAAACTAAGGTAAGTGACTACAAATGAGTGACACATAATTTATACATATGCATAACGATTAAAATTATATAATCAAGCTCAATATTATTTATATTCGTCGTATTCACATTGTCTTATTGTATATTACGTCTAAAACTGTTCAATATTTTTCTTCACCATCCCAAAGTTTTAGATTATTTTATTACTAAGCTAAAAACATAAAAGACTATAGTATATGTAAAAAGTTAATTATATTTTATTTTTCTACTCCATCACAAAATTTTAGGTTTTTACCCACTAAAAAACAAAGGTAAAAGACTACAATCCATGAGATATTTTTTATATAAAATAGGTAATAATTAAAATAAATAATCAAGCTTGAATTTATTGATATTTACCATTTTCAAATTGAATTATGGTAAGTTAGATGTAAATATAATCAATATGTTTCTTCTCCATCACTAAATTTCTTGTTTCTTCGTCACTAAGTCACATAGTTAAGAGACTGTGAATGAATGACAAATAAATTAAATCTACATGGGTGATCACTAAAATTAAATATTGAAGCTTAATGCTATTTGTAACACCCATTTTAATTATTTAGTCACTTTATTATTATTTTAAAAATTATATGTTGGTGTGCCCTTTGGTGGGGGTGTATTTGATGATGTTTGGTGGGTGTCCCTAATGTGGGAGGACTATTGGTGATATTTTGGTGTGAAATATAGTAATATAAAAATAATAGTAACATTGGTGGGGGTGTTATTATTATTATTATATTTATTATATTTGTTACTATTATTAATATTATTATTATTTTGGTGAAATAATAATATTAGTATTATTATATTATTATTATATTATTTTTATTAATATTATTATTATTATTGGTGTGATAATATTATTATTATTATAATTATAATTATTGTTGGGTGTATCACTATTATTATTATTATGTTGAATATTACTATAATATTATAATAGTATTATATTATATTATATTATTATTATTATTATAATGATTATTATAATTATTATTATTAGAATTATTATTGGGAATATTAGTGGTTGGAATAAGTAAAATAAGAGGTGAAAGGGTTATTGGGAAGTTAGAATGGAAATATGAAAAGTCACGATAGAAACCGTGAGGAAGGAAATATGAAGGGGTAGCAAGGAGATATTAGAAAAGTTGGAATGGAGAGGAAAGGGATTACCATAGGCGTGGGATATTGGTGTGATAATAATAATAGTATTATTATTATTATTATTATTATTACTATTATTATTATTAGTGTTATTATTATTATTATTATTAAAAGTATTATTATGATTATTGGAGAGATAATAATATTATTATTATTGTTATTATTAATAGTATTATTATTATTAAGATTATTATTATTATTATCATTATTATTATTATTAGAATTATTAATATTATTATTATTATTATTATTATTATTAATATGTGGTATTATTAATATTAGTAAGATTATATTAGTATTATTATTATTATTAAGATTATTAATATTATATTTTTTTATTAGTTATTATTATTGGGATTAGAATAATTAAAAAGGGAAATAGAATATGAGGGGTTAGGAGAGTTACGATACATTTTAGAAAATTGAGAAAAAAGAGCGATAGAAAGAGAGAAGAGGAAAGAACGAGGAAAGTGAAAAAGAACGAAGGAAAAAGGGAACGAAGAACGGAAGAGGAAGGAGAAGGCCAAGAGACCAATTCTAGGAGGAATTCTATCGATCGACCAATTGTCAAGGTAAGGGGGGAGAAATTTGATTGGGAATGGTTTATACATGTATAGGGTAGAGGGGATTCCTTAACCCCGTAGGAATTTATCGTTATATAAAGTTTTATATTGGCATGCTATGATTATTGTTGATGTTGGGGGATTGATGAATGCTGATGATGCATTTTGGGGTATATATATATATATGGTGATGATGTTACTGTAGTATTGATCCATTTTGTTGGATTGTTGATGTTACTGTAGTGTTGATAGTAACTAGGAATATAAAGCTGATGAGATTATGTGTTGTTACCGTAGTGTTGGCAATGACCGTGATTATAGCTTTGGGAAAAGTTATGTGTTGTTTCCCTATAGCGTCGTTAATGACTATGGTTAGGACCTTGGTGAGATTCAGAGTGACTCTGAAATGTCGGTAATGTACCGTAATGTCGGTTCTAGAGTAGAAATTATAGGATAATTGGTAAGTATAATATCTATTGGCATGTTTGTGATTGTGGATTGATGTTGATGAATTATTGATTTTGGTGTATAGGCTGAGGTGTTGGTTTAGGGAGGTTCTGAGTAACCTCAGAGACTTTTGGTGAGATGTCTGAATTGGTCTCGTGTGATCCTTCTAGCCTTGCTGTAGTGTGAAAATGATGAGTATGGGATATAACTTGTGTACTTGGGGATAGTACGCGTTTCCCTTAATATTGTTGGTGAGCAATTAGTAATGTATATGTGTGTAGTGATCAGTAGGATCGTGTATCCCCGAGTGGGGGGGGGGGGGGGGGGGGGGGGACGTAGTTATATCCGGTGTGATAGTATGAATTCGTTTACTATCTGATTGATTTATATGGTGTTGGTGTAATATATCTATACATATGCATTGTTGTATGATGATATGATCAGGAGGATCGTGTGCACTTAGCGTGCCAGAATATAATAATTATGCATTGGTGTCTTGCATATCATGGTGTTTTGGTGGGATGAATCATGTCTCAGGAGGAGCGTAAGTGATTCATCCGTACTCCTTTGTGGAGAATGGTGGGGGATAGATCATGTCTCAGGAGGAGCGTAAGTGATCTATCCAGGTTCGATTGAATGAACCAATGAGTCGGTACCGCATGCATGGTGTTGAGTTGCATAATTGCATTATAATATGTTATATTGTAATTTGAACAGTAGGTTCGTTATATGGTGTTGTTGGGGTGAATAATTGATGTGTTGGTGTGTTTTACTGCCTTATTACATGTATTACATTACCATTATATTTTTGATCATGATTTCTCACCCCTTGTTGTTGTTGTGGTCTGTGCTTCTTCGGAAGTACAGATAATCCAGGTGCTTAGCTAGCTTGGATATTGGTGTGACTGTCGAGTCTAGGATGCTCTGATACGTAGCACGGGACTTGGGCATTTTTATTGTTTCATGTTGAACTCCTATTTTTTTTCCTGCGAACGTATCAAAATTTTTATTTAATTGTATTATTTAAATATTCCGCTGTATTTGGAGAAAAACCTTTTTTATAAGGAAACGTGATTTTTATGTGATATCCCACTTGGGAAGGAAACTCTGATTTTTATTATGTTATTCATATTTTATTTGTTTTGGGAAGTGGGGTGTTACAATTGGTATCAGAGCAGGTCGGTCCGTCCGGCCAGTGTTGTTGAGTCGAGTTGAGTCTGTCCGTTATGATGTAGTTGAATATCTTTTAACCTGGTGTTGTTATGTTTTGAGCAGTATGGCAGGAAGGAACGATGCTGCATTAGCTGCTGCTATGCAAGCAATGGCACAAGCTGTTGCTAATCAGAATCAAACTGCAGATGCCCAATTCAGGAGTTTGGCGCAGTTTCGGAGCAACAAGCCGCCAACGTTTGAAGGAGGAATTCTGGACCCAGAAGCTGCTCAGAAGTGGCTGAAGGCAATTGAGAAAATCTTCAGAACTATGGATTGTACTGATGAGCAGAAGGTGAGGTTTGGTACTCACATGCTGGAGGGTGAGGCTGAAGCTTGGTGGGACAATAGTCGCCAAAGATTGGAAGCTGCTGGAACTGCCATTACTTGGGAGGTAGTTCGGAAGGGTTTTCTGGAGAAGTATTTTCCGGAAGATATTCGGAGTGCTAAGGAAATTGAATTCTTAGAGCTGAAGCAGGGTAGTATGACTGTAGCAGAGTATGCTGCTAAGTTTGAGGAGCTGGTGCAGTATTGTCCTCACTATAATGTGGAAGGGGCAATGACTTCTAAGTGCTTAAAGTTTGAGAATGGACTGCGTCCAGAGATTAAGCTGGGGATTGCTTGTCAGAAGATCAGGAGCTATCCTGAGCTGGTAAGCAGGAGCAGGATCTATGATAACGATAACCGGGCAAGGATTGCACACTACAAAGCTGTTAATGACCGTAAGGGTAAGCAGAGGTTTAGTGGTACTCCTTATGGTGTTGCTGCTGATAAGGGAAAACGTAAAGCTGTTGTTGATAAGAAGCCTAGAGATGTGAGAGCATCTGCTGAAGGGAAATGTTTTCGGTGCGGTGGTATGGGACACCGTGCTAATGATTGTCCTAATGAAGCCAAAAAGTGTTTTAAGTGTGGAAAACCAGGTCATGTGATAGCTGACTGCAGAGCAACTATGCCGACCTGTTATAACTGTGGTGAGAAGGGTCACATCAGTACCCATTGTGAGAAGCCGAAGAAGCCTCAGACGTCTCCGGCTGGTGGAAAAGTGTTTGCTTTGGCAGGAACTCAAGCTGCCAGTGATGAGCGTGTTATCAAAGGTACTTGTATTATCAATAATATTCCTTTAACTGCTATTATTGATACGGGTGCAACACACTCGTTTATTTCTGTGGATTGTGTGGAGAGGATAGGATTGGTGCCGTCTACTCTGGAGAGACGAATGACTATTGAGACACCCTCTATAGGTTCAGTGACTACTTCTTTGGTATGCCTGAAGTGTCCGCTGACTATTTTCGGTAGAGAATTTGAAGTGGATTTGATTTGTCTACCACTTGGTAAATTGGATGTTATTCTGGGTATGAACTGGTTAGAGTTCAACCGAGTCTACATCGACTGTTTTCGGAAGGAATTGTTGTTCTTGACCCCTGAAGAGGAAGCTTTAGCAAGTTCTTTGTCTAATAAAGAATTGAGGGCCTTGTTGGAAGATGAAACTAGAGTGTTTGCTTTATTTGCAACTTTATCGGTGGATAGCAAAGTGTCAATGGAGGAATTGGCAGTGGTGAATGAATTTCCGGAAGTGTTTCCTGACGACATTACGGAATTGCCTCCGACGCGAGAAGTGGAATTTGGTATTGATCTTGTTCCTGGTACGAGGCCTATTTCTATGGCGCCGTACAGGATGTCTGCAGTGGAATTGGCTGAGTTGAAGTCTCAGATTGGAGAATTGTTGGATAGAAAGTTTATTAGGCCAAGTGTATCGCCGTGGGGAGCTCCAGTGTTGTTGGTGAAGAAGAAGGATGGTAGTATGCGTTTGTGCATCGATTACCGTCAGTTGAATAAAGTGACGATTAAGAATAAGTATCCTCTCCCGAGGATTGATGATTTGATGGACCAGCTGGTGGGAGCTCGTGTGTTTAGTAAGATTGACTTAAGGTCGGGTTATCATCAAATAAGAGTAAAAGAAGGTGATATTCAGAAGACTGCTTTTAGAACTCGATATGGACATTATGAATATGCTATAATGCCGTTTGGAGTGACTAATGCGCCGGGAGTATTTATGGAGTATATGAACAGAATTTTCCATTCTTATTTGGATCAATTCATTGTAGTGTTTATTGATGATATATTAATTTATTCTAAATCTGATGAAGAACATGCAGGACATTTGAGAATTGCCTTGCAAGTGTTGAAGGAAAATAAATTATTTGCTAAACTGTCAAAGTGTGACTTCTGGTTGAAGAGAGTGAGTTTCTTGGGGCATGTAATATCTGAAGATGGAATAGCGGTGGATCCGTCAAAAGTAAGTGCAGTATTGCAGTGGGAACCGCCGAAGACAGCGACAGAAATTAGGAGCTTTCTGAGTTTAGCTGGTTATTACCGCAGGTTTATTGAAGGGTTCTCTAATTTGGCGTTGCCATTAACTCAGTTGACGAGAAAGAACCAAGTTTTCGTATGGGACGCTGCTTGTGAAGAAAGTTTTGAAGAGTTGAAAAAGAGATTGACTACGGCACCGGTGTTAGTGTTACCGACTCCGAGTGAACCGTTTGTGGTGTACTGTGATGCGTCTAAGATGGGATTAGGAGGAGTTCTTATGCAGAATGGTAAGATAGTAGCATATGCTTCGCGGCAACTGAGAGTGCATGAGCGAAATTATCCTACTCATGATCTTGAGTTAGCTGCGGTTGTTTTTGTGTTGAAAATTTGGAGGCATTACCTGTATGGTTCAAGATTTGAAGTGTTTAGTGATCATAAGAGTCTGAGATACCTGTTTGATCAGAAAGAGCTGAATATGAGGCAGAGAAGATGGTTAGAATTTTTGAAGGATTATGACTTCAGTTTGAGTTATCATCCGGGAAAGGCCAATGTAGTGGCAGACGCTTTGAGTAGAAAGACAATTCATATGGCAGCTCTGATGGTGAAAGAAATTGAGTTAATTGAACAATTCAGAGATTTGAGCATGGTTTGTGAAACTACTGCAGAGAGTGTAATGTTGGGTATGTTGCAGGTAAATAATGACTTCTTGGATATGATTAGAGAGAATCAGAAGTTGGATGTGAAATTGGTAGATTTGATGCCTGGAGTAGGAAGTGACTCCGATAGTGACTTTAAATTGGATAGTACAGGTGTGTTGAGATTTAGAGGCAGGATTTGTGTACCAGATGATGAGGAACTGAAAAAGCTGATTTTGAGTGAAGGACACCGTAGTAATCTGAGTATTCATCCCGGAGCTACGAAGATGTATCATGATTTAAAGAAATTATTTTGGTGGTCTGGTATGAAAAGAGACATTGCTCAATTTGTTTATGCCTGTTTGACGTGTCAGAAATCGAAGGTAGAACACCAGAGACCTTCTGGATTTATGCAACCGTTGGAAATTCCGGTTTGGAAATGGGATTGCATTTCTATGGACTTTGTTACAGGATTGCCAAATACGGCGAGAGGTTTTGATGCTATATGGGTGATTGTGGATCGGTTAACGAAGTCTGCACACTTTGTGCCAATTAATATTAGTTTTCCGTTGACGAAGCTGGCGGAGATTTATATTCGGGTAATTGTGAAGTTACATGGTGTTCCGTCCAGTATTGTGTCGGATAGAGATCCGAGGTTTACTTCAGAATTTTGGAAGAGCTTGCAAGAAGCTTTGGGTACTAAGTTGAAATTAAGTTCAGCTTATCATCCACAAACTGATGGTCAATCGGAAAGGACTATTCAGTCGCTTGAGGATTTATTAAGAGCTTGTGTATTGGAAAAGGGTGGTGCGTGGGACACTCATTTATCATTGATTGAATTCACGTACAATAATAGTTACCATTCGAGTATTGGAATGGCACCCTTTGAAGCTTTGTATGGGAGGAGGTGTAGGACTCCTCTGTGTTGGTATGAGACCGGTGAGAGTGTGGTGCTTGGACCAGAAATTGTTCAGCAGACTACTGAGACGATTCAGATGATTCGTGAGAAAATGAAAGTGTCTCAGAGTAGGCAGAAGAGTTATCATGATAATCGGAGGAAAGAGTTGGAATTCTGTGTAGGTGATCACGTATTCCTAAGAGTTAACCCGATGACTGGTGTGGGTCGGGCGTTGAAGTCCAAGAAGCTGGATCCTAAGTTTATTGGACCTTATAAAATTTTGCAAAGAGTTGGTGTTGTGGCCTATAGGGTGGCGTTGCCGCCGGAGTTGTCGAATCTACATGATGTGTTTCATGTGTCGCAATTGCGAAAATATGTTTCTGATCCATCTCATGTGATTCAGAGAGATGATGTTCAGGTTCGGGAGAATCTTACTATTGAGACGATGCCGTTGAGGATCGAGGACCGTAAGATGAAACAGCTCTGAGGGAAAGAGATACCTTTGGTGAAGGTAGCTTGGGGAGGTGCTGCAGGAGGCAGTGTGACCTGGGAGTTGGAAAGCAGGATGCGAGAAGCGTATCCGGAGCTATTTCCATCAGGTAATTTTCGAGGACGAAAATAATTAAAGTGGGGGAGAGTTGTAACACCCATTTTAATTATTTAGTCACTTTATTATTATTTTAAAAATTATATGTTGGTGTGCCCTTTGGTGGGGGTGTATTTGATGATGTTTGGTGGGTGTCCCTAATGTGGGAGGACTATTGGTGATATTTTGGTGTGAAATATAGTAATATAAAAATAATAGTAACATTGGTGGGGGTGTTATTATTATTATTATATTTATTATATTTGTTACTATTATTAATATTATTATTATTTTGGTGAAATAATAATATTAGTATTATTATATTATTATTATATTATTTTTATTAATATTATTATTATTATTGGTGTGATAATATTATTATTATTATAATTATAATTATTGTTGGGTGTATCACTATTATTATTATTATGTTGAATATTACTATAATATTATAATAGTATTATATTATATTATATTATTATTATTATTATAATGATTATTATAATTATTATTATTAGAATTATTATTGGGAATATTAGTGGTTGGAATAAGTAAAATAAGAGGTGAAAGGGTTATTGGGAAGTTAGAATGGAAATATGAAAAGTCACGATAGAAACCGTGAGGAAGGAAATATGAAGGGGTAGCAAGGAGATATTAGAAAAGTTGGAATGGAGAGGAAAGGGATTACCATAGGCGTGGGATATTGGTGTGATAATAATAATAGTATTATTATTATTATTATTATTATTACTATTATTATTATTAGTGTTATTATTATTATTATTATTAAAAGTATTATTATGATTATTGGAGAGATAATAATATTATTATTATTGTTATTATTAATAGTATTATTATTATTAAGATTATTATTATTATTATCATTATTATTATTATTAGAATTATTAATATTATTATTATTATTATTATTATTATTAATATGTGGTATTATTAATATTAGTAAGATTATATTAGTATTATTATTATTATTAAGATTATTAATATTATATTTTTTTATTAGTTATTATTATTGGGATTAGAATAATTAAAAAGGGAAATAGAATATGAGGGGTTAGGAGAGTTACGATACATTTTAGAAAATTGAGAAAAAAGAGCGATAGAAAGAGAGAAGAGGAAAGAACGAGGAAAGTGAAAAAGAACGAAGGAAAAAGGGAACGAAGAACGGAAGAGGAAGGAGAAGGCCAAGAGACCAATTCTAGGAGGAATTCTATCGATCGACCAATTGTCAAGGTAAGGGGGGAGAAATTTGATTGGGAATGGTTTATACATGTATAGGGTAGAGGGGATTCCTTAACCCCGTAGGAATTTATCGTTATATAAAGTTTTATATTGGCATGCTATGATTATTGTTGATGTTGGGGGATTGATGAATGCTGATGATGCATTTTGGGGTATATATATATATATATGGTGATGATGTTACTGTAGTATTGATCCATTTTGTTGGATTGTTGATGTTACTGTAGTGTTGATAGTAACTAGGAATATAAAGCTGATGAGATTATGTGTTGTTACCGTAGTGTTGGCAATGACCGTGATTATAGCTTTGGGAAAAGTTATGTGTTGTTTCCCTATAGCGTCGTTAATGACTATGGTTAGGACCTTGGTGAGATTCAGAGTGACTCTGAAATGTCGGTAATGTACCGTAATGTCGGTTCTAGAGTAGAAATTATAGGATAATTGGTAAGTATAATATCTATTGGCATGTTTGTGATTGTGGATTGATGTTGATGAATTATTGATTTTGGTGTATAGGCTGAGGTGTTGGTTTAGGGAGGTTCTGAGTAACCTCAGAGACTTTTGGTGAGATGTCTGAATTGGTCTCGTGTGATCCTTCTAGCCTTGCTGTAGTGTGAAAATGATGAGTATGGGATATAACTTGTGTACTTGGGGATAGTACGCGTTTCCCTTAATATTGTTGGTGAGCAATTAGTAATGTATATGTGTGTAGTGATCAGTAGGATCGTGTATCCCCGAGTGGGGGGGGGACGTAGTTATATCCGGTGTGATAGTATGAATTCGTTTACTATCTGATTGATTTATATGGTGTTGGTGTAATATATCTATACATATGCATTGTTGTATGATGATATGATCAGGAGGATCGTGTGCACTTAGCGTGCCAGAATATAATAATTATGCATTGGTGTCTTGCATATCATGGTGTTTTGGTGGGATGAATCATGTCTCAGGAGGAGCGTAAGTGATTCATCCGTACTCCTTTGTGGAGAATGGTGGGGGATAGATCATGTCTCAGGAGGAGCGTAAGTGATCTATCCAGGTTCGATTGAATGAACCAATGAGTCGGTACCGCATGCATGGTGTTGAGTTGCATAATTGCATTATAATATGTTATATTGTAATTTGAACAGTAGGTTCGTTATATGGTGTTGTTGGGGTGAATAATTGATGTGTTGGTGTGTTTTACTGCCTTATTACATGTATTACATTACCATTATATTTTTGATCATGATTTCTCACCCCTTGTTGTTGTTGTGGTCTGTGCTTCTTCGGAAGTACAGATAATCCAGGTGCTTAGCTAGCTTGGATATTGGTGTGACTGTCGAGTCTAGGATGCTCTGATACGTAGCACGGGACTTGGGCATTTTTATTGTTTCATGTTGAACTCCTATTTTTTTTCCTGCGAACGTATCAAAATTTTTATTTAATTGTATTATTTAAATATTCCGCTGTATTTGGAGAAAAACCTTTTTTATAAGGAAACGTGATTTTTATGTGATATCCCACTTGGGAAGGAAACTCTGATTTTTATTATGTTATTCATATTTTATTTATTTTGGGAAGTGGGGTGTTACACTATTTGTATTCACTACAATCACATTGCATTATGGTATAATAGATGTAAACATTTTCTATATTTTTCTTCTTCACCATCACAAAAAATTTTGTTTCCTCACCACTAAGAAACTAAGGTAAGTGACTACAAATGAGTGACACATAATTTATACATATGCATAACGATTAAAATTAAATAATCAAGCTCAATATTATTTATATTCGTCGTATTCGCATTGACTTATGGTATATTACATCTAAAACTGTTCAATATTTTTTTTTCACCATCCCAAAGTTTTAGATTTTTTTATCACTAAGCTAAAAACAAAAAAGACTATATTATATGTAAAAAAAAGTTATTATATTTTGTTTTTCTATTCCATCACAAAATTTTAGGTTTTTACCCACTCAAAAATAAAGCTAAAAGACGATAATCCATGAGATATTTTTTATATATAATAGGTAATAATTAAAATAAATAATCAAGCTTGAATTTATTGATATTTAGCATTTTCACATTTAATTATGGTAAGTTAGATGTAAATATATTCAATATGTTTCTTCTCCATCACTAACTTTCTTGTTTCTTCGTCACTAAGCCGCAGAGTTAAAAGACTGTAAATGAATGACAAATAAATTAAATCTACATGGGTGATCACTAAAATTAAATATTGAAGCTCAATGCTATTTGTATTCACTATAATCACATTGTATTATGGTATAATAGATGTATATAATTTCTATATTTTTCTTCTTCTCCATCACCTAGATTTTGGTTTCCTCACCACTAAAAAATCAAGGTAAGTGACTACAAATGAGTGACACATAATTTATACATATGCATAACGATTAAAATTAAATAATCAAGCTCAATATTATTTATATTCGTCGTATTCACATTGACTTATGGTATATTACATCTAAAACTGTTCAATATTTTTTTTCACCATCCCAAAGTTTTAGATTTTTTTATCACTAAGCTAAAAACAAAAAAGACTATAGTATATGTAAAAAAATTAATTATGTTTTGTTTTTCTACTCCATCACAAAATTTTACGTTTTTACCCACTCAAAAATAAAGCTAAAAGACGATAATCCATGAAATATTTTTTATATATAATAGGTAATAATTAAAATAAATAATCAAGCTTGAATTTATTGATATTTACCATTTTCACATTTAATTATGGTAAGTTAGATGTAAATATATTCAATATGTTTCTTCTCCATCACTAAATTTCTTGTTTCTTCGTCACTAAGTCGTAGAGTTAAAAGACTGTAAATAAATGACAAATAAATTAAATCTACATGGGTGATCACTAAAATTAAATATTGAAGCTCAATCATTCACTATAATCACATTGTATTATGGTATAATAGATGTATATAATTTCTATATTTTTCTTCTTCTCCATCACCTAGATTTTGGTTTCCTCACCACTAAGAAACTAAGGTAAGTGACTACAAATGAGTGACACATAATTTATACATATGCATAACGATTAAAATTAAATAATCAAGCCTAATATTATTTATATTCGTCGTATTCACATTGACTTATGGTATATTACATCTAAAACTGTTTAATATTTTTCTTCACCTTCCCAAAGTTTTAGATTATTTTATCACTAAGCTAAAAACATAAAAGACTATAGTATATGTAAAAAATTAATTATATTTTATTTTCTACTCCATCACAAAATTTTACGTTTTTACCCACTAAAAAACAAAGCTAAAAGACTATAATCCATGAGATATTTTTATATAAAATAGGTAATATTTAAAATAAATAATCAAGCTTGAATTTATTGATATTTACCATTTTCACATTGAATTATGGTAAGTTAGATGTAAATATAATCAATATGATTCTTCTCCATCAGTAAATTTCTTGTTTCTTCGTCACTAACTCACATAGTTAAGTGACTGTAAATGAATGACAAATAAATTAAATCTACACGGGTGATCACTAAAATTAAATATTGAAGCTTAATGCTATTTGTATTCACTACAATCACATTGCATTATGGTATAATAGTTGTAAACAATTTCTATATTTTTCTTCTTCTCCATCACTAAATTTTTTGTTTACTCACCACTAAGAAACTAAGGTAAGTGACTACAAATGAGTGACACATAATTTATACATATGCATAACGATTAAAATTATATAATCAAGCTCAATATTATTTATATTCGTCGTATTCACATTGTCTTATTGTATATTACGTCTAAAACTGTTCAATATTTTTCTTCACCATCCCAAAGTTTTAGATTATTTTATTACTAAGCTAAAAACATAAAAGACTATAGTATATGTAAAAAGTTAATTATATTTTATTTTTCTACTCCATCACAAAATTTTAGGTTTTTACCCACTAAAAAACAAAGGTAAAAGACTACAATCCATGAGATATTTTTTATATAAAATAGGTAATAATTAAAATAAATAATCAAGCTTGAATTTATTGATATTTACCATTTTCACATTGAATTATGGTAAGTTAGATGTAAATATAATCAATATGTTTCTTCTCCATCACTAAATTTCTTGTTTCTTCGTCACTAAGTCACATAGTTAAGAGACTGTGAATGAATGACAAATAAATTAAATCTACATGGGTGATCACTAAAATTAAATATTGAAGCTTAATGCTATTTGTATTCACTACAATCACATTGCATTATGGTATAATAGATGTAAACACTTTCTATATTTTTCTTCTTCACCATCACAAAAAATTTTGTTTCCTCACTACTAAGAAACTAAGGTAAGTGACTACAAATGAGTGACACATAATTTATACATATGCATAACGATTAAAATTAAATAATCAAGCTCAATATTATTTATATTCGTCGTATTCGCATTGACTTATGGTATATTACATCTAAAACTGTTCAATATTTTTTTTCACCATCCCAAAGTTTTAGATTTTTTTATCACTAAGCTAAAAACAAAAAAGACTATATTATATGGAAATAATTAATTATATTTTATTTTTCTACTCCATCACAAAATTTTACGTTTTTACCCACTAAAAAACAAAGCTAAAAGACAATAATCCATGAGATATTTTTTATATAAAATAGGTAATAATTAAAATAAATAATCAAGCTAGAATTTATTGATATTTACCATTTTTACATTTAATTATGGTAAGTTAGATGTAAATATATTAAATATCATTCTTCTCCATCACGAAATTTCATGTTTCTTCGTCACTAAGCCACATAGTTAAAAGACTGTAAATGAATGACAAATAAATTAAATCTACATGGGTGATCACTAAAATTAAATATTGAAGCTCAATACTATTTGTATTCACTATAATCACATTGTATTATGGTATAATAGATGTATATAATTTCTATATTTTTCTTCTTCTCCATCACCTAGATTTTGGTTTCCTCACCACTAAGAAACTAAGGTAAGTGACTACAAATGAGTGACACATAATTTATACATATGCATAACGATTAAAATTAAATAATCAAGCTCAATATTATTTATATTCATTGTAATCACATTGACTTATGGTATATTACATCTAAAACAGTTCAATTATTTTCTTCACCATCCCAAAGTTTTAGATTTTTTATCACTAAGCTAAAAACATAAAAGACTATAGTATATGGAAATAATTAATTATATTTTATTTTTCTACTCCATCACAAAATTTTACGTTTTTACCCACTAAAAAACAAAGCTAAAAGACTATAATCCATGAGATATTTTTTATATAAAATAGGTAATAATTAAAATAAATAATCAAGCTAGAATTTATTGTTATTTACCATTTTTACATTTAATTATGGTAAGTTAGATGTAAATATATGAAATATGTTTCTTTTTCATCACGAAATTTCATGTTTCTTCTTCACTAAGCCACATAGTTAAAAGACTGTAAATGAATGACAAATAAATTAAATCTACATGGGTGATCACTAAAATAAAATATTGAAGCTCAATGCTATTTGTATTCACTATAATCACATTGTATTATGGTATAATAGATGTATATAATTTCTATATTTTTCTTCTTCTCCATCACCTAGATTTTGGTTTCCTCACCACTAAGAAACTAAGGTAAGTGACTACAAATGAGTGACACATAATTTATACATATGCATAACGATTAAAATTAAATAATCAAGCTCAATATTATTTATATTCGTCGTATTCACATTGACTTATGGTATATTACATCTAAAACTGTTCAATATTTTTCTTCACCTTCCCAAAGTTTTAGATTATTTTATCACTAAGCTAAAAACATAAAAGACTATAGTATATGGAAATAATTAATTATATTTTATTTTTCTACTCCATCACAAAATTTTACGTTTTTACCCACTAAAAAACAAAGCTAAAAGACAATAATCTACGAGATATTTTTTTATATAAAATAGGTAATATTTAAAATAATTAATCAAGCTTGAATTTATTGATATTTACCATTTTCACATTGAATTATGGTAAGTTAGATGTAAATATAATCAATATGTTTCTTCTCCATCACTAAATTTCTTGTTTCTTTGTCACTAAGGCACATAGTTAAGAGACTGTAAATGAATGACAAATAAATTAAATCTACACGGGTGATCACTAAAATTAAATATTGAAGCTTAATGCTATTTGTATTCACTACAATCACATTGCATTATGGTATAATAGATGTAAACAATTTCTATATTTTTCTTCTTCTCCATCACAAAAATTTTTGATTCCTCACCACTAAGAAACTAAGGTAAGTGACTACAAATGAGTGACACATAATTTATACATATGCATAACGATTAAAATTAAATAATCAAGCTCAATATTATTTATATTCATCGTAATCACATTGACTTATGGTATATTACATCTAAAACAGTTCAATTATTTTCTTCACCATCCTAAAGTTTTAGATTTTTTTATCACTAAGCTAAAAACATAAAAGACTATAGTAAATGGAAATAATTAATTATATTTTATTTTTCTACTCCATCACAAAATTTTACGTTTTTACCCACTAAAAAACAAAGCTAAAAGACTATAATCCATGAGATATTTTTTATATAAAATAGGTAATAATTAAAATAAATAATCAAGCTAGATTTTATTGATATTTACCATTTTTACATTTAATTATGGTAAGTTAGATGTAAATATATGAAATATGTTTCTTTTTCATCACGAAATTTCATGTTTCTTCGTCACTAAGCCACATAGTTAAAAGACTGTAAATGAATGACAAATAAATTAAATCTACATGGGTGATCACTAAAATTAAATATTGAAGCTCAATGCTATTTGTATTCACTATAATCACATTGTATTATGGTATAATAGATGTATATAATTTCTATATTTTTCTTCTTCTCCATCACCTAGATTTTGGTTTCCTCACCACTTAGAAACTAAGGTAAGTGACTACAAATGAGTGACACATAATTTATACATATGCATAACGACTAAAATTAAATAATCAAGCTCAATATTATTTATATTCGTCGTATTCACATTGACTTATGGTATATTACATCTAAAACTGTTCAATATTTTTCTTCACCTTCCCAAAGTTTTAGATTATTTTATCACTAAGCTAAAAACATAAAAGACTATAGTATATGTAAAAAATTAATTATATTTTATTTTCTACTCCTTCACAAAATTTTACGTTTTTACCCACTAAAAAACAAAGCTAAAAGACTATAATCCATGAGATATTTTTATATAAAATAGGTAATATTTAAAATAAATAATCAAGCTTGAATTTATTGATATTTACCATTTTCACATTGAATTATGGTAAGTTAGATGTAAATATATTCAATATGTTTCTTCTCCATCACTAAATTTCTGGTTTCTTCGTCACTAAGTCACATAGTTGAAACACTGTCAATGAATAACAAATAAATTAAATCTACATGGGTGATCACTAAAATTAAATATTGAAGCTCAATGCTATTTGTATTCACTACAATCACATTGCATTATGGTATAATAGATGTAAACAATTTCTATATTTTTCTTCTTCTCCATCACAAAATTTTTTGTTTACTCACCACTAAGAAACTAAGGTAAGTGACTACAAATGAGTGACACATAATTTATACATATGCATAACGATTAAAATTATATAATCAAGCTCAATATTATTTATATTCGTTATATTCACATTGACTTATGGTATATTACGTCTAAAATTGTTCAATATTTTTCTTCACCATCCCAAAGTTTTAGATTATTTTATTACTAAGCTAAAAACATAAAAGACTATAGTATATGTAAATAGTTAATTATATTTTATTTTTCTACTCCATCAAAAACTTTTAGGTTTTTACCCACTAAAAAATAAAGGTAAAAGACTACAATCCATGAGATGTTTTTTATATAAAATAGGTAATAATTAAAATAAATAATCAAGCTTGAATTTATTGATATTTACCATTTTCACATTGAATTATGGTAAGTTAGATGTAAATATAATCAATATGTTTCTTTTCCATCACTAAATTTCTTGTTTCTTCGTCACTAAGTCACATAGTTAAGAGACTGTGAATGAATGACCAATAAATTAAATCTACATGGGTGATCACTAAAATTAAATATTGAAGCTTAATGCTATTTGTATTCACTACAATCACATTGCATTATGGTATAATAGATGTAAATAATTTCTATATTTTTCTTCTTCTCCATCACAAAAATTTTTGTTTCCTCACCACTAAGAAACTAAAGTAAGTGACTACAAATGAGTGACACATAATTTATACATATGCCTAAACGATTAAAATTAAATAATCAAGCTCAATATTATTTATATTCGTCGTATTCACATTGACTTATGGTATATTACATCTAAAGCTGTTCAATATTTTTTTTCACCATCCCAAAGTTTTAGATTTTTTTATCACTAAGCTAAAAACATAAAAGACTATAGTATATGTAAAAAAAATTAATTATGTTTTGTTTTTCTACTCCATCACAAAATTTTAGGTTTTTACCCACTCAAAAATAAAGCTAAAACACGATAATCCATGAGATATTTTTTATATATAATAGGTAATAATTAAAATAAATAATCAAGATTGAATTTATTGATATTTACCATTTTCACATTTAATTATGGTAAGTTAGATGTGAATATATTCAATATGTTTCTTCTCCATCACTAAATTTCTTGTTTCTTCGTCACTAAGCCGCAGAGTTAAAAGACTGTAAATAAATGACAAATAAATTAAATCTACATGGGTGATCACTAAAATTAAATATTGAAGCTCAATCATTCACTATAATCACATTGTATTATGGTATAATAGATGTAAACAATTTCTATATTTTTCTTCTTCTCCATCACTAAAAATTTTGTTTCCTCACCACTAAAAAACTAAGGTAAGTGACTACAAACGAGTGACACATAATTTATACATATGCATAACGATTAAAATTAAATAATCAAGCTCAATATTATTTATATTCATCGTAATCACATTGACTTATGGTATATTACATCTAAAATAGTTCAATTATTTTCTTCACCATCCCAAAGTTTTAGATTTTTTTATCACTAAGCTAAAAACATAAAAGACTATAGTATATGGAAATAATTAATTATATTTTATTTTTCTACTCCATCACAAAATTTTACGTTTTTACCCACTAAAAAACAAACCTAAAAGACTATAATCTATGAGATATTTTTTATATAAAATTGGTAATATTTAAAATAAATAATCAAGCTTGAATTTATTGATATTTACCATTTTCACATTGAATTATGGTAAGTTAGATGTAAATATAATCAATATGTTTCTTCTCCATCACTAAATTTCTTGTTTCTTTGTCACTAAGGCACATAGTTAAGAGACTGTAAATGAATGACAAATAAATTAAATCTACACGGGTGATCACTAAAATTAAATATTGAAGCTTAATGCTATTTGTATTCACTACAATCACATTGCATTATGGTATAATAGATGTAAACAATTTCTATATTTTTCTTCTTCTCCATCACAAAAATATTTGTTTCCTCATCACTAAGAAACTAAGGTAAGTGACTACAAATGAGTGACACATAATTTATACATATGCATAACGATTAAAATTAAATAATCAAGCTCAATATTATTTATATTAATCGTAATCACATTGACTTATGGTATATTACATCTAAAACAGTTCAATTATTTTCTTCACCATCCCAAAGTTTTAGATTTTTTTATCACTAAGCTAAAAACATAAAAGACTATAGTATATGGAAATAATTAATTATATTTTATTTTTCTACTCCATCACAAAATTTTACGTTTTTACCCACTAAAAAACAAAGCTAAAAGACTATAATCCATGAGATATTTTTTATATAAAATAGGTAATAATTAAAATCAATAATCAAGCTAGAATTTATTGATATTTACCATTTTTACATTTAATTATGGTAAGTTAGATGTAAATATATTTAAATATCATTCTTCTCCATCACGAAATTTCATGTTTCTTCGTCACTAAGTCACATAGTTAAAAGACTGTAAATGAATGACAAATAAATTAAATCTACATGGGTGATCACTAAAATTAAATATTGAAGCTCAATGCTATTTGTATTCACTATAATCACATTGTATTATGGTATAATAGATGTATATAATTTCTATATTTTTCTTCTTCTCCATCACCTAGATTTTGGTTTCCTCACCACTAAGAAACTAAGGTAAGTGACTACAAATGAGTGACACATAATTTATACATATGCATAACGATTAAAATTAAATAATCAAGCTCAATATTATTTATATTCATCGTAATCACATTGACTTATGGTATATTACATCTAAAACAGTTCAATTATTTTCTTCATCTTCCCAAAGTTTTAGATTTTTTTATCACTAAGCTAAAAACATAAAAGACTATAGTATATGGAAATAATTAATTATATTTTATTTTTCTACTCCATCACAAAATTTTACGTTTTTACCCACTAAAAAACAAAGCTAAAAGACTATAATCCCTGAGATATTTTTTTATATAAAATAGGTAATAATTAAAATAAATAATCAAGCTAGAATTTATTGATATTTACCATTTTTACATTTAATTATGGTAAGTTAGATGTAAATATATTAAATATGTTTCTTCTCCATCACGAAATTTCATGTTTCTTCGTCACTAAGCCAAATAGTTAAAAGACTGTAAATGAATGACAAATAAATTAAATCTACATGGGTGATCACAAAAATTAAATATTGAAGCTCAATGCTATTTGTATTCACTATAATCACATTGTATTATGGTATAATAGATGTATATAATTTCTATATTTTTCTTCTTCTCCATCACCTAGATTTTGGTTTCCTCACCACTAAGAAACTAAGGTAAGTGACTACAAATGAGTGACACATAATTTATACATATGCATAACGATTAAAATTAAATAATCAAGCTCAATATTATTTATATTCGTCGTATTCACATTGACTTATGGTATATTACATCTAAAACTGTTCAATATTTTTCTTCACCTTCCCAAAGTTTTAGATTATTTGGTCACTAAGCTAAAAACATAAAAGACTATAGTATATATAAAAAATTAATTATATTTTATTTTCTACTCCATCACAAAATTTTACATTTTTACCCACTAAAAAACAAAGCTAAAAGACTATAATCCATGAGATATTTTTATATAAAATAGCTAATATTTAAAATAAATAATCAAGCTTGAATTTATTGATATTTACCATTTTCACATTGAATTATGGTATGTTAGATGTAAATATATTCAATATGTTTCTTCTCCATCACTAAATTTCTTGTTTCTTCGTCACTAAGTCACATAGTTAAAACACTGTAAATGAATGACAAATAAATTAAATCTACATGGGTGATCACTAAAATTAAATATTGAAGCTCAATGCTATTTGTATTCACTACAATCACATTGCATTATGGTATAATAGATGTAAACAATTTCTATATTTTTCTTCTTCTCCATCACAAAATTTTTTGTTTACTCACCACTAAGAAACTAAGGTAAGTGACTACAAATGAGTGACACATAATTTATACATATGCATAACGATTAAAATTATATAATCAAGCTCAATATTATTTATATTCGTCATATTCACATTGACTTATGGTATATTACATCTAAAATTGTTCAATATTTTTCTTCACCATCCCAAAGTTTTAGATTATTTTATTACTAAGCTAAAAACATAAAAGACTATAGTATATGTAAAAAGTTAATTATATTTTATTTTTCTACTCCATCAAAAAATTTTAGGTTTTTACCCACTAAAAAACAAAGGTAAAAGACTACAATCCATGAGATATTTTTTATATAAAATAGGTAATAATTAAAATAAATAATCAAGCTTGAATTTATTGATATTTACCATTTTCACATTGAATTATGATAAGTTAGATGTAAATATAATCAATATGTTTCTTTTCCATCACTATATTTCTTGTTTCTTCATCACTAAGTCACATAGTTAAGAGACTGTGAATGAATGACCAATAAATTAAATCTACATGGGTGATCACTAAAATTAAATATTGAAGCTTAATTGTATTTGTATTCACTACAATCACATTGCATTATGGTATAATAGATGTAAACAATTTCTATATTTTTCTTCTTCTCCATCACAAAAATTTTTGTTTCCTCACCACTAAGAAACTAAGGTAAGTGACTACAAATGAGTGACACATAATTTATACATATGCCTAAACGATTAAAATTAAATAATCAAGCTCAATATTATTTATATTCATCGTATTCACATTGACTTATGGTATATTACACATAAAGCTGTTCAATATTTTTTTTCACCATCCCAAAGTTTTAGATTTTTTTATCACTAAGCTAAAAACATAAAAGACTATAGTATATGTAAAAAAATTAATGATGTTTTGTTTTTCTACTCCATCACAAAATTTTAGGTTTTTACCCACTAAAAAACAAAGCTAAAAGACGATAATCCATGAGATTTTTTTTATATATAATAGGTAATAATTAAAATAAATAATCAAGCTTGAATTTATTGATATTTACCATTTTCACATTTAATTATGGTAAGTTAGATGTAAATATATTCAATATGTTTCTTCTTCATCACTAAATTTCTTGTTTCTTCGTCACTAAGCCGCAGAGTTAAAAGACTGTAAATAAATGACAAATAAATTAAATCTACATGGGTGATCACTAAAATTAAATATTGAAGCTCAATCATTCACTATAATCACATTGTATTATGGTATAATAGATGTATATAATTTCTATATTTTTCTTCTTCTCCATCACCTAGATTTTGGTTTCCTCACCACTAAGAAACTAAGGTAAGTGACTACAAATGAGTGACACATAATTTATACATATGCATAACGATTAAAATTAAATAATCAAGCTCAATATTATTTATATTCGTCGTATTCACATTGACTTATGGTATATTACGTCTAAAACAGTTCAATATTTTTCTTCACCTTCCCAAAGGTTTAGATTGTTTTATCACTAAGCTAAAAACATAAAAGACTATAGTATATGTAAAAAATTAATTATATTTTATTTTCTACTCCATCACAAAATTTTACGTTTTTACCCACTAAAAAACAACGCTAAAAGACTATAATCCATGAGATATTTTTTTATATAAAATAGGTAATAATTAAAATAAATAATCAAGCTTGAATTTATTGATATTTACCATTTTCACATTGAATTATGGTAAGTTAGATCTAAATATATTCAATATGTTTCTTCTCCGTCACTAAATTTCTTGTTTCTTCGTCAGTAAGTCACATAGTTAAAAGACTGTAAATGAATGACAAATAAATTAAATCTACATGGGTGATCACTAAAATTAAATATTGAAGCTCAATGCTATTTGTATTCACTATAATCACATTGTATTATGGTATAATAGATGTATAAAATTTCTATATTTTTCTTTTTCTCCATCACCTAGATTTTGGTTTCCTCACCACTAAGAAACTAAGGTACGTGACTACAAATGAGTGACACATAATTTATACATATGCATAACGATTAAAATTAAATAATCAAGCTCAATATTATTTATATTCATCGTATTCACATTGACTTATGGTATATTACATCTAAAACTGTTCAATATTTTTCTTCACCATCCCAAAGTTTTAGATTTTTTTATCACTAAGCTAAAAACATAAAAGACTATAGTATATGGAAATAATTAATTATATTTTATTTTTCTACTCCATCACAAAATTTTACGTTTTTACCGACTAAAAAACAAAGCTAAAAGACTACAATCCATGTGATATTTTTTATATAAAATAGGTAATAATTAAAATAAATAATCAAGCTAGAATTTATTGATATTTACCATTTTTACATTGAATTATGGTAAGTTAGATGTAAATATATTAAATATCATTCTTCTCCATTACGAAATTTCATGTTTCTTCGTCACTAAGCCACATATTTAAAAGACTGTAAATGAATGACAAATAAATTAAATCTACATGGGTGATCACTAAAATTAAATATTGAAGCTCAATGCTATTTGTATTCACTATAATCACATTGTATTATGGTATAATAGATGTATAAAATTTCTATATTTTTCTTCTTTTCCATCACCTAGATTTTGGTTTCCTCACCACTAAGAAACTAAGGTAAGTGACTACAAATGAGTGACACATAATTTATACATATGCGTAACGATTAAAATTAAATAATCAAGCTCAATATTATTTATATTCGTCGTATTCACATTGACTTATGGTATATTATATCTAAAACTGTTCAATATTTTTCTTCACCTTCCCAAAGTTTTAGATTATTTTATTACTAAGCTAAAAATATAAAAGACTATAGTATATGTAAAAAATTAATTATATTTTATTTTTCTACTCCATCACAAAATTTTACGTTTTTACCCACTAAAAAACAAAGCTAAAAGACTATAATCCATGAGATATTTTTTATATAAAATAGGTAATATTTAAAATAAATAATCAAGCTTGAATTTATTGATATTTACCATTTTCAAATTGAATTATGGTAAGTTAGATGTAAATATAATCAATAAGTTTCATCTCCATCACTAAATTTCTTGTTTCTTCGTCACTAAGTCACATAGTTAAGAGACTGTAAATGAATGACAAATAAATTAAATCTACACGGGTGATCACTAAAATTAAATATTGAAGCTTAATGCTATTTGTATTCACTACAATCACATTGCATTATGGTATAATAGATCTAAACAATTTCTATATTTTTCTTCTTCTCCATCACAAAAATTTTTGTTTCCTCACCACTAAGAAACTTAGGTAAGTGACTACAAATGAGTGACACATAATTTATACATATGCATAACAATTAAAATTAAATAATCAAGCTCAATATTATTTATATTCGTCATATTCACATTGACTTATGGTATATTACATCTAAAACTGTTCAATATTTTTTTTCACCATCCCAAAGTTTTAGATTTTTTTATCACTAAGCTAAAAATATAAAAGACTATAGTATATGTAAAAAATTAATTATATTTTGTTTTTCAACTCCATCACAAATTTTTAGGTTTTTACCCACTAAATAACAAAGCTAAAAGACTACAATCCATGAGATACTTTTTATATATAATAGGTAATAATTAAAATAAATAATCAAGCTTGAATTTATTGATATTTACCATTTTCACATTGAATTATGGTAAGTTAGATGTAAATATAATCAATATGTTTCTTCTCCATCTCTAAATTTCTTGTTTCTTCGTCACTAAGTCACATATGTAAGAGACTATGAATGAATGACAAATAAACTAAATATACATGGGTGATCACTAGATTAAATATTTAAGCTTAATGCTATTTGTATTCACTACAATCACATTGCATTATGGTATAATAGATGTAAACAATTTCTATATTTTTCTTCTTCTCCATCACAAAAATTTTTGTTTCCTCACCACTAAGAAACTACGGTAAGTGACTACAAATGAGTGACACATAATTTATACTTATGCATAACGATTAAAATTAAATAATCAAGCTCAATATTATTTATATTCGTCGTATTCCAATTGACTTATAGTATATTACATCTAAAACTGTTCAATATTTTTTTCACCATCCCAAAGTTTTAGATTTTTTTATCACTAAGCTAAAAACATAAAAGACTATAGTATATGTAAAAAATTAATTATATTTTGTTTTTCTACTCCATCATAAAATTTTAGGTTTTTACCCACTCAAAAACAAAGCTAAAAGACAATAATCCATGAGATATTTTTTATATATAATAGGTAATAATTAAAATAAATAATCAAGCTTGAATTTATTGATATTTACCTTTTTCACATTTAATTATGGTAAGTTAGATGTAAATATATTCAATATGTTTCTTCTCCATCACTAAATTTCTTGTTTCTTCGTCACTAAGCCGCAGAGTTAAAAGACTGTAAATGAATGACAAATAAATTAAATCTATATGGGTGATCACTAAAATTAAATATTGAAGCTCAATGCTATTTGTATTCACTATAATCACATTGTATTATGGTATAATAGATGTATATAATTTCTATATTTTTATTCTTCTCCATCACCTAGATTTTGGTTTCCTCACCACTAAGAAACTAAGGTAAGTGACTACAAATGAGTGACACATAATTTATACATATGCATAACGATTAAAATTAAATAATCAAGCTCAATATTATTTATATTCGTCGTAATCACATTGACTTATGGTATATTACATCTAAAACAGTTCAATTATTTTCTTCACCATCCCAAAGGTTTAGATTTTTTTATCACTAAGCTAAAAAAATAAAAGACTATAGTATATGGAAATAATTAATTATATTTTATTTTTCTACTCCATCACAAAATTTTAGGTTTTTACCCACTAAAAAACAACGCTAAAAGACTATAATCCATGAGATATTTTTTTATATAAAATAGGTAATAATTAAAATAAATAATCAAGCTTGAATTTATTGATATTTACCATTTTCACATTGAATTATGGTAAGTTAGATCTAAATATATTCAATATGTTTCTTCTCCTTCACTAAATTTCTTGTTTCTTCGTCAGTAAGTCACATAGTTAAAAGACTGTAAATGAATGACAAATAAATTAAATCTACATGGGTGATCACTAAAATTAAATATTGAAGCTCAATGCTATTTGTATTCACTATAATCACAGTGTATTATGGTATAATAGATGTATAAAATTTCTATATTTTTCTTTTTCTCCATCACCTAGATTTTGGTTTCCTCACCACTAAGAAACTAAGGTACGTGACTACAAATGAGTGACACATAATTTATACATATGCATAACGATTAAAATTAAATAATCAAGCTCAATATTATTTATATTCATCGTATTCACATTGACTTATGGTATATTACATCTAAAACTGTTCAATATTTTTCTTCACCATCCCAAAGTTTTAGATTTTTTTATCACTAAGCTAAAAACATAAAAGACTATAGTATATGGAAATAATTAATTATATTTTATTTTTCTACTCCATCACAAAATTTTACGTTTTTACCCACTAAAAAACAAAGCTAAAAGACTACAATCCATGTGATATTTTTTATATAAAATAGGTAATAATTAAAATAAATAATCAAGCTAGAATTTATTGATATTTACCATTTTTACATTTAATTATGGTAAGTTAGATGTAAATATATTAAATATCATTCTTCTCCATTACGAAATTTCATGTTTCTTCGTCACTAAGCCACATAGTTAAAAGACTGTAAATGAATGACAAATAAATTAAATCTACATGGGTGATTACTAAAATTAAATATTGAAGCTCAATGCTATTTGTATTCACTATAATCACATTGTATTATGGTATAATAGATGTATATAATTTCTATATTTTTCTTCTTCTCCATCACCTAGATTTTGGTTTCCTCACCACTAAGAAACTAAGGTAAGTGACTACAAATGAGTGACACATAATTTATACATATGCGTAACGATTAAAATTAAATAATCAAGCTCAATATTATTTATATTTGTCGTATTCACATTGACTTATGGTATATTATATCTAAAACTGTTCAATATTTTTCTTCACCTTCCCAAAGTTTTAGATTATTTTATTACTAAGCTAAAAATATAAAAGACTATAGTATATGTAAAAAATTAATTATATTTTATTTTTCTACTCCATCACAAAATTTTACGTTTTTACCCACTAAAAAACAAAGCTAAAAGACTATAATCCATGAGATATTTTTTATATAAAATAGGTAATATTTAAAATAAATAATCAAGCTTGAATTTATTGATATTTACCATTTTCAAATTGAATTATGGTAAGTTAGATGTAAATATAATCAATAAGTTTCATCTCCATCACTAAATTTCTTGTTTCTTCGTCACTAAGTCACATAGTTAAGAGACTGTAAATGAATGACAAATAAATTAAATCTACACGGGTGATCACTAAAATTAAATATTGAAGCTTAATGCTATTTGTATTCACTACAATCACATTGAATTATGGTATAATAGATGTAAACAATTTCTATATTTTTCTTCTTCTCCATCACAAAAATTTTTGTTTCCTCACCACTAAGAAACTTAGGTAAGTGACTACAAATGAGTGACACATAATTTATACATATGCATAACAATTAAAATTAAATAATCAAGCTCAATATTATTTATATTCGTCATATTCACATTGACTTATGGTATATTACATCTAAAACTGTTCAATATTTTTTTTCACCATCCCAAAGTTTTAGATTTTTTTATCACTAAGCTAAAAATATAAAAGACTATAGTATATGTAAAAAATTAATTATATTTTGTTTTTCAACTCCATCACAAATTTTTAGGTTTTTACCCACTAAATAACAAAGCTAAAAGACTACAATCCATGAGATATTTTTTATATATAATAGGTAATAATTAAAATAAATAATCAAGCTTGAATTTATTGATATTTACCATTTTCACATTGAATTATGGTAAGTTAGATGTAAATATAATCAATATGTTTCTTCTCCATCTCTAAATTTCTTGTTTCTTCGTCACTAAGTCACATAGGTAAGAGACTATGAATGAATGACAAATAAACTAAATCTACATGGGTGATCACTAGATTAAATATTTAAGCTTAATGCTATTTGTATTCACTACAATCACATTGCATTATGGTATAATAGATGTAAACAATTTCTATATTTTTCTTCTTCTCCATCACAAAAATTTTTGTTTCCTCACCACTAAGAAACTACGGTAAGTGACTACAAATGAGTGACACATAATTTATACTTATGCATAACGATTAAAATTAAATAATCAAGCTCAATATTATTTATATTCGTCGTATTCCAATTGACTTATAGTATATTACATCTAAAACTGCTCAATATTTTTTTTCACCATCCCAAAGTTTTAGATTTTTTTATCACTAAGCTAAAAACACAAAAGACTATAGTATATGTAAAAAATTAATTATATTTTGTTTTTCTACTCCATCACAAAATTTTACGTTTTTACCCACTAAAAAACAAAGCTAAAAGACTATAATCCATGAGATATTTTTTATATATAATAGGTAATAATTAAAATAAATAATCAAGCTTGAATTTATTGATATTTACCTTTTTCACATTTAATTATGGTAAGTTAGATGTAAATATATTCAATATGTTTCTTCTCCATCACTAAATTTCTTGTTTCTTCGTCACTAAGCCGCAGAGTTAAAAGACTGTAAATGAATGACAAATAAATTAAATCTATATGGGTGATCACTAAAATTAAATATTGAAGCTCAATGCTATTTGTATTCACTATAATCACATTGTATTATGGTATAATAGATGTATATAATTTCTATATTTTTCTTATTCTCCATCACCTAGATTTTGGTTTCCTCACCACTAAGAAACTAAGGTAAGTGACTACAAATGAGTGACACATAATTTATACATATGCGTAACGATTAAAATTAAATAATCAAGCTCAATATTATTTATATTCACCGTAATCACATTGACTTATGGTATATTACATCTAAAACAGTTCAATTATTTTCTTCACCATCCCAAAGTTTTAGATTTTTTTATCACTAAGCTAAAAACATAAAAGACTATAGTATATGGAAATAATTAATTATATTTTATATTTCTACTCCATCACAAAATTTTAGGTTTTTACCCACTAAAAAACAAAGCTAAAAGACTATAATCCATGAGATATTTTTTTATATAAAATAGGTAATAATTAAAATAAATAATCAAGCTTGAATTTATTGATATTTACCATTTTTACAATTAATTATGGTAAGTTAGATGTAAATATATGAAATATGTTTCTTTTTCATCACGAAATTTCATGTTTCTTCGTCACTAAGACACATAGTTAAAAGACTGTAAATGAATGACAAATAAATTAAATCAACATGGGTGATCACTAAAATTAAATATTGAAGCTCAATGCTATTTGTATTCACTATAATCACATTATATTATGGTATAATAGATGTATATAATTTCTATATTTTTCTTCTTCTCCATCACCTAGATTTTGGTTTCCTCACCACTAAGAAACTAAGGTAAGTGACTACAAATGAGTGACACATAATTTATACATATGCATAACGATTAAAATTAAATAATCAAGCTCAATATTATTTATATTTGTCGTATTCACATTGACTTATGGTATATTATATCTAAAACTGTTCAATATTTTTCTTCACCTTCCCAAAGTTTTAGATTATTTTATCACTAAGCTAAAAATATAAAAGACTATAGTATATGTAAAAAATTAATTATATTTTATTTTTCTACTCCATCACAAAATTTTACGTTTTTACCCACTAAAAAACAAAGCTAAAAGACTATAATCCATGAGATATTTTTTATATAAAATAGGTAATATTTAAAATAAATAATCAAGCTTGAATTTTTTGATATTTACCATTTTCAAATTGAATTATGGTAAGTTAGATGTAAATATAATCAATAAGTTTCATCTCCATCACTAAATTTCTTGTTTCTTCGTCACTAAGTCACATAGTTAAGAGACTGTAAATGAATGACAAATAAATTAAATCTACATGGGTGATCACTAGATTAAATATTTAAGCTTAATGCTATTTGTATTCACTACAATCACATTGCATTATGGTATAATAGATGTAAACAATTTCTATATTTTTCTTCTTCTCCATCACAAAAAATTTTGTTTCCTCACCACTAAGAAACTAAGGTAAGTGACTACAAATGAGTGACACATAATTTATACATATGCATAACAATTAAAATTAAATAATCAAGCTCAATATTATTTATATTCGTCGTATTCACATTGACTTATGGTATATTACATCTAAAACTGTTCATTATTTTTTTTCACCATCCCAAAGTTTTAGATTTTTTTATCACTAAGCTAAAAACATAAAAGACTATAGTATATGTAAAAAATTAATTATATTTTGTTTTTCTACTCCATCACAAAATTTTAGGTTTTTACCCACTAAAAAACAAAGCTAAAAGACCATAATCCATGAGATATTTTTTTATATAAAATAGGTAATAATTAAAATAAATAATCAAGCTTGAATTTATTGATATTTACCATTTTCACATTGAATTATGGTAAGTTAGATCTAAATATATTCAATATGTTTCTTCTCCTTCACTAAATTTCTTGTTTCTTCGTCAGTAAGTCACATAGTTAAAAGACTGTAAATGAATGACAAATAAATTAAATCTACATGGGTGATCACTAAAATTAAATATTGAAGCTCAATGCTATTTGTATTCACTATAATCACATTGTATTATGGTATAATAGATGTATATAATTTCTATATTTTTCTTTTTCTCCATCACCTAGATTTTGGTTTCCTCACCACTAAGAAACTAAGGTACGTGACTACAAATGAGTGACACATAATTTATACATATGCATAACGATTAAAATTAAATAATCAAGCTCAATATTATTTATATTCATCGTATTCACATTGACTTATGGTATATAACATCTAAAACAGTTCAATTATTTTCTTCACCATCCCAAAGTTTTAGATTTTTTTATCACTAAGCTAAAAACATAAAAGACTATAGTATATGGAAAAAATTAATTATATTTTATTTTTCTACTCCATCACAATATTTTAGGTTTTTATCCACTGAAAAACAAAGCTAAAAGACTATAATCCATGAGATATTTTTTATATAAAGTAGGTAATAATTAAAATAAATAATCAAGCTTGAATTTATTGATATTTACCATTTTCAGATTGAATTATGGTAAGTTAGATGTAAATATAATCAATATGTTTCTTCTCCATCACTAAATTTCTTGTTTCTTTGTCACTAAGTCACATAGTTAAGAGACTGTAAATGAATGACAAATAAAGTAAATCTACACGGGTAATCACTAAAATTAAATATTGAAGCTTAATTCTATTTGTATTCACTACAATTACATTGCATTATGGTATAATACATGTAAACAATTTCTATATTTTTCTTCTTCTCCATCACAAAAATTTTTCTTTCCTCACCACTAAGAAACTAAGGTAAGTGACTACAAATGAGTGACACATAATTTATACATATGCATAACGATTAAAATTAAATAATCAAGCTCAATATTATTTATATTCATCGTAATCACATTGACTTATGGTATATTACATCTAAAACAGTTCAATTATTTTCTTCACCATCCCAAAGTTTTAGATTTTTTTATCACTAAGCTAAAAACATAAAACACTATAGTATATGGAAAAAATTAATTATATTTTATTTTTCTACTCCATCACAAAATTTTAGGTTTTTACCCACTAAAAAACAAAGGTAAATGAATTTATTGATATTTACCATTTTCACATTGAATTATGGTAAGTTAGATGTAAATATATTCAATATGTTTCTTCTCCATCACTAAATTTCTTGTTTCTTCGTCACTAAGTCACATAGTTAAAAGATTGTAAATTAATGAAAAATTAATTAAATCTACATGGGTGATCACTAAAATTAAATATTGAAGCTCAATGTTATTTGTATTCACTACAATTACATTGCATTATGGTATAATAGATGTAAACAATTTCTATATTTTTCTTCTTCTCCCTCACAAAATTTTTTGTTTACTCACCACTAAGAAACTAAGGTAAGTGACTACAAATGAGTGACACATAATTTATACATATACATAACAATTAAAATTATATAATCAAGCTCAATATTATTTATATTCGTCGTATTCACATTGACTTATGGTATATTACGTCTAAAACTGTTCAATATTTTTCTTCACCATCCCAAAGTTTTAGATTATTTTATTACTAAGCTAAAAACATAAAAGACTATAGTATATGTAAAAAGTTAATTATATTTTATTTTTCTACTCCATCACAAAATTTTAGGTTTTTACCCACTAAAAAACAAAGGTAAAAGACTACAATCCATGAGATATTTTTTATATAAAATAGGTAATAATTAAAATAAATAATCAAGCTTTAATTTATTGATATTTACCATTTTCACATTGAATTATGGTAAGTTAGATGTAAATATAATCAATATGTTTCTTCTCCATCACTAAATTTCTTTTTTCTTCGTCACTAAGTCACATAGTTAAGAGACTGTGAATGAATGACAAATAAATTAAATCTACACGGGTGATCACTAAAATTAAATATTGAAGCTTAATGCTATTTGTATTCACTACAATCACATTGCATTATGGTATAATAGATGTAAACAATTTCTATATTTTTCTTCTTCTCCATCACAAAAATTTTTGTTTCCTCACCACTAAGAAACTAAGGTAAGTGACTACAAATGAGTGACACATAATTTATACATATGCATAATGATTAAAATTAAATAATCAAGCTCAATATTATTTATATTCATCGTAATCACATTGACTTATGGTATATTACATCTAAAACAGTTCAATTATTTTCTTCACCATCCCAAAGTTTTAGATTTTTTTATCACTAAGCTAAAGACATAAAAGACTATAGTATATGGAAATAATTATTATATTTTATTTTTCTACTCCATCACAAAATTTTACGTTTTTACCCACTAAAAAACAAAGCTAAAAGACTATAATCCATGAGATATTTTTTATATAAAATAGGTAATAATTAAAATAAATAATCAAGCTAGAATTTATTGATATTTACCATTTTTACATTTAATTATGGTAAGTTAGATGTAAATATATTAAATATGTTTCTTCTCCATCACGAAAGTTCATGTTTCTTCGTCACTAAGCCACATAGTTAAAAGACTGTAAATGAATGACAAATAAATTAAATCTACATGGGTGATCACTAAAATTAAATATTGAAGCTCAATGCTATTTGTATTCACTATAATCACATTGTATTATGGTATAATAGATGTATATAATTTCTATAATTTTCTTCTTCTCCATCACCTAGATTTTGGTTTCCTCACCACTAAGAAACTAAGGTAAGTGACTACAAATGAGTGACACATAATTTATACATATGCATAACGATTAAAATTAAATAATCAAGCTCAATATTATTTATATTCGTCGTATTCACATTGACTTATGGTATATTACATCTAAAACTGCTCAATATTATTCTTCACCTTCCCAAAGTTTTAGATTATTTTATCACTAAGCTAAAAACATAAAAGACTATAGTATATGTAAAAAATTAATTATATTTTATTTTTCTACTCCATCACAAAATTTTAGGTTTTTACCCATTAAAAAACAAAGCTAAAAGACTACAATCCATGAGATATTTTTTATATAAAATAGGTAATATTTAAAATAAATAATCAAGCTTGAATTTATTGATATTTACCATTTTCACATTGAATTATGGTAAGTTAGATGTAAATATAATCAATATGTTTCATCTCCATCACTAAATTTCTTGTTTCTTCGTCACTTAGTCACATAGTCAAGAGACTGTAAATGAATGACAAATAAATTAAATCTACATGGGTGATCACTAAAATTAAATATTGAAGCTTAATGCTATTTGTATTCACTACAATCACATTGCATTATGGTATACTAGATGTAAACAATTTCTATATTTTTCTTCTTCTCCATCACAAAAAATTTTGTTTCCTCACCACTAAGAAACTAAGGTAAGTGACTACAAATGAGTGACACATAATTTATACATATACATAACGATTAAAATTAAATAATCAAGCTCAATATTATTTATATTCATCGTAATCACATTGACTTATGGTATATTACATCTAAAACAGTTCAATTATTTTCTTCACCACCCCAAAGTTTTAGATTTTTTTATCACTAAGCTAAAAACATAAAAGACTATAGTATATGGAAAAAATTAATTATATTTTATTTTTCTACTCCATCACAAAATTTTAGGTTTTTACCCACTAAAAAACAAAGGTAAAAGACTACAATCTATGAGATATTTTTTATATAAAATACGTAATAATTAAAATAAATAATCAAGCTTGAATTTATTGATATTTACCATTTTCACATTGAATTATGGTAAGTTAGAAGTAAATATAATCAATATGTTTCTTCTCCATCACTAAATTTCTTGTTTCTTCGTCACTAAGTCACATAGTTAAGAGACTGTGAATGAATGACAAATAAATTAAATCTACATGGGTGATCACTAAAATTAAATATTGAAGCTTAATGCTATTTGTATTCACTACAATCACGTTGCATTATGGTATAATAGATGTAAATAATTTCTATATTTTTCTTCTTCTCCATTACAAAAAAATTTGTTTCCTCACCACTAAGAAACTAAGGTAAGTGACTACAAATGAGTGACACATAATTCACATTGACTTATGGTATATTACATCTAAAACTGTTCAATATTTTTTTTCACCATCCCAAAGTTTTAGATTTTTTTATCACTAAGCTAAAAATATAAAAGACTATAGTATATGTAAAAAATTAATTATATTTTGTTTTTCAACTCCATCACAAATTTTTAGGTTTTTACCCACTAAATAACAAAGCTAAAAGACTACAATCCATGAGATATTTTTTATATATAATAGGTAATAATTAAAATAAATAATCAAGCTTGAATTTATTGATATTTACCATTTTCACATTGAATTATGGTAAGTTAGATGTAAATATAATCAATATGTTTCTTCTCCATCTCTAAATTTCTTGTTTCTTCGTCACTAAGTCACATAGGTAAGAGACTATGAATGAATGACAAATAAACTAAATCTACATGGGTGATCACTAGATTAAATATTTAAGCTTAATGCTATTTGTATTCACTACAATCACATTGCATTATGGTATAATAGATGTAAACAATTTCTATATTTTTCTTCTTCTCCATCACAAAAATTTTTGTTTCCTCACCACTAAGAAACTACGGTAAGTGACTACAAATGAGTGACACATAATTTATACTTATGCATAACGATTAAAATTAAATAATCAAGCTCAGTATTATTTATATTCGTCGTATTCCAATTGACTTATAGTATATTACATCTAAAACTGTTCAATATTTTTTTTCACCATCTCAAAGTTTTAGATTTTTTTATCACTAAGCTAAAAACATAAAAGACTATAGTATATGTAAAAAATTAATTATATTTTGTTTTTCTACTCCATCATAAAATTTTAGGTTTTTACCCACTCAAAAACAAAGCTAAAAGACAATAATCCATGAGATATTTTTTATATATAATAGGTAATAATTAAAATAAATAATCAAGCTTGAATTTATTGATATTTACCTTTTTCACATTTCATTATGGTAAGTTAGATGTAAATATATTCAATATGTTTCTTCTCCATCACTAAATTTCTTGTTTCTTCGTCACTAAGCCGCAGAGTTAAAAGACTGTAAATGAATGACAAATAAATTAAATCTATATGGGTGATCACTAAAATTAAATATTGAAGCTCAATGCTATTTGTATTCACTATAATCACATTGTATTATGGTATAATAGATGTATATAATTTCTATATTTTTATTCTTCTCCATCACCTAGATTTTGGTTTCCTCACCACTAAGAAACTAAGGTAAGTGACTACAAATGAGTGACACATAATTTATACATATGCATAACGATTAAAATTAAATAATCAAGCTCAATATTATTTATATTCGTCGTAATCACATTGACTTATGGTATATTACATCTAAAACAGTTCAATTATTTTCTTCACCATCCCAAAGGTTTAGATTTTTTTATCACTAAGCTAAAAAATAAAAGACTATAGTATATGGAAATAATTAATTATATTTTATTTTTCTACTCCATCACAAAATTTTAGGTTTTTACCCACTAAAAAACAACGCTAAAAGACTATAATCCATGAGATATTTTTTTATATAAAATAGGTAATAATTAAAATAAATAATCAAGCTTGAATTTATTGATATTTACCATTTTCACATTGAATTATGGTAAGTTAGATCTAAATATATTCAATATGTTTCTTCTCCTTCACTAAATTTCTTGTTTCTTCGTCAGTAAGTCACATAGTTAAAAGACTGTAAATGAATGACAAATAAATTAAATCTACATGGGTGATCACTAAAATTAAATATTGAAGCTCAATGCTATTTGTATTCACTATAATCACATTGTATTATGGTATAATAGATGTATAAAATTTCTATATTTTTCTTTTTCTCCATCACCTAGATTTTGGTTTCCTCACCACTAAGAAACTAAGGTACGTGACTACAAATGAGTGACACATAATTTATACATATGCATAACGATTAAAATTAAATAATCAAGCTCAATATTATTTATATTCATCGTATTCACATTGACTTATGGTATATTACATCTAAAACTGTTCAATATTTTTCTTCACCATCCCAAAGTTTTAGATTTTTTTATCACTAAGCTAAAAACATAAAAGACTATAGTATATGGAAATAATTAATTATATTTTATTTTTCTACTCCATCACAAAATTTTACGTTTTTACCCACTAAAAAACAAAGCTAAAAGACTACAATCCATGTGATATTTTTTATATAAAATAGGTAATAATTAAAATAAATAATCAAGCTAGAATTTATTGATATTTACCATTTTTACATTTAATTATGGTAAGTTAGATGTAAATATATTAAATATCATTCTTCTCCATTACGAAATTTCATGTTTCTTCGTCACTAAGCCACATAGTTAAAAGACTGTAAATGAATGACAAATAAATTAAATCTACAAGGGTGATTACTAAAATTAAATATTGAAGCTCAATGCTATTTGTATTCACTATAATCACATTGTATTATGGTATAATAGATGTATATAATTTCTATATTTTTCTTCTTCTCCATCACCTAGATTTTGGTTTCCTCACCACTAAGAAACTAAGGTAAGTGACTACAAATGAGTGACACATAATTTATACATATGCGTAACGATTAAAATTAAATAATCAAGCTCAATATTATTTATATTCGTCGTATTCACATTGACTTATGGTATATTATATCTAAAACTGTTCAATATTTTTCTTCACCTTCCCAAAGTTTTAGATTATTTTATTACTAAGCTAAAAATATAAAAGACTATAGTATATGTAAAAAATTAATTATATTTTATTTTTCTACTCCATCACAAAATTTTACGTTTTTACCCACTAAAAAACAAAGCTAAAAGACTATAATCCATGAGATATTTTTTATATAAAATAGGTAATATTTAAAATAAATAATCAAGCTTGAATTTATTGATATTTACCATTTTCAAATTGAATTATGGTAAGTTAGATGTAAATATAATCAATAAGTTTCATCTCCATCACTAAATTTCTTGTTTCTTCGTCACTAAGTCACATAGTTAAGAGACTGTAAATGAATGACAAATAAATTAAATCTACACGGGTGATCACTAAAATTAAATATTGAAGCTTAATGCTATTTGTATTCACTACAATCACATTGCATTATGGTATAATAGATGTAAACAATTTCTATATTTTTCTTCTTCTCCATCACAAAAATTTTTGTTTCCTCACCACTAAGAAACTTAGGTAAGTGACTACAAATGAGTGACACATAATTTATACATATGCATAACAATTAAAATTAAATAATCAAGCTCAATATTATTTATATTCGTCATATTCACATTGACTTATGGTATATTACATCTAAAACTGTTCAATATTTTTTTTCACCATCCCAAAGTTTTAGATTTTTTTATCACTAAGCTAAAAATATAAAAGACTATAGTATATGTAAAAAATTAATTATATTTTGTTTTTCAACTCCATCACAAATTTTTAGGTTTTTACCCACTAAATAACAAAGCTAAAAGACTACAATCCATGAGATATTTTTTATATATAATAGGTAATAATTAAAATAAATAATCAAGCTTGAATTTATTGATATTTACCATTTTCACATTGAATTATGGTAAGTTAGATGTAAATATAATCAATATGTTTCTTCTCCATCTCTAAATTTCTTGTTTCTTCGTCACTAAGTCACATAGGTAAGAGACTATGAATGAATGACAAATAAACTAAATCTACATGGGTGATCACTAGATTAAATATTTAAGCTTAATGCTATTTGTATTCACTACAATCACATTGCATTATGGTATAATAGATGTAAACAATTTCTATATTTTTCTTCTTCTCCATCACAAAAAATTTTGTTTCCTCACCACTAAGAAACTACGGTAAGTGACTACAAATGAGTGACACATAATTTATACTTATGCATAACGATTAAAATTAAATAATCAAGCTCAATATTATTTATATTCGTCGTATTCCAATTGACTTATAGTATATTACATCTAAAACTGTTCAATATTTTTTTCACCATCCCAAAGTTTTAGATTTTTTTATCACTAAGCTAAAAACATAAAAGACTATAGTATATGTAAAAAATTAATTATATTTTGTTTTTCTACTCCATCATAAAATTTTAGGTTTTTACCCACTCAAAAACAAAGCTAAAAGACAATAATCCATGAGATATTTTTTATATATAATAGGTAATAATTAAAATAAATAATCAAGCTTGAATTTATTGATATTTACCTTTTTCACATTTAATTATGGTAAGTTAGATGTAAATATATTCAATATGTTTCTTCTCCATCACTAAATTTCATGTTTCTTCGTCACTAAGCCACATAGTTAAAAGACTGTAAATGAATGAAAAATAAATTAAATCTACATGGGTGATTACTAAAATTAAATATTGAAGCTCAATGCTATTTGTATTCACTATAATCACATTGTATTATGGTATAATAGATGTATATAATTTCTATATTTTTCTTCTTCTCCATCACCTAGATTTTGGTTTCCTCACCACTAAGAAACTAAGGTAAGTGACTACAAATGAGTGACACATAATTTATACATATGCGTAACAATTAAAATTAAATAATCAAGCTCAATATTATTTATATTCACCGTAATCACATTGACTTATGGTATATTACATCTAAAATAGTTCAATTATTTTCTTCACCATCCCAAAGTTTTAGAATTTTATATCACTAAGCTAAAAACATAAAAGACTATAGTATATGGAAATAATTAATTATATTTTATTTTTCTACTCCATCACAAAATTTTACGTTTTTACCCACTAAAAAACAAAGCTAAAAGACTATAATCCATGAGATATTTTTTTATATAAAATAGGTAATAATTAAAATAAATAATCAAGCTAGAATTTATTGATATTTACCATTTTTACAATTAATTATGGTAAGTTAGATGTAAATATATGAAATATGTTTCTTTTTCATCACGAAATTTCATGTTTCTTCGTCACTAAGACACATAGTTAAAAGACTGTAAATGAATGACAAATAAATTAAATCAACATGGGTGATCACTAAAATTAAATATTGAAGCTCAATGCTATTTGTATTCACTATAATCACATAGTATTATGGTATAATAGATGTATATAATTTCTATATTTTTCTTCTTCTCCATCACCTAGATTTTGGTTTCCTCACCACTAAGAAACTAAGGTAAGTGACTACAAATGAGTGACACATAATTTATACATATGCATAACGATTAAAATTAAATAATCAAGCTCAATATTATTTATATTCGTCGTATTCACATTGACTTATGGTATATTATATCTAAAACTGTTCAATATTTTTCTTCACCTTCCCAAAGTTTTAGATTATTTTATCACTAAGCTAAAAATATAAAAGACTATAGTATATGTAAAAAATTAATTATATTTTATTTTTCTACTCCATCACAAAATTTTACGTTTTTACCCACTAAAAAACAAAGCTAAAAGACTATAATCCATGAGATATTTTTTATATAAAATAGGTAATATTTAAAATAAATAATCAAGCTTGAATTTATTGATATTTACCATTTTCAAATTGAATTATGGTAAGTTAGATGTAAATATAATCAATAAGTTTCATCTCCATCACTAAATTTCTTGTTTCTTCGTCACTAAGTCACATAGTTAAGAGACTGTAAATGAATGACAAATAAATTAAATCTACACGGGTGATCACTAAAATTAAATATTGAAGCTTAATGCTATTTGTATTCACTACAATCACATTGCATTATGGTATAATAGATGTAAACAATTTCTATATTTTTCTTCTTCTCCATCACAAAAATTTTTGTTTCCTCACCACTAAGAAACTTAGGTAAGTGACTACAAATGAGTGACACATAATTTATACATATGCATAACAATTAAAATTAAATAATCAAGCTCAATATTATTTATATTCGTCATATTCACATTGACTTATGGTATATTACATCTAAAACTGTTCAATATTTTTTTTCACCATCCCAAAGTTTTAGATTTTTTTATCACTAAGCTAAAAATATAAAAGACTATAGTATATGTAAAAAATTAATTATATTTTGTTTTTCAACTCCATCACAAATTTTTAGGTTTTTACCCACTAAATAACAAAGCTAAAAGACTACAATCCATGAGATATTTTTTATATATAATAGGTAATAATTAAAATAAATAATCAAGCTTGAATTTATTGATATTTACCATTTTCACATTGAATTATGGTAAGTTAGATGTAAATATAATCAATATGTTTCTTCTCCATCTCTAAATTTCTTGTTTCTTCGTCACTAAGTCACATAGGTAAGAGACTATGAATGAATGACAAATAAACTAAATCTACATGGGTGATCACTAGATTAAATATTTAAGCTTAATGCTATTTGTATTCACTACAATCACATTGCATTATGGTATAATAGATGTAAACAATTTCTATATTTTTCTTCTTCTCCATCACAAAAATTTTTGTTTCCTCACCACTAAGAAACTACGGTAAGTGACTACAAATGAGTGACACATAATTTATACTTATGCATAACGATTAAAATTAAATAATCAAGCTCAATATTATTTATATTCGTCGTATTCCAATTGACTTATAGTATATTACATCTAAAACTGTTCAATATTTTTTTCACCATCCCAAAGTTTTAGATTTTTTTATCACTAAGCTAAAAACATAAAAGACTATAGTATATGTAAAAAATTAATTATATTTTGTTTTTCTACTCCATCATAAAATTTTAGGTTTTTACCCACTCAAAAACAAAGCTAAAAGACAATAATCCATGAGATATTTTTTATATATAATAGGTAATAATTAAAATAAATAATCAAGCTTGAATTTATTGATATTTACCTTTTTCACATTTAATTATGGTAAGTTAGATGTAAATATATTCAATATGTTTCTTCTCCATCACTAAATTTCTTGTTTCTTCGTCACTAAGCCGCAGAGTTAAAAGACTGTAAATGAATGACAAATAAATTAAATCTATATGGGTGATCACTAAAATTAAATATTGAAGCTCAATGCTATTTGTATTCACTATAATCACATTGTATTATGGTATAATAGATGTATATAATTTCTATATTTTTATTCTTCTCCATCACCTAGATTTTGGTTTCCTCACCACTAAGAAACTAAGGTAAGTGACTACAAATGAGTGATACATAATTTATACATATGCATAACGATTAAAATTAAATAATCAAGCTCAATATTATTTATATTCGTCGTAATCACATTGACTTATGGTATATTACATCTAAAACAGTTCAATTATTTTCTTCACCATCCCAAAGTTTTAGATTTTTTTATCACTAAGCTAAAAAAATAAAAGACTATAGTATATGGAAATAATTAATTATATTTTATTTTTCTACTCCATCACAAAATTTTAGGTTTTTACCCACTAAAAAACAAAGCTAAAAGACTATAATCCATGAAATATTTTTTTATATAAAATAGGTATCAATTAAAATAAAAAATCAAGCTTGAATTTATTGATATTTACCATTTTCACATTGAATTATGGTAAGTTAGATCTGAATATATTCAATATGTTTCTTCTCCTTCACTAAATTTCTTGTTTCTTCGTCAGTAAGTCACATAGTTAAAAGATTGTAAATGAATGACAAATAAATTAAATCTACATGGGTGATCACTAAAATTAAATATTGAAGCTCAATGCTATTTGTATTCACTATAATCACATTGTATTATGGTATAATAGATGTATAAAATTTCTATATTTTTCTTTTTCTCCATCACCTAGATTTTGGTTTCCTCACCACTAAGAAACTAAGGTACGTGACTACAAATGAGTGACACATAATTTATACATATGCATAACGATTAAAATTAAATAATCAAGCTCAATATTATTTATATTCATCGTATTCACATTGACTTATGGTATATTACATCTAAAACTGTTCAATATTTTTCTTCACCATCCCAAAGTTTTAGATTTTTTTATCACTAAGCTAAAAACATAAAAGACTATAGTATATGGAAATAATTAATTATATTTTATTTTTCTACTCCATCACAAAATTTTACGTTTTTACCCACTAAAAAACAAAGCTAAAAGACTATAATCCATGTGATATTTTTTATATAAAATAGGTAATAATTAAAATAAATAATCAAGCTAGAATTTATTGATATTTACCATTTTTACATTTAATTATGGTAAGTTAGATGTAAATATATTAAATATCATTCTTCTCCATCACAAAATTTCATGTTTCTTCGTCACTAAGCCACATAGTTAAAAGACTGTAAATGAATGAAAAATAAATTAAATCTACATGGGTGATTACTAAAATTAAATATTGAAGCTCAATGCTATTTGTATTCACTATAATCACATTGTATTATGGTATAATAGATGTATATAATTTCTATATTTTTCTTCTTCTCCATCACCTAGATTTTGGTTTCCTCACCACTAAGAAACTAAGGTAAGTGACTACAAATGAGTGACACATAATTTATACATATGCGTAACAATTAAAATTAAATAATCAAGCTCAATATTATTTATATTCACCGTAATCACATTGACTTATGGTATATTACATCTAAAATAGTTCAATTATTTTCTTCACCATCCCAAAGTTTTAGATTTTTTTATCACTAAGCTAAAAACATAAAAGACTATAGTATATGGAAATAATTAATTATATTTTATTTTTCTACTCCATCACAAAATTTTACGTTTTTACCCACTAAAAAACAAAGCTAAAAGACTATAATCCATGAGATATTTTTTTATATAAAATAGGTAATAATTAAAATAAATAATCAAGCTAGAATTTATTGATATTTACCATTTTTACAATTAATTATGGTAAGTTAGATGTAAATATATGAAATATGTTTCTTTTTCATCACGAAATTTCATGTTTCTTCGTCACTAAGACACATAGTTAAAAGACTGTAAATGAATGACAAATAAATTAAATCAACATGGGTGATCACTAAAATTAAATATTGAAGCTCAATGCTATTTGTATTCACTATAATCACATTGTATTATGGTATAATAGATGTATATAATTTCTATATTTTTCTTCTTCTCCATCACCTAGATTTTGGTTTCCTCACCACTAAGAAACTAAGGTAAGTGACTACAAATGAGTGACACATAATTTATACATATGCATAACGATTAAAATTAAATAATCAAGCTCAATATTATTTATATTCGTCGTATTCACATTGACTTATGGTATATTATATCTAAAACTGTTCAATATTTTTCTTCACCTTCCCAAAGTTTTAGATTATTTTATCACTAAGCTAAAAATATAAAAGACTATAGTATATGTAAAAAATTAATTATATTTTATTTTTCTACTCCATCACAAAATTTTACGTTTTTACCCACTAAAAAACAAAGCTAAAAGACTATAATCCATGAGATATTTTTTATATAAAATAGGTAATATTTAAAATAAATAATCAAGCTTGAATTTATTGATATTTACCATTTTTACAATTAATTATGGTAAGTTAGATGTAAATATAATCAATAAGTTTCATCTCCATCACTAAATTTCTTGTTTCTTCGTCACTAAGTCACATAGTTAAGAGACTGTAAATGAATGACAAATAAATTAAATCTACACGGGTGATCACTAAAATTAAATATTGAAGCTTAATGTTATTTGTATTCACTACAATCACATTGCATTATGGTATAATAGATGTAAACAATTTCTATATTTTTCTTCTTCTCCATCACAAAAAATTTTGTTTCCTCACCACTAAGAAACTTAGGTAAGTGACTACAAATGAGTGACACATAATTTATACATATGCATAACAATTAAAATTAAATAATCAAGCTCAATATTATTTATATTCGTCATATTCACATTGACTTATGGTATATTACATCTAAAACTGTTCAATATTTTTTTTCACCATCCCAAAGTTTTAGATTTTTTTATCACTAAGCTAAAAATATAAAAGACTATAGTATATGTAAAAAATTAATTATATTTTGTTTTTCAACTCCATCACAAATTTTTAGGTTTTTACCCATTAAATAACAAAGCTAAAAGACTACAATCCATGAGATATTTTTTATATATAATAGGTAATAATTAAAATAAATAATCAAGCTTGAATTTATTGATATTTACCATTTTCACATTGAATTATGGTAAGTTAGATGTAAATATAATCAATATGTTTCTTCTCCATCTCTAAATTTCTTGTTTCTTCGTCACTAAGTCACATAGGTAAGAGACTATGAATGACTGACAAATAAATTTAATCTACATGGGTGATCACTAGATTAAATATTTAAGCTTAATGCTATTTGTATTCACTACAATCACATTGCATTATGGTATAATAGATGTAAACAATTTCTATATTTTTCTTCTTCTCCATCACAAAAATTTTTGTTTCCTCACCACTAAGAAACTAAGGTAAGTGACTACAAATGAGTGACACATAATTTATACTTATGCATAACGATTAAAATTAAATAATTAAGCTCAATATTATTTATATTCGTCGTATTCCCATTGACTTATAGTATATTACATCTAAAACTGTTCAATATTTTTTTTCACCATCCCAAAGTTTTAGATTTTTTTATCACTAAGCTAAAAACATAAAAGACTATAGTATATGTAAAAAATTAATTATATTTTGTTTTTCTACTCCATCATAAAATTTTAGGTTTTTACCCACTCAAAAACAAAGCTAAAAGACAATAATCCATGAGATATTTTTTATATATAATAGGTAATAATTAAAATAAATAATCAAGCTTGAATTTATTGATATTTACCTTTTTCACATTTAATTATGGTAAGTTAGATGTAAATATATTCAATATGTTTCTTCTCCATCACTAAATTTCTTGTTTCTTCGTCACTAAGCCGCAGAGTTAAAAGACTGTAAATGAATGACAAATAAATTAAATCTATATGGGTGATCACTAAAATTAAATATTGAAGCTCAATGCTATTTGTATTCACTATAATCACATTGTATTATGGTATAATAGATGTATATAATTTCTATATTTTTATTCTTCTCCATCACCTAGATTTTGGTTTCCTCACCACTAAGAAACTAAGGTAAGTGACTACAAATGAGTGATACATAATTTATACATATGCATAACGATTAAAATTAAATAATCAAGCTCAATATTATTTATATTTGTCGTAATCACATTGACTTATGGTATATTACATCTAAAACAGTTCAATTATTTTCTTCACCATCCCAAAGTTTTAGATTTTTTTATCACTAAGCTAAAAAAATAAAAGACTATAGTATATGGAAATAATTAATTATATTTTATTTTTCTACTCCATCACAAAATTTTAGGTTTTTACCCACTAAAAAACAAAGCTAAAAGACTATAATCCATGAGATATTTTTTTATATAAAATAGGTAATAATTAAAATAAATAATCAAGCTTGAATTTATTGATATTTACCATTTTCACATTGAATTATGGTAAGTTAGATCTGAATATATTCAATATGTTTCTTCTCCTTCTCTAAATTTCTTGTTTCTTCGTCAGTAAGTCACATAGTTAAAAGACTGTAAATGAATGACAAATAAATTAAATCTACATGGGTGATCACTAAAATTAAATATTGAAGCTCAATGCTATTTGTATTCACTATAATCACATTGTATTATGGTATAATAGATGTATAAAATTTCTATATTTTTCTTTTTCTCCATCACCTAGATTTTGGTTTCCTCACCACTAAGAAACTAAGGTACGTGACTACAAATGAGTGACACATAATTTATACATATGCATAACGATTAAAATTAAATAAGCAAGCTCAATATTATTTATATTCATCGTATTCACATTGACTTATGGTATATTACATCTAAAACTGTTCAATATTTTTCTTCACCATCCCAAAGTTTTAGATTTTTTTATCACTAAGCTAAAAACATAAAAGACTATAGTATATGTAAAAAATTAATTATATTTTGTTTTTCTACTCCATAACAAAATTTTAGGTTTTTACCCACTAAAAAACAAAGCTAAAAGACTATAATCCATGAGATATTTTTTTATATAAAATAGGTAATAATTAAAATAAATAATCAAGCTTGAATTTATTGATATTTACCATTTTCACATTGAATTATGGTAAGTTAGATCTAAATATATTCAATATGTTTCTTCTCCTTCACTAAATTTCTTGTTTCTTCGTCAGTAAGTCACATAGTTAAAAGATTGTAAATGAATGACAAATAAATTAAATCTACATGGGTGATCACTAAAATTAAATATTGAAGCTCAATGCTATTTGTATTCACTATAATCACATTGTATTATGGTATAATAGATGTATATAATTTCTATATTTTTCTTTTTCTCCATCACCTAGATTTTGGTTTCCTCACCACTAAGAAACTAAGGTACGTGACTACAAATGAGTGACACATAATTTATACATATGCCTAACGATTAAAATTAAATAATCAAGCTCAATATTATTTATATTCATCGTATTCACATTGACTTATGGTATATAACATCTAAAACAGTTCAATTATTTTCTTCACCATCCCAAAGTTTTAGATTTTTTTATCACTAAGCTAAAAACATAAAAGACTATAGTATATGGAAAAAATTAATTATATTTTATTTTTCTACTCCATCAAAAAGTTTTAGGTTTTTACCCATTAAAAAACAAAGGTAAAAGACTACAATCCATGAGATATTTTTTATATAAAATAGCTAATAATTAAAATAAATAATCAAACTTGAATTTATTGATATTTACCATTTTCACATTGAATTATGGTAAGTTAGATGTAAATATAATCAATATGTTTCTTCTCCATCACTAAATTTCTTGTTTCTTCGTCACTAAGTCACATAGTTAAGAGACTGTGAATGAATGACAAATAAATTAAATCTACACGGGTGATCACTAAAATTAAATATTGAAGCTTAATGCTATTTGTATTCACTACAATCACATTGCATTATGGTATAATAGATGTAAACAATTTCTATATTTTTCTTCTTCTCCATCACAAAAAATTTTGTTTCCTCACCACTAAGAAACTAAGGTAAGTGACTACAAATGAGTGACACATAATTTATACATATGCATAACGATTAGAATTAAATAATCAAACTCAATATTATTTATATTCATCGTAATCACATTGACTTATGGTATATTACATCTAAAACTGTTCAATATTTTTCTTCACCATCCCAAAGTTTTAGATTATTTTATTACTAAGCTAAAAACATAAAAGACTATATAGTATATGTAAAAAGTTAATTATATTTTATTTTTCTACTCCATCACAAAATTTTAGGTTTTTACCCACTAAAAAACAAAGGTAAAAGACTACAATCCACGAGATATTTTTTATATAAAATAGGTCATAATTAAAATAATTAATCAAGCTTGAATTTATTGATATTTACCATTTTCACATTGAATTATGGTAAGTTAGATGTAAATATAATCAATATGTTTCTTCTCCATCACTAAATTTCTTGTTTCTTCGTCACTAAGTCACATAGTTAAGAGACTGTGAATGAATGACAAATAAATTAAATCTACACGGGTGATCACTAAAATTAAATATTGAAGCTTAATGCTATTTGTATTCACTACAATCACATTGCATTATGGTATAATAGATGTAAACAATTTCTATATTTTTCTTCTTCTCCATCACAAAAAATTTTGTTTCCTCACCACTAAGAAACTAAGGTAAGTGACTACAAATGAGTGACACATAACTTATACATATGCATAACGATTAAAATTAAATAATCAAGCTCAATATTATTTATATTCATCGTAATCACATTGACTTATGGTATATTACATCTAAAACTGTTCAATATTTTTCTTCACCATCCCAAAGTTTTAGATTTTTTTATCACTAAGCTAAAAACATAAAAGACTATAGTATATGGAAATAATTAATTATATTTTATTTTTCTACTCCATCACAAAATTTTACGTTTTTACCCACTAAAAAACAAAGCTAAAAGACTATAATCCATGTGATATTTTTTATATAAAATAGGTAATAATTAAAATAAATAATCAAGCTAGAATTTATTGATATTTACCATTTTTACATTTAATTATGGTAAGTTAGATGTAAATATATTAAATATCATTCTTCTCCATCACGAAATTTCATGTTTCTTCGTTACTAAGCCACATAGTTAAAAGACTGTAAATGAATGACAAATAAATTAAATCTACATGGGTGATTACTAAAATTAAATATTGAAGCTCAATGCTATTTGTATTCACTATAATCACATTGTATTATGGTATAATAGATGTATATAATTTCTATATTTTTCTTATTCTCCATCACCTAGATTTTGGTTTCCTCACCACTAAGAAACTAAGGTAAGTGACTACAAATGAGTGACACATAATTTATACATATGCGTAACGATTAAAATTAAATAACCAAGCTCAATATTATTTATATTCACCGTAATCACATTGACTTATGGTATATTACATCTAAAACAGTTCAATTATTTTCTTCACCATCCCAAAGTTTTAGATTTTTTTATCACTAAGCTAAAAACATAAAAGACTATAGTATATGGAAATAATTATTATATTTTATTTTTCTACTCCATCACAAAATTTTACGTTTTTACCCACTAAAAAACAAAGCTAAAAGACTATAATCCATGAGATATTTTTTATATAAAATAGATAATAATTAAAATAAATAATCAAGCTAGAATTTATTGATATTTACCATTTTTACAATTAATTATGGTAAGTTAGATGTAAATATATGAAATATGTTTCTTTTTCATCACGAAATTTCATGTTTCTTCGTCACTAAGACACATAGTTAAAAGACTGTAAATGAATGACAAATAAATTAAATCAACATGGGTGATCACTAAAATTAAATATTGAAGCTCAATGCTATTTGTATTCACTATAATCACATTATATTATGGTATAATAGATGTATATAATTTCTATATTTTTCTTCTTCTCCATCACCTAGATTTTGGTTTCCTCACCACTAAGAAACTAAGGTAAGTGACTACAAATGAGTGACACATAATTTATACATATGCATAACGATTAAAATTAAATAATCAAGCTCAATATTATTTATATTTGTCGTATTCACATTGACTTATGGTATATTATATCTAAAACTGTTCAATATTTTTCTTCACCTTCCCAAAGTTTTAGATTATTTTATCACTAAGCTAAAAATATAAAAGACTATAGTATATGTAAAAAATTAATTATATTTTATTTTTCTACTCCATCACAAAATTTTACGTTTTTACCCACTAAAAAACAAAGCTAAAAGACTATAATCCATGAGATATTTTTTATATAAAATAGGTAATATTTAAAATAAATAATCAAGCTTGAATTTATTGATATTTACCATTTTCAAATTGAATTATGGTAAGTTAGATGTAAATATAATCAATAAGTTTCATCTCCATCACTAAATTTCTTGTTTCTTCGTCACTAAGTCACATAGTTAAGAGACTGTAAATGAATGACAAATAAATTAAATCTACATGGGTGATCACTAGATTAAATATTTAAGCTTAATGCTATTTGTATTCACTACAATCACATTGCATTATGGTATAATAGATGTAAACAATTTCTATATTTTTCTTCTTCTCCATCACAAATAATTTTGTTTCCCCACCACTAAGAAACTAAGGTAAGTGACTACAAATGAGTGACACATAATTTATACATATGCATAACAATTAAAATTAAATAATCAAGCTCAATATTATTTATATTCGTCGTATTCACATTGACTTATGGTATATTACATCTAAAACTGTTCATTATTTTTTTTCACCATCCCAAAGTTTTAGATTTTTTTATCACTAAGCTAAAAACATAAAAGACTATAGTATATGTAAAAAATTAATTATATTTTGTTTTTCTACTCCATAACAAAATTTTAGGTTTTTACCCACTAAAAAACAAAGCTAAAAGACTATAATCCATGAGATATTTTTTTATATAAAATAGGTAATAATTAAAATAAATAATCAAGCTTGAATTTATTGATATTTACCATTTTCACATTGAATTATGGTAAGTTAGATCTAAATATATTCAATATGTTTCTTCTCCTTCACTAAATTTCTTGTTTCTTCGTCAGTAAGTCACATAGTTAAAAGATTGTAAATGAATGACAAATAAATTAAATCTACATGGGTGATCACTAAAATTAAATATTGAAGCTCAATGCTATTTGTATTCACTATAATCACATTGTATTATGGTATAATAGATGTATATAATTTCTATATTTTTCTTTTTCTCCATCACCTAGATTTTGGTTTCCTCACCACTAAGAAACTAAGGTACGTGACTACAAATGAGTGACACATAATTTATACATATGCATAACGATTAAAATTAAATAATCAAGCTCAATATTATTTATATTCATCGTATTCACATTGACTTATGGTATATAACATCTAAAACAGTTCAATTATTTTCTTCACCATCCCAAAGTTTTAGATTTTTTTATCACTAAGCTAAAAACATAAAAGACTATAGTATATGGAAAAAATTAATTATATTTTATTTTTCTACTCCATCAAAAAGTTTTAGGTTTTTACCCATTAAAAAACAAAGGTAAAAGACTACAATCCATGAGATATTTTTTATATAAAATAGCTAATAATTAAAATAAATAATCAAACTTGAATTTATTGATATTTACCATTTTCACATTGAATTATGGTAAGTTAGATGTAAATATAATCAATATGTTTCTTCTCCATCACTAAATTTCTTGTTTCTTCGTCACTAAGTCACATAGTTAAGAGACTGTGAATGAATGACAAATAAATTAAATCTACACGGGTGATCACTAAAATTAAATATTGAAGCTTAATGCTATTTGTATTCACTACAATCACATTGCATTATGGTATAATAGATGTAAACAATTTCTATATTTTTCTTCTTCTCCATCACAAAAAATTTTGTTTCCTCACCACTAAGAAACTAAGGTAAGTGACTACAAATGAGTGACACATAATTTATACATATGCATAACGATTAGAATTAAATAATCAAACTCAATATTATTTATATTCATCGTAATCACATTGACTTATGGTATATTACATCTAAAACTGTTCAATATTTTTCTTCACCATCCCAAAGTTTTAGATTATTTTATTACTAAGCTAAAAACATAAAAGACTATATAGTATATGTAAAAAGTTAATTATATTTTATTTTTCTACTCCATCACAAAATTTTAGGTTTTTACCCACTAAAAAACAAAGGTAAAAGACTACAATCCACGAGATATTTTTTATATAAAATAGGTCATAATTAAAATAATTAATCAAGCTTGAATTTATTGATATTTACCATTTTCACATTGAATTATGGTAAGTTAGATGTAAATATAATCAATATGTTTCTTCTCCATCACTAAATTTCTTGTTTCTTCGTCACTAAGTCACATAGTTAAGAGACTGTGAATGAATGACAAATAAATTAAATCTACACGGGTGATCACTAAAATTAAATATTGAAGCTTAATGCTATTTGTATTCACTACAATCACATTGCATTATGGTATAATAGATGTAAACAATTTCTATATTTTTCTTCTTCTCCATCACAAAAAATTTTGTTTCCTCACCACTAAGAAACTAAGGTAAGTGACTACAAATGAGTGACACATAACTTATACATATGCATAACGATTAAAATTAAATAATCAAGCTCAATATTATTTATATTCATCGTAATCACATTGACTTATGGTATATTACATCTAAAACAGTTCAATTATTTTCTTCACCATCCCAAAGTTTTAGATTTTTTTATCACTAAGCTAAAAACATAAAATACTATAGTATATGGAAATAATTATTATATTTTATTTTTCTACTCCATCACAAAATTTTACGTTTTTACCCACTAAAAAACAAAGCTAAAAGACTATAATCCATGAGATATTTTTTATATAAAATAGGTAATAATTAAAATAAATAATCAAGCTAGAATTTATTGATATTTACCATTTTTACATTTAATTATGGTAAGTTAGACGTAAATATATTAAATATGTTTCTTCTCCATCACGAAATTTCATGTTTCTTCGTCACTAAGCCACATAGTTAAAAGACTGTAAATGAATAACAAATAAATTAAATCTACATGGGTGATCACTAAAATTAAATATTGAAGCTCAATGCTATTTGTATTCACTATAATCACATTGTATTATGGTATAATAGATGTATATAATTTCTATATTTTTCTTCTTCTCCATCACCTAGATTTTGGTTTCCTCACCACTAAGAAACTAAGGTAAGTGACTACAAATGAGTGACACATAATTTATACGTATCCATAACGATTAAAATTAAATAATCAAGCTCAATATTATTTATATCCGTCGTATTCACATTGACTTATGGTATATTACATCTAAAACTGTTCAATATTTTTCTTCACCTTCCCAAAGTTTTAGATTATTTTATCACTAAGCTAAAAACAAAAAAGACTATAGTATATGTAAAAAATTAATTATATTTTATTTTTCTACTGCATCACAAAATTTTACGTTTTTATCCACTAAAAAACAAAGCTAAAAGACTATAATCCATGAGATATTTTTTATATAAAAAAGGTAATATTTAAAATAAATAATCAAGCTTGAATTTATTGATATTTACCATTTTCACATTGAATTAAGGTAAGTTAGATGTAAATATAATCAATAAGTTTCATCTCCATCACTAAATTTCTTGTTTCTTCGTCACTAAGTCACATAGTTAAGAGACTGTAAATGAATGACAAATAAATTAAATCTACACGGGTGATTACTAAAATTAAATATTGAAGCTTAATGCTATTTGTATTCACTACAATCACATTGCATTATGGTATAATAGATGTAAACAATTTCTATATTTTTCTTTTTCTCCATCACAAAAATTTTTGTTTCCTCACCACTAAGAAACTAAGGTAAGTGACTACAAATGAGTGACACATAATTTATACATATGCATAACGATTAAAATTAAATAATCAAGCTCAATATTATTTATATTCATCGAAATCACATTGACTTATGGTATATTACATCTAAAACAGTTCAATTATTTTCTTCACCATCCCAAAGTTTTAGATTTTTTTATCACTAAGCTAAAAACATAAAAGACTATAGTATATGGAAAAACTTAATTATATTTTATTTTTCTACTCCATCACAAAATATTAGGTTTTTACCCACTAAAAAACAAAGGTAAAAGACTACAATCCATGAGATATTTTTTATATAAAATAGATAATAATTAAAATAAATAATCAAGCTTGAATTTATTGATATTTACCATTTTCACATTGAATTATGGTAAGTTAGATGTAAATATATTCAATATGTTTCTTCTCCATCACTAAATTTCTTGTTTCTTCGGGACTAAGTCACATAGTTAAAAGACTGTAAATGAATGACAAATAAATTAAATCTACATGGGTGATCACTAAAATTAAACATTGAAGCTCAATGCTATTTGTATTCACTACAATCACATTGCATTATGGTATAATAGATGTAAACAATTTCTATATTTTTCTTCTTCTCCCTCACAAAATTTTTTGTTTACTCACCACTAAGAAACTAAGGTAAGTGACTACAAATGAGTGACACATAATTTATACATATGCATAACGATTAAAATTAAATAATCAAGCTCAATATTATTTATATTCGTCGTATTCACATTGACTTATGGTATATTACATCTAAAACTGTTCAATATTTTTCTTCACCATCCCAAAGTTTTAGATTATTTTATTACTAAGCTAAAAACATAAAAGACTATAGTATATGTAAAAAGTTAATTATATTTTATTTTTCTACTCCATCACAAAATTTTAGGTTTTTACCCACTAAAAAACAAAGGTAAAAGACTACAATCCACGAGATATTTTTTATATAAAATAGGTCATAATTAAAATAAATAATCAAGCTTGAATTTATTGATATTTACCATTTTCACATTGAATTATGGTAAGTTAGATGTAAATATAATCAATATGTTTCTTCTCCATCACTAAATTTCTTGTTTCTTTGTCACTAAGTCACATAGTTAAGAGACTGTAAATGAATGACAAATAAAGTAAATCTACACGGGTAATCACTAAAATTAAATATTGAAGCTTAATTCTATTTGTATTCACTACAATTACATTGCATTATGGTATAATACATGTAAACAATTTCTATATTTTTCTTCTTCTCCATCACAAAAATTTTTCTTTCCTCACCACTAAGAAACTAAGGTAAGTGACTACAAATGAGTGACACATAATTTATACATATGCATAACGATTAAAATTAAATAATCAAGCTCAATATTATTTATATTCATCGTAATCACATTGACTTATGGTATATTACATCTAAAACAGTTCAATTATTTTCTTCGCCATCCCAAAGTTTTAGATTTTTTTATCACTAAGCTAAAAACATAAAACACTATAGTATATGGAAAAAATTAATTATATTTTATTTTTCTACTCCATCACAAAATTTTAGGTTTTTACCCACTAAAAAACAAAGGTAAATGAATTTATTGATATTTACCATTTTCACATTGAATTATGGTAAGTTAGATGTAAATATATTCAATATGTTTCTTCTCCATCACTAAATTTCTTGTTTCTTCGTCACTAAGTCACATAGTTAAAAGATTGTAAATTAATGAAAAATTAATTAAATCTACATGGGTGATCACTAAAATTAAATATTGAAGCTCAATGTTATTTGTATTCACTACAATTACATTGCATTATGGTATAATAGATGTAAACAATTTCTATATTTTTCTTCTTCTCCCTCACAAAATTTTTTGTTTACTCACCACTAAGAAACTAAGGTAAGTGACTACAAATGAGTGACACATAATTTATACATATACATAACAATTAAAATTATATAATCAAGCTCAATATTATTTATATTCGTCGTATTCACATTGACTTATGGTATATTACGTCTAAAACTGTTCAATATTTTTCTTCACCATCCCAAAGTTTTAGATTATTTTATTACTAAGCTAAAAACATAAAAGACTATAGTATATGTAAAAAGTTAATTATATTTTATTTTTCTACTCCATCACAAAATTTTAGGTTTTTACCCACTAAAAAACAAAGGTAAAAGACTACAATCCATGAGATATTTTTTATATAAAATAGGTAATAATTAAAATAAATAATCAAGCTTTAATTTATTGATATTTACCATTTTCACATTGAATTATGGTAAGTTAGATGTAAATATAATCAATATGTTTCTTCTCCATCACTAAATTTCTTTTTTCTTCGTCACTAAGTCACATAGTTAAGAGACTGTGAATGAATGACAAATAAATTAAATCTACACGGGTGATCACTAAAATTAAATATTGAAGCTTAATGCTATTTGTATTCACTACAATCACATTGCATTATGGTATAATAGATGTAAACAATTTCTATATTTTTCTTCTTCTCCATCACAAAAATTTTTGTTTCCTCACCACTAAGAAACTAAGGTAAGTGACTACAAATGAGTGACACATAATTTATACATATGCATAATGATTAAAATTAAATAATCAAGCTCAATATTATTTATATTCATCGTAATCACATTGACTTATGGTATATTACATCTAAAACAGTTCAATTATTTTCTTCACCATCCCAAAGTTTTAGATTTTTTTATCACTAAGCTAAAAACATAAAAGACTATAGTATATGGAAATAATTATTATATTTTATTTTTCTACTCCATCACAAAATTTTACGTTTTTACCCACTAAAAAACAAAGCTAAAAGACTATAATCCATGAGATATTTTTTATATAAAATAGGTAATAATTAAAATAAATAATCAAGCTAGAATTTATTGATATTTACCATTTTTACATTTAATTATGGTAAGTTAGACGTAAATATATTAAATATGTTTCTTCTCCATCACGAAATTTCATGTTTCTTCGTCACTAAGCCACATAGTTAAAAGACTGTAAATGAATAACAAATAAATTAAATCTACATGGGTGATCACTAAAATTAAATATTGAAGCTCAATGCTATTTGTATTCACTATAATCACATTGTATTATGGTATAATAGATGTATATAATTTCTATATTTTTCTTCTTCTCCATCACCTAGATTTTGGTTTCCTCACCACTAAGAAACTAAGGTAAGTGACTACAAATGAGTGACACATAATTTATACGTATCCATAACGATTAAAATTAAATAATCAAGCTCAATATTATTTATATCCGTCGTATTCACATTGACTTATGGTATATTACATCTAAAACTGTTCAATATTTTTCTTCACCTTCCCAAAGTTTTAGATTATTTTATCACTAAGCTAAAAACAAAAAAGACTATAGTATATGTAAAAAATTAATTATATTTTATTTTTCTACTGCATCACAAAATTTTACGTTTTTATCCACTAAAAAACAAAGCTAAAAGACTATAATCCATGAGATATTTTTTATATAAAAAAGGTAATATTTAAAATAAATAATCAAGCTTGAATTTATTGATATTTACCATTTTCACATTGAATTAAGGTAAGTTAGATGTAAATATAATCAATAAGTTTCATCTCCATCACTAAATTTCTTGTTTCTTCGTCACTAAGTCACATAGTTAAGAGACTGTAAATGAATGACAAATAAATTAAATCTACACGGGTGATTACTAAAATTAAATATTGAAGCTTAATGCTATTTGTATTCACTACAATCACATTGCATTATGGTATAATAGATGTAAACAATTTCTATATTTTTCTTTTTCTCCATCACAAAAAGTTTTGTTTCCTCACCACTAAGAAACTAAGGTAAGTGACTACAAATGAGTGACACATAATTTATACATATGCATAACGATTAAAATTAAATAATCAAGCTCAATATTATTTATATTCATCGAAATCACATTGACTTATGGTATATTACATCTAAAACAGTTCAATTATTTTCTTCACCATCCCAAAGTTTTAGATTTTTTTATCACTAAGCTAAAAACATAAAAGACTATAGTATATGGAAAAACTTAATTATATTTTATTTTTCTACTCCATCACAAAATATTAGGTTTTTACCCACTAAAAAACAAAGGTAAAAGACTACAATCCATGAGATATTTTTTATATAAAATAGATAATAATTAAAATAAATAATCAAGCTTGAATTTATTGATATTTACCATTTTCACATTGAATTATGGTAAGTTAGATGTAAATATATTCAATATGTTTCTTCTCCATCACTAAATTTCTTGTTTCTTCGGGACTAAGTCACATAGTTAAAAGACTGTAAATGAATGACAAATAAATTAAATCTACATGGGTGATCACTAAAATTAAACATTGAAGCTCAATGCTATTTGTATTCACTACAATCACATTGCATTATGGTATAATAGATGTAAACAATTTCTATATTTTTCTTCTTCTCCCTCACAAAATTTTTTGTTTACTCACCACTAAGAAACTAAGGTAAGTGACTACAAATGAGTGACACATAATTTATACATATGCATAACGATTAAAATTAAATAATCAAGCTCAATATTATTTATATTCGTCGTATTCACATTGACTTATGGTATATTACATCTAAAACTGTTCAATATTTTTCTTCACCATCCCAAAGTTTTAGATTATTTTATTACTAAGCTAAAAACATAAAAGACTATAGTATATGTAAAAAGTTAATTATATTTTATTTTTCTACTCCATCACAAAATTTTAGGTTTTTACCCACTAAAAAACAAAGGTAAAAGACTACAATCCACGAGATATTTTTTATATAAAATAGGTCATAATTAAAATAAATAATCAAGCTTGAATTTATTGATATTTACCATTTTCACATTGAATTATGGTAAGTTAGATGTAAATATAATCAATATGTTTCTTCTCCATCACTAAATTTCTTGTTTCTTTGTCACTAAGTCACATAGTTAAGAGACTGTAAATGAATGACAAATAAAGTAAATCTACACGGGTAATCACTAAAATTAAATATTGAAGCTTAATTCTATTTGTATTCACTACAATTACATTGCATTATGGTATAATACATGTAAACAATTTCTATATTTTTCTTCTTCTCCATCACAAAAATTTTTCTTTCCTCACCACTAAGAAACTAAGGTAAGTGACTACAAATGAGTGACACATAATTTATACATATGCATAACGATTAAAATTAAATAATCAAGCTCAATATTATTTATATTCATCGTAATCACATTGACTTATGGTATATTACATCTAAAACAGTTCAATTATTTTCTTCGCCATCCCAAAGTTTTAGATTTTTTTATCACTAAGCTAAAAACATAAAACACTATAGTATATGGAAAAAATTAATTATATTTTATTTTTCTACTCCATCACAAAATTTTAGGTTTTTACCCACTAAAAAACAAAGGTAAATGAATTTATTGATATTTACCATTTTCACATTGAATTATGGTAAGTTAGATGTAAATATATTCAATATGTTTCTTCTCCATCACTAAATTTCTTGTTTCTTCGTCACTAAGTCACATAGTTAAAAGATTGTAAATTAATGAAAAATTAATTAAATCTACATGGGTGATCACTAAAATTAAATATTGAAGCTCAATGTTATTTGTATTCACTACAATTACATTGCATTATGGTATAATAGATGTAAACAATTTCTATATTTTTCTTCTTCTCCCTCACAAAATTTTTTGTTTACTCACCACTAAGAAACTAAGGTAAGTGACTACAAATGAGTGACACATAATTTATACATATACATAACAATTAAAATTATATAATCAAGCTCAATATTATTTATATTCGTCGTATTCACATTGACTTATGGTATATTACGTCTAAAACTGTTCAATATTTTTCTTCACCATCCCAAAGTTTTAGATTATTTTATTACTAAGCTAAAAACATAAAAGACTATAGTATATGTAAAAAGTTAATTATATTTTATTTTTCTACTCCATCACAAAATTTTAGGTTTTTACCCACTAAAAAACAAAGGTAAAAGACTACAATCCATGAGATATTTTTTATATAAAATAGGTAATAATTAAAATAAATAATCAAGCTTTAATTTATTGATATTTACCATTTTCACATTGAATTATGGTAAGTTAGATGTAAATATAATCAATATGTTTCTTCTCCATCACTAAATTTCTTTTTTCTTCGTCACTAAGTCACATAGTTAAGAGACTGTGAATGAATGACAAATAAATTAAATCTACACGGGTGATCACTAAAATTAAATATTGAAGCTTAATGCTATTTGTATTCACTACAATCACATTGCATTATGGTATAATAGATGTAAACAATTTCTATATTTTTCTTCTTCTCCATCACAAAAATTTTTGTTTCCTCACCACTAAGAAACTAAGGTAAGTGACTACAAATGAGTGACACATAATTTATACATATGCATAATGATTAAAATTAAATAATCAAGCTCAATATTATTTATATTCATCGTAATCACATTGACTTATGGTATATTACATCTAAAACAGTTCAATTATTTTCTTCACCATCCCAAAGTTTTAGATTTTTTTATCACTAAGCTAAAAACATAAAAGACTATAGTATATGGAAATAATTATTATATTTTATTTTTCTACTCCATCACAAAATTTTACGTTTTTACCCACTAAAAAACAAAGCTAAAAGACTATAATCCATGAGATATTTTTTATATAAAATAGGTAATAATTAAAATAAATAATCAAGCTAGAATTTATTGATATTTACCATTTTTACATTTAATTATGGTAAGTTAGATGTAAATATATTAAATATGTTTCTTCTCCATCACGAAATTTCATGTTTCTTCGTCACTAAGCCACATAGTTAAAAGACTGTAAATGAATGACAAATAAATTAAATCTACATGGGTGATCACTAAAATTAAATATTGAAGCTCAATGCTATTTGTATTCACTATAATCACATTGTATTATGGTATAATAGATGTATATAATTTCTATAATTTTCTTCTTCTCCATCACCTAGATTTTGGTTTCCTCACCACTAAGAAACTAAGGTAAGTGACTACAAATGAGTGACACATAATTTATACATATGCATAACGATTAAAATTAAATAATCAAGCTCAATATTATTTATATTCGTCGTATTCACATTGACTTATGGTATATTACATCTAAAACTTCTCAATATTATTCTTCACCTTCCCAAAGTTTTAGATTATTTTATCACTAAGCTAAAAACATAAAAGACTATAGTATATGTAAAAAATTAATTATATTTTATTTTTCTACTCCATCACAAAATTTTAGGTTTTTACCCATTAAAAAACAAAGCTAAAAGACTACAATCCATGAGATATTTTTTATATAAAATAGGTAATATTTAAAATAAATAATCAAGCTTGAATTTATTGATATTTACCATTTTCACATTGAATTATGGTAAGTTAGATGTAAATATAATCAATATGTTTCATCTCCATCACTAAATTTCTTGTTTCTTCGTCACTTAGTCACATAGTCAAGAGACTGTAAATGAATGACAAATAAATTAAATCTACACGGGTGATCACTAAAATTAAATATTGAAGCTTAATGCTATTTGTATTCACTACAATCACATTGCATTATGGTATACTAGATGTAAACAATTTCTATATTTTTCTTCTTCTCCATCACAAAAATTTTTGTTTCCTCACCACTAAGAAACTAAGGTAAGTGACTACAAATGAGTGACACATAATTTATACATATGCATAACGATTAAAATTAAATAATCAAGCTCAATATTATTTATATTCATCGTAATCACATTGACTTATGGTATATTACATCTAAAACAGTTCAATTAATTTCTTCACCACCCCAAAGTTTTAGATTTTTTTATCACTAAGCTAAAAACATAAAAGACTATAGTATATGGAAAAAATTAATTATATTTTATTTTTCTACTCCATCACAAAATTTTAGGTTTTTACCCACTAAAAAACAAAGGTAAAAGACTACAATCTATGAGATATTTTTTATATAAAATACGTAATAATTAAAATAAATAATCAAGCTTGAATTTATTGATATTTACCATTTTCACATTGAATTATGGTAAGTTAGAAGTAAATATAATCAATATGTTTCTTCTCCATCACTAAATTTCTTGTTTCTTCGTCACTAAGTCACATAGTTAAGAGACTGTGAATGAATGACAAATAAATTAAATCTACATGGGTGATCACTAAAATTAAATATTGAAGCTTAATGCTATTTGTATTCACTACAATCACGTTGCATTATGGTATAATAGATGTAAATAATTTCTATATTTTTCTTCTTCTCCATTACAAAAAAATTTGTTTCCTCACCACTAAGAAACTAAGGTAAGTGACTACAAATGAGTGACACATAATTTATACATATGCATAACGATTAAAACTAAATAATCAAGCTCAATATTATTTATATTTGTCGTATTCTCATTGACTTATGGTATATTACATCTAAAACTGTTCAATATTTTTTTTCACCATCCCAAAGTTTTAGATTTTTTTATCACTAAGCTAAAAACATAAAAGACTATAGTATATGTAAAAAATTAGTTATATTTTGTTTTTCTATTCCATCACAAAATTTTAGGTTTTTACCCACTCAAAAACAAGACTAAAAGACGATAATCCATGAGTTATTTTTTATATATAATAGGTAATAATTAAAATAAATAATCAAGCTTGAATTTATTTATATTTACCATTTTCACATTTAATTATGGTAAGTTAGATGTAAATATATTCAATATGTTTCTTCTCCTTCACTAAATTTCTTGTTTCTTCGTCACTAAGCCGCAGTGTTAAAAGACTGTAAATGAATGACAAATAAATTAAATCTACATGGGTGATCACTAAAATTAAATATTGAAGCTCAATGCTATTTGTATTCACTATAATCACATTGTATTATGGTATAATAGATGTATATAATTTCTATATTTTTCTTCTTCTTCATCACCTAGATTTTGGTTTCCTCACCACTAAGAAACTAAGGTAAGTGACTACAAATGAGTGACACATAATTTATACATATGCATAACGATTAAAATTAAATAATCAAGCTCAATATTATTTATATTCATCGTAATCACATTGACTTATGGTATATTACATCTAAAACAGTTCAATTATTTTCTTCACTATCCCAAAGTTTTAGATTTTTTTATCACTAAGCTAAAAACATAAAAGACTATAGTATATGGAAATAATTAGTTATATTTTATTTTTCTACTCCATCACAAAATTTTACGTTTTTACCCACTAAAAAACAAAGCTAAAAGACTATAATCCATGAGATATTTTTTTATATAAAACAGGTAATAATTAAAATAAATAATCAAGCTAGAATTTATTGATATTTACCATTTTTACATTTAATTATGGTAAGTTAGATGTAAATATATGAAATATGTTTCTTCTCCATCACGAAATTTCATGTTTCTTCGTCACTAAGCCACATAGTTAAAAGACTGTAAATGAATGACAAATAAATTAAATCTACATGGGTGATCACTAAAATTAAATATTGAAGCTCAATGCTATTTGTATTCACTATAATCACATTGTATTATGGTATAATAGATGTATATAATTTCTATATTTTTCTTCTTCTCCATCACCTAGATTTTGGTTTCCTCACCACTAAGAAACTAAGGTAAGTGACTACAAATGAGTGACACATAATTTATACATATGCATAACGATTAAAATTAAATAATCAAGCTCAATATTATTTATATTCGTCGTATTCACATTGACTTATGGTATATTACATCTAAAATTGTTCAATATTTTTCTTCACCTTCCCAAAGTTTTAGATTATTTTATCACTAAGCTAAAAACAAAAAAGACTATAGTATATGTAAAAAATTAATTATATTTTATTTTTCTACTGCATCACAAAATTTTACGTTTTTACCCATTAAAAAACAAAGCTAAAAGACTATAATCCATGAGATATTTTTTATATAAAATAGGTAATATTTAAAATAAATAATCAAGCTTGAATTTATTGATATTTACCATTTTCACATTGAATTTGGGTAAGTGAGATGTAAATATAATCAATAAGTTTCATCTCCATCACTAAATTTCTTGTTTCTTCGTCACTAAGTCACATAGTTAAGAGACTGTGAATGAATGACAAATAAATTAAATCTACACGAGTGATCATTAAAATTAAATATTGAAGCTTAATGTTATTTGTATTCACTACAATCACATTGCATTATGGTATAATAGATGTAAACAATTTCTATATTTTTCTTCTTCTCCATCACAAAAATTTTTGTTTCCTCACCACTAAGAAACTAAGGTAAGTGATACAAATGAGTGACACATAATTTATACATATGCATAACATTTAAAATTAAATAATCAAGCTTAATATTATTTATATTCGTCGTATTCACATTGACTTATGGTATATTACATCTAAAACTGTTCAATATTTTTTTTCACCATCCCAAAGTTTTAGATTTTTTTATCACTAAGCTAAAAACATAAAAGACTATAGTATATGTAAAAAATTAATTATATTTTGATTTTCAACTCCATCACAAAATTTTAGGTTTTTACCCACTAAAAAACAAAGCTAAAAGGCTACAATCCATGAGATATTTTTTATATATAATAGGTAATAATTAAAATAAATAATCAAGCTTGAATTTATTGATATTTACCATTTTCACATTGAATTATGGTAAGTTAGATGTAAATATAATCAATATGTTTCTTCTCCATCACTAAATTTCTTGTTTCTTCGTCACTAAGTCACATAGGTAAGAGACTATGAATGAATGACAAATAAATTAAATCTACATGGGTGATCACTAAAATTAAATATTGAAGTTTAATGCTATTTGTATTCACTATACTCGTATGTATTGACCTTCAACATTCGCTCGTGTTTATTTCAGCATCGTCAATACTCATCTGTATTTATCCTAATACTCGTTCGTGCGTGCTTTCAACACTCGTCTGTGTTCATTTCATCGATTTTCAATACTCGTCTGTATTGATTATTAACATTCATCTGTGTTTGTTGCATTACTTTTCAATAATCGTCTGTATTGATCTTTGACACTCGTCTGTGTATATCCCAGCATAGTCAGTACTCATCACTATCCACCTCTTGTGTTTCGATACTCGTCTGTATTATTTCTTGACACTCATCATGTTTATTCCTTGACACTCGTCTGTGTCTATCCCGGTTGAAGCCATCACTCATTTGTGTTGACTTCTTTTTTCGACAGATCAGAGTCATGCCTCTTTTAGTTTATTCCCCAGCGGAGTCGTCCCTTCCTTTTGCATGTTGCAAATTTTTATGCTTATTTTGGTATTCAATCCCCTTCTATCTTGAATGTGTGAGAGGCGTCACTCTTCCTACCTTCAAATTTAAGTTGATTGAATAGGGGCAGCTGTAACGTCCCAAAGTTTCCCCTTTTGCTTTTAATTGTAACTGGCTTATGCATCGTTCATTTTGCATTATCATTGTGCATACTTTGGCATTGGTTCTTGAGACATGGGATCAAATTGTTTCTATGGCTCAAGGCTTTCTTTCATTGAAAGTTTTTAAGCAGCAAGCATCAGAGGCTTTGGTAGTTATTTTGCTTAGTGATCGAGCATTATACAGGTGCAATATCAAAAGGCAAGTTTCAAAGGCCAAACTATGCTCAAAACAGGTGGCAACGGACAATTCTCCATGATTCCCTCTTAAAGGCACCAAAATCTGAATTTTTAAAGGCGTTAACTGGTTAACCATTTGCTGGGCAAATTTGGTTAACCGGTTAACCGGTGCAATTTTTGCCGAGATACTTCATTTCCCAGCGCTGCACCATTTGGGATCCAATTCCAACCATTTGATTTCAATTTCAGACTAATAGAAGGATCTAAAAGTGGTTCCAGATTTGATTTATTTTCCAATTAATTCAAATTCCCTACAAATTTCAAACATTTTCATTCCTAATTTGACTCCTAATTTATATTCCTCATACCAACCCACACTCCAAACCACATTTAATTGCAAACCTAAACCATACTTAAATCATTTTACACCAAACCTCTCATAATTTTTCACTCATTTTCTGATTTTTCTACACACCTCACTCTGATTCTCTCAATATTTCTCATTCCAAAACCCTCACAAAAGCTGCATAGTCAAAAGCTTCACAAATTGTACAATGCAATTTGTGAAATCTTGAGCTAAACCTCCATTGCATCATCATCATTGGTTCAATTCTGGTTTTGTAGTTCATTTGGATCTTGATTAAGTTGGTGAAATCACTTCTTGAAGGGCTTTTGCTTATTTGTGGATTATTGCTTGGATCTTCAAGTTTTCTTACTAGAGCTTCATATATCCTTAGGTTTCTTACTTAGATCTGTTAATTGCAACTTAACAACACTTACCAAAGCAAATATCAGTTTTGTAGGTTGGTAAATTCTAGACCTAGCTTTGATTTTGCTTAATCTTGCCTTTCACAATGTAGATCATTGGTTTATTGGTGATATTTGATCTGTTGTTTATTTTGATTATTGACTTTGGTGTTTGTTGGATCCAATTGATGTTTGATTGTTGTGATTTGATATAATTTTCATGCACAATTGATTGCTTATTCATTTGGATGGTTGGATAATTGATTTGCTGCTGAAAAGTGCTTTTAATTGCTGAATTTTTTATTTTTTTCCTAATAGTATTGGGTTAACCTTATGGTGTTAACCGATTAACACTGCTTGTTGCGTGCTTTTTGGCTTGTTTTCACAGTGTTAACCGGTTAACACCGGAAGGTTAACCGATTAACACTGTTGCAAAATGAAATTTTCTTGAATTTTCAAGCTTATTTAGATCCCATCCCCTCTTTAAACCTCATGGATTGATACAGTGAATATTTAGGGACTGTTTTTGAGCTATTTCACCATACTTGATAGCATGTTTGTGATTCTTCAACACGCAATTTATGATTTTCAATGATGAATCTCTATGATTGTTGTGTTGAATTCTTGGTGTGATGATCATGTTGTATAATCATTTGTACCATGTCAATTGTTGGGTATTGATGTTTATCTTGTTGGATATATGTCACATGCTTATGTTTGTTTCCGATTCTGTAAATGCATGATTGTTTGAATGATTAATTAGCATTGAATATGCATGATGTTCTTCATAAATGTTTTATGGTGCATCGAACTTGTTTGTGCTCAATTGTTAATACATGTTCATGATTGGATCCTCACCATGTCGTATGCATTTGTTGAAGTGTTGATGCATAAATGCTGCATGAACCTTTTACACCTGTTGTTCTGGATTTTAGCATGTCGTTAATTATGCATCTATGCTGCCTGCTGCATTTTGCACCTGTTATACGCTGAAACACGAGCTGTTAAATGTTGTTGTACTTATTTTATGGGTTTTTATTGCAGTTTTGAAGCTGAAGCGTTGTTGTAGCTATTGTTTTTGGTTTGTTTTCCTTGTTTTGGTTTGTTCTTGCATGCCCCCTTAGGGCCTCCTAGTCCAACTTAATTTTTGATTAAGCTTGGAGTAGGATAAACATTAGGATTTATTCTTGTGGAGGCAAATCGCCACACATCACACAAGTCTGCGAGACATTGGTCAATACAGGTTTCGATGATGACAAATTACAGCCTTGGATAGATTGGAAATTATAAACTCCAGATCTACTAAACAGATGCAACGTATCACCTACCATATCCTTTTATACTTGTCTTAAAACTACTGTAATAAATATACTATGTGTAGATAAAATGCAATCATGACCAAAGGCATGAAAGACCACAAACTGATGAATTTTTGCAGGTTTGCAGGGCATGAGTCGACCATAGGGTCGGCGCATGCATCAGAGCAATTCTCCACTGGTCAGCGCACAAGGCAATGAGTCGACCATAGGGTCGGCGCATGAGGGAAAAATTTTCCAACGGGTCAGCGCGTAAAGGCATGAGTCGACCATAGGGTCGGCGCATAAGGGAAATAGTTTTCAACGGGTCAGTGTACGCCGACTGTATGGTCGACGCATACTGATGAATTTTCCAGATTTCCAAACAACACAGGCCATGCGTCGACGCACAGACCTGCTGCGGTCGACCGTTCGCGCAGAAATTCTGTTTTTAAATGATTCCCTCTTATATTTGAAATACTGTTATGTCTAAAATTGGGTTGGTACTATATATACTTGTTTAACCACTTGTGTCACATTAACATTTGACAATCTTTGATTCATGTGTTCAAAAACATGAAAGAGTGAAATAGGTGTCCAAGATTCATCATCTTCATCTTCAACATCTCACAACATTTCAATTACACACAATCATTTTTGAAATGCATTTGTCAGAGATTCAAGGTGATAAGGTTCGAAGCTTAGATCGGAGAATCAAGTTCAGGTTGAAGCTTGTGACAGGTTCTTTCTTGAATAAAACCGTTGGGGTTTTACCCTCCAAGATTGGTTTGAATTTTGGGGGTTTTTGGACGAGATTCTTCATCAAGGGTCAACTGGGCGAAGGTGATTATGAAGAGGTGTTCTTCACAAATCTAGTAGCGGATTCAGTGATATTGAAGGGAAGATCTCGGGTTCGATTTGTTGCTGTTGAGATCAGCCGGAGCCGAAGGTTTGAAAAACAACTTGTTATTCAATAAGGTGGTTGGAATCGGAGGTCCATCAACACAAATCGGAGGACTTGATTCATCTTGAATCAAGGGGCAAGGAGTGAAAGCAACTTTCAACACATTGAGATTTTTGTTGTATATTTGATGCTCAATCCTTGTATAAACTGTTACATTCAACAGGTGATATCTATAAAATCTATCTCAATTCTAGTTTTAGAATTGAGGGCAGACGTACCCCGAAGCGAGGACGACGAGGGAACTGCCTCACCAAATACTTGTCTTCTCTATTTTTCAGCATTTACGTTATAGCTCAAAATAAGTGATTTTTGTATAAGCATTATTGTCAAAACTGTGATATCAATTGAGTAAGAGGTTAAAACTCTGTTTTTGACTCCAAAGTACAATAAGACATTGTACTAGGCTAGTTGGAATCACTTACTCAACATAAATATCACTTGGAGTGTTTTGCACACCAAGTGTTTGACAAATTGCTTGAACCAAAATTATCTTACTTGTGTATCTAGTTTTGGTCTGCTCTTTGAATCATTGGAACTAGGAATCCTAACAACTGAAGTAGATAATTGATAAGTGTGATTAGTGTAGTGATTCTATTTTCCATATTGTCATTAATCCAAAGGCTTACACATATCCGGTTTTCCAATAACCGTTCGTTTTAGACTATATTTTCCTCGGCCGCTTCCGCACTTAAAACAATTTTTTAAAACCAATTTTTAATTGGTAGCGCCGACTCAAATTTTAATTGGGAATCTATTCAACCCCCCTTCTAGATCCGTGCCATAGTCTAACAAGTGGTATCTAGAGCTCCGGTTATTCAGTGCTTCAAATACAACGTAGATAGAAAATGGCTAACGAACCAAAAGGGGCGTACAATAGAGCTCCCGTTTTCAACGGTGAAAATTATAGTTATTGGAAAGACTGTATGCGGGTGCATATAAACTCCATAGACAGAAAAATATAGAACGTTATCCTCAATGGTCCAATAGAAATTACTATGACCAATGCGGATAACGTAGTTGTGCCAAAGCCCGAAGCACAATGGACCGATGACGATGAGAAAAAATACAATTATGATTGGAAAGCCAAAAATATCTTAATCTCCTCATTAGGTGTAGATGAATATTATCGTGTATCATATTGCCCTACTGCTAAGGCCATGTGGGATTCACTACAAATAGCCCATGAGGGGACAAACGATGCTAAGTTGGCTATAATCAACACATTAACACAAGAGTTTGATCTCTTTTTCATGGAGCAAGGGGAAACCATTGCTGACATGCAAAAGAAATTTACTCATCTCATCAATCGTTTACATTCATTAGGAAGGCCTGTTTCCAATGATGTTGCTACTAATAAGATCTTAAGATGTCTTAACAAGGAATGGCAGCCTAAAGTGACTGCCATCAAAGAAGCACATGATCTTACCTTATTAGACTTGACAACATTGTTTAGCAAACTACGAGAGCATGAACAGGAACTCTTGAGCCTAGACCAATGCGAAAAGATGGAAAAGAAAGACAAAACGAAGGTGAGTGAAAAGAAATCAATAGCTCTCAAGACTTCCTCCTCGAAGTCTCAAGCAAAAGAGCAAAGTGATTATTCCTCAAGCGACGAAGAAGAAGAGGATAAGAGCGAAGATATGGGGTTGTTTGTCAAACGGTATAACCGTTACGTGAGAAAGAACGACATCCAACATTCCGAGAAGAACTTGGTAAACTTCCGGAAACAATCGAGGTACTCCAAGGATGATGACTCAAAAGGTAAAAAGGCTATAAGGACGTACTACAAGTGTGGAAAGCCCGGTCACTACAAACCGGACTGTCCGATGAACAAAAAGGGAAAGGACAAGGAATTATCAAAGTCACACAAGAAATCATCAAAGCCTAGGAGAGCGTACATAGCATGGGAAAGCGACAGCGACTCTTCCTCTGATGAAAGCTCTAGTGATGAAGAAGAGTCTGTGAATCTATGCCTCTCCGCTCATCAGAAAAATAAGAAAAAACAGGTACGTCACTCTAAATATGATAAGTCCTCAAATATGTCGCATTCAGAATTACAAACCGCATTTAATGCCTTACACAATGAAGCAGTTGAAGCCTTCAAGAAACTTGCCTCTAATAAGAATTTTTTTACGTATTTAGAGCACAAAGTTAAAGAGTCCGAAAAGAAATTAGAGGACCTTAAGGCTTCCATTGCGAAAGGCAATGAATCGGATTGTAAGGACAATAGAAATCCTTTCAACTTTGGGTGTGATACTTGTCATATTTGGCAAGGTGAGGTTAGAAACCTCAAGGCCAAATTAAACAAGGCACTTGAGCCTAAAATTACATTTGCTATTGATAAAAAGGATTTTAGAAAAAGTATGATTAACCCATACCAAAAATATGCATATGTAATTAGGGATCAAGCAAGTAAAAGTGATTCTAAAGTCGATTTTGCATGCTTATATTGTTGCAAGAAAGGTCACTCCATTGGTAAATGCCGGTTTAGGAGATTTCTTGTTCCTAAAGGCATCTACCAATGGTTGCCCAAACGCAACCATTTTGTCGCTAACCTATTAGGACCCAATATGCCATTGGGTACCTCCTTGTGCTAATTATGTTTTGATAGGTGAAATGTGTCAAGACCACTGAGAGAAGATGGGTTCTCGACAGTGGGTGCTCAAGACACATGTCTGGAGACATATCCTTATTCATAGACTTTATGGCTAAGAAGAAAGGGTATGTAACTTATGGTGATAACAACCGCGGAGCAATACTAGGTAAAGGTAGTGTAGGTAATCCCGCCTCTACTATGATTTCCGACGTGTTGCTTGTCGAAAACCTTAAACATAATCTGCTTAGCATTAGCCAATTATGCGACAAAGGATACAGTGTATCTTTTTCAAAAGATTGTTGCAAAATTGTGCATGAAAATGATAAGAAGAATATGTTTAATGGTTTTAGAGTAAACAACGTATATATGCTTGACTTAAATGAAGTATCATTAACAAGCGACAAATGCCTCATAACTATGAGTGAAGACTCATGGCTATGGCATAGGCGTTTAGCGCATGTTAATTTTGACTTACTCAATAAGGTAGTCTCAAAAGACCTAGTTTTAGGACTTCCCAAAATAAAGTTCACCAAGGATCACCTTTGTGATGCTTGTCAAAAAAGGGAAGCAAACGAGGATCTCATTTAAATCCAAAAAAATAATTTCAACAACGAGACCTCTTGAACTTCTTCATATGGACTTGTTTGGGCCGTCTAGGATCAAAAGTCTAGGAGGAAATTATTACGGGTTCGTAATAGTGGACGACGTTTCTAGGTTTTGTTGGACCATCTTTTTAGTAAGTAAAAGTGATACATTTGCCGCTTTTGAAAAGTTTGCTAAGCTTTCCCAAAATAAGTTAAATACAAACATAGTGTCAATTAGAAGCGACCATGGAGGTGAGTTTGAAAATCACTTATTTGAAGAATATTGCGGTAACCATGGTATAGATCATAACTTCTCCGCTCCACGCACCCCTCAACAAAACGGGGTTGTGGAGCGTAAAAACCGTATTTTAGAAGAATTGGGAAGAACAATGATTAACGAAAGTGGTTTACCAAAATATTTTTGGGCCGACGCCATTAGTACAGCGTGTTATGTTTTGAATAGGGTGCTTATTCGCCCCATTCTAAATAAAACACCGTATGAACTTTTAAAAGGGCGAAAGCCAAATGTTTCTCACTTGCATGTGTTTGGATGCAAATGTTTTGTATTAAACAATGGAAAGGAAAACTTGGGCAAATTTGATTCCAAAGCCGATGAAGGTATCTTTCTCGGATACTCTCAATCGAGTAAAACATATAGAATATATAATAAACGATTACTTGCTGTAGAAGAGTCTGTGCATGTTACTTTTGATGAGTCCTATCCGAGAAATGTCGGAAAGGATAGTGTTGTTCATGGTGCAGGTACATCCACTGAAGACATACTCAAAAGTGGCGAGACGGGGATTGATCAACATGACAAAGCCAAAGTTGAGGAGGAAAATGATGTACACCATGATGTGACAGAGGAAGTTCATCCGCCTTCAAACGATGATCTCCCTCAAGCTTGGAAGTCATCTAAAGACCATCCAATTGAAAACATTCTTGGAGACATCACAAAGGGTGTAACAACTCGATCGAAGCTAAGTAATTTATGTTATCACTTCACATTCGTGTCACAGATGGAACCTAAAAACCCTAAGGAAGCCCTACTCGATGAACATTGGTTTTTGTCAATGCAGGAGGAACTGAATCAGTTCACTAGAAATGAGGTTTGGGACCTTGTCCCTTCTCTGCGAGGTCATCGAGTAATCGGCACCCGATGGGTGTTTAGAAATAAACTGGACGAGAACGGAGTAATAACTCGCAACAAAGCGCGGTTAGTCGCGCAAGGGTAACCAAGAGGAAGGCATCGACTATGAGGAAACTTATGCACCGGTTGCCCGACTCGAGGCTATACGCCTTCTACTTACTTTCGCTTGTGCGAAGGATTTTAAATTATTTCAAATGGACGTCAAAAGTTCGTTCCTTAACGGGTTCATAAATGAAGAAGTCTATATTGCTCAACCACCTAGTTTTGAGTCTCATGAGTATCCTGATCATGTCTACAAACTGAAAAGAGCTTTGTACGGTCTCAAACAAGCTCCTAGAGGTTGGTATGAGAGACTAAGCAAATTCTTACTTGATCAAGGCTACTCAAGAGGAAAGGTGATACTACTCTCTTCATTAAACGTCAAGGAAAGCACTTAATTCTTGTACAAATTTATGTTGACGATATCATTTTTGGATCCACTAGCATGAATCTCGTAAGAGAGTTTGCTGAGCTTATGCAGGGTGAATTTGAGATGAGTATGATGGGTGAACTCACATACTTTCTCGGTTTGCAAATCAAGCAACTGAAGGAAGGAACATTCGTGAGCCAAACAAAATATTGTTTGGATCTTCTCAAGAGATTTGACATGGCAAATTCAAAGGCCATAGACACCCCTATGCCAACATGTGTAAATATGAGTAAAGATGAAAGTGGTAAAAATGTTGAGGTAAAAAGGTATAGAGGTATGATTGGCTCGCTTCTCTATCTTACTGCTTCTCGTCTCGACATTATGTTTAGCGTGTGTATGTGCGCCAGATACCAATCATGTCCTAAGGAATCCCACCTAAAATCTGTCAAACGCATACTTCGATACCTATCTGGTACTCCGAAATATGGACTGTGGTATTCCAAAGGTAATGATTGTTCATTGGTAGGCTTCTCCGATTCCGATTTTGCCGGTTGTAAATCGGATAGGAAAAGCACCAGTGGTACGTGTCACTTATTTTCAAATTCCTTGGTCAGTTGGCACAGCAAGAAACAAGTGTTTGTTGCTCTGTCAACCGCCGAAGCAGAATACGTAGCCGCCGGTAGTTATTGTGCGCAAGTCCTATGGCTTAAACAACAACTATTGGACTTCAATTTGAAGCTAAAACGTGTTCCAATATTTTGTGACAACACCAGTGCTATAAATCTTACCAAAAATCCGGTGTTACATTCGCGTACCAAACACATAGAAATTCGACACCATTTTCTGAGGGACCGTGTAGAGAAGGGTGACGTTGTCTTTGAACACGTTGATACCAAAAACCAAATAGCGAACATTTTCACAAAGCCGCTAGCCAATGAGCCCTTCTTTCATATTCGTCAAGAACTTGGTATTCTCGACATTTCTGATCGGGTTTAAAAATTACTACGTTCATAATTAATTTACTTACAACTATACTTTTGTACTACTAACAAGTTTAGCATTTGTTGCAAGTACAAATATGTGGTTAACAAGTGTGGTCGGTATAGAGGTGATATTGCTCCTTTTTCTCTCTCTTTATATCTCTTTCTCTCTCTAAACATTCATGACTTGAAACTAACTATATCGTTTGACAATCATGGTACTTATATATGTCTATGACTTTTGCTGCTAATACTATGTGTGTTGAATGCAAATCATATTATGAAAGGATGAATAGGCATGATAAATAGGCAAGTGTGGCATTCTGCATAATATGAAACTGAAAAATTGGGTTTTTGAAGGTTATGAGTCGACCTAAACAGGACAACGGTCGACGCATGCTGTAGACTTTCAAAATTATCAAAAAATGCACAGTATGCGTCGACGCATGCAGGGGCTATGGTCGACGGCTCGCGCAAAAACCCAGAATTTTTTTGAAAACCGTTCCAAGTTTCTCTTCTTCTCCATTTAATGTGCAGTCGACTTTTGTTATGATTTGATATGGCATTTGTCTTGTAAATTGCATCTAGGCATCTATTGTGTCCTCTTGTCTCCTCCCTCTTACCAAAAACCCTAAAACCTCTCTCTATTAAAGGGAATAGTCTTCATCTTCTCCAAAATCATCCTCAACTACTCTCTTCAAAGTTCATCTCTACAAAATCTCCAAAATTCATCATCAATGGCTTCTCTTATTCGCAAAAATACAGGTAAGAGATCAAGGGCCTCATCATCATCTGCTTCAGTCCCCATTACCGCTGTCTCACTAGTTCATCCACCCGCTGTTGAAAACTTCAACAAGAGTCTCAGCAAAAGAGCAATCGTTCCACAACACGCCTTCTACCAGGAAACGGGGGAGCGCTTGCATCTCACCCAAATTCTGTCTCTGCTGGAGGTTCAGGGGTTTTTCAATTTTCTAGAGTGCAACACAAAGTATAGTGAGGATTTGGTCTGGGTGTTCTAGACAAATTTGAGGGGTAACTTTCAAGATCAATATTTTCACACTTCTGCCGGCAATAAACTGGTAAACATTAATTCTGAAGTATGGAACAAGTATTTTGATTTGACTGTCGATGCTGATGCACCACCTCTTCATGAGGTAACAGACACTCGTACGGTGCCAGGGTATGAGTTTAAGAGCGCTCTGAATGACATGCTCAAAAGACCCTATCCAGATGCCATTGTCAACAGTGATGCCTTTCCTAGAACGGTCACAGCCGGGAAACTCAGTACAGGGGAGCGCATACTTCAGTGGATTGTCGCTCGCATCCTACGACCGAAAAAAGGTGGATTGTCCCGTGTCGAACAAGCTGAGGTACATCTCATCTATATATTGAAACATAGGATCAAGATAAACTGGCCATACTATATTGCAAGCAGGATTTTTTCTCTGAGAGACTCAAGTAGAGGCACTGCTCTAGCCTATGGGTCGTTTATTTCGGAAATTCTTGCCGCAGCAAATGTTGTATACCCAACATTTCCTTGTGTTTCAGTCCCCTCTGATAAAGAATTTAGCACCAAATCCCTTTCCATGATGGAGTATTTTTGGTGTGCTGAACGACGATCATACAGATTTGTTCGTCGCGCCAATATTCCTCGGGTGACTCGTGACAGTTCCGATGACAGCTCAGAAGAAGAAAGTGAAGAACAAAGTGAAGAAGATGATGATGAAGAAGATACAGCTGCAGAGGTACAAGAACCTGTATGTGAGCCGCAAGACTATCATCAATCTCTAGTTCAAGATACACCTCCAAATACCGATTGGGTCCAGTATTCAGCTCCATCAGAAGCACAAGAAGACGGTTATACAAATCAGGGATGGGGTGAATGGCAATACACAGGCTGGACTACCCTGGGTAGATTCTACGACCCATATCACGGCTACCCTCAAGACTATCAACCGTCCTAGCACGCATCACCTCCTCCACCATCGGACAACTCTGAAGTCATTAATATGCTGCAGTCCATGAAGTTAGATCAACAAACCTTCATGAGGAGTCAAGATACACAAATAGAGCAAATTAGAGCTGAGCTTCATACCCAAAATGAAAGGTTAAATTCATTTTCGACTCGGATGGACGCCCGTATTAAAGTTCTGGTTGAATCACATGAAAGGCAAGACTTGGAAGTCACCGATTCTCTTCACCACCTCAACATGTCCGTAGAAGCATTTCTGGACTTCTCGGATCCTTACCGCAGTCCCGATACTGCATACCGGGGGAGGGGCCAAGGTCAGAGCCGGGGATATTAGTTTCATAGTTGCATATGTGTTTCTTCTATGTACTTTTCATTTTTCCGTGTTATGTTTGCCTGAATATTCACCTATTTTGCATGTTCTCATAATTATCTATTAATTCAAGTTACTTTTGTTCATTATCATTCTTATGTGTGAAGTTTGCTAATCAATTATCACCTATTGTATGTTTTCTTTTAATTGATGCGTTCTCCTTCTCTTTTTGATGGTGTCAAAGGGGGAGAAGAACATGAACATGTAGCAAGCCAACACCAAAGAACATGAACATGTAGCAAGCCGACACCAAAGCCAAGTCAGGATATTAACAATAGTTGATGGTTGTCTGTTCTACAGCCTTATATTACAAAAGAAAGGGGGAGTTTGTGTATACTTTGCATATTGGTTGTTTTGGTTGTATACAGGTTGTCATCATCAAAAAGGGGGAGATTGTGGAGGCAAATCGCCACACATCACACAAGTCTACAAGACATTGGTCAATACAGGTTTCGATGATGACAAATTATAGCCTTGGATAGATTGGAAATTATAAACTCCAGATCTACTAAACAGATGCAACGTATCACCTACCATATCCTTTTATACTTGTCTTAAAACTGCTGTAATAAATATGCTATGTGTAGATAAAATGCAATCATGACCAAAGGCATGAAAGACCACAAACTGATGAATTTTTGCAGGTTTGCAGGGCATGAGTCGACCATAGGGTCGGCGCATGCATCAGAGCAATTCTCCACTGGTCAGCGCACAAGGCAATGAGTCGACCATAGGGTCGGCGCATGAGGAAAAAATTTTCCAACGGGTCAGCGCGTAAAGACATGAGTCGACCATAGGGTCGGCGCATAAGGGAAATAGTTTTCAATGGGTCAGCGCACGCCGACTGTATGGTCGACGCATACTGATGAATTTTCCATATTTCCAAACAACAAAGGCCATGCATCGACACACAGATCTGCTGCGGTCGACCGTTCGCGCGGAAATTCTGTTTTTAAATGATTCCCTCTTATATTTGAAATACTGTTATGTCTAAAATTGGGTTGGTACTATATATACTTGTTTAACCACTTGTGTCACATTAACATTTGACAATCTTTGATTCATGTGTTCAAAAACAAGAAAGAGTGAAATAGGTGTCCAAGATTCATCATCTTCATCTTCAACATCTCACAACATTTCAATTACACACAATCATTTTTGAAATGCATTTGTCAGAGATTCAAGGTGATAAGGTTCGAAGCTTAGATCGGAGAATCAAGTTCGGGTTGAAGCTTGTGACAGGTTCTTTCTTGAATAAAACCGTTGGGGTTTTACCCTCCAAGATTGGTTTGAATTTTGGGGGTTTTTGGACGAGATTCTTCATCAAGGGTCAACTGGGCGAAGGTGATTGTGAAGAGGTGTTCTTAACAAATCTAGTAGCGGATTCAGTGATATTGAAGGGAAGATCTCGGGTTCGATTTGTTGCTGTTGAGATCAGCCGGAGCCGAAGGTTTGAACAACAACTTGTTATTCAATAAGGTGGTTGGAATTGGAGGTCCATCGACACAAATCGGAGGACTTGATTCATCTTGAATCAAGGGGCAAGGAGTGAAAGCAACTTTCAACACATTGAGATTTCTGATGTATATTTGCTGCTCAATCCTTGTATAAACTGTTACATTCAACAGGTGATATCTATAAAATCTATCTCAATTCTAGTTTTAGAATTGAGGGCAGACGTACCCCGAAGCGAGGACGACGGGGGAACTGCCTCACCAAATACTTGTCTTCTCTATTTTTCAGCATTTACGTTATAGCTCAAAATAAGTGATTTTTGTATAAGCATTATTGTCAAAACTGTGATATCAATTGAGTAAGAGGTTAAAACTCTGTTTTTGACTCCAAATTACAATAAGACATTGTACTAGGCTAGTTGGAATCACTTACTCAACATAAATATCACTTGGAGTGTTTTGCACACCAAGTGTTTGACAAATTGCTTGAACCAAAATTATCTTACTTGTGTATCTAGTTTTGGTTTGCTCTTTGAATCATTGGAACTAGGAATCCTAACAACTGAAGTAGATAATTGATAAGTGTGATTAGTGTAGTGATTCTATTTTCCATATTGTCATTAATCCAAAGGCTTACGCATATCCGGTTTTCCAATAACCGTTCGTTTTAGACTATATTTTCCTCGGCCGCTTCCGCACTTAAAACAATTTTTTAAAACCAATTTTTAATTGGTAGCGCCGACTCAAATTTTAATTGGGGATCTATTCAACCCCCCTTCTAGATCCGTGCCATAGTATAACAATTCCATGCATGATAACACTAGTTTAGTCCATTCTTAACCTCAACCATAGGTCCACTTTTGCATGCTAACATTAGGATAAAAGTTCCTTTCGCATCCCGACCTTAGGGCCATTTTGCATGACAATGTTAGGACCAAGTTTTCCCCTTAGACCTTATATGTGTCTTCTTCTTCTCTCTCAAAACAAAATCAAAACACTTAATAAAGATAATGTGCATTGTATGCCACGAGCCTAAAGTACATGGGAAAAGATGAGCGGATGAATTTCTAACCTCATCTTAGGGTACTTTGTATGCGAGATGCTTGGATCATTAGCATGAAGTATTCGATTATGTCATAGACTCTAGTACGGTGCATATTTCAAACCAATTCAATTCACTTCTCTAAAACTCACAAACAAATTCAAATCATTTTCATCCTTCAGGATCGTTTGTCAGATCATTTTCTGAAAGAGTACATTATTTTTCCGTTCTACCGCGAATAAGCATCGACTTTAACTGATGGAATGGGAATTTAATGTCGCTCATAAAAAATACATGTCGACTTGTATGTCAAACTACGACTGCTCTGACTTCTTCATTCTCATCCGAATAAGGATACGTAGGCACAAGACGACAAAGTCTTGGCGAGCAACCTTCACTTTCACCCTTAGTTTTATGAACTACGTTGACTCTGACTTTCCCATTGCACGAGGGAATACGTAGGCGTAAGACAGCGAAGTCCTATTGGGTCTCTCCTTTTGTTTTTTCTCCTTTTCTATTCCTGCTTAGCAGTAGGCTTTAGATAACACACCATTTGATTTGAACAACAGGCATGGATCCTGTTGAGTACAACGGATGCAAGGGAATGCTAATACCTTCCTCTCGTGTAATCGACTCCCAAACCCATGATTTGGTTGCGAGATCATGTCTTCTCCCTTTTTGAGGTTTTCTTCGATCGTTTCTTTTCCCCGTCGGGATAAATAATGTTTGGCGACGACTCTTCTATTTTTTTCCGCCAGGTATTTTTCACAATTGCGACACCCCACCCTTGCTTTATATTGATGAGCTTTTTCCTTCTCTAATGGAGTTCTTCTCTCTTTCTTGCCCTAGCCTCTTTCACCTTTTGTTCCCAATTCCACGTATGGTGTAAAAACTAACTCCACTATTCTCCAATTCCCTTTATAAAATCCCTCAACTATGATTTACCTCATTTACCATCACTCATCCTCATACAATTATCATCATGTCCTTCAAATCTCTACACATCTAATATTCCATTTTATTTTATTTTATTATATTATTATTAATATTATTATTAATGTTATTATTGATCCCATCTAATTAAAATAATAACAATAATAATTTCCAACAATTATTAATATTGAATTAATATCCACCTAATATTAAATATTTAAATAGTTATCACTAATATATTCTAATTAGTTTTACTTCTCACACCACTAATCTCTACTTAAATTCTCACACACTTCTAAATCCTTAATGTCTAGTCTTAAGGTTACTACTTCACACCAAGGGTATCCCCAAACACAATAAAACACACTGTTGCACCCCAAAATTTGACCAACTTATTTCACCTGATTTTATGTTTCATAGCTTTAGCATTTGCATATTAGGTCATGTACATAATTCATTCATCTGCATAGCATAGCATGGGCAAGCCATCCAACAAGGTACCGAGTGCCATTCTTATCTCTATGAGCCTATCAAGAGGTTCTTATTCAAAATTTAAGCCTATGCAAGTCATCAGAAAGGAATTGAAGCTTGAGAAGTTAGTGGACCAATCAGTGGGTTTTTCTCCTATCTTGAGGGGGTTTGAAGACTATCAAAGAGATTGTGGGCTATGAATTGAGGGCATGGAATGTATATAGACATCATGGAAGACCTAGAGGTTCATTTTTAGAGTGAGACAAGTCATTGATGTGATTACAAGAACTACAGTTGAAGACAGTCAATTAGGGTTTCATCTGGGTCAACCCTAGGTCAAATACTTGATTGAAGGGACATCAAGGCCTGTTTGAAGAATGGGGGATCCATCATTTGATATCTGGATATGGATGTGGTGTTGTGCCAAGGAGAAATCAAAAGAAATCAAGAAGAAGAGAAGTTTCTAAATTAGGGTTTTAGTGTAAAATCCCTTGATTTAGGGCAAACTTCCAAGCAGAATAATTCAAGATACAAGTCTCTAATGGATCTTTGGCCAACATGGAACTTGTAGAGTATCTCAAGACCTTTAATTTGAATGGTGGAAGGCATCAAGGAGATTTGTAGAACTCAAGTTATGGTTCTTGCAAGTTACAGGTCATCAGAGGCGTCTGAAATTTGTCTGTGAAAGTTACTTGACTTCCCAGCAACTTTTGCCCCATAAGGAGTTTTCAAATGGATTTTTGGCCAACATGAAAGTTGTTCCTCATAATCTTAGATTTCTAGAAAGGTATGGTATGCCTCAATCTGATTTGTGGAGCTCTACTTATGATCTTGACAAGCCAAGGGCATTTTGGGCATTTGGAGGTTATAAGTCATTTCAAGCATAAGGCCATATCTCCTACTTCCAAGCTTCAAATGGAAAAATATTCAACATCAAACTTGCTTAGAATGATTTTTTAAGGCTAGTAGGGAGGTCATGAGATGTTAAAAAGGCTTGTATCAAAAAGTGATAAAAATGGCCTAAAAGGGGGGAATAAGTCAAATAAAGTGGTGAAAAAAATTAAATTTTGGGTTAGAGGTCACAAACAAGCCATATGACATACCAATTTGATTGTAAAATGTATTTTAAAGACAATGGAATTGGCACATTTTTGAATTGAGCAATAATTTCATGACTTGCTTTGTAAAAGTGGTTACTTGAAATGTAAGTCACTAATCCAAACCACTTAACAAGGCATTTGGAAGGCTATTTTGGTTGGAAACTTCCAAGGGAAGATACATGAACAATCTAGAAATTTCCAAGGGAAGATACATGAATAATCTAGAAAGTTCCAAAGGAAATGGATTTTATTATTTTGGGCTTGGCCTTCATTTCTAGAATATTCCAATCATCTCTATAAATGTTTAGAAACTCATTTGAAGCAAGGTTGGTGATTGATTGGAGTTGGATTGGAAGAGAGCATATCAATTTTCAAGAGAGAAAATCAAGTGGTGATTCTTCATTCAAGGCGATTTCGGTTCGATTCGAAGATTGTAGCACTTTCCTTGCATATTATTGAACGAATTTGAAGCTTTCGGAAGTACGAAAAGAGCCGAAGATACTCTGTTTCGAAGCTCCGATCAAGGTATGTAAACCTTCACTTTCCCATGGATTTAGGATGAGATAATTAGAAATTCTCATGCGGTTAGGATCATGAACACCTATGGATGATTTTAGGATTGTTAATTTGGAGATTTTCTTCATTCCCTTTTCCTTTTTATTTTTCTGTTTTGAGGCCTATTTGCTTTTATTACGTCAAAAATAGTAAAAATGTTCAAGAAATTATGAAATGTTTTTCTACAGATCTTGATTATCTTAAAAAATTTTAGGCGCTGAGTTTGCATTTTTTAGATTTTTTTTGATTTAGTTATGATTTTTCTTTCGTGATAATATCCATTGGTGTACATAGTTGTTCATCTGTTTTGTTTAATTTTGTTCTCTTTAATGCTTCATGATTTTGAGCTTATTTTTGGATATGTTTTAGATGATATGCAAAGGGTTCCCCAGAAATTTTATTGGAATTTCTAGACGACTCTAAGTTTAGTTTTGAATCCGCTTTTTAGAGCCATCTCCATCTGAATGTTCTCTGGACACTTTATAGGTTTTCCTTTAGAAAGTGACCTTAACTTTAGAGTTTGGTTTTAATTTTTTTTACCATAGGTTTCTAACATCTTCAGGATATTGTATAATTTTTCTTAGATTTTTGTGGACTGTTTTCCCATTTCTTTTGCATTTTACATTCTGATGAGTATTTTGCATGATGTTTGCTTTGCATATTTGATACCGCTGTTTTGTAGAATTTTGTTCTCTCAATTGGTGATGATTCTTGCTTAGATGTTTTGGTAGATTATAGCTTACACTCGCATGTTCCCTTAGGAATTTTTGTAGATTTTCTAGATGTAATTTGGTTCTGTTTTAGGGTTGTTGATTAGGATCTTCCCAATTGATGGTTAACCTTGACCCCTTGCATGTTAGGAATTGTTTAGACCCCTTAGAAATTGATATAGGGTTTGATCTTCGATCTTGATAATATAGATATTAATATACTTTAGGGTTTCCCTTAGGATAATGTGATAAAACTTTAGAATAAAAATGGTAGTAAAAAATGTTGAAATAGATATGGTGTAATAAAAAACATAGAATAATTAGGGTTTTGAACATAACATAGGTGCAACAAAACAATTCTTTTTTGGGCTTTTTAGGTTGAATTAGAAGATGGGACTATAGGGGTATTATGGGAAAGTGTAGTAGATCCCTTAGAATAAGTATTAGAATTTTCCCTATTATATTAATATTTAGTATATTTTTGTAATTGTTTGATTGTATGGTGTGCCCGTTTTGGGGTTATTGCTTGTTATTTGGGCTTGTTGGGCTTGCTTGGGGTTTGGGCTTGGCTTGAAGACCATGGATGGTGAAGCATTGAAGACAAAGACAAAGTCAAGGATTGAAGAACAAGTTCAAGAGTTGATGAAAATTGTAGCTTGCTTGTAGCTGTTGAAGATCACAGGAACTAGGAGCTAGGTAGAGCTTAGAGTAGAAATTTGATTCTTAAACATGGATGGCTTTGTTTGCCTCCATCCCTCTCTATGATTCAGAGTCTCTCTAGGATACTCACCCCCTTCCTTTGGAAGGCTTGGTGACAGTATCTAAGAGATAGAACTCTTGAGAGAAACATTCTACATTTTGTTAATAGTCTGTTTGCCACCTTTGGTGGTCAACTAACTGTTTAACATCTCAATTCATCCTATTAATTGTTCCTCATCCTGGAGAGTTTGATTTGAAGAAAAGCCATGAAAGATTAAAAATGGAAGTCATTGTTTGAAGATTGTGCTGTTGAAGTTGTGCATGTGACTGCTGCTGTTTGAAGCCCTGCTGCTTGAAGTTGTGGAAGATGATTACTGTTAGAGTTTTCCTCCTTGAAGATAGATGCTTGATGGAAGCTTATTGATGAAGACTTTGCTTGAAGATGTTGATGGAGCTTGCTGTGTAGAGTTGCTGTTTACGGTTTATTTTTTTGCTGTTTAGAAGCTTTTGATGTATTGTTTGAGTTTTCGGGACTGTATTGTTTGCCAATTAATCTGTTAGGTTGAAAGTGAATTTTGTTCGCTTTTGCCTGTTGTTTTCAAGGTTCGAGGAAGAGCAGGACTCCCTTGCCTAGCTTGTACTGCTGCATTCATGCATTTTACTGTTTTACTGTATATATGCTGTTGTTTTTCCGTTTATCCCCTTAGGATCTCTGTTTCTCTCTGCGCAAGAGAGAAATATGACAGACATTAGGTTCTTATCCATGCATGACAACATTAGGTTAGATTTTGATTCCCTTTTTTAAACCATAGGTTAGAGTTGTTGTTTCTCTTCTTTCTCAAAACAATCAGAAAAACACAATAAACATTTCAAACACCATAAAAAACAGTTCTTGCGTAAAAGACTGTAAACCAATCAAAAACGTCATTTTTGTCCGCTTGGACCCATAATCAGGAGAAAACCTTTTTCAGAAGGATAAAAACAATCAAGGCAGACTTGTGTCATACGTGGCCCGAACTACGTTTGCTCTGATCTTTCATGCTGTATGAAAGTACGTAGGCATAGGATGCGATATCCTAGCGAGCAACCTTCCCCTCCTTTCCCGTAGGTAGGCGAACTACGTTGACTCTGATTTCTCGTTCCAGACGGGAATACGTAGGCATAAAGTGCGATACTTTGCCGAGTCATTTTATTTTCTTTTAACCCCAGACCTGTAGAATAGATAGAATAACAATCTGTACCAAAAAACAAGCGTGGATCCCGTCGAGTACGACGAACGTGAGGGGTGCTAATACCTTCCCCTTGCGTAACCGACTCCCGAATCCAGGATTTGGTTGCAATGACCATTCTTTTCCCGTCTTTGCGGTAGGTTTACTTCGAGCGTTTCTTTTCCCTCTGTTGGGATAAATAACGCACGGTGGCGACTCTTCTGTTCAGCCGGCGCCGATTTTCGCAGTAGCGACAGCTGGCGACTCTGCTGGGGATCAAACCCAGAGTCTCTGGTTGCTAAGGACTGCGATAGTTCCTTATGCATTTGGGATCCAACGTCCCTTAAGCGAGTCAATCCTAACGTTTGTTTTCCCGTCGAGGAATTTGTATGGATTTACATTTATGTCATTTACCTTCAGCACTATATTATTGATTATTGTTGTTATTGGGGGTTGTGACGGGTGTTCTATTGTTGAGAGATAAGTCGGACCTGGGCTTGAGTGTACTTAGAATTAGAGTGGAAAGTAGCGCGCGCCCACTTGCTTTGCAGGTCTTGGTGTCCCGCAAAATTCACACTCAGACGAGGTTCCTCTGGTTGGCCTCCTGTCCCACCCTTTGGGTGGCGTGGGTTGCTGGTTAGTTGAATTGTCGACTCTGGGAACCGATCAATTGGAAGTTGGCTAAGTGAGGCCTCTTCAGGATTTGATGATTCCACTCCTTCTGGGAATCGTATCGTTAACCCTGAAAGTCTGTGACACCGACGACCGCATAGGATGCCATACCATTGTCAGTTATTAGGACACCTACCTGTGAGAGGGTTTTGGGACTATGCAGGTAACTAGACCTCCAGATACCGGTTTGTTTCTTGATTTGAGATTCAGGATATTCATGGACAGTTGAGGGGTCTATCAGAGACCAGGATTGGAGTGATGTTATTGGGTCTATCAGAGACCGGGATTGGAGCTTCGTATTGGGTCTGTCTAAGACCAGAGTTGAGGATTTCTGGATGGTCTGTTTGAGACTTATGATGTGGTTTGGGCTTCTTAGCCATGGCACCTGGTTCCCTTGTTGCATCTATTTGCATTGCATTGTTGCATAACCATTATCATGTGCATTTCATTAACGTGTATCTGTGCTGCAGGTGCATTTGCATTTTCCCTGATTCTAGCGTCCGAATTTCTGATTATTGATCATGGCTAGCTTGAGAAGGACAGTTGCATACAAATTACCAACCCCTGATGTTGTTCCCCTAATTGGTTTGATTTCCCTTGCTGAGGAGGATGTCCAGAGAAGCTTCAGGATGAGTTACAGAAGACTGTTGAGGTTGGTTCGTATACCAACTGAGGTTGAGCTGGATGGGTTGTATACATTGATGCAATTTTATGACCCTGCCTTGAGATGCTTCACTTTCAAGGACTTTATTTTGGGGCCCACCTTGGAAGAGTACGCAGAGTTTGTTGAGCTGCCCGTGCAGAATAAGGTTCCTTTCATTCACTTTGACGCTAAGCCTAGGTTGGAAGACTTAGCAAAGGCTTTACACTTGGACGCTTCTGAGCTATTGGTGACTTCTTCGCGCGGGGTTCCAGGCTTCTCCCTCCAGTTCCTGATTGGTAAAGCCCAGGAATACGCCAAGAGTGGATGCTGGATAGTTTGTAATGCTGTGTTAGCTCTGTGCATCTATGGGATAGTATTGTTTCCCAACATCCCAGATTTTGTGGACTTTGACGCCTTTCATTTGTTTGCCGCTAGCAACCCTGTACCCACATTGCTCGGGGATTTCTACCATTCGTTGCATTACAAGAATGAAAAGAGGAGAGGGAAGAGTGTTCACTTTTGTGTGCCATTGATGAGCATGTGGTTTGAGAGCCACCTTCCTAAGAAAAAACCTTTGGTGGAGGTTGCAGATACAGCTGACTAGCCGAAGCGCCTGATGAGACTCTCTTCTGAAAACATTGATTGGTTTGACAGGGATTTGCTAGGGTCTGAGGTGATTTTCAGTTGCTCTGGATATCCAAACGTGCCTTTGATAGGAAGGAAAGGATGCATCAATTATAATCCATCTCTGTTTGTTCGCCAATTTGGATATGCATTGAAGGATCCACCTAAGGAGGAAGAAGTACAGGAATCTCTGTACTTCACTGGTGATGTGAACGGAGAATTATTAGCCCAACTTCAGCACGCTTGGATACGCATCAACAAGAGAGGGAAACCACTATTGGGAAAGAACGACAGTCAAGCTTACGCACCGTACAAAGCCTGGGTACAAGAAAGAGCAAAACAGTTGCTAATGCCGTTTCCAGCTGTACCAGTCCATGTTCCTGTTCCAGTAGAGGAACCAACCACCATTACCAGGGAAGTATATGAGCAAGTTGTAAAAGAGAAGGAAGCCTTGCTGTTGGCTAATGAAGAATTAGAGAAAGAACTGGCTCAGCTCAGAAGAGAGAAGAATGAAGCTGCATACTCTCTCCAACAACAGACTGAAACAGTAGCTTCGTTGAATGCTAAGCTGGTTGAAGAGAAACAGAAACGGGAACGTCTGGGAAAGGATTTCAAGAGTTCACATGATATGCTTGAATCAAAGAAAACGGCACTAGACGTAGCTTATCGAGAAATCTCTTCCTTCAGCAAAACGTGGAATGCCACGCTGACCAATAACAAGGAAAGGGAGGACAAACTAAAGCAGCAGATTTCTGACTTGGAACACCAGCTGAAGACTAGCAAGCTCAAGTATGAAGAGGAAGTTATGGCTAGACGGGCTCTTCAGGACGCATTGAATGAGGTAGCCAAACGCAAGAAAGAAGCTTGTTCCCAGAAGAGAAAGGTTGATGATTGCTTTGGGGACGGTGAATGGAAAGAATCTATCGAGGATTTGAAGCGTGTGATCAGGCGGGGTGACGCACTGATTGAAGGATTGCTTGCTCAGCCGGACCATCCAAAGACCAAAAGGCTATTGAAGGAGTACAGGGGCTACGAACCTACTTGACTTGATTTGTATATTGTTGTTTTGAGCTGACCATCACCAGGCCTGTTGGTTGGGGTCATGCCTTCTATTGTACTACCTTACATTGATGTATAACTTTGCCCGATCAGCTATATACAAGTTGTTCCGTCTTCTGTGAATGATTATCAGCCAATTATCACCGCACTGTCACGGCACGACACGACACAGTGCACATGGCACTAGATTTGGGGAAATAATACGCCCTAACGCACAGACACATATTGCATTGCATGTGCATACATATTGCATTTATCAGCTAATTATTGAAACTGTATCTCATCTTCTGCATCTCGACAGGTTTACAGAATTGCAATTCAACGTCCTCATCGGTATCCCACTCACACAAACTGTAAGAAGATCATGGATCAAGTACAGCAAGAGATGCAGGAGATGTGGGAGAGGCTCACACAGTTCATGCAGACTATGGAAACGGTTATGAAGGGGCAGGAAAATCTGCAGACTCTGGTGTTGCCGCTATTGGCAAAGGAAAATGGAGGTGGTAACGAGGACCACCACTCTGTACAAGTTGAGACTATTCATGGAGGCAGTGTGCATACTCCTCAGTCTGTAGTGAACCCTCCTGTGGTAAATGTGCCGGGCGCGAATGCGAACAACGGGGTTGGCACCGGAAATGGTAACAATGGAGTTGGAAATGAAGTTGTTGTTAATAATGTTAGACTCAAGGATGCCGATCTGGGGGGTGTTAATAATAACGGAGATAATGGTTTCGGAAACGCGGGTTTCGGATACAATGAGCAAGGCTTTGGCTATGGTGGTCAGGATGGCAGGTTTGGCTTTAGATACGACGGTGCTGGTATGGTTAACCAAGGTTATGGAGGAATGGCTAATAATGGTAACGGCACTGGATTCGTTAATAATGGGTATGGATCGGCTGGTATCAATCAGGGATACGGAATTAGAGGTCAAGGACCAATGATGAATCAGAATGTATTTGGCCGCAATCAAGGGTATGATGGCTTTGTCAATGAAAATGTCAACTGGAACGAAGATCAGCAGGAAGATGCATTCTCTGGTAGAGGTTTTGACGGTCCTGTAGACAACACGCAGCGAATTAAGATGCTCGAGGAGCAGATGAAAGGTGTTGTGAATCAAAGTGCTTCTGGTTTGGACATGACCACGATGGGACTGGTACCCGGTCTGAGGGTACCTTTGAAATTTAAGGCCCCAACTTTTGACAAGTACAAGGGAGATACTTGCCCCAAGGTTCATGTGCGGTCGTACTATAGAAGAATGTCGGCTTATTCGAATGACGAAAGAATGCTGATGCATTTCTTTCAGGACAGTTTGTCTGGTCCTTCTCTTGAATGGTACATGGGGTTAGAGCCTACCCAGATAAAGACTTGGAAACAGTTGGCCGACGCATTTGTGGCGCATTATAAATACAATAGTGACTTGGCCCCGAATCAGATCCAGTTACAGGGGTTGTCCTAAAAGAAAGATGAAAGCTTCAAGGAATACGCGCAGAGATGGCGCGATATGACCGCACGAGTTCATCCTCCGCTGGATGACAAAGAGATGAATGATATGTTCGTAGGGACATTTACTGGTGTGTTTTATGATAAGTTGTTCCATACTTCCTTGGGTAGTTTCTCGGACCTAGTCTTGATGGGTGAGAAAATCGAAAGTAATATTAAAGTGGGCATATTCCGCGCTGAGGAATCCACTTCATCGGGAAATAATAGAAAAGGTTATGGAGGTCGCCGTCAGGGTGACACGAGTGCAGTATTCGGAGGCCGAGGCCGAGGCCGAGGTAGAGGACGTAATCAGTACAATCATCCGCAACAGGTGGCAAGTGTCACAATTCTATTCCCTCAGCAATCAGTACCGTTACAGCAGATACCGCCGCAACAACAACCACAGCAACAACAGCAGCAGCAGAGACCTAACCAGGGTCAAAGGAGATTTCCTAACACGAGGCCGAAGAGGGTTTTTGATGTACCTCCTTATACATATGCGGAATTGCTTCAAACATTGCTGGGTTTGAATTTAGTAGAAAAGAGGACCATGGCGCCAATGACGAGTACCCCTCCATTTGGCTTTGATACGAATAAGAAATGCGAGTTTCACTCCGGAGCTCCTGGCCACGACATAGAGACGTGTCATGCCTTCAAGCATGTGGTACAAGATCTGCTAGATAGCAAAGCCATCAACTTCGGGCAAGTTGGCCCAAATATCCTGAATTCACCTATGCCCAACCATGGGGAAAATGCTGTGTTGATAGAGGAAGAGCTGAATTTGGTATTGAGTGTCGATGAGCTCAAGACTCCACTATGCGAGGTTAAAAGCAGATTGTTGAGAGGAGGTGTTCATCCGGGCTGTGATGAGTATTGTCTGGATTGCTGGGCTCAAGATGGGGGTTGCATTGAGTTGAAAAGAGGTATTCAGGCTTTGATGGACGAGGGTAGATTACAGTTTGACAGCACAACCGTTGAGAAACCTGCAGAGGTTATGATGGATGAGGCTAATGATGTAGCGATGGTGACTATCCCACGAAAGACGATTACTATAACGGCGCCAGCCAGGCGGCCAACGATCACCATCACAAAAGCGGGGCATGTCCCGTATGAAAATACTAAAGTCGTACCCTGGACCTACGGGTTGGAAGCCTACTGCAATGGCGAGAAGATAGAATTGAATAAGCAACCAGCTGAAGTTGTTGACAACGTTGTTGGAACTGGTGGGATGACTCGAAGTGGAAGGATCTTTGTGTCACCAGAGGTAGAAGCTCAGCGTTTGGCTCGAGGAAAAGAAAAAGTGAACGAGGGTATACCTGTACAGAGGAATGAGAAGGAAACGTCACTGAAGGACGTAGAGGAGTTTATGCGCCTAATTAGAAAAAGCGACTACAAGATTGTCGAGCACTTGCAACAAACACCATCGAAGATATCCATACTATCATTGTTGTTATGCTCCGAAGCACATCGAAATGCATTGTTGAAGATTTTGGATACTTCATTCGTACCTCAGGATGTGTCTGTCAACCAGTTGGAAGGGGTACTGGCCCATGTGAACGCCGGTCACAGTTTGGGATTCACTGATTTTGATTTGACCCCAAGGGGGAGAGAACACAACATGGCGCTGCATGTTTCTGTTGAATGTCGGGGCACGGTTATGTCCCACGTATTGGTAGATACAGGATCTTCTTTGAACGTACTTCCCAAAAAGGCCATGATGAAGCTAGACATCCGAGGAATCATCTGTACACCGAGTGATTTGGTGGTTCGGGCATTTGACGGCACCCGAAGATCGGTGTTTGGATCGATAACGTTACCCTTGCAAGTGGGACCAGAGGTATTTGAAACGGAGTTTTACATTATGGACATTCACCCCGCGTACAGTTGCTTACTAGGACGCCCGTGGATACATGGTGTTGGGGCAGTTACCTCTACTTTGCACCAGAAATTGAAGTATATGGTGGGTGACAGTGTCGTTACCGTCTGTGGAGAGGAGGATATCTTGGTGAGTCACTTGTCCTCATTCAAATACATCGAGGTTGATGGTGAAATTCATGAGACGCCCTGCCAGGGGTTTGAAAGTTTGAAAATCAAGGATAAAGCTCCAGTCGTCAGTAAAGCGCCGGAAGTGGCCGTATCCTCGTACAAAGAAGCGCAGGCTTTAGTGCAAGCAGGAGAGACGAAGGGTTGGGGCCGTGTACTAGACATACCTGTGAAGCTGGACAGGTTCGGACTGGGTTATCAGCCGTCATCATCAGCGTCCATTGCAGGGGCACCAAAATTCAAAGGGCCAGTGACGATCACGTCCAGTGGGGTTCGTTTTGAAGCCATCAATGCTGTCTCCGATTCAGAGGAGGGGGATAGTAACTGTGACATGGATGCTTGGATCTAGCCAAGCGTGCCGGGGCAAGGGCTATGCAACTGGTCAATTCAGGAATTTGTTCCCGTGACTACAAAACAGTAATTTCTTTGTTTTTCAATTGTTGAATAATCCGGTGTCCTGCCCGGGGCATCTTGACTTTGCTTAGGGTTACTCTTTTATGTACATTGTGATGTTTAGATCATTAAATAAAAAGGCGTTTTTTGTTGCATGCAAATATTGTGCTCTCTATCTTTCCTGTTTTTGTTTTACAATAAAATGGCAATGTGGTTACTCGATTTATGCACATTTTGAAGCATTTAACCATTTCTTTTGCAGGATAACGTTTTCAGATGACACCATCGAACCGCCTATGACTCATTTCGACTTTGAGCACCCGGTATTTCAGGCCGAAGAGGAGGTTGTCGAAGATGGCGAAGTTCCAGAAGAATTGACCTGGTTGTTAAAACAAGAGGAACGAATCATTCTACCTCATGAGGAAATTATTGAAATCATCAATCTCGGGTCGGAAGGGATTGAAAGGAATATCCGTATAGGGGCTGCGCTGCAGAGCGAGGTCAAGCAAAGATTGGTTGAAATACTGAGAGAGTATAGTGATATCTTTGCTTGGTCATATGAGGACATGCCCGGATTGGATACAGATATGGTCGTACACCGTCTGTCGTTAAGGGAAGAGTGCCTGCCGGTTAAACAGAAGCTTCGCAGAACTAGGCCTGATATGGCAGTGAAGATTAAGGAGGAGGTTCAAAAGCAGTGGGACGCAGGGTTCCTGGCTGTTACGAAATATCCCACTTGGGTCGCTAATATTGTACATGTGCCGAAAAAGGACGGTAAAGTCAGAATGTGCGTGGATTACCGTGATCTAAACAAAGCGAGCCCAAAAGACGATTTTCCACTTCCTCACATTGATGTGTTGGTTGACAATACTGCTCAGTTCTCTGTCTTTTCTTTTATGGACGGATTCTCGGGGTATAATCAGATCAAGATGGCACCCGAAGACATGGAGAAGACCACTTTCATAACATCGTGGGGAACATTTTGTTACAAAGTGATGCCCTTCGGACTGAAAAATGCTGGGGTAACATATCAAAGAGCGATGACTAATGTCTTTCATGACATGATGCATAAAGAGATTGAAGTATATGTAGATGATATGATTGCCAAATCCCAGACGGAGGAAGAACATTTGGTAAATCTGCTGAAGCTATTCAAGAGGCTTAGGAAGTTCAGGTTGAGACTGAACCCTAATAAATGCACCTTCGAGGTGAGATCGGGTAAACTGCTGGGGTTTATCGTGAGCGAAAAAGGAATAGAGGTGGATCCTGCAAAGATCAAAGTAATACAAGAGATGTCAGCGCCTAAACAGAAAAAGAAGTACGAGGATTTTTAGGGAGACTGAACTACATTGCCAGGTTCATATCTCACCTGACAGCTACGTGTGAGCCGTTATTCAAGCTGTTGAAAAAAGACCAGGCTGTAACATGGAATGAAAATTGTCAAAAGGCGTTCGATAAAATAAAACAGTATTTGCAGGAGCCTCCTATTTTGATACCTCCAGTGGCAGGGAGACCCTTGATTATGTATTTGACGGTTCTTGAGGGAAGTATGGGTTGTGTTCTCGGTCAACACGACGAGACAGGAAGAAAAGAGCATGCGATATACTACCTGAGTAAGAAGTTTACTGAATGTGAATCTCGATACTCAATGCTCGAAAAAACTTGTTGCGCGCTAGCCTGGGCCGCCAAGCGTTTGAGGCAATACATGTTGAACCATACAACCATGCTCATCTCGAAGATGGATCCTATCAAATACGTATTTGAAAAACAGGCATTATCGGGGAGAATTGCCCGTTGGCATATGGTTTTGACCGAATACGACATCCAGTATGTCTCACAGAAGGCTATAAAGGGGAGTGTATTATCTGAGTATTTGGCAGAGCAGCCTATTGAGGACTACCAATCGATGAGGTTTGATTTTCCTGACGAGGATATCATGTACCTGAAGATCAAAGATTGTGAAGAACCGTTGTCGGACGAAGGACCAGAGTTGGGTTCAAAATGGCAGTTGATCTTTGACGGAGCTGTAAACTCCTATGGTAGCGGAATAGGGGCAATCATCACTACTCCACAGGGGTCGCACATACCATTCACTACTCGATTGACCTTTCCAGTTACCAATAATGAAGCCGAATACGAAGCTTGTATCATGGGGCTTGAAGAAGCCATTGATTTGCGAATCAAAAATCTGGATGTATATGGAGACTCAGCTCTGGTAGTGAATCAAATAAAAGGAGAATGGGAGACACGTCAGCCTAATTTGATACCGTACATGAATTACGCGAGGAGATTGTTGCCCTTCTTTGACAAGGTTGAATTGCATCATGTACCGCGAGCAGAGAATCAGATGGTTGACGCTCTGGCCACATTGTCTTCCATGTATAAAGTCAATTTCTGGAATGAGGCTCCCAGAATTGTTATCTCCTGGCTTGATAGACCCGCCTTCATATTTGCCATTGACGAAGCATCTGATGATAAACCCTGGTATTTTGACATCCATAATTTCCTGAAAAACAAAGAATATCCGGCTGGGGCATCCAGTCACGATCAGAAGACTCTCAGGAGATTGGCGGGTAATTTCTATCTGAATCCAGACGGTGTCCTATACAAGAGAAATCACGACTTGGTGCTACTACGTTGTGTAGACGAGAAAGAGGCGAAGCTGCTCATGGAGGAAATACACGAGGGTACATTTGGTACGCATGCCGGTGGGCATGCCATGACGAGGAAGTTGCTGCGGGCAGGTTATTATTGGCTAACTATGGAAACCGATTGTTTCAATTTTGCGAAGAAGTGTCATAAGTGCCAGATCTATGCAGATAAGATCCATGTGCCTCCGAGTCCTCTGAACGTGATGTCGTCACCGTGGCCATTCTCAATGTGGGGAATCGACATGATTGGAAAGATCGAGCCGACGGCATCTAACGGACACCGTTTCATTTTGGTAGCAATCGATTATTTTACCAAATGGGTGGAAGCGGCATCCTATGCAAATGTGACCAAGCAGGTGGTAGCCAGGTTTATCAAGCGAGATATCATTTGCAGATATGGAATCCCCGAGCGGATAATTACCGACAACGGTTCGAACTTAAATAACAGAATGATGAAGGAGCTGTGTCAGAGTTTTAAGATCGAGCATCATAACTCCTCCCCTTATCGACCCAAGATGAATGGTGTTGTTGAGGCGGCCAATAAGAACATAAAGAAGATTGTTCAGAAGATGGTGGTGACCTATAAGGACTGGCATGAGATGCTACCTTTTGCTTTGCACGGTTATCGTACGACGGTACGCACATCAACCGGGGCAACCCCGTTCTCGTTGGTATATGGAATGGAAGCAGTGTTACCACTGGAAGTTGAGATTCCTTCCCTGAGGGTATTACGAGATGTCCAACTGGACGAGGCAAAATGGGTGAGAGACAGGTTGAACCAGCTGAGTTTAATGGATGAGAAGAGGTTAGCTTCTCTAGCATATGGTCGTTTGTACCAGAGCCGAATGAAGAAAGCGTATGATAAAAAGGTACATCCTCGGAGCTTTCAGACGGGCGACCTTGTGCTAAAGAGGATTCTCCCGCCACAGGCAGATCACAGGGGCAAGTGGACCCCCAACTACGAAGGGCCATACGTTGTCAGAAAAGTCTTTTCAGGAGGAGCTTTGTTGTTGTCCACCATGGACTGTGAGGACTTTACATCGCCTGTGAATTCGGACGCAGTTAAAAATACTTTGCTTGAAATTGACCCGCTGGACAAAAAAGGAGAGTCCAGGAAAAAATGGGGCATCCTGGCGAACCAAAAACAGAATAAAAGGTTCGGGAAAAAGTTAGGGATAAAATTGAAAAAATGTACACCCGCGAAGTCGAAAACCTACACTGGGCGGCTTCGGCAAAAAAGGGTATCCCGGTGAATTGAAAACCCGTAAAGGGCGGTTCACGCAAAAGTTAGGGATTTGAAAAGCAAATGACTGCGGTCCGAAATTGATACTGCATTGCACATTGGTGTCGGAGAATACTTGAGGATTCGTTTATCAGATACAACCTCTTCGGAAAGTTGAATACCGGGAAAGCGCCAGAGTCAGGCGAGTCATAGGAGGATCAGCTCATGGTGTTTGTCTGCATCCCGTTGCCGACATGTGTACATATTTGTGTTAGTATTTATGCTTCCTGTGCATACTTGTGTACTTGTTTGTGCGTAGCTACCTCTTTTCAGGAGTTACATCCAGTGTACAAAACTCCGCCTATTTAGAGGCCCTATCAATAAAACATGTTATTCAGTACTCGATATTTGTTCTTTATTGTTTTGTATGTGAAAAAACGCCGATTGTTTTGACAAAACTAGCATGTACATAACGGTGTTGGACCTTGCCAATAATTTCTAAAACTTTGAATTGACTGAAATGATGTCACGAATGCTAACCCGAATAGATTCGGTTGTATGGACTTGTTTTGTCGCGTTTGTGCTGTTTTGCAGGGTCCTTGCCTGTTTGAAGCAATCGAAAGAGAATTACTATGGCCTAGCCAGGGCATTGGATGAAAGATGTGATTACAGTTGATGTAAATCCCCACGCAGGTCGTGTTCCCGGAAGTGGAAATGGAGCTCCCCTTTATTGAAGGACAAGATTAATTCCCCAGAAGAGTATCTTAATAGAGATGTCTCCGGCAAGGTGGTAATCCCCACAGAATTGAGCATGTGTAGATGCAATCCCCAGTTGAGAAGGTTTTCAAGATGGATGACCAAGTCAAGATTGGTTCAGAGAGATGGTTTTTCTTTTTCCCCCACAGGGTCAGTTATTTCCAACAAGAGTTGATAATCTCAAGATTGTGATTTGTATTCAGACAGTATGATTTCCTCCACAAGGACTTTCTATCCCGAGCAGAGTTGTTTAGCCTCAGAGTAGTGATTCCAGGTTGGCAGGCTGTGCTCAGACAGTGTACATTCCTCAAGGAAGATCCATTATCCCCAGTAGGGTCGTCTACTCTCTCCAGCAGAGGTTTCCTTCCCGGTAGGATCCTTTATTCTCCCCCCAGCGGAGCCAGTTTTGTCTCCAAGGGAGTCGTTTCTTCCCCCCAGCGGAGTTCTCTCTATTCAGCAAGAATTTTCTTTCCTCCCAGTGGAAATTAAAGTTCAGATCTTTCCCCAGCAGAGTTGGTTGTATGTCCTGGTATTTATTTTGCCAGAATACTTCGTGATACCCGTTCACTCCCCAGCATGGTGTTATTTGTCCTCAACAGCAAGGATTGGTGAAGCAAGCTCGCCAGAGCTTATCCCCAGCAGCTTGAACCTGCATTTGCATCGACATATAGTGTCATATTTGCATCCACCAAATAAAACGCGTAGCATTTCCATATTGTATGAAGCATTACGCCATTATCAAACATGCACATTTTGAAGCATAGATCAGGTTGATTGACTCTTTGCTTTCAGGTATTTTCTCAATAGGAGTATGGAGTTCTAAAGATCAGATGTTACCAGACAATCGAGGTCTCGCCGGGAGACGTGTGAAGACATAGTTCAGTTTATCACTTTCCCCACCAGGGTTGCCAATTGAAGTGTTATTGTATCCGGCCAGCGGGATGTTTTTTTTTTCAAGATTGTTGTGCATTGGCACGAGGTTTTCACGAAATCAAAATTCAGAGGTGGTCACTTGTTATTGACGTGAGTGTTTGACAGTTATTCTCGGAACATCCCCCAGCGGAGATAGTTACTGCAAAGAATAGGCAAAGAAGCTATGTCCGAGAAGAAGTCAAAATTCCTGTGTGATGGGCAGAAGTCAGAATTCATGTGTGATGGGCAGAAGAAGACGTTCCTGTGCGATGGGCAGATGAATTCAAAATTCCTGTGTGATGGGCAGAAGTCAGAATTCCTGTGTGATGGGCAGAAGAAGACGTTCCTGTGCGATGGGCAGATGAATTCAAAATTCCTGTGTGATGGGCAGAAGTCAGAGTTCCTGTGTGATGGGCAGACGAAGACATTCCTGTGTGATGGGCAGAAGTCAAAGTTCCTGTGTGATGGGCAGACGAAGACATTCCTGTGTGATGGGCAGAAGTCAGAATTCCTGTGTGATGGGCAGAATTCAGAGTTCCTGTGTGATGGGCAGACGAAGACGTTCCTGTGTGATGGGCAGACGAAGACGTTCCTGTGTGATGGGCAGATGAAGGTTTTTCTGTGTAATGGGCAGATTAGGATTTTCAGTAAAGTGGATAGAAGTATGTTCCCGTGTCAGATAGGCGGATGACGATTTCTTTGCAGTTATACACAAAGGTGTGTTCCCGTTTCGGATAGGCGGATGAAGAGTTTGTGTGACATAAGCAAGAGGTGTGTTCCCGTTTCGGATAGGCGGATGATTTCCTCGTAGGGAGCATAGTATGTGTCCCATGACAAGATAGAGCCGCATTCTTACAAAAGTTTTCTTCCGGTGAAGCCACTAAGGATTGTTCCAGTATTGACAGAATAGTGATGAAGTCGGATCAGTAAAAAAATTTTCCCCAAGTAGTGGTGTAGTTGTTTTGCAGTTGGCAAATTTCCGGGTTTATTGGTATTCAACTGTTTCGTACCTCGATTGTCTGAAGGCTCCGGGCGTTTCACCCAGTCGGGTCCAAATCGTTTGAATAGGGGCAGCTGTTGCACCTCAAAATTTGACAAACTTATTTCACCTGATTTTATGTTTCATAGCTTTAGCATTTGCATATTAGGTCATATTAGGTCATGTACATAATTCATTCATCTGCATAGCATAGCATGGGCAAGCCATCCAACAAGGGACCGAGTGTCATTCTTATCTCTATGAGCCTATCAAGAGGTTCTTATTCAAAATTTAAGCCTATGCAAGTCATCAGAAAGGAATTGAAGCTTGAGAAGTTAGTGGACCAACCAGTGGGTTTTTCTCCTATCTTGAGGGGGTTTGAAGACTATCAAAGAGATTGTGGGCTATGAATTGAGGGCATGGAATGTATATAGACATCATGGAAGACCTAGAGGGTCATTTTTATAGTGAGACAAGTCATTGATGTGATTACAAGAACTACAGTTGAAGACAGTCAATTAGGGTTTCATCTGGGTCAACCCTAGGTCAACCCTAGGTCAAATACTTGATTGAAGGGACATCAAGGCCTGTTTGAAGAATGGGGGATCCATCATTTGATATGTGGATATGGATGTGGTGTTGTGCCAAGGAGAAATCAAAATAAATCAAGAAGAAGAGAAGTTTCTAAATTAGGGTTTTAGTGTAAAATCCCCTAATTTAGGGCAAACTTCCAAGCAGAATAATTCAAGATACAAGTCTCTAATGGATCTTTGGCCAACATGGAACTTGTAGATTATCTCAAGACCTTTAATTTGAGTGGTGGAAGGCATCAAGGAGATTTGTAGAACTCAAGTTATGGTTCTTGCAAGTTACAGGTCATCAGAGGCATCTGAAATTTGTCTGTGAAAGTTACTTGACTTCCCAGCAACTTTTGCCCCATAAGGAGTTTTCAAATGGATTTTTGGCCAACATGAAAGTTGTTCCTCATAATCTTAGATTTCTAGAAAGGTATGGTATGCCTCAATATGATTTTTGGAGCTCTACTTATGATCTTGACAAGCCAAGGGCATTTTGGGCATTTGGAGGTTATAAGTCATTTCAAGCATAAGGCCATATCTCCTACTTCCAAGCTTCAAATGGAAAAATCTTCAACATCAAACTTGCTTAGAATGTTGTTTTAAGGCTAGTAGGGAGGTCATGAGATGTTAAAAAGGCTTGTATCAAAAAGTGATAAAAATGGCCTAAAAAAGGGGAATAAGTCAAATAAAGTGGTGAAAAAAATCAAATTTTGGGTTAGAGGTCACAAACAAGCCATATGACATACCAATTTGATTGTAAAATGCATTTTAAAGACAATGGAATCGGCACATTTTTGAATTGAGCAATAATTTCATGACTTGCTTTGTAAAAGTGGTTACTTGAAATGTAAGTCACTAATCCAAACCACTTAACAAGGCATTTGGAAGGCTATTTTGGTTGGAAACTTCCAAGGGAAGATACATGAATAATCTAGAAATTTCCAAGGGAAGATACATGAATAATCTAGAAAGTTCCAAGGGAAATGGATTTTATTATTTTGGGCTTGGGCTTCATTTCTAGAATATTCCAATCATCTCTATAAATGTTTAGAAACTCATTTGAAGCAAGGTTGGTGATTGATTGGAGTTGGATTGGAAGAGAGCATATCAATTTTCAAGAGAGCAAATCAAGTGGTGATTCTTCATTCAAGGCGATTTCGGTTCGATTCGAAGATTGTAGCACTTTCCTTGCATATTGTTGAACGAATTTGAAGCTTTCAGAAGTACGAAAAGAGCCGAAGATACTCCATTTCGAAGCTCCGATCAAGGTATGTAAACCTTAACTTTCCCATGGATTTAGGATGAGATAATTAGAAATTCTCATGCGGTTAGGATCATGAACACCAATGGATGATTTTAGGATTGTTAATTTGGAGATTTTCTTCATTCCCTTTTCCTTTTTATTTTTCTGTTTTGAGGCCTGTTTGCTTTTATTACGTCAAAAATAGTAAAAATGTTCAAGAAATTATGAAATTTTTTTCTACAGATCTTGATTATCTTAAAAAATTTTAGGCGCTGAGTTTGCATTTTTTATATTTTTTTTGATTTAGTTATGATTTTTCTTTCGTGCTAATATCCATTGGTGTACATAGTTGTTCATCTGTTTTGTTTAATTTTGTTCTCTTTAATGCTTCATGATTTTGAGCTTATTTTTGGATATGTTTTAGATGATATGCAAAGGGTTCCCTAGAAATGTTATTGGAATTTCTAGACGATTCTAAGTTTAGTTTTGAATCCGCTTTTTAGAGCCATCGCCATCTGAATGTTCCCTGGACACTTTATAGGTTTTCCTTTAGAAAGTGACCTTAACTTTAGAGTTTGGTTTTAAGTTTTTTACCATAGGTTTCTAACATCTTCAGGATATTGTATAATTTTTCTTAGATTTTTGTGGACTGTTTTCCCATTTCTTTTGCATTTTACATTCTGATGAGTATTTTGCATGATGTTTGCTTTGCATATTTGATACCGCTGTTTTGTAGAATTTTGTTCTCTCAATTGGTGATGATTCTTGCTTAGATCTTTTGATAGATTGTAGCTTACACTCGCATGTTCCCTTAGGAATTTTTGTATATTTTCTAGATGTAATTTGGTTCTGTTTTAGGGTTGTTGATTAGGATCTTCCCAATTGATGGTTAACCTTGACCCCTTGCATGTTAGGAATTGTTTAGACCCCTTAGAAATTGATATAGGGTTTGATCTTCGATCTTGATAATATAGATATTAATATACTTTAGGGTTTCCCTTAGGATAATGTGATAAAACTTTAGAATAAAAATGGTAGTAAAAAATGTTGAAATAGATATGGTGTAATAAAAAACTTAGAATAATTAGGGTTTTGAACATAACATAGTTGCAACAAAACAATTCCTTTTTGGGCTTTTTAGGTTGAATTAGAAGATGGGACTATAGGGGTATTATGGGAAAGTGTAGTAGATCCCTTAGAATAAGTATTAGAATTTTCCCTATTATATTAATATTTAGTATATTTTTGTAATTGTTTGATTGTATGGTGTGCCCGTTTTGGGGTTATTGCTTGTTATTTGGGCTTGTTGGGCTTGCTTGGGGTTTGGGCTTGGCTTGAAGAGCATGGATGGTGAAGCATTGAAGACAAAGACAAAGTCAAGGATTGAAGAACAAGTTCAAGAGTTGATGAAAATTGTAGCTTGCTTGTAGCTGTTGAAGATCACAGGAACTAGGAGCTAGGTAGAGCTTAGAGTAGAAATTTGATTCTTAAACATGGATGGCTTTGTTTGCCTCCATCCCTCTCTATGATTCAGAGTCTCTCTAGGATACTCACCCCCTTCCTTTGGAAGGCTTGGTGACAGTATCTAAGAGATAGAACTCTTGAGAGAAACATTCTACATTTTGTTAATAGTCTGTTTGCCACCTTTGGTGGTCAACTAACTGTTTAACATCTCAATTCATCCTATTAATTGTTTCTCATCCTGGAGAGTTTGATTTGAAGAAAAGCCATGAAAGATTAAAAATGGAAGTCATTGTTTGAAGATTGTGCTGTTGAAGCTGTGCATGTGACTGCTGCTGTTTGAAGCCCTGCTGCTTGAAGCTGTGGAAGATGATTACTGTTAGAGTTTTCCTCCTTGAAGATAGATGCTTGATGGAAGCTTATTGATGAAGACTTTGCTTGAAGATGTTGATGGAGCTTGCTGTGTAGAGTTGCTGTTTACGGTTTATTTTTTTGCTGTTTAGAAGCTTTTGATGTATTGTTTGAGTTTTCGGGACTGTATTGTTTGCCAATTAATCTGTTAGGTTGAAAGTGAATTTTGTTCGCTTTTGCCTGTTGTTTTCAAGGTTCGAGGAAGAGCAGGACTCCCTTGCCTAGCTTGTACTGCTGCATTCATGCATTTTACTGCTTTACTGTATATATGCTGTTATTTTTCCGTTTATCCCCTTAGGATCTCTGTTTCTCTCTGCGCAAGAGAGAAATATGACAGACATTAGGTTCTTATCCATGCATGACAACATTAGGTTAGATTTTGATTCCCTTTTTTAAACCATAGGTTAGAGTTGTTGTTTCTCTTCTTTCTCAAAACAATCAGAAAAACACAATAAACATTTCAAACACCATAAAAAACAGTTCTTGCGTAAAAGACTGTAAACCAATCAAAACGTCATTTTTGTCCGCTTGGACCCATAATCAGGAGAAAACCTTTTTCAGAAGGATAAAAACAATCAAGGCAGACTTGTGTCATACGTGGCCCGAACTACGTTTGCTCTGATCTTTCATGCTGTATGAAAGTACGTAGGCATAGGATGCGATATCCTAGCGAGCAACCTTCCCCTCCTTTCCCGTAGGTAGGCGAACTACGTTGACTCTGATTTCTCGTTCCAGACGGGAATACGTAGGCATAAAGTGCGATACTTTGCCGAGTCATTTTATTTTCTTTTAACCCCAGACCTGTAGAATAGATAGAATAACAATTCGTACCAGAAAACAAGCGTGGATCCCGTCGAGTACGACGAACGTGAGGGGTGCTAATACCTTCCCCTTGCGTAACCGACTCCCGAATCCAGGATTTGGTTGCGATGACCATTCCTTTCCCGTCTTTGCGGTAGGTTTACTTCGAGCGTTTCCTTTCCCTCCGTTGGGATAAATAACGCACGGTGGCGACTCTTCTGTTCAGCCGGCGCCGATTTTCGCAGTAGCGACACACACATACTCACATTTATACACACAACTTTACATAATTAAATTACGAAAAATAATTTAAAATAAAACGGGGCAAACACAACTTCACATAATCACATCTAATTAGTTTTCCCCCACTTGAAATATTTTTGTACTCGAAAATTAGCTGATGCAAATAACTTAGGATACGAATCTCGCCTCCTGCTCTCCAATTCCCAAGTTATATTTCCTTCAGCAGCGCCTCCCCATACGACCTTCACAACTGTGAAACATGAAAGGCCTCCACAAGTAAGGCCTCCACAGTAAGGTTATCCCTTACTTGTACATCGTCCATTGGAAAATGAGCGGCGGATCTGGAATGTACTTTTGCAACTGTGAAACATGAAATACATCACGCAAATTGGAGAAACTCGGTGGCAACGCCAATCTATAAGCAAGGACTCCTGCCCGCTCGAATATATGATATGGACCGATAAACCGAGGAGTGAGCTTCTTCGACTTCAAGGCACGTTGTTGCACCCTAAAATTTGCCCACCAGTTTACCGACTTTGACGGGCTTTTGCTTCGTTTTTCATCTGCATATCATTTTCGCATTTTGCCCGTATTATCGGTCGAATTGAATTTATCAGGATTTTAGCCGCTTTGCTCGCGTTTTTGACGATTCAAATTAATTCAAACGAGAAATTCAGTGTCGGAATCAAGCAAAAGTCGCTCTCCTCTTGATAATTCAATCCATGTCAATAATATCGGCACACTTCGGTGCTCGCCCGTTTTTCCATGGCATTTTTGCATTTTTTTACTTTTGTTTTATTTATTTATTTAGAATAGTTATTTATTTCTTTCTTTAGAATAGATTTTATTTTAATAGTTTTTATATAGAAGTTTAATTTATTTGAATTTTTTATTAGAAATAGTTTTTTCTTATTTAGAATAGAAATAGATTATTTTTATAGTATAGAATTAATTTGTTTTTAGAGTCATTTAGTTCTAGAATTAATTAGATTTGATTTAATTTTAGAGGCATTTTAGGATTTTAGAATTAAATTAGTATTTGTTAGAGATATTTTAGAATATTAAATAGTTTTGAATAGATTTTTATTTTCATATAGAAATTATTTTATTTTATTTTAGTATTTTTTAAATAGTTTTGTTTAGATTTATGTATTAAATAGATTTTTGTTAATATTAGGATTTATTTGTAATTATTTTTATTTAATAGTTTTTGTTAGAATTTTTCTTTTTTTAAAAAGTTATTATCATTTTATTATTTATTACATTAGAATTAGTTTTAGTATAGAATATATATTGGTCTTTATTAGTTATTCATTTATTAATTAGTTTAAAATAGTTTTTATTAATTAATTTTAATTTTTTAATGTTCATGTAATATATAATTGTTTGTGCGTTTTTTCAAATGAAAGTAAATTTGGTTCAGTGGTTAGGCTGGTGTGTTATATACTTGCAGGATGGGGGTTCGATTCCCACCTGTGTTTGTTTTGTTTTTTATTTCAGTTTTTATTATCTTGTTGCTGTAACATATATTCATTCGTTCACGTTAATTAATGGAAATAGATATGGCCCAGCGGATAGACTTGTATGTGTTGTACTTAAGTGACGGCGGTTCGAATCCTACCCTTGTGTTTTTCTTATTATTTTTTTTTATTATTTTATTTTAACTTTTAGATAGTTTAGGATTATTTTATTTTATTTTATATTATTATTATTATAAATATTTTAGTATATATTTTTTATTATTTTTTCAGTTTTTATTATTATTATTTTTCTTTCACCACCCTTGTCCACATGTCAACCTTCTGGCATATATAAAGGTCCTGTTCACCTTTCCCTTACATAGGACAACCCTAATCTGAAACCCTAGCCTCCAAGGATAACCCTAAAAACATAACAGCAGCTCCAAACCCTAGGGATAACCCTAGCCTCCAAAGACCAAAAGTTCAGCCTCCACTCCAAACCCTACCGCAGCCAACTTCAAACCAGTGTAGCCGCCACCTTCCTTGCATTCAACATCATCATTCCTTCATTGTTCTTCAATCTTCAACTTCCACCAACCTTTCACCCTCAACCGTCTTCTACATCCCGCCATTCAAACTCATTTCCTCCATTAACGTTCTTCAAATGAACCTTCAGACTCAACCATTTCGTCAATCTCGAACTCACCGCCATAAACCCTTTCCTCTCATCCACCATTTCTTGTACACTCTTGGTTCTGCATTGAACAAGAAGAGAGTATGAGTAACCTCACTGCGAAACTGGGCGTCAAGTTTGAAACAGAGCCACGAGCTCCACCAACAAATCCTTAACCCAGCTCAGCAACTGCGTCAACCCGTCTTCTCCACCAGAAAACATACCCAGAAATTCAACAAACCCACTCCATAACCATCAAACATCATCAAACGCGGACCAATATTTTACAACACAGCACGAACCAGCTCCAGAAATGTTTTGACCAGATGAACACAGAAATCAGTTTCACATCAACGACGCACCAACTTTTGAATCGATGCGATACCAACAGCCAACAAATCTGGCAAAACCCAGCGAACCCACCGTAAATCACCCGCTTCATCTTCTCAAATCTCATCTTCCTCTTTTTTCTTTCAACATCTGTAACCCTTCAACCCTCATCAACTCAAACCTTTTTCACTATACAACAACCACCGAAACTTCGAATCTTCGAATCCAACACAAACCTCAACCGAAAAAACATAAACAGGAACTTGAAAAATTTTATTTTGTTTTGGAAAGAGAAAACCAGATGATGTTGATCCCCGACTTGTTTTGGTCTTGTTTTTAGAAAAAAAGGTGATTTTGAAGAGACGTTGAACGACTGAAACAGGGCATGCGAGGAAGAGGACCTTTTTTGGTTTTGTTTGTTTTGTTTTATTTTCAGTTTGCCTTTAATTTGGGCTAAGCCCAACGTGAACCTCCACTGTACTTTTTATACCCCCTCCCTCTTATTTCTTGTTTTTCTTTAAAATTTATTTAAATTATTTTAGATATAATATTTATTAATGTATTTTTAAAAAAAAAACTGTTTGTTAGATTTTTATTTTAATTAATTTATATATTTTTCTAATAGTTTTTTAGTTTGTATATAGATATTTTATATTTATTTTGCTTAGAAATTTATAAATATTTTCTTTTAATTTATAGTGTTAGGATTTATATATTTTATATACTTTTTAGAAGTTGAATCCATTTCTCATTTGTTATTGGGCATTTTGTCCCATTTTCATCTTTTTGGTCGATGAAGAAGTTTCTTTCGATTTTCCGTCAAATTATTGATGAGAATGAAGGATCCGAGACCGACTTTCTCTCCGCTTTCTCGCTTTTCGACTTTATGTCACTTCATCTGTTTTGGGTCGATGACGATGCTTCCGTAATTCATTACCAGTCGAATTATTGATGAGTAATGTTGGATCTGAGACCACCTTTTTTCTCTCCTCGTTTCTTGTCCCGATTCGATTCATTGACGCTATCAAACCATCTTCAATAAAGGAATCGAGTTATATTCGTTTTGAATTGAAAAAAGAGGATTAAGTGTAGACTTTCTCCCTCTCCGAGTGTCGAGATGCTCACTGTAGTGTGGGTGGTTTTGACACTCGTCTTTCAATGCGAAGACGCTCGTATTCTTCGCACTCCTCCATATCCTTCTTTCCTAAAACCTCGGTCTCGTGCCGAGACCGTTTTCAAACCGTAATAAATAAATTTCTCTTTGTATCGAATTAAAGAGAGAAGATTGGGTGTAGACCTCTTCTTCTCCGAGTGATGGGATGCCCGCTGTAGTGAGGGTGGTCTCGACACTCGTCTTTCGATACGAAGACGCGACTTTATCCACCGTCTCGCTTTCACAACTTCATCCCGCAACCCTTGTCACCTAAAAACCTCGGTCCCGCACCGAGTGTATTTCAAATTATTTTCATAACAAAAACTTGAATGGTCGTGGAGTGGTTAGGCGTAGGCCTTCTCCTATCCCGAGTGCTGACGTTTACCGTAGGGTTCTCTGTCGCAAAGCACTTACCATTCAAAACCAAAAACATCTTTAATAAGAGAATGAAGTTCTCTTTGCATTGAATTAAAGAGAGAGGATTGGGTGTAGACCTCTTCTTCTCCGAGCGTAGGGATGCCCACTGTAGTGAGGGTGGTTTCGACGCTCGTCTTTCAATACGAAGACGCCTCGTTCGCCACACCCTTTTATAACAAAAACTTTGAGATAAAGAATTGGGTACTACCCGTAAGGGGTTACTATCCGAGGACATGTCTCGCCCCCTAAAAAACAATCCAATCAATCAAATGTGACTTCTTGCCCCGAGTGGCGAAAACCTAATCAATCTTTCAAAAAGGATATGTTACGTCCGTTCTACCGCAAACAGGTAACGCCTAAGTCTCCAACGAGCGAGCAGCAAAACACCTAACTGCTAGAATGCGCACGATAACATCATCCATAAAAACATCAACAAACCGTAGGCATGAACTACGTTTGCTCTGATTTCTCATGCCAGATGAGAATACATAGGCACAAGACGGCGATGTCTTGGCGAGCTCCCTTTTTACCTTTCACCCGTAGTTGGCCGAACTACGGCTGCTCTGATTCTTTACTTTTTTCAAGTAAAGATACGTAGGCACAAGGGCCACAATCCTTGCCGAGCACATTCCCCCCATATCTATAGTTCCCCGAACTACGTCGACTCTGACTTTCTCACATCTATTGAGAATACGTAGGCCTAGGACCGCGAAGTCCTACCGAGTCCGTTCCCTCTCTTCTTCCCCCCGTTACCTCTCTTTCCCCGTTTCTAAACCCTTATCTTTATCTTTTAGAACACTTTTATAGCATAATATTTAAGCAGATAAATTCACACATCGACAAACAAAAGGTTCTCATCGAGTACGATGGATGCGAGGGGTGCTAATACCTTCCCTTCGCATAACCGGCTTCCGAACCCGTTCTTGGTCACGAGACCGTCCTATCCATTTCTTTCCTAAGGTTTTCTCGATATTTTCCTTTCCCCTCATGGGATAAATAAAGTTCGGTGGCGACTCTTCTGTCTATCTTTTTCGCCTCCCCGTCGTTGCGCGACGCATTTTTTCGAGTAGCGACAGCTGGCGACTCTGCTGGGGATGCCCTAGCGAGCCAAGCCTATTTTGTTTGTCGTGTTTGTGTTTTTACTTGTTTTATTTATTTATGCTTTATTCTCTAACTGTTGGGTTTATTTGGTTTGGTTTGTGAGGATAAAGCTTTCTACCCGAGCTTTTGAGTATACACTAAGATTAGGAGGTGGTTTCTTTCTGATTTGCGAGACGTAGGACTCGTTGAATTAGTTTGAATCCCACCGCTCAGATGAGACCTCGTTGGAACAATGATGTCTTACGTGTAGTCGTAACGGCGTCTTTATTTCCAATTGGAAGTCCGTGACTCTGAGGACCTTTTGTAGAACCTTATTCCGAAGGTTCCTAAAACATAACTCTGTGTTCATCCTTTGAAGGGATTACCGTCTTACGATTAGTCGTTCTGATGGAAAACTTTTGAGGGTTAGTGCATGGGACTTTGTTTGAAAAGCCTTTGGAATACCCTCTTATAAACCAATAGATTACCCACCCGAGGTGAGAGATATCTTGTTGCGTTGTGTTGCAGAATTTGTGACTTTGATCCTTTGTGTGTTGCATTAGCATTTTGCATTGCATTTCATTTGCATCTCATTTTTACATATCCATCCTCCACCGAAGCAGAGAGCTTACCAGTCTTTTGTCCAACCCGCAGTTGATTTCCCGACATTCGCATTGGATTTGAGTTAGCTTCTGAAAGGATCATGGACTCAGAGGAGCAGAATTTGGTTGTTACGAGGGAAGAGTTTGAGATGATGAAGAATCAGTTGGATCAACTCATGGAGGCCATGTCAGCTATGACAAGAGGAGAGACCAATGTTCAGAGGACTCCAGTGAACAATGTTGCTCAAGCTCAGCATGTGCAGATTCCTGTCGAAGATCAAGAGCATACTATTGTTAGAGATAGAGATTCATCTTCTCTCCATGACTCGGACTATCAGAACTTCACTTTCTCTGTGCCAGATTCCCAAAGGGTTGTTCCAAAGATCACTCCTAAGGACCCAAAGACTGTTGAGTTTATGAGAAGATATCGTCTGTTGGATGAAAAGCTTGATGCTCTGATGAGTCAGAACACTCTTAATTTGAATGCTTCGAGCATGTGTTTGGTGCCAGGTCTTGTGATGCCTCCGAAGTTTAAGGCGCCCAATTTTGAGAAGTACAAAGGGGATAGTTGTCCGAAGCAGCATTTGGTGATGTATTGCAGAAGAATGACCTCGCATGTCCACAATAACAAGCTTATGATTCACTGTTTCCAGGAAAGTCTGAGTGGGGCATCGTTGAGCTGGTATATGCAGTTGGAAAGTGGTTGCATTCGGTCATGGTCAGATTTAGCCAATGCCTTTGTGAAGCAGTACAATTACAATCTCGACATGACTCCCAGCCGCATGCAGTTGCAAGAATTATCTCAAGCGGAGAATGAATCCTTTAGAGGGTATGTGCAGAGATGGAGAGAACTCGCTGCTCGTGTTCAACCACCGGTTCAGGATCGAGAACTGGTTGACATCTTCTTGGGTACTTTGAAGGGCCATTACTATGATTTAATGATTAGTGGCGGAACGTTAAACTTTTCTGACTTGGTAAAAGCAGGAGAACGTATTGAGAGCGGAATCAAGAGTGGAAAGATTCGAGACATCTCAGATACCTCAGTTTATGAAAGTGAATCAGTTGTCAGCTCTAAAGAGGAATGGGAGAAAGAAAGTAATGCTATCCCAGAATCTCCATTACCTCAGATTCAGTTTTCAGACGTTTCAAGTATTCAGAGTCAGCAACACGTTAGGTCTGCGTACCAGATATCTGCTTCCCTACAGAGTCAACATTCATACCGTCATCAGCAGCGTCAGCACGCCCGACGAAGATTGAGGAAGCCAGAGAGACATTTCACTCAGTTGCCGTTGTCGTACAGTCAGATATTGCCAGACTTGATCAGAGGTGGTTTGATAGTGCCGAAGAAAATTGATCCAGAGACTTCTCCACATCCGTTAGATTCTGATGTCAACGCTCGCTGTGAGTACCATGTTGGGGCACAGGGGCATTCAACTGAAGACTGTAAGGTGCTAAGAAGCCAGGTTCAGACTCTGCTGGACTCCGACAGGTTTTCAATCACGCCTCAGGGTATTCAGATCAACGATCTTCCTTCGTCAAGTCATATGGGTTCAGCAGCTAATGTCATGGAGGGATTCACCGAGAGCATAGGTTCAGAAGAGTATCAGACGGATTTCGATGAGCAATTCTAAATATGGCTGGTTCAGCAGCAAGTCAAGACTTGAAAGCCCAGTTCCCAGAAGCTGGCAATCTTTTTTATCATATTATTTCTTTGCATTTTGTAGTTTCTTTTCTGTTTAAGTGTGAACTTATTTGCAAATTTCATTTGTAAGACGTATTTGTTTTCGATTGATAATGATAATGGAATGAATATGCATGTTTTGATTAAATCCATTCGTGTTCACTCAATATTGCTTTTCCATTAATGTCAAACGCTTGTTTAAGCGGAATTCCTTGAGGGAGGATGACGAAATTGAAAGACGCGCAAGCTTCCGAATGTATGCTTTTGAATAAAATCTCTGCTGATGATGTACAGGCATTGTTTCAAATTCCTAAACACCGGAGATATAAGGATGTTAATCCCTTGTCAACCCCTTTGAGCCTAGTAGTAGGAGTTTCTTTCTGAAAACGAAAAACCCTCAATCTTAACCTAGGGCAGGGTAGATGTCAGTTAATTTGACCGAGCATCCGGATTGCAGAAGGAGTGTTCCCCGTTCGAGGATCAATCACACCTATATAGGTCGTACCTAAAGAACCATATTGGTTATCCATTACTGACCAAGGAGTGAGACAGTCACAATCCCCTTCAACAAGTCAGACCATCTGGTGTCACATTGATTTGTTCCGAAAAAAGAAAAGAAAAAACAGAAGCCCGCTAAGTCGATAACTTGAAAACAAGTGGCTTAGACAAAAATTAGGGCATCCCGCTGGACTTTGAGATCAGAATATATACTCAAAAAGTCAGTCCAGGCAAAAATAGGGGAATGAAAAAATGACGAAGAACAAGTCGTGTGAGCCAGACACCAAAGACGAAAAGCGAGTGACTGTCACTCCGAAAACTTATGGTTTCTTGAACCATCACTCCTGTCAGTCAACCTCTGAGAGGCGAGCGAGTGTCGAATTAGCTGAACATAGGATTGGAGAACATCAAGGAGAATGGGTGGGTTAAACAGAACTTTGAGCCTCATATCCTTTCTTTCAAACCGTGAACCTAACCAAGTTACAACCTTCAAAAGTCCTAATTGAAGCAAGTTTGTTTCGAAAGCATACTTCGGTAAAGATCGCGTCGAAACTGACTCCTAAAAGGGATTTTCTTACCCTATGGGTATTGATATTGACATTCCGATAAGTGATTCATTCACTATACATCACAACTTTTTTCTAGTGAACAGCCTGGGATTTCGAAACTATCATATACATTGCATTAATATTATCTTGGCAAAGCAATTTGTTTTACTTGTGAATAAGCACTTGACATCAGGAGAGTTCCTACAGTGGAAAGTTCGATCGAGATAAGGTGCAGAACGCCTGAGTACTCCGTTGAGCAGGGGCAAGGCCTATTAAATGATCATCAAAGGAGTCAGCCATCCGAAGATCAGTTAATCTGGGGCAATCAGGTCGAGATTCGATAAATCTCTCGAAGTCAGCCAGGGGCACTTCTCTACAAATCGGCCAATCAGGGACAAATCACTTCTAGGCTGGGGCAGGTCACCCCAAGAGCCCATATATTATCCTTATCCAGAAGGCAGTTAATCTGAAGGCACCTCTCCGAGGTTCATGACGCTGAGGCAGTTCATATCAAACCAGCAGGATACAGAACTTCAGGTTCCTTTCGAGGAAGATTTACACAGATATCCCACAGGCTGGGACAAGTTTGGAAATAAGGGAACTTTTCCTCTCCGTATCTTTAGAGCTACTCAGAGCTATTCAAGCAGATGCAGTCAATCTTCAAGTTCAAGGTGAATGTCGGGAAGTCGTAACTCTTCACCTGTCTTCTCCAGCAAAAGCCTAATCATCATTGGCATGTGTAAGCCATCCCCAGGAGAGTCCAATCATACTTGGCACATCCGGTTATTCCTAGCAGAGTTGGCTTCACCTCTTCAGCATTTATTTTGCTGGAGTGGTTTTTTCACATCCAGCTTTCCCCCAGCAGCCCGAGCCTGCATCTGCACTTTTTGCATATGGTTATCATATTTGCATCATCTTTGCATTTCATCCTCAAACGCGTAGCATTTCCATTTCATATGGAGCATTGCGCCATTCTCAAACATGTGCATGTGCATGTGAAGCATAAGCCAGTTTTTGCTAGCCTTTTGTGGCAACGTGAATCACTCTATAATCAGTTCAGGGGCATTTATCCAGCAGCTTTGTTCAGAAAACTTGTCGGTTTACTCGAATTTCAGATCATATGACGGTTATGATTTTGTCCATCAATCTTCTAATGATGACATTCCCGAGCAGTTTTTCTTTCCGTCAGTTCCTATTGACGATGTGTTTCCCCAGCAAGTATTTTCTCCGTCTATCATTAGACGTCGTGAGTATGGTTTTCTTTCCGTCTATCTTTAGACGATGTGGTTCTTCAGACAAGTTTTCTTCCTGTCTATCTTTAGACAAGGTGATAAGATCAAGTGCATGTTGATCTGGCCTTCGGAAAGGTATTTTCTCCGTCTATCTTTAGACGTTGGGAGTTTGAGTATGGTTTTCTTTCCGTCTATCTTTAGACGATGTGGTTCTTCGGACAAGTTTTCTTCCTGTCTATCTTTAGACAATGTGATAAGATCAAGTGCATGTTGATCTGGCCTTCGGTATGGTCTTCTCCGTCTATCATTAGACGATGCGAGTATTGGATTTGTTCCTGCTCACCCTCAGATGATGTGAGCGTGGTGATTCCTCTCGTCTATCATTAGACGATGCGAGATTTGGATATGATTTTCCTATCGTCTATCATTAGACGATGCGAGATTTGGATACATTTTCCTCTCGTCTATCATTAGACGATGCGAGATTTGGATACATTTTCCTCTCGTCTATCATTAGACGATGCGAGATTTGAATATATGTTTTCCTCCCGTTTATCAGTAGACGATGTGATTTTGGATATTGTGTCTATCATCAGACGATGTTGAGAGTTGACGGCGAAGTCAGATCATGTAGGGAATTGACGGCGAAGTCAGATGATTTTGAGGACTGACGGCGAGGTCAGGAGTTTCACCAATTTTTTGTGGAATTTTGGCGACGAAGTCAGATGTTTTACAAATTTGATGTTGAGTTCTGACGGCGAAGTCAGGTGCTTTTACTAGATATTGATGATTGACGGCAATGTCAGAGGTTTCTTTTTACGGTTGGCAAATTTCCGGGTTCTTTTGTATTCAATCACCTTTTACCATGAATGTCTGAAAGCGGTTGCCTTGCATCCCTTCTGGTCCAAGTCGATTGAATAGGGGCAACTGTTGCACCCTAAAATTTGCCCACCAGTTTACCGACTTTGACGGGCTTTTGCTTCGTTTTTCATCTGCATATCATTTTCGCATTTTGCCCGTATTATCGGTCGAATTGAATTTATCAGGATTTTAGCCGCTTTGCTCGCGTTTTTGACGATTCAAATTAATTCAAACGAGAAATTCAGTGTCGGAATCAAGCAAAAGTCGCTCTCCTCTTGATAATTCAATCCATGTCAATAATATCGGCACACTTCGGTGCTCGCCCGTTTTTCCATGGCATTTTTGCATTTTTTTACTTTTGTTTTATTTATTTATTTAGAATAGTTATTTATTTCTTTCTTTAGAATAGATTTTATTTTAATAGTTTTTATATAGAAGTTTAATTTATTTGAATTTTTTATTAGAAATAGTTTTTTCTTATTTAGAATAGAAATAGATTATTTTTATAGTATAGAATTAATTTGTTTTTAGAGTCATTTAGTTCTAGAATTAATTAGATTTGATTTAATTTTAGAGGCATTTTAGGATTTTAGAATTAAATTAGTATTTGTTAGAGATATTTTAGAATATTAAATAGTTTTGAATAGATTTTTATTTTCATATAGAAATTATTTTATTTTATTTTAGTATTTTTTAAATAGTTTTGTTTAGATTTATGTATTAAATAGATTTTTGTTAATATTAGGATTTATTTGTAATTATTTTTATTTAATAGTTTTTGTTAGAATTTTTCTTTTTTTAAAAAGTTATTATCATTTTATTATTTATTACATTAGAATTAGTTTTAGTATAGAATATATATTGGTCTTTATTAGTTATTCATTTATTAATTAGTTTAAAATAGTTTTTATTAATTAATTTTAATTTTTTAATGTTCATGTAATATATAATTGTTTGTGCGTTTTTTCAAATGAAAGTAAATTTGGTTCAGTGGTTAGGCTGGTGTGTTATATACTTGCAGGATGGGGGTTCGATTCCCACCTGTGTTTGTTTTGTTTTTTATTTCAGTTTTTATTATCTTGTTGCTGTAACATATATTCATTCGTTCACGTTAATTAATGGAAATAGATATGGCCCAGCGGATAGACTTGTATGTGTTGTACTTAAGTGACGGCGGTTCGAATCCTACCCTTGTGTTTTTCTTATTATTTTTTTTTATTATTTTATTTTAACTTTTAGATAGTTTAGGATTATTTTATTTTATTTTATATTATTATTATTATAAATATTTTAGTATATATTTTTTATTATTTTTTCAGTTTTTATTATTATTATTTTTCTTTCACCACCCTTGTCCACATGTCAACCTTCTGGCATATATAAAGGTCCTGTTCACCTTTCCCTTACATAGGACAACCCTAATCTGAAACCCTAGCCTCCAAGGATAACCCTAAAAACATAACAGCAGCTCCAAACCCTAGGGATAACCCTAGCCTCCAAAGACCAAAAGTTCAGCCTCCACTCCAAACCCTACCGCAGCCAACTTCAAACCAGTGTAGCCGCCACCTTCCTTGCATTCAACATCATCATTCCTTCATTGTTCTTCAATCTTCAACTTCCACCAACCTTTCACCCTCAACCGTCTTCTACATCCCGCCATTCAAACTCATTTCCTCCATTAACGTTCTTCAAATGAACCTTCAGACTCAACCATTTCGTCAATCTCGAACTCACCGCCATAAACCCTTTCCTCTCATCCACCATTTCTTGTACACTCTTGGTTCTGCATTGAACAAGAAGAGAGTATGAGTAACCTCACTGCGAAACTGGGCGTCAAGTTTGAAACAGAGCCACGAGCTCCACCAACAAATCCTTAACCCAGCTCAGCAACTGCGTCAACCCGTCTTCTCCACCAGAAAACATACCCAGAAATTCAACAAACCCACTCCATAACCATCAAACATCATCAAACGCGGACCAATATTTTACAACACAGCACGAACCAGCTCCAGAAATGTTTTGACCAGATGAACACAGAAATCAGTTTCACATCAACGACGCACCAACTTTTGAATCGATGCGATACCAACAGCCAACAAATCTGGCAAAACCCAGCGAACCCACCGTAAATCACCCGCTTCATCTTCTCAAATCTCATCTTCCTCTTTTTTCTTTCAACATCTGTAACCCTTCAACCCTCATCAACTCAAACCTTTTTCACTATACAACAACCACCGAAACTTCGAATCTTCGAATCCAACACAAACCTCAACCGAAAAAACATAAACAGGAACTTGAAAAATTTTATTTTGTTTTGGAAAGAGAAAACCAGATGATGTTGATCCCCGACTTGTTTTGGTCTTGTTTTTAGAAAAAAAGGTGATTTTGAAGAGACGTTGAACGACTGAAACAGGGCATGCGAGGAAGAGGACCTTTTTTGGTTTTGTTTGTTTTGTTTTATTTTCAGTTTGCCTTTAATTTGGGCTAAGCCCAACGTGAACCTCCACTGTACTTTTTATACCCCCTCCCTCTTATTTCTTGTTTTTCTTTAAAATTTATTTAAATTATTTTAGATATAATATTTATTAATGTATTTTTAAAAAAAAAACTGTTTGTTAGATTTTTATTTTAATTAATTTATATATTTTTCTAATAGTTTTTTAGTTTGTATATAGATATTTTATATTTATTTTGCTTAGAAATTTATAAATATTTTCTTTTAATTTATAGTGTTAGGATTTATATATTTTATATACTTTTTAGAAGTTGAATCCATTTCTCATTTGTTATTGGGCATTTTGTCCCATTTTCATCTTTTTGGTCGATGAAGAAGTTTCTTTCGATTTTCCGTCAAATTATTGATGAGAATGAAGGATCCGAGACCGACTTTCTCTCCGCTTTCTCGCTTTTCGACTTTATGTCACTTCATCTGTTTTGGGTCGATGACGATGCTTCCGTAATTCATTACCAGTCGAATTATTGATGAGTAATGTTGGATCTGAGACCACCTTTTTTCTCTCCTCGTTTCTTGTCCCGATTCGATTCATTGACGCTATCAAACCATCTTCAATAAAGGAATCGAGTTATATTCGTTTTGAATTGAAAAAAGAGGATTAAGTGTAGACTTTCTCCCTCTCCGAGTGTCGAGATGCTCACTGTAGTGTGGGTGGTTTTGACACTCGTCTTTCAATGCGAAGACGCTCGTATTCTTCGCACTCCTCCATATCCTTCTTTCCTAAAACCTCGGTCTCGTGCCGAGACCGTTTTCAAACCGTAATAAATAAATTTCTCTTTGTATCGAATTAAAGAGAGAAGATTGGGTGTAGACCTCTTCTTCTCCGAGTGATGGGATGCCCGCTGTAGTGAGGGTGGTCTCGACACTCGTCTTTCGATACGAAGACGCGACTTTATCCACCGTCTCGCTTTCACAACTTCATCCCGCAACCCTTGTCACCTAAAAACCTCGGTCCCGCACCAAGTGTATTTCAAATTATTTTCATAACAAAAACTTGAATGGTCGTGGAGTGGTTAGGCGTAGGCCTTCTCCTATCCCGAGTGCTGACGTTTACCGTAGGGTTCTCTGTCGCAAAGCACTTACCATTCAAAACCAAAAACATCTTTAATAAGAGAATGAAGTTCTCTTTGCATTGAATTAAAGAGAGAGGATTGGGTGTAGACCTCTTCTTCTCCGAGCGTAGGGATGCCCACTGTAGTGAGGGTGGTTTCGACGCTCGTCTTTCAATACGAAGACGCCTCGTTCGCCACACCCTTTTATAACAAAAACTTTGAGATAAAGAATTGGGTACTACCCGTAAGGGGTTACTATCCGAGGACATGTCTCGCCCCCTAAAAAACAATCCAATCAATCAAATGTGACTTCTTGCCCCGAGTGGCGAAAACCTAATCAATCTTTCAAAAAGGATATGTTACGTCCGTTCTACCGCAAACAGGTAACGCCTAAGTCTCCAACGAGCGAGCAGCAAAACACCTAACTGCTAGAATGCGCACGATAACATCATCCATAAAAACATCAACAAACCGTAGGCATGAACTACGTTTGCTCTGATTTCTCATGCCAGATGAGAATACATAGGCACAAGACGGCGATGTCTTGGCGAGCTCCCTTTTTACCTTTCACCCGTAGTTGGCCGAACTACGGCTGCTCTGATTCTTTACTTTTTTCAAGTAAAGATACGTAGGCACAAGGGCCACAATCCTTGCCGAGCACATTCCCCCCATATCTATAGTTCCCCGAACTACGTCGACTCTGACTTTCTCACATCTATTGAGAATACGTAGGCCTAGGACCGCGAAGTCCTACCGAGTCCGTTCCCTCTCTTCTTCCCCCCGTTACCTCTCTTTCCCCGTTTCTAAACCCTTATCTTTATCTTTTAGAACACTTTTATAGCATAATATTTAAGCAGATAAATTCACACATCGACAAACAAAAGGTTCTCATCGAGTACGATGGATGCGAGGGGTGCTAATACCTTCCCTTCGCATAACCGGCTTCCGAACCCGTTCTTGGTCACGAGACCGTCCTATCCATTTCTTTCCTAAGGTTTTCTCGATATTTTCCTTTCCCCTCATGGGATAAATAAAGTTCGGTGGCGACTCTTCTGTCTATCTTTTTCGCCTCCCCGTCGTTGCGCGACGCATTTTTTCGAGTAGCGACACACGTCTAACACCTGTCACTGGAGTGACTCTCAAGAATACATGGTCGCCTTCTTGGAACTCGAGATCCTTTCTCCTCTTATCATGATAGCTTTTCTGTCTACTCTGAGAAGCTTTCATCTGTTCTCAAATTAGTTTCACTTTCTCCATAGTTTGTTGGACTAATTCGGGTCCAAGCACCACACTTTCACCGGACTCATGCCAACACAAAGGTGTCATGCATCTCCGACCATACAATGCTTCAAAAGTTGGCACCCCAATACTAGGATGAAAACTGTTGTTATAAGTGAATTCAATCAATGACAAGTGACTATCCCAAGCGTCTTTTATTCTAGAACATAACCCTCAATAGATCATCTAACGATTGAATAGTCCTTTCCGTCTAACCATCTGTCTGTGGATGATAAGCCGAACTCAACCTCTGCTAAGAACTCAACGCCTCTTGCAAACTCTCCCAAAACCTGGAAATGAACCTCTGATCTTTATCTGACACAATGCTTAACGAAATTCCATGCAACTTCACAATTACACGAATGTAGATCTCTATCAACTTTTGCATAGAAAAACTAATGTTAATTGGAATAAAATGGGCTGACTTTATCAGTCTATCCATAACCACCCAAATATCATCATGCCCTCTTGGAGTATTTGAAAATCCAGTCACAAAACCCATAAAAATGTTGTCCCATTTCGATTTTGGAACATCCAACGACTACATCAATCCTGCAGGTCTCTGATGCTCAACCTTTGACTTTTAGAAATTCAGATAAGCATAAAAAAACTGCACAACATCGCACTTTATTCTTGACCACCAAAATATCTTTTTCACATCTTGGTACATCTTAGTAGCTCTCGAATGGATACTTAAGTTACTCTGATGACCTTCTTCTAAAATCATCTTTTTTAGTTCCGCATTATCGGGAATATAAATTCTATTCCTGAATCTCAACACACCTTGTTCGTCTATAGTGAAATCATTCCCTGCAACTTGACTATCTTCAGCCATCAAGTCCACCAATTTCACATCTAGTTTTTGATTATATTTAATTCTAGCAAGAATATTTTTGATTGTTAGAATCCCTAACTTCACACTTTGATGTGTTAATTCACACACTAAACTCATGTCTCTAAACTGTCCCACAAGCTCCAACTCTCTAACCATCATCACTGACATGTGAAACGACTTCCGACTTAATGCATCACCCACGACCTTAGCTTTTCTGGGATGATAGCTCAAGCCGAAATCATAGTCTTTCAAGAATTCCAACCATCTACGTTGCCGCATGTTTAACTCCTTCTGATCAAACAAGTACCCCATGCTTTTATGGTTACTGAACACTTCGAACCTATAACCATTCAAATAATGTCTCCAGATTTTCAATACAAACACTAATGTAGCCAACTCTAAGTCATGAGTAGGATAGTTCCTCTCATGAATCTTCAACAGTCGAGAAGTATAAGTCATAAATTTTCCATCTTGCATCAACACACCCCCTAAACCCATCAACAATGCATCGTAGTATACTACAAAAGGTTTATTTGGTTCAGGAAAAACCAAAACTGGAGTTGTAATCAACCTCTTCTTCAACTCTACGAAGCTCTTCTCACAATGAATATCCATATGAATGGATTACCTTTGCAGGTCAGCTGAGTTAACAAAAGTGCTAACATGGAAAACCTTCAATGAATATGCGGTAGTAACCAGCCAACCCCAAAAAGCTTCGAATTTCTGTAATTGACTTTGGAGTTTCCCATTGTAGAACTGCACCTACCTTGGAAGGATCCACTGCAATACCATTACCTGAAATAACATGAGCAAGGAAGCTAACTTCCTTCAACCAGAACTCACACTTTGATAGCTTAGCATAAAGTTTTTTCTCCTTCAGAACCTGCAACACAATCCTCAAGTGCTTCCCCTGCTTTTCCTCTGACTTAGAATAGACCAGGATGTCATCAATGAAAACTACAATAAACTGATCTAAGTAGTTATGAAAATTTTGATTCATATACTCCATAAATACACCAGGTGCATTAGAAACACCAAAAGGCATCACCAAGTATTCATAATGTCCATAACGAGTCCTGAAAGTTGTCTTCTGAACATCTTCATCTTTTACTTTTATTTGATGGTAACCTGATCTCAAATATTTCTTGTTGAACACCCAAGCACCTACCATTTGATCCATCAAATCATCTATTTTGGGAAATGGATACTTGTTCTTAATCGTCACTTTGTTCAACTGTCGATAATCTATATACAATCTCATATTACCATCATTCTTCTTTACCAACAATACAGAGCTCTCCAAGGCGACACACTTGGTCTTATAAACTTATTTTCCAACAAGTCTTCCAGTTGTTTCTTCAAATTCTCTAATTATGAAGTCGACATCTTGTATGGTGCCATTGAAATAGGTCTGGTACCAAGGACAAGATCAATAGTAAACTCCGCTTCTCTTTCTGGTGGTACATCTAAAATATCCTCTGAAAATACTTCTGGAAACTCTCATACTACATGTACTTCATTGATCATAGCTTAGTTGTCATTAGATAATGTCGCAAACACCTGAGCGTCATCTTCTAAAAGCTCCTTCAACCCTTCTATAAATAAGAAATCAGCTTCCTCCTCACCACCAGGAGTAGGAAATCACACCGATTGATTAAATAACTAACCTAAACATGGTTAAACATCAACCAGTGTATTACTAAGATAACACCGAGATTCATTATCAATAAGCAAATGAGATCCATGTAAAACCCCAAATTTATTGGAATATTTATTTAATTTATTTAAATATAAATATTTGTATTTTTGGTGATTTTCGGTGGTTGGTGTGAAATATTGAGAATTATGGATTTTGAGTTATTTATTTAAATAATAGTATATAATATGAATATATTAGTATTGTTATTAATTTAAATAAATATAAGTTAACTAAGGGCAAATTGGACAATTAAGGAGGAGTTAGTGAGAGCAATATTGGAAAAGCCTAATTTATAGGCCCAAGGTTAGGTTTAACAAAAAGGGAATTTTGGGGGATATTAGGATTCATTCTTGTTAGACCGTGAAAAGGGAAGAAATAGAGGTCAGAGCTTTGAGGAAGAGGATTGAGGCAAAAGCTTCGAAAGGTTCTCGAGAATCAAGGAGAAGGCTTAGATTCGACAATTAAGGTATGAGGAGTATTGCATTCATTGTTTTCAATATGTGATTTCAATGTGTTTAAAGCCCATTTAAGGATTTAAATGGTTTGAGGCTGATTTTTGAGATAAAGGGAATTAGGCCTTCGTGGCCAAAATCTATTATTCAGGTTTTTACCATTAGGGATTTGAACTGATAATCATATAGGATTGAGGTCGATTTGGGTTTGGGGGGCAGTAGGCCTTCATGGCCAAAATTTGTCGTTAAGGTTTCAACCTTGTAAGGTAATTAGATTGTGAGAAACTCTAATGACCGTGGTGTAGTTGTAAGGAAGTTATGGGAATTAGAGCATGGATATGATACAGAATTGGCCTAATAAGTCGTAGATTTTGTGCCTTTATTACCTTAATACCTTAGGAATGATTTAGGGATGTTTTGGGGGCATTGGGAAGGAAATCATTGGACTTTTGGGTTTATTTTAGGTTCTGGTGCATAACAGCGTTTCGCTGTAATCGCGTGTTCGCACAGCGAATAAACTCACTCCAGACTCGCACAACGAACTTGCTAGCAAACGTAGCAGAGTTTCGCGAATTCTGATTTTTATGCAGTGATGCCTTAATGTTTTGCTGTTGTGATTTCTTTGAGGAATTAATATGAGCATGACTGTGATTTCTATGTGATTAGTACATGATTATATGATGATTCCTATGATGTAATGATGATGAGTTTTGATGATTCTATGATGACATGATATATGATGATGATTTTGATGATGATGATTTTGATGAATGATGATGCACCCATGATGTTATTATAAGGATGATTATTGACGTGTGCATCATGCATTCATATGCATTCGGACTTCAGTTCAAGACCTTGATTTCTTTAGCTTCAGTCCCATTGTGCAAATGTGAGGTATTTTGATGTGCTCCGGTTCTTGTATAGAATCGATCCTATTGATGGGGATCTATAGAGGGTTGATGGCACAGTGTCCATCGAGCTGTGATGATTGGTACCACATGCATGAGTCTTGTTGCATTTGCATTTATGAGATAATTTGGTGTAAATTATGATATTATGAACTTTGATGTTCCTTGATGATTATGATGATGTTGAATATGAAAATGACGCCATTTTATATATTGAATTCCTATATTGATTATTATGAATCGTTTTAATCACCTTGCCTATTTGAATGTTGCCTCCACGTGGGTAACGTGCAGATGACCAGGTTTAGCCGTGGATGCCGTCGAGGGTCTTTTTGGAGTTTTGAGTTGTTGGCCATTTTGGTTAACTTAGAGAGTCTTGCTCTAATAGTGTAACATCGGGTTGGGGTCCTTGATTTAAACCATGTTTTATTCGATTTTGTTATTTTGATTATGTTTCCGTACAAGGAAAACTTTGGATTATGCCTTTTTGAGTTCCGTTGAAATTTTTGATATCTTTTGGGAAAACCCGTTGTTTATGGAGCCTTGACCTAAATTTTATTTAATGGGAAATGTACGCCATTTGAGGTGATTTTTATTGAGTTTAATATTTTACTCTGATAAATGTGAATATTTTGCCATTTAATTTGTGGGGTAGAAAAGGATGTTACAATCCACGCCAAAATCCCTATAAAAAAATCTCAAAGGACAATTCAAGCAAACAAGAGAAGTAGCCATCGATCCCTTAGCAGGAGTTTTGATAACCATTCCTCCCTTCATCACATATACACTAAGGTCTTGCCTTTTCACACAATTATCGGAAATAAAAGAATGAGTAGAACCAATATCAATAATAGGAATCAAAGGCGTATTATTAATATAACATGTACCTCTGATCAACCTGTCCTCACTGGAAGTCTGAGTTCTTGACAGAGCGAACACTTTGCCTCTAGTTTTAGCTTGCTTTGGTTTTTGGAAATAAGTACTGATATGACCAGGTTCCCCGTGATTGTAGCAATTAGCGACCAGATGTCATGTCTTACCACACTTGTAGCTCTTCTTCACATCGCTCTTACACTCATTGACGCGATGACCCATCCCGCCACACCTATAACACTTAGGAATAGCAGGAGAACCTCTCCCACTTGGATTCTTGCCATCAGCATATCTCGGTCTACCTTTACCAGTTGGAGCTGCATAAGGCTTTCAACGGTTCATCTGTTGTTTTCCTTTCCTCTCGGCCAGCTCTTCATAATGAGTCGAACGAGCCTTGCTATCCTTCTCATAAATTCTACAACAATCCACCAAATCTGGAAAATCTCCTAATTTGTTGGTTACAAGTCGCCTGTTTGATCTCAGGCCTCAAACAGTTCTCAAATTTAACACACTTTGAGAACTCAACAGTTGCCTCACTATAGTGAGGATAGAACTTAGTAAGTTCAATTAATCTGGCAGCATATTCCATTACCGGTATGTTACCCGGTTCAACTTCAGAAACTCGATCTTCTTTTTACCTCGAACATCTTCAGGGAAGTATTTCCTCAGGAATTCTCTACTGAACACATCCCAACTGATAACTTCCCCATGTAGCTCCCAACAATTGATGGGTGCTAACCCACCAGTCATCAGCCTCCTCATCTAGCATGTGAGTACAGAACTGCACCTTCTGTGCTTCAAGGCACTCCATAACCCAGAAGATCCTCTCGATCTCTCTGAGCCAAGTCAGTGTTCCATCTGGATCGTATATTCCTTTGAAGGTATGCGATTTGTTCTTCTGAAACTCGTCATTCTCACCGGCATTAGGCTGACTCTGCATAGCCTGAGCAACAATCTGCAAGGTAGCAGCAATATCGATATTGTTCCTTCTAGCCATTCTCTTTTACGCATTAAGAACAGTACACAATGGTTAAGGAAACAACATCGACAATAGTCAACTATCACATAATAATTACTCAATAACTTGGTCGGACAGATCGATCTGCTCTTATACCACTATATAACACTCTAAATTTCCCCTGTAATATTTTTAAATAAAACATCAGAGTAATTAAATTAAACTTACACACCCCTATCTTCAAAGACTGTGACAGTTTCACGCCTAACCCTATTTTTTCTTTCAAGGCTAGAAGTTTGGGTATTGGCTTTGTTTTCCCCTTGATGCACGTTGGCCTTAGTAATTTTAATAGTCGCGCTCGTCTAATGTTTTGGAGGAATGAGAGAAGGAGATTATAGGCTATCATCATTGATGTCGAACTCACTCTCTTTCTGAGGAGACTAATGTAACACCCTAAATTTCTTCCATAATATTTTTAAATAAAACATCAAAGTAATTAAATCAAACACGCGCAACTTAGAATGTTACGGCCAACATATAAAGCTTGCTCATTAGATTGACTATGCAACACTTACATTTTTGTATAATTATAAAAACCTGAACATGTCTGAACATTACTTTTATTGCAGCAGAATAATACAAATTATTTATCGTTTCATGGTATATAAAAGTTATCATGGAATCACATAATTCATTAAAACGACAATTAAACATAATAAAGGAAATGCCCACAAATCTCAAGGAAATATAAATCATAAATGCGTTCCAACGAATCTCCAATGTTACAATCAGAGCATACGCCAAACTATACAGAAAAAAAAGTAAGGAGACTCCATCTTTAAGTCACATCTGAGTCCTACTGCGGAGTATCTTCACATTGCCCAAGTGTAGGCAATATTCAAACATAAGGGGTGAAATATCATGATAATATAAAGGAAAGCATGATAAACAATATGCATCAAGTTAACACATGCATTATCATCCATTCTTCAACACAACACACCTAACACCAACACTAAATTATCCAAGCATAAAGATAACACAACAATAATTAAGCTAAATATCTCATATTAATCAACCAACAACACCATTACTAATTATTCCCCAACCAACATGAAAACCACATGATAACAAGTCCAAATAATTCATACAACACCACATGAGTCTCAATGCATATGCATGTGGTACCAATTTTCCTGAACACTCAACTTCACCATTATGATCCCCACCTCTTAGGATCAAAACCATTCATTGATCCATCACCTCCGAATCAGCTACCGACCCAATCCACACAATGGGATTTCAGGCTCACCAACAACGAACCATTGTCCATAAATTTATGCAATGCAACTATCTATGCATACAACAACAACAACAATATCGTGCACAATAACACACCACCATGGTTACTGCACACCGCCCAAAGTGGTCAACCAGCATAAAGTATATTTCATAGAATATGGATAATCAAACAAAATCTTTAAACTATCATCATATTACCATCATTAACATCACAACAACATCCTAGTAATAACACTCAAGATTCGTCACTTACAACAAGACTTCTAAGCGTATACAACAAGTAATAATCACATTCCTAAACATATTAGACATATAAATACTTGGAAAACAATTCACCTATTTATAACATGTTAAATTTATATGTATTAGCTTTCCGGCGCTTTAAATGGTTCGTCATTTGGATATACGGTTAACAAGTTATGATCGAAACCATATTTAACATTTTTATGTGTGCTGACGGAGAGGTCGACGCACGAGGCATGCAGGTCGATGCATACTGTCCCGATTTTCAAAGAATTTGTTTCTGGAAGCTATAGGTCGACGCGTAAGGTTTGGAGGCCGACGCATACTGTTCCGATTTCTCAAAAATCACTTTTTAAAAGCACTTTCACCCCAATTTATCATGCTAGAGCTTATGCTACGAATTCCTATCATCATAGACCCAATTTTCTGCTATTTTAACATTCTAAAAATCAATTATTTTCTTGTTTTACTCATGGATTAACATCGTATAATTATCAATCGCCTATCTATGATTCAAACCCTCACAACTCAAAAATGGAGAAAAAAATCTCAAAAATCCAAAATAAAATTGTCACATGTGTCGCACCCCAAATTTTTCCCTTAGATTCATTGATCATTCGCACATCATATAGGTCCATCATATGCACATAACTAATTGTTTTATCTAGTTTATTTTTTATTTTGTAGGTTTGTTGAAGAAAGTTTGAAGGTCATGAATCCCTTGTGTGTATGCCCATCAGGATTCTACTCTCTTACAAGTTATGTTGAACTCCTGTGGATATGAGAGTAAGACATACCCTTATTTTTATGAACTCATGGTCAATATAAGGATGTTTATTTGGGAATCAAGTGAAACATTATGGTGTGTTGTATGGAAAATGGTATCCTCACATTCAAAGGATTTCTTTAGATTTTGGGTTTTGTCTTTTTCACAAAATTCGGTCATTAGTTGTCAAGCGGAAGAATTTGGACTTTTGGATATTTGGTGAAATTTACGCTTCAAAACGGTGAAATTTGGTTGAATAGCTTAGAATTGAGTAAGCAAAAAGCTCCCAAATTGGAATTCAAAATTCATGTTTTATATAAAGTTCAAGTATGCAAAAATCCAATTCCAAGTGATCATGAATTCCAAGTGTTGATAGAGTTTCAAGTTCTAAGAATAAAAGTTTAGAGTGAAATTCAAATGATATCACCATGAACATCCACAAAATTTCAAAAGTATGGGAAACTTCAAAATCCCTTGTTTCTTTCAAGTCTCATGTCAAAGCTACAAGTTCATTCAAAATGACAAGTCCAAGCACAAAGCTTCAGTATCTTTTCCAGTTAAAATTCAAGATGGATTTGTAAGTTCATGACAAGGATTCATATGTTAAGCTTGGAAAATCCAAAGTCCTCAAATCATTCACAAAGATCAAGTTTTTACATCTCGACTTATGAGAGAGAGAGAGAGAGAGTGTAAAGGACCAATGTTATCATATTTTGATTTCAAATTTCAAAATCCAAAGTCACAAAGACTTATACTTTATTCAATATTTACCCTCAAGTACAAATTCAAAGAGCTCAAAACAAGAAATGACAGTACAAGAAATTCAGGTTTATTGCATTTAATCCAAAAAAAAAAGTGGCTAAAACTATATGGTATTGACTCCAACTTCATTTTGGACGACAAATATGCAAATGTTGGCTTCACCATTTTTTTTTTGCAAGCTGGCCTAATATGAGTCCACCCTAGAAGCATATCCACAGGAGCAGTGTATAAAGTTGTGGCTGCAGGATTAATTGTAGAAGTTTGGTCCTGTCTCCCTTATAAGCCATGACAGTAAAACATGAGCAGAATTTTTGCGAGAATTAAGCACTATGTTGGCAACAATAAATCATGGTAATTAAAATCAAAGCAAAATCAAAGTCATATTAACAAGATGACATGGACTTAATTACATTTCCAAAACACGGCAAGACATGTCTCCCATAAAATCAAATGAAAATGGAAGTTCTCCAAACATCCTAAAACAAGTTTCAACAACAAATCGAAATACTCCTCAAAACAGCATCAAACATATTCAAAGCTAGGAGATTTTATTTTATTTTCTTTCCAATACAAGATTTGACAAAGTCTAATGGAGAATTAAAAATTCACTCATCAATTTCAAATTACAAAGACCTATTTAAAAAAGAGACAAAAGAAGTTTTAAGGGGACTGAGACAACCACAAACAGATCCGCAACATTCACAATATGGAAATCAAAAGATTTCATGAACATTTACAAAAATGGACTAACGAAATACTCAAAAATTGAAAACCTAAACCCTAAAAACTTATCTTTTGTGGGTTTTTTTTTTGTCATCGCCGCCTGCTATCAAACTCCGAGAAGCCATCGCCCAAAACCCTTTCGTTGCTAAAACCGTGCAAAGGCAAACAAAATCCTGCAAAAACCTAATACATTACCGTAAGTCTTTTTTTTAAATGCTGAGGACATGATTGATGGATCTTGTTTGCATGATTTTCATATTTGTTTGAGGAGAAAGGAAATCGGAGCAGAAAAGAGCGACGGAGAAACAAAGTGAAAGAGAAGAAAAGACGGAAGAAGGAGAGGAAGATAAAAGAGGAGAAGAGAGCGGAAAGACGGAAGAAGAAGAGAAGGCGTGAGTCAGAGAGAGGAAAAGAAACTGAGGGGGGCACGAATATGAATTAGGGCAACCCTAATTCTTCTTTTTTTTCTTTCATGTTGACCCGGGTTGGGTCCGGTGGGCCTGACCACCACCGGCCCAACCGATTTATTTTATGTCTTTTTAGGTTCTTTTTATATTTTTTTGACTGCTAGGCCTAGCCCATTTCTTTTTTAACAAAAAACAGAAATATAAGAAAAATAAAATAAAAACAATAATAAACTAAAACATAAAAAAAATATTAATAAAAATAAAAAAGAAATAAAATAATTAATTTTAGATTTTAATAATTCATTTAAGTAATTTAGACTTAATTTAATTTAATTTTAGATAATTTAGAACTTTAGTTTCTTTTTCTATAATTTATTTTAGTTAGAATTTTCTTTTTTGTTAATTAATCTCTATTAGATTTCCATTAGTTTAATTCTAAAACAAAATAAATAAAAACAAAGTTAAAAATATTTAATTTTTTCTTACCATTTTATTTTAAATTCTAGGATTAGACTAATTTACCACCATCTCCTAAATTATTTAAGTTCATTAACCCAAGATTGATCGTATCGATTCCATTTGAATTTAACTCCTTAACGATATTGATTTACATATTCACATTACTCGTATCTATCCTATTGCATTTGTATATACTTGCTTTAATACTTCCTGTTACTACACTGTCATTCTGAAGGAAAGGTACCTACTGACTGCCATGTCAATACCTCATTCCAGTCCTAGCCCTAGGATCTGAGTCGCCGTACTCATATTTAGCGTCCCGCCGTGGACATTCTTATCCCTTATCCTAGCCTTATGATCGGAGTCGTCGTACTCCACGTAAGTTCCCGTCGTGGAATACTTACTTACTTACCTTATCTCTTATCTTAACATAGATTCGAAGTCGCTGCACTCCATGTACGTGTCTCTCTATGAAGACTTACATCCCCCTGGAACCTTGATCACAGTCAAGAGTTCCTCATCTCCTCTTTGAGGGAAACTACGATCGCTCTGATTTCTCGTTGAAAATATGTAGGCACAAGATGCGATGTCTTGGCAAGCTCACTAACAACTAACTTCATGTTACCTTCCGCAACTTAGGATCGGAGTCGTCGTGCTCCAGGTAGTCGTCCCGTCGTGGATATCCTTTACCTTTTTCTAGCCTTAGGATCGAAGTCGTCGTACTCTATGTAAGTTCTCGCCGTGGATACTTACTTACCTCTTTCAACCCTTTAGCACCCTTTAAACAGATAGATACCAAATAGTACATTATAAACAAGAGGTTCCTGTAGAGTAATACAAATGCTTAGGATGCTAATACCTTCCATAAGTATAACCAACCCCTGAACCCTAAATCTCCCAGCATTATGTTTACGATGCAAATTAGGTTTTTCTTTCTTTAACCTTTCCTTCGGATAAATCAAAGACCGGTTGTGAATTCAAGACTGTGATTCAAATTAATCAATAATTTGATATCCTATTCTCACCGCAATAGAAAATGGCGACTTCACTGGGGAAATATCCAGAGGGTTACCCCTATCTTGTTTATTTATGTTATTTGCTATATTATTTGTTTATGTATATTTATATGATTGTACCTATTTGGGTTATACGCTATTGTGAGATAAGTCATACACCCGGACTTGAGTGCAATTATGATAGGAAGGTGATATATTCGACAAGTCTTATAGGGAGTGATTCCCGACCAAGCTGACTTGAGAATCACCACTCAGTTGAGGCCCTCTTGAAAATTAGTATTGTTGAATGAGTATTCATGAAAACATTCACTATTTTCGACCTAGGAGCCTGTGATATTGGGGACAGTAGTTACCCTTAACACAACTTTGGCCTTATTAGGACGTAGTGCGATGGCTATGAGGGAGTAGTCCCAAAATAGTTGCTACACGATACTACACTCGAAAGAGGTTCTCTTGAGAATATTTTTAACCACCGAGATATTTGGGAAATTGATAATATCCAAAAGATAGACTGCTGACTTTGGGCACCTCTTAGAACCCTTGTTCTGTAGGTACAATTAACCCTTAGTACATACCTTATGGGATGGGTAGACCATGGCTCCATGCTCATGACCCTCTAACCTAGGACTTTGTGTACTTATGGGTATATGTGTGTTTGTGCATCCATTCAAGCATCATGACATTCCTGGTTTCAAGGAATTCAACTATCAGTCCTTTGCAAATTTAAAAAAATAATCTTAATTTTCAATTTCAAAACTTTTTTTCAGCTTTCCTAAAAAATATTTGCAACTGACCATTGAAATCCTTGAAACCATCGCATCGCATTGCATCCTTGTCTTTGCATATGCATTTTCCTTCCGTTTTTCTCATTCCGTTCTCTCGCCTTCCAATTCTTTCACCCTGAGTCCTCTACACCAGTACAACACCAGAGCTCGAGCTCGTAAAAAGATGGCAGAACAAAATCAAGAGCTTGATCGTGTTAGCAACAAATTAGAAGACCTTCGGGGAAGTGTGGGGCAGATTATGGAGATGTTACAGGTTATACGTGCAAGGATGGATACTCAACCCACTGTTGTTTCTGAGATTACCAATGTTGTTGTGGATCCTCAACCATCCGCTGTTACTAATGCAAGTGTACCTCCATTTGGTCTTCCACCTAGTTTTGTGCCAGCATCTACTGCAGTTCTTATTGCTCAACAGGTTCAACAAGTTGTTCCTTTGGATTCTGAAACTCCTCAGGTGATTTCTACTTTTGCGCCAGCTGCAGTTCATACTCATGTGCAACCATACTTCAACGAGTATCAACCGGTATATGACATCCCTGACATGAAGGAAGATGAAGATGAACGTCATGAAAATCTCCGAGAAAATATGGAAATTATCGATAAAAGGTTAAGAAAGATGGAAGAAGATCAAATTTTTGGTGCTGCTACCAGAGAAGTGCATCTTGTATTTGGTCTGGTTATCCCTCCAAAGTTCAAAACTCCTAGCTTTGATCGTTATGAAGGAGCTACATGTCCAAAGAGTCATCTGATCATGTATTACCGTAAAATTGCTGCTCATGTTGATAATGACAAGCTGATGATTCATTGTTTCGAATACAGATTGAAGGGTGCTTCATCAAAATGGTACTTAACTCTGGATCAATCTCGTATTAAGAGTTTCCAAGATCTGTCTGATGCCTTTATCAAAAATTATAAATACAATATGGATCTGGATCCTGACCAAAGGCAACTGCTGAGTATGTCCCAGAAGAGTTCTGAATCCTTCAAAGAATATGCTCAGAGATGGAGAGAAATTGCTTCGCAAGTAGAACCTCCTTTGACTGAAAAAGAGCTAGCTGATTGGTTTGTTGACACTGTTCGTCCGTAGTTCTATGAAAGAATGGTTGGTAGCGTGACTGCTAATTTTTCTGACATTATTGTTGTTGGTGTGAAAGTTGAATTGGGTTTAAAAAGTGGGAAAATGTTAAGTGTTGCTGGTAGTTCAAGCTCTAATAAAGACCATACCAAGAAGCCTTCATTTACTTCTCACAAGAAAAAAGAGGGTGAAACTAATGCGGCAATGGCAAGCAGAAGAATAAATCAACCTTGGAAACATCAGCAAAATTATGTTCAACAACAAGGTTACCCTGTTCAATTTGCTCAACAACCATATGTTGCTGCTGTCACACCTGCTTTCAACCAACAAGCTCCTGCTTATCAGCCTGTGCAACCGATTCATGTTTATCAACCTCTGGTCTATCAAAAACCTCCTAGTTATCAGCCTGTGCAACCGATTCATGTTTATCAACCTCTGGTCTATCAAAAACCTCCTAGTTATCAGCCTGTACAAGCTTCAACCAACTATTTACGAGCGCCCAACGCTCCTTCCTATCAGCAACCAAAGAATCATGCACCTCGCCAGAATGTTCCTAACAGGAGACGGTACAAGCCATGTCCTCCTATTCCGATGACTTACACCAAGTTGTACCCATCATTAGTGCAACAAGGTCTGATAACTACAAGAGCTTTGGGTCCACCTCCTAATCTGCTGCCAGCTAATTACAACCCTAACGCCCATTGTTTATTTCATGAGGGTGCACCTGACCATGATCTGGAAAGTTGTTATGCTCTCAAACATCTTGTAAGAGAATTAATGGAAAATAAGATCCTGTCTTTTGATGATCCTCAGCCCAATGTCAAGAGCAACCCTTTGCCTAACCATGGGTCTGCTAATGTTGTTGATGAGATATCTGATGAGATCTTAATTCTTGATGTTTCCCATATTAAGACTCCTCTCGAGTCTTCCATTCGAAGTTGTTCGAAGCTAGTTTAGTGACTGCTTGCCACAATGATTGTACAGTTTGTGATGTCAGTATCCAGGGTTGTATGTTGGTTCAGAATGACATTTAAAGATTGACCAATGATGGTTTCTTACAAGTGGTTAGTAAAGTGAAGAAGGATGAAGTTGTTGTGATTGAACCCGTCTTCAACTTGCCAGAACCAGGTGTTAAAGGGCCAGTTTTCAATTTGCCAAAATCAAGTTCTGTAGTGCATGTGTTCAAAATGCCAGAATCTGTTGTTGCTTCTGCAGTCAATCAACTAAAGCCATTGATCATTCAGAAGCCTAGTCCATTTCATTTCAGTGACTCTAAAGTTGTACCTTGGAAGTATGATGTGACCATGATTGACAAAGAATTTGGGAAGGTTATTCCGAGGGAAGAATTGAAGATTGTTAGTGAAGATGTGACCAATATAGCTAGGGAAATCAAGATGACACGAAGTGGTCGTATTTATACTTCCCGTTTCAATGAGGCTCTGCCTAAGGAAACTGTTACCTCTGCGCCTACTAAGGATAAAGGGAAAGAAGTGGTTATAAATGATGAAGATGCTGAGTTCCTGAGGATCATCAAAAAGAGTGATTATAAAATCATCAATCAGCTTCACCAGACTGCTTCCAAAATCTCAATCTTATCTCTGTTGATGAATTCACCTACTCATAGAACTGCGTTGCAAAAATTGTTGGCTCAAGCTCATGTTGCCCATGACATTACTACCGGTCAATTTGACAGTATGGTAGCTAATATTACTACCTCTAATACTCTTAGCTTTAGTAACGAGGAGTTACCAAGGGAAGGTCAGAATCATAACCGTGCTTTACATGTGTCCGTGAAATGTCAAGAAGATAATTTATCAAGGGTGCTTGTGGAGACCGGTTCTTCTTTGAATGTTTTACCTAAGAGGGTTCTTACCAAGTTGGCTTATAAAGAGACTGAAATGAAGCCTACCTCACTAATAGTCAAAGCTTTTGATGGTTCTCGCAGAACTGTAATTGGAGAAGTTGAGCTACTGATCTTGATTGGTCTGCATATTTTCAACATCACATTCCAAGTACTGGACATAAATCCTAACTACAACTGTTTACTTGGAAGGCCATGGATTCATACTGTCGGGGCTGTAACCTCAACATTACATCAGAAGATGAAGTTTATGGTTGATGATAAGCTGGTAATTATACATGGTGAAGAGGATTTGATGGTCAGTAACCTGTCTTGTTTCTGTTACATAGAAGTCGATGAAGACACTTTGGAAACTTCTTTTCAAGCACTTGAAATTGCCAACATTGTCCTATTGGAAGTCGAAGAAATAGTGGGCAAGAGTAATCCATCTTTGGCATCTTTCAAGAGCAACAAATCAACAATCGAGGGAGGCGTACCTGAAGGTTGGGGATAAGTGAAAGATATCAAGACCAAGATGAATCGCCACGGGTTGGGTTACAAAACAACTCATGCACAAAGCTTCTACAACTGCCAAAGGTCGTCCGAAGACTTTCCAGGAAGTGTTTGTCAGCAGAGGTTTCCAAATCAATGTCGTCGAAGACGACAACAAAGATGAATACTTGAGCAACTTAGTATTCAAGTGCGATGCAGCTTTGAGCAACTAGGAAGCAATATAGATCCCCGTGATTTTTCCTTTGTCAAAGTAATTTAATGCTTTTTACTTGCTGTTTTCAAAAATTCCATAGTTATGCCCAAGGCTACTGGATTATTTTGTAGGCCCGCCTTTTCACTTTTAAATGATTATCAAATAAATGCGTTTTGTTAAATTCATATTTGTTTCATTTATCGTTTTTGTTTTGTTTTTACCATTAAAAGAAATTGGCAATATTTTTCAAAACAAAAACATTTTCTTTCTCTGGCATTTTCTTTGAGCATTTAATAAAATAAGCCTTCCAAACACGCAGAACTATCCCAAACCTTGTTGAATTCAATGACCCTGCTTTAACTTCTAACTTTGATTTTCCCATTTATCAAGTTGAAGATAATGGTGAGGAAGATTTTGAAGTCCCCAATGAACTGGCAAAATTGGTCGAGTACGAATACACTGAGTTTCAACCGCACAAAGAGCAAGTAGATTTGATTAACCCAAGTCAAATGGTTGAAGAAGAAACTGATGACAAGCCTTGGTTCAATGACATTAAGAATTATCTGCTAAAGCAAGAGTATCCAGCCGATGCTACTAATCTTGACAAAAAGACTCTGAGAAGATTAGCATCTAAGTTCTTCCTCAGTAATGACGTGTTATACAAAAGAAACCACGACATGGTTCTGCTTAGATGTGTTGACAGACGTGAAGCAGACATGTTACTTCAGGAAATTCATGAAGGGACCTTTGGAACTCATGCCAACGGTTATGCTATGTCTAAGAAGATTCTGAGAGCTGGGTATTACTGGTTAACCATGGAATCTGATTGCATCCAATATGCCAGAAAATGCAATAAGTGCCAAATTTATGCTGACAAGGTGCACGTGCCTCCAATGATGTTGAATGTTTTATCATCATCGTGGCCTTTCTCAACGTGGGGCATTGACATGATTGGGGAAATAAAACCTAAAGCTTCCAACGATCACTGATTCATCTTAGTTGTTATTGACTACTTCACAAAATGGGTAGAAGCTACTTTTTATGCCAATGTAACCAAGCAAGTGATTGCTCGCTTCATCAAGAAAGAGATTATCTGTCGTTATGGAATTCCAGGTCGGATCATAACAGATAATGGGACCAACTTGAACAATAGAACCATGAAAGTGTTGTGTGAAAGTTTCAATCATTTTAATTAGGAATATTAATTAATTAATTAATTAGAATATAATTTTTTTAATTAGGAATAGGATTTGATTTTTTTAATTATTAATCAAATTTGAATTTAATTTAGAAAATAGAGTTAATTTTTAATTAATTAGAATAAGTTAGAATAGAAAATAGGTTTTAATTGGATTTCTTATTCAGAAAAATTAAAAATTAAAAAAAAGAATTGGAATTGGACCGGCCCATCACTGAGCCCATTAGGAGAAGGTTGAGAGCAGTATAAGAGAGAGGACAGTATCAGAGAAAAAACAAAAACAACCCTAGCCGCTAAAATTAATATTCCCTTCTTCTTCCAGTCACCCACTAATCTTCCTCTTCTACATCTTATTCAATACTTAAAACTCACATAACCTTCACATTGAAACTTCGACATAACCAGCAGTGGCAAGATCAACAATCAACATCCGAAATGCGTAACGACACCACACAACGACGTAGTTCAATTCACTTCAGCTTCTCCCTCAAACTGCGACCCAGGTCCATTGGAGTGAAGACACGACAACTGCAAATTCCTTCAGTCTTCTAATTGTCGGAGTCGTGCTCAAAAGTTGTTAAATGCAAGCTCGAGGTACCCATTTTGTTTGTAATCTTCAAATTTTTCACGAATTGTTTCAACTGCTGTGAACCGTTAGCCACTGATGGAGGTTGTTCCGATTACATATTCTTTTGTGTCGGAGTGTGCTTTGACTGAATTCTGGATTTGTGGTGGTATGGTAATAACCATATAGATAATCATAAATTGTCATGCTTCGTTGATTGTTTCCTGCTATGACATCTATTTAGGTTTCAATTCTAGTGCATTTCATATTCGATGTGCTTCGATTGCAAACTGTTTTGATTCTATTACAGCCAAGTAACTATGTTAGTAGTCATTGATTGCTCTGTTTTGTATTGTGTTGTTGCTTTTGATTCATACTTGAGCTTCTATTTTATGTTTAAATTGGTTGTAACCAAGATTTTTTATCTCATTTTCATTGCTTGATGGCTGTTGTTGCTTATTGTTGGCTTATAATCTATTTTGTGTTGCGAGTCGACTTTAAGTGGTATATTATATCAATTATCGTTCGTTATATAAAGCTTGTTTCGGTTTGTTGTACTAGATTTGTGATGCGGTTTCATTGCAATTTTCTTTGAACACTCGTTTAGTATGCACTGTGGTTCTGATCCTTTTATGATTCATTGATGGTTGGAGTAGTACATATTTTTTTTCTTTCATTAAGTTACTGGTTTGAATTTCTTTTAGCAATAACCTCAATGTTGCTTTCATCTTTGTTATATAATATTACTTTGTGCAATGAAGAGATAGCCATATGTAGCTAGAGATTTGTAGAAGTGTATCGGTGATAACATATACCGTTTCATTGTGTAAGGGTTTATCACGCTAGCTTTTTTTTTTCATTTTCATTTTTCTGTTACTGCTTGCATTTGCTCTTTATTAGTTTTTCTGTTTATATTTAATTGTCTGGTTTGCATTTTTCTATGAGATCTCTATTTCCTCTAATTCTTTAGATAAAGTCTATTATTGCTAGTTTATTAAAGAGATAAAATTGATATGTTATATTTAACTCAGTACATTTATAGTAAATGAAGTAAAAAGAATATATATTTTTTTGGATGTTCATTTTGTTCATTTTTTTTCTTTCACTTTTTTTTTATGAATAATCTTAAAAAAAAAAGTCAAAATATAATTAAAGTAATAATAAAAGGCCATAAGACAAGAGATTTCACGTTTTAGCTAATAAGTTTAATTAGTCTCAATTTCAATGTTGGACTTTATCTTAGTTGATCTTTGTAAATAAATTTGTCTATGCAAATATTGTTTTGAGTTGCTACTATTTTTATTGATTGTATTATGTTATAAATTAAATTTAAATTCATGGCTTCGACAATTCCATGTAATTATACCGTCAAATTTTCTTAAACATTAAATTGAAATTTCGCTGCGTTATGACCATGCGTACGACACTTCAATCACTTGGTCGTCATGTATAAATCGGCTTTGAATGATAAGCTCGATTCGATTTATTCTATGTGCTCAATCTCGTTTTGTACTATCCCCATTCGATAAAGATGTACCCCCACTCCCAAAATGTAATATTTTTATCGCTTTCGTATTGTTTATGCTTTAATACTGTCAAATCATTTTCAAAATAAATTCTCGATTTATCGAGCCATTTTCTACCCTTGTAAGTCGAGTGTTTTTAAAGCCTCGCCATCAACCTTTTGGTCACAATACACAACATTTTAAAGCTTAACTGAGCTTTCTTACAGTGATACCTATTTGATCAATTATTTCTAGTTGGTCACTTAGAAGACTAGCCCACTTTGCTAGTGTACACGTTAAAACTCAATTTCAAACCTTGATTCACATCAAGCATTTTCTCCACATAAAATTAAAACACTTAACAATTACTTAAACACAATTTCAATAAAAGATGAAAAAGAGAGAGTTCCAAGTCTTTGGTTCTCTCTTCCAATTGTCTGGGTCCGAGAAGTCTTTCTTAAGCTCGAACAATTGTTTTCTAAAACGATAAACTTATTCAAGTCTATTTTTCTAAACACTTAGGATGAAAAAGAGAGAGCTCCAAGTCTTTGGTTCACTCTCCCGATTACTTAAGGTCCAAGAAGTCTTTCTTGAGCTTTGAGTAATTGTCATCTGATTAATACATTCTAATATTATTAAACATCTTTCATAATATTAGATGAGAAAAGGAGAGAGTTCCAAGTCTTTGGTTCACTCTTCTGATTATTTGAGGTCCGAGAAGTCTTTCTTAAGCTTCGAATAATCCTCATCTGTTAAAATACTTTAATCACATCCTATCTTTTAAATATCATTCAGACAACTCCTTTTGCAATGAAAAAGAGAGTGTTCCAAGTCTTTGGTTCGCTTTCCCGATTACTTGAGGTCCGAGAAGTCTTTCTTAAGCTTCAAGTAATCGTTATTCGTTCAACTTATTCAAACCATACTCCATTCTATCCTCTCACATTTGAGGTTGAAAAAAGAGAGAGCTCCAAGTCTTTGGTTCACTCTCCCGATTACTGAGGTCTGAGAAGTCTTTCTTAAGCTTCAGGTAATCGTCACCTCTAGCTAAACATATGATACATCTAACCAAATACCTTGCCCTGTGTGACCACAATCCTAAAACCTATTCAAATCTACCCTCTTTTCAAAACCAAAATACTTAACCAATCAAACTTTACTCGCCCTCGTGCGATCCACAAATCATACACCTTTTTCAAAGAACATTATTTAGTTCATTCTTCCGCGCATAACAAACTTGTGCTTCAGCCTCCCCTAGCGAGCAGACAAGCCAATGTTTAGCATTTGGAATGCGACCTAAACTCTCGTTCAACTTATACCCACCTTTTACCAAGAACATTGTTTAGTCCCTTCTTCCGCGCATAACAAACTCGTGCTTCAGCCTCCCCTAGCGAGCAGACAAGCCAACGTTTAGCAGTTAGAATGCGACCTAAACTCTCGGTCATTCCAAACACAAACCTTTTAGCAAACCGTTGGCCGAACTACGGCTGCTCTGATTCTTCATTCTTCTTTGAATGTAAGATACATAGGCACAAGATTGCGATGATCTTGGCGAGCACAATCCCCTCTTTTTCCCGTAGTCCCACGAACTACGAATGCTCTGATTTTCCACTTCTTACAAGTGAAGATACGTAGGCACAAGGGCCCCAATCCTTGGCGAGCACCCTATCTTAACCATCCCATTTCCCCTTTAGCAAGCAATTCCTTAGAAGATAAACAAGTGTATCCACTTTCTCTCACGAATCGAATCGAGAGGTTCCCGTTGAGTACAACGGACATGAGGGGTGCTAATACCTTCCCCTCATGTAACCGACTCCCGAACCTATAATATTGGTTGCGATGACCATGTTCTTATCCATTTAAAGGTTTTATCGATATTTTCCTATTCCACCCTTGGAATGAATAAAGTTCGGTGGCGACTCTGTTTCGAACAGTATTTTCCGGGTCCATCGCGAGGATCGTATTTTTCGAGGTACGACACACGGATACAAAACTTTAGTGCAAACTTCAACAAGGGCAACCCCCTTTCTCATTAGTGTATGGAATGGACGTCGTCCTCCCCATCAAAGTAGAGTTACCTTCCTTGAAAGTACTAATGGAAACCAAGCTTGACAAAGCATAATGGGTTCAAGACAGATTTGACCAGCTGAACCACATCGACGAGAAGCGCATGACTACAATGTGCCATGGTCAATTGTACCAGAAACGGATGAAGAGAGCCTTTGATAAGAAAGTCTGAATCCGAGAATTCCGTCAAGGAAAACTTGTACTCAAGAAGATCTTGCCAATTCATAAAGACATGCATGGTAAATGGATGCCAAATTATGAAGGTCCATTTGTTATAAAGGCAGTCTTCTCTGGAGGATCATTAATTCTCACGACAATGGATGGTGAAGAGCTTGCACATCTTGTGAACTCTAATGCAGTCCGAAAATATTATGCCTAAAAGAACTCGCTAAGTCGAAAACCTGAAAAGGAGACTTATGCAACAATGGGTATCCCGGTGGATCACAACCTATGAAGGAGATCCAGGAAAAAATTAGGGATGAAAAATAAAAAAATAATAGCTCGCTAAGATGAAAACCCGAAAGGGCGGCTTAGGCAAAAATGAGCGTCCCGGTGGATTGAAAACCCGAAAGGGCGGCTTAGGCAAAAATGAGTGTCCCGGTGGATTGAAAATCCGAAAGGGAGATCCAGGAAAAAGTTAGGGACAAAGGCATTTTACTGCATCAGATGACACTGATCATTGCAGAAGATCAAATCAACTCCAATGCAATCGCTCTTGTCAAAAGCAGGATTTTTGGTAGTCTTAGTTACTAGGGTCAATAGAGGTCGTTGGATTCAATGTAACCTTTCCCTATTGCCAATTTCAATAATAATACTCCATGGAGCTTTGCCGTTAGCAAGCTGCCATTCTTCAATAAAATTGAACCTTTTGCCTATTCAATTCTTGCCATTTATGCTTTCTCTATTTTCATTTTTACTATGCAAAATGTTATTTGTTAATAATAATTTTGAAAGTGAAAAGTTTTCAAACGTAAAATTGTTTTTGAAAATGCTTGAAAAAGAACATAAAATTGCTTTGACTTGTGGAAAGATCTAAAGGACATCATTGTTCCCCAGAAAGTCTTAACGTTGCAGAAGCACTTTTAGATCATTGCTTCAGCACAAATCCCTAGCGAAACATAAGCGGGCAACAGTTTTGGACATATCCTGTAATCTCCAGTACTTTTCAAGACTATAGAGAATCTCTCCAGTATCTTCCAAGTGGTACATATTTACTGATATATTGAGGATCCACTCCCTCAGTGAAATCATCTTTTCCTCACAGAAGTTGCTAAACTTTCCCCAAGAAGCTGCCTAGCTCCATACTTCCCCGATGAAATGGATATTTATTCCCCCTGAAGTCTCTAATCCTAAGATGACTCTCCCTAGTAAACAGGTCTTCTTTGATAAAGAGTTTAGATTCATGATGGCAATCCATCTAAGTGAAGTCATGATATCGTATCCTCAAGTGGAATATTTTTTGTTCTCCCCAGAGAACTTGGAATTTTGAAGCAAGATTATGGTTCCGCCATTTTATTTTCTATCCCTTGGTAGAAGTACTTTTGCAGAGGTCGCCAGGTATCCTCGTCGAGATGTTTATTTCATCTCCCGTTTACTCCTCATTTTGTCTGTTTTGTTAGCATAAGCATGAGCATGACATACATTTCATTTTCATTTAGACATTTCATATAGAAATATACATTTAGCATTTGCATGTTTGCTATCTTTGTTGTATCTTGTTGCTACTTTGGTTGTGGTTACCGCCGAGTATCCGGGTTTTTCCATTCTCTCCAAGTAGAGTCGTCAACCTTAGGCATAAATTACCTACTATTTTTAGTTTCCCCACAGAGTTCAACCCTCGGGGATGATGGTTATTTCAGTTATCTTCTCCATGCTTGGATAAGATAAATCCCATTTAAGATCATTTCCTCAATGGTTGGAGTCTTGTTTGACAGTTTCTTTCTAGCTCGATTCTAGATTGAACTTTGGCCCCCGTCGATCGCCGAACCTAGCCTGGACGTGCATTTATTTTGCACTATATAGTAGAAAAAGCCTTTTACAACGCCTCATTACTGATAAGTGGAAGTCTCTCCGGAGAAGCTTATCATTTTTATCATTACCTTACCAGATAAGTGGCAGTCTCTCATGAGAAGCTTATCATGTTTATCATATTGCCTTTCAGATAAGTGGCAGTCTCACTAGAAAAGCTTATCCCTGTTACCTTTGTCAGATAAGTGGCAGTCTCACCCGAGAAGCTTATCATTATCCTTTTACCACACCATATAAGTGGCAGTCTCTCCTGAGAAGCTTATCATGTTTATCGCATTGCCTACCAGATAAGTGGCAGTCTCACCAAAGAAGCTTATCATTGCTTACCTTTGTCAGATAAATGGTTGCCTTACCAGAGAAGCTTATCCCTGTTACCTTTATCAGATAAGTGGAAGTCTCACTCGAGAAGCTTATCACTACCATTTTACCACATCGATAAGTGGCAGTCTCGCCTAAGAAGTTTATCCTATTTTTATTATGACCAGCAACAAGTGGCCATATCCCTCAAGAAGCTTGTTTCCATTACCTTTTCCAAATAAGTGGCAGTCTCTCCAGAGAAGCTTATTAGTTTTACCCGTATCCCCAGATAAGTGGCAGTCTCTCCATAGAAGCTTATCATCATTATCTTTTTCAGATAAGTGGCAGTCTCGTTCTTTGAGAAGCTTATCCAGTTTTGGCGGTGTAAGTCCCTTGCAACGATAAATGGCTGTCTCTCTTAAGAAGCTTATCAGGGCATTCCCCCATTGAAGTCCAATTATTTTGGAATATAGAAGATTCATTTACCCTGTATTATTTCCTGATGGTTCCTGAAGATCCTGTTCGATCTCTTCGTTTAACAAATTTCCAGTGACTTGGATGTTATCCTTGACTCCAACATTTTGTCTACATGATCCTACTGCCATGTGGATCCTGTTTTACCTTTTATCCTAGAGTGTCATTCGGTCATGCTTGAACTTGTTGAGCAACTACTCTGGATATTCCCCAGTGGAGGTCGTCTTGCCGGTGCCATCTCCATTGAGGATCTCTCCTTGATTTATTTCTAAAGTAACAACTGGTCATGCTTGAACCTGTTGGTCCATCACTTTAGATTTCCCCAGTTTTGTTTCTGTCCCCCAGTGTGTTGTCACCCTCAGTGAGTGGTTACTCATTGTGTTTGGTCTCGTCCCAGTTTATTTTTGTTCTGTCCGCATTTCTGCATTTATTGTTCCATCATATTCATCATATTAGAGTTCACAACATTGTCAGCATTTGTAGTTTAGTTTCGTTTGTCCATAGCATTGCATCTAAGGGAAAAATTTTCGGTTATCTGTATTTAAATACCTTTCACCATGATTTCACGAAGTTCTTCATTGCTCATATCATCTGGTGAAGATATTTAAATTGGGGCAATTGTCGTACCCCAAATTTTTCCCTTAGATTCATTGATCATTCGCACATCACTTAGGTCCATCATCCACACATAACTAACTGTTTTATCTAGTTTGCGTTTTATTTTATAGGTTTGTTGAAGAAAGTTTGAAGGTCATGAATCCCTTGTGTGTATGCCCATCAGGAGTATACTCTCTTACAAGTTATGCTGAACTCCTATGGATATGAGAGAAGGACATACCCTTATTTTTATGAACTCATGGTCAATATAAGGATGTTTGTTTGGGAATCAATTGAAACATTGTGGTGTGTTGTATGGCAAATGGTATCCTCACATTCAAAGAATTTCTTTTGATTTTGGGTTTAATCTTATTCACAAAATTCGGTCATTAGTTGTCAAGTGGAAGAATTTGGAGTTTCAGATATTTGGTGAAATTCACGCTTCGAAATGGTGAAATTTGGTTGAATAACTTAGAAATGAGTAAGCAAGAAGTTCCCAAATTGGAATTCAAAATTCATGTTTTATATAAAGTTCAAGGATGCAAAACTCCAATTCTAAGTGATCATGAAGTCCAAGTGTTGATAGAGTTTCAAGTTCTAAGAATAAAAGTTTAGAGTGAAATTCAAATGATATCACCATGAACATCCACCAAATTTCAAAAGTATGGCAAACTTCAAAATCCATTATTTCTTTCAAGTCTCATGTCAAAGCTACAAGTTCATTCGAAATGACAAGTCCAAGAACAAAGTTTCAGTATCTTTTCCACGTTAAAATTCAAGATGGATTTGTAAGTTCATGACAAGGATTCATATGTTAATCTTGGAAAATCCAAAGTCCTCAAATCATTCACAAAGCTCAAGTTTTTACATCCCGATTTATGAGATAGAGTGTAAAGGACCCATGTTATTATATTTTGATTTCAAATTTCAAAATCCAAAGTCACAAAGACTTATACTTTATTCAATATTTACCCTCAAGTACAAATTCAAAGAGCTCAAAACAAGAAATGACAGTACAAGAAATTCAGGTTTATTGCATTTAATCCAAAAAAAAAAGTGGCTAAAACTATATGGTATTGACTCTAACTTCATTTTGGACGACAAATATGCAAATGTTGGCTTCACCATTTTTTTTTTGCAAGCTGGCCTAATATGAGTCCACCCTAGAAGCATATCCACAGGAGCAGTGTATAAAGTTGTGGCTGCAGGATTAATTGTAGAAGTTTGGTCCTGTCTCCCTTATAAGCCATGACAGTAAAACATGAGCAGAATTTTTGCGAGAATTAAGCACTATGTTGGCAACAATAAATCATGGTAATTAAAATCAAAGCAAAATCAAAGTCATATTAACAAGATGACATGGACTTAATTACATTTCCAAAACACGGCAAGACATGTCTCCCATAAAATCAAATGAAAATGGAAGTTCTCCAAACATCCTCAAACAAGTTTCAACAGCAAATCGAAATACTCCTCAAAACAGCATCAAACATATTCAAAGCTAGGAGATTTTATTTTATTTTCTTTCCAATACAAGATTTGACAAAGTCTAATGGAGAATTAAAAATTCACTCATCAATTTCAAATTACAAAGACCTATTTAAAAAAGAGACAAAAGAAGTTTTAAGGGGACTGAGACAACCACAAACAGATCCGCAACATTCACAATATGGAAATCAAAAGATTTCATGAACATTTACAAAAATGGACTAACGAAATACTCAAAAATTGAAAACCTAAACCCTAAAAACTTATCTTTTGTGGGTTTTTTTTTGTCATCGCCGCCTGCTATCAAACTCCGAGAAGCCATCGCCCAAAACCCTTTCGTTGCTAAAACCGTGCAAAGGCAAACAAAATCCTGCAAAAACCTAATACATTACCGTAAGTCTTTTTTTTAAATGCTGAGGACATGATTGATGGATCTTGTTTGCATGATTTTCATATTTGTTTGAGGAGAAAGGAAATCGGAGCAGAAAAGAGCGACGGAGAAACAAAGTGAAAGAGAAGAAAAGACGGAAGAAGGAGAGGAAGATAAAAGAGGAGAAGAGAGCGGAAAGACGGAAGAAGAAGAGAAGGCGTGAGTCAGAGAGAGGAAAAGAAACTGAGGGGGGCACGAATATGAATTAGGGCAACCCTAATTCTTCTTTTTTTTCTTTCATGTTGACCCGGGTTGGGTCCGGTGGGCCTGACCACCACCGGCCCAACCGATTTATTTTATGTCTTTTTAGGTTCTTTTTATATTTTTTTGACTGCTAGGCCTAGCCCATTTCTTTTTTAACAAAAAACAGAAATATAAGAAAAATAAAATAAAAACAATAATAAACTAAAACATAAAAAAAATATTAATAAAAATAAAAAAGAAATAAAATAATTAATTTTAGATTTTAATAATTCATTTAAGTAATTTAGACTTAATTTAATTTAATTTTAGATAATTTAGAACTTTAGTTTCTTTTTCTATAATTTATTTTAGTTAGAATTTTCTTTTTTGTTAATTAATCTCTATTAGATTTCCATTAGTTTAATTCTAAAACAAAATAAATAAAAACAAAGTTAAAAATATTTAATTTTTTCTTACCATTTTATTTTAAATTCTAGGATTAGACTAATTTACCACCATCTCCTAAATTATTTAAGTTCATTAACCCAAGATTGATCGTATCGATTCCATTTGAATTTAACTCCTTAACGATATTGATTTACATATTCACATTACTCGTATCTATCCTATTGCATTTGTATATACTTGCTTTAATACTTCCTGTTACTACACTGTCATTCTGAAGGAAAGGTACCTACTGACTACCATGTCAATACCTCATTCCAGTCCTAGCCCTAGGATCTGAGTCGCCGTACTCATATTTAGCGTCCCGCCGTGGACATTCTTATCCCTTATCCTAGCCTTATGATCGGAGTCGTCGTACTCCACGTAAGTTCCCGTCGTGTAATACTTACTTACTTACCTTATCTCTTATCTTAACATAGATTCGAAGTCGCTGCACTCCATGTACGTGTCTCTCTATGAAGACTTACATCCCCCTGGAACCTTGATCACAGTCAAGAGTTCCTCATCTCCTCTTTAAGGGAAACTACGATCGCTCTGATTTCTCGTTGAAAATATGTAGGCACAAGATGCGATGTCTTGACAAGCTCACTAACAACTAACTTCATGTTACCTTCCGCAACTTAGGATCGGAGTCGTCGTGCTCCAGGTAGTCGTCCCGTCGTGGATATCCTTTACCTTTTTCTAGCCTTAGGATCGGAGTCGTCGTACTCTATGTAAGTTCTCGCCGTGGATACTTACTTACCTCTTTCAACCCTTTAGCACCCTTTAAACAGATAGATACCAAATAGTACATTATAAACAAGAGGTTCCTGTAGAGTAATACAAATGCTTAGGATGCTAATACCTTCCATAAGTATAACCAACCCCTGAACCCTAAATCTCCCAGCATTATGTTTACGATGCAAATTAGGTTTTTCTTTCTTTAACCTTTCCTTCGGATAAATCAAAGACCGGTTGTGAATTCAAGACTGTGATTCAAATTAATCAATAATTTGATATCCTATTCTCACCGCAACAGAAAATGGCGACTTCACTGGGGAAATATCCAGAGGGTTACCCCTATCTTGTTTATTTATGTTATTTGCTATATTATTTGTTTATGTATATTTATATGATTGTACCTGTTTGGGTTATACGCTATTGTGAGATAAGTCATACACCCGGACTTGAGTGCAATTATGATAGGAAGGTGATATATTCGACAAGTCTTATAGGGAGTGATTCCCGACCAAGCTGACTTGAGAATCACCACTCAGTTGAGGCCCTCTTGAAAATTAGTATTGTTGAATGAGTATTCATGAAAACATTCACTATTTTCGACCTAGGAGCCTGTGATATTGGGGACAGTAGTTACCCTTAACACAACTTTGGCCTTATTAGGATGTAGTGCGATGGCTATGAGGGAGTAGTCCCAAAATAGTTGCTACACGATACTACACTCGAAAGAGGTTCTCTTGAGAATATTTTTAACCACCGAGATATTTGGGAAATTGATAATATCCAAAAGATAGACTGCTGACTTTGGGCACATCTTAGAACCCTTGTTCTGTAGGTACAATTAACCCTTAGTACATACCTTATGGGATGGGTAGACCATGGCTCCATGCTCATGACCCTCTAACCTAGGACTTTGTGTACTTATGTGTATATGTGTGTTTGTGCATCCATTCAAGCATCATGACATTCCTGGTTTCAAGGAATTCAACTATCAGTCCTTTGCAAATTTAAAAAAATAATCTTAATTTTCAATTTCAAAACTTTTTTTCAGCTTTCCTAAAAAATATTTGCAACTGACCATTGAAATCCTTGAAACCATCGCATCGCATTGCATCCTTGTCTTTGCATATGCATTTTCCTTCCATTTTTCTCATTCCGTTCTCTCGCCTTCCAATTCTTTCACCCTGAGTCCTCTACACCAGTACAACACCAGAGCTCGAGCTCGTAAAAAGATGGCAGAACAAAATCAAGAGCTTGATCGTGTTAGCAACAAATTAGAAGACCTTCGGGGAAGTGTGGGGCAGATTATGGAGATGTTACAGGTTATACGTGCAAGGATGGATACTCAACCCACTGTTGTTTCTGAGATTACCAATGTTGTTGTGGATCCTCAACCATCCGCTGTTACTAATGCAAGTGTACCTCCATTTGGTCTTCCACCTAGTTTTGTGCCAGCATCTACTGCAGTTCTTATTGCTCAACAGGTTCAACAAGCTGTTCCTTTGGATTCTGAAACTCCTCAGGTGATTTCTACTTTTGCGCCAGCTGCAGTTCATACTCATGTGCAACCATACTTCAACGAGTATCAACCGGTATATGACATCCCTGACATGAAGGAAGATGAAGATGAACGTCATGAAAATCTCCGAGAAAATATGGAAATTATCGATAAAAGGTTAAGAAAGATGGAAGGAGATCAAATCTTTGGTGCTGCTACCAGAGAAGTGCATCTTGTATTTGGTCTGGTTATCCCTCCAAAGTTCAAAACTCCTAGCTTTGATCGTTATGAAGGAGCTACATGTCCAAAGAGTCATCTGATCATGTATTACCGTAAAATTGCTGCTCATGTTGATAATGACAAGCTGATGATTCATTATTTCGAATACAGATTGAAGGGTGCTTCATCAAAATGGTACTTAACTCTGGATCAATCTCGTATTAAGAGTTTCCAAGATCTGTCTGATGCCTTTATCAAAAATTATAAATACAATATGGATTTGGATCCTGACCAAAGGCAACTGCTGAGTATGTCCCAAAAGAGTTCTGAATCCTTCAAAGAATATGCTCAGAGATGGAGAGAAATTGCTTCGCAAGTAGAACCTCCTTTGACTGAAAAAGAGCTAGCTGATTGGTTTGTTGACACTGTTCGTCCGTAGTTCTATGAAAGAATGATTGGTAGCGTGACTGCTAATTTTTCTGACATTATTGTTGTTGGTGTGAAAGTTGAATTGGGTTTAAAAAGTGGGAAAATGTTAAGTGTTGCTGGTAGTTCAAGCTCTAATAAAGACCATACCAAGAAGCCTTCATTTACTTCTCACAAGAAAAAAGAGGGTGAAACTAATGCGGCAATGGCAAGCAGAAGAATAAATCAACCTTGGAAACATCAGCAAAATTATGTTCAACAACAAGGTTACCCTGTTCAATTTGCTCAACAACCATATGTTGCTGCTGTCACACCTGCTTTCAACCAACAAGCTCCTGCTTATCAGCCTGTGCAACCGATTCATGTTTATCAACCTCTGGTCTATCAAAAACCTCCTAGTTATCAGCCTGTGCAACCGATTCATGTTTATCAACCTCTGGTCTATCAAAAACCTCCTAGTTATCAGCCTGTACAAGCTTCAACCAACTATTTACGAGCGCCCAACGCTCCTTCCTATCAGCAACCAAAGAATCATGCACCTCGCCAGAATGTTCCTAACAGGAGACGGTACAAGCCATGTCCTCCTATTCCGATGACTTACACCAAGTTGTACCCATCATTAGTGCAACAAGGTCTGATAACTACAAGAGCTTTGGGTCCACCTCCTAATCTGCTGCCAGCTAATTACAACCCTAACGCCCATTGTTTATTTCATGAGGGTGCACCTGACCATGATCTGGAAAGTTGTTATGCTCTCAAACATCTTGTAAGAGAATTAATGGAAAATAAGATCCTGTCTTTTGATGATCCTCAGCCCAATGTCAAGAGCAACCCTTTGCCTAACCATGGGTCTGCTAATGTTGTTGATGAGATATCTGATGAGATCTTAATTCTTGATGTTTCCCATATTAAGACTCCTCTCGAGTCTTCCATTCGAAGTTGTTCGAAGCTAGTTTAGTGACTGCTTGCCACAATGATTGTACAGTTTGTGATGTCAGTATCCAGGGTTGTATGTTGGTTCAGAATGACATTTAAAGATTGACCAATGATGGTTTCTTACAAGTGGTTAGTAAAGTGAAGAAGGATGAAGTTGTTGTGATTGAACCCGTCTTCAACTTGCCAGAACCAGGTGTTAAAGGGCCAGTTTTCAATTTGCCAAAATCAAGTTCTGTAGTGCATGTGTTCAAAATGCCAGAATCTGTTGTTGCTTCTGCAGTCAATCAACTAAAGCCATTGATCATTCAGAAGCCTAGTCCATTTCATTTCAGTGACTCTAAAGTTGTACCTTGGAAGTATGATGTGACCATGATTGACAAAGAATTTGGGAAGGTTATTCCGAGGGAAGAATTGAAGATTGTTAGTGAAGATGTGACCAATATAGCTAGGGAAATCAAGATGACACGAAGTGGTCGTATTTATACTTCCCGTTTCAATGAGGCTCTGCCTAAGGAAACTGTTACCTCTGCGCCTACTAAGGATAAAGGGAAAGAAGTGGTTATAAATGATGAAGATGCTGAGTTCCTGAGGATCATCAAAAAGAGTGATTATAAAATCATTAATCAGCTTCACCAGACTCCTTCCAAAATCTCAATCTTATCTTTGTTGATGAATTCACCTACTCATAGAACTGCGTTGCAAAAATTGTTGGCTCAAGCTCATGTTGCCCATGACATTACTACCGGTCAATTTGACAGTATGGTAGCTAATATTACTACCTCTAATACTCTTAGCTTTAGTAACGAGGAGTTACCAAGGGAAGGTCAGAATCATAACCGTGCTTTACATGTGTCCGTGAAATGTCAAGAAGATAATTTATCAAGGGTGCTTGTGGAGACCGGTTCTTCTTTGAATGTTTTACCTAAGAGGGTTCTTACCAAGTTGGCTTATAAAGAGACTGAAATGAAGCCTACCTCACTAATAGTCAAAGCTTTTGATGGTTCTCGCAGAACTGTAATTGGAGAAGTTGAGCTACTGATCTTGATTGGTCTGCATATTTTCAACATCACATTCCAAGTACTGGACATAAATCCTAACTACAACTGTTTACTTGGAAGGCCATGGATTCATACTGTCGGGGCTGTAACCTCAACATTACATCAGAAGATGAAGTTTATGGTTGATGATAAGCTGGTAATTATACATGGTGAAGAGGATTTGATGGTCAGTAACCTGTCTTGTTTCTGTTACATAGAAGTCGATGAAGACACTTTGGAAACTTCTTTTCAAGCACTTGAAATTGCCAACATTGTCCTATTGGAAGTCGAAGAAACAGTGGGCAAGAGTAATCCATCTTTGGCATCTTTCAAGAGCAACAAATCAACAATCGAGGGAGGCGTACCTGAAGGTTGAGGATAAGTGAAAGATATCAAGACCAAGATGAATCGCCACGGGTTGGGTTACAAAACAACTCATGCACAAAGCTTCTACAACTGCCAAAGGTCGTCCGAAGACTGTCCAGGAAGTGTTTGTCAGCAGAGGTTTCCAAATCAATGTCGTCGAAGACGACAACAAAGATGAATACTTGAGCAACTTAGTATTCAAGTGCGATGCAGCTTTGAGCAACTAGGAAGCAATATAGATCCCCGTGATTTTTCCTTTGTCAAAGTAATTTAATGCTTTTTACTTGCTGTTTTCAAAAATTCCATAGTTATGCCCAAGGCTACTGGATTATTTTGTAGGCCCGCCTTTTCACTTTTAAATGATTATCAAATAAATGCGTTTTGTTAAATTCATATTTGTTTCATTTATCGTTTTTGTTTTGTTTTTACCATTAAAAGAAATTGGCAATATTTTTCAAAACAAAAACATTTTCTTTCTCTGGCATTTTCTTTGAGCATTTAATAAAATAAGCCTTCCAAACACGCAGAACTATCCCAAACCTTGTTGAATTCAATGACCCTGCTTTAACTTCTAACTTTGATTTTCCCATTTATCAAGTTGAAGATAATGGTGAGGAAGATTTTGAAGTCCCCAATGAACTGGCAAAATTGGTCGAGTACGAATACACTGAGTTTCAACCGCACAAAGAGCAAGTAGATTTGATTAACCCAAGTCAAATGGTTGAAGAAGAAACTGATGACAAGCCTTGGTTCAATGACATTAAGAATTATCTGCTAAAGCAAGAGTATCCAGCCGATGCTACTAATCTTGACAAAAAGACTCTGAGAAGATTAGCATCTAAGTTCTTCCTCAGTAATGACGTGTTATACAAAAGAAACCACGACATGGTTCTGCTTAGATGTGTTGACAGACGTGAAGCAGACATGTTACTTCAGGAAATTCATGAAGGGACCTTTGGAACTCATGCCAACGGTTATGCTATGTCTAAGAAGATTCTGAGAGCTGGGTATTACTGGTTAACCATGGAATCTGATTGCATCCAATATGCCAGAAAATGCAATAAGTGCCAAATTTATGCTGACAAGGTGCACGTGCCTCCAATGATGTTGAATGTTTTATCATCATCGTGACCTTTCTCAACGTGGGGCATTGACATGATTGGGGAAATAAAACCTAAAGCTTCCAACGATCACTGATTCATCTTAGTTGTTATTGACTACTTCACAAAATGGGTAGAAGCTACTTTTTATGCCAATGTAACCAAGCAAGTGATTGCTCGCTTCATCAAGAAAGAGATTATCTGTCGTTATGGAATTCCAGGTCGGATCATAACAGATAATGGGACCAACTTGAACAATAGAACCATGAAAGTGTTGTGTGAAAGTTTCAATCATTTTAATTAGGAATATTAATTAATTAATTAATTAATTAGAATATAATTTTTTTAATTAGGAATAGGATTTGATTTTTTTAATTATTAATCAAATTTGAATTTAATTTAGAAAATAGAGTTAATTTTTAATTAATTAGAATTAGTTAGAATAGAAAATAGGTTTTAATTGGATTTCTTATTCAGAAAAATTAAAAATTAAAAAAAAAGAATTGGAATTGGACCAGCCCATCACTGAGCCCATTAGGAGAAGGTTGAGAGCGGTATAAGAGAGAGGACAGTATCAGAGAAAAAACAAAAACAACCCTAGCCGCTAAAATTAATATTCCCTTCTTCTTCCAGCCACCCACTAATCTTCCTCTTCTACATCTTATTCAATACTTAAAACTCACATAACCTTCACATTGAAACTTCGACATAACCAGCAGTGGCAAGATCAACAATCAACATCCGAAATGCGTAACGACACCACACAACGACGTAGTTCAATTCACTTCAGCTTCTCCCTCAAACTGCGACCCAGATCCATTGGAGTGAAGGCACGACAACTGCAAATTCCTTCAGTCTTCTAATTGTCGGAGTCGTGCTCAAAAGTTGTTAAATGCAAGCTCGAGGTACCCATTTTGTTTTGTAATCTTCAAATTTTTCACGAATTGTTTCAACTGCTGTGAACCGTTAGCCACTGATGGAGGTTGTTCCGATTACATATTCTTTTGTGTCGGAGTGTGCTTTGACTGAATTCTGGATTTGTGGTGGTATGGTAATAACCACATAGATAATCATAAACTGTCATGCTTCGTTGATTGTTTCCTGCTATGACATCTATTTAGGTTTCAATTCTAGTGCATTTCATATTCGATGTGCTTCGATTGCAAACTGTTTTGATTCTATTGCAGCCAAGTAACTATGTTAGTAGTCATTGATTGCTCTGTTTTGTATTGTGTTGTTGCTTTTGATTCATACTTGAGCTTCTATTTTATGTTTAAATTGGTTGTAACCAAGATTTTTGATCTCATTTTCATTGCTTGATGGCTGTTGTTGCTTATTGTTGGCTTATAATCTATTTTGTGTTGCGAGTCGACTTTAAGTGGTATATTATATCAATTATCGTTCGTTATATAAAGCTTGTTTCGGTTTGTTGTACTAGATTTGTGATGCGGTTTCATTGCAATTTTCTTTGAACACTCGTTTAGTATGAACTGTAGTTCTGATCCTTTTATGATGCATTGATGGTTGGAGTAGTACATATTTTTTTTCTTTCATTAAGTTACTGGTTTGAATTTCTTTTAGAAATAACCTCAATGTTGCTTTCATCTTTGTTATATAATATTACTTTGTGCAATGAAGAGATAGCCATATGTAGCTATAGATTTGTAGAAGTGTATCGGTGATAACATATACCGTTTCATTGTGTAAGGGTTTATCACGCTAGTTTTTTTTTCATTTTCATTTTTCTGTTACTGCTTGCATTTGCTCTTTATTAGTTTTTCTGTTTATATTTAATTGTCTGGTTTGCATTTTTCTATGAGATCTCTATTTCCTCTAATTCTTTAGATAAAGTCTATTATTGCTAGTTTATTAAAGAGATAAAATTGATATGTTATATTTAACTCAGTACATTTATAGTAAATGAAGTAAAAAGAATATATATTTTTTTGGATGTTCATTTTGTTCATTTTTTCTCTTTCATTTTTTTTTTATGAATAATCTTTAAAAAAAGTCAAAATATAATTAAAGTAATAATAAAAGGCCATAAGACAAGAGATTTCACGTTTTAGCTAATAAGTTTAATTAGTCTCAATTTCAATGTTGGACTTTATCTTAGTTGATCTTTGTAAATAAATTTGTCTATGCAAATATTGTTTTGAGTTGCTACTATTTTTATTGATTGTATTATGTTATAAATTAAATTTAAATTCATGGCTTCGACAATTCCATGTAATTATACCGTCAAATTTTCTTAAACATTAAATTGAAATTTCGCTGCGTTATGACCATGCGTACGACACTTCAATCACTTGGTCGTCATGTATAAATCGGCTTTGAATGATAAGCTCGATTCGATTTATTCTATGTGCTCAATCTCGTTTTGTACTATCCCCATTCGATAAAGATGTACCCCCACTCCCAAAATGTAATATTTTTATCGCTTTCGTATTGTTTATGCTTTAATACTGTCAAATCATTTTCAAAATAAATTCTCGATTTATCGAGCCATTTTCTACCCTTGTAAGTCGAGTGTTTTTAAAGCCTCGCCATCAACCTTTTGGTCACAATACACAACATTTTAAAGCTTAACTGGGCTTTCTTACAGTGATACCTATTTGATCAATTATTTCTAGTTGGTCACTTAGAAGACTAGCCCACTTTGCTAGTGTACACGTTAAAACTCAATTTCAAACCTTGATTCACATCAAGCATTTTCTCCAAATAAAATTAAAACACTTAACAATTACTTAAACACAATTTCAATAAAAGATGAAAAAGAGAGAGTTCCAAGTCTTTGGTTCTCTCTCCCAATTGTCTGGGTCCGAGAAGTCTTTCTTAAGCTCGAACAATTGTTTTCTAAAACGATAAACTTATTCAAGTCTATTTTTCTAAACACTTAGGATGAAAAAGAGAGAGCTCCAAGTCTTTGGTTCACTCTCCCGATTACTTAAGGTCCAAGAAGTCTTTCTTGAGCTTTGAGTAATTGTCATCCGATTAATACATTCTAATATTATTAAACATCTTTCATAATATTAGATGAGAAAAGGAGAGAGTTCCAAGTCTTTGGTTCACTCTTCTGATTATTTGAGGTCCGAGAAGTCTTTCTTAAGCTTCGAGTAATCCTCATCTGTTAAAATACTTTAATCACATCCTATCTTTTAAATATCATTCAGACAACTCCTTTTGCAATGAAAAAGAGAGTGTTCCAAGTCTTTGGTTCGCTTTCCCGATTACTTGAGGTCCGAGAAGTCTTTCTTAAGCTTCAAGTAATCGTTATTCGTTCAACTTATTCAAACCATACTCCATTCTATCCTCTCGCATTTGAGGTTGAAAAAAGAGAGAGCTCCAAGTCTTTGGTTCACTCTCCCGATTACTGAGGTCTGAGAAGTCTTTCTTAAGCTTCAGGTAATCGTCACCTCTAGCTAAACATATGATACATCTAACCAAATACCTCGCCCCGTGTGACCACAATCCTAAAACCTATTCAAATCTACCCTTTTTTCAAAACCAAAATACTTAACCAATCAAACTTTACTCGCCCTCGTGCGATCCACAACTCATACACCTTTTTCAAAGAACATTATTTAGTTCATTCTTCCGCGCATAACAAACTTGTGCTTCAGCCTCCCCTAGCGAGCAGACAAGCCAATGTTTAGCAGTTGGAATGCGACCTAAACTCTCGTTCAACTCATACCCACCTTTTACCAAGAACATTGTTTAGTCCCTTCTTCCGCGCATAACAAACTCGTGCTTCAGCCTCCCCTAGCGAGCAGACAAGCCAACGTTTAGCAGTTAGAATGCGACCTAAACTCTCGTTCATTCCAAACACAAACCTTTTAGCAAACCGTTGGCCGAACTACGGCTGCTCTGATTCTTCATTCTTCTTTAAATGTAAGATACATAGGCACAAGATTGCGATGATCTTGGCGAGCACAATCCCCTCTTTTTCCCGTAGTCCCACGAACTACGAATGCTCTGATTTTCCACTTCTTACAAGTGAAGATACGTAGGCACAAGGGCCCCAATCCTTGGCAAGCACCCTATCTTAACCATCCCATTTCCCCTTTAGCAAGCAATTCCTTAGAAGATAAACAAGTGTATCCACTTTCTCTCACGAATCGAATCGAGAGGTTCCCGTTGAGTACAACGGACATGAGGGGTGCTAATACCTTCCCCTCATGTAACCGACTCCCGAACCTATAATATTTGTTGCGATGACCATGTTCTTATCCATTTAAAGGTTTTATCGATATTTTCCTATTCCACCCTTGGAATGAATAAAGTTCGGTGGCGACTCTGTTTCGAACAGTATTTTCCGCGTCCATCGCGAGGATCGTATTTTTCGAGGTACGACAGATGGCGACTCTGCTGGGGACATGCATAGCCTTATGCTAGAGAGAGTCAAGCCTAACTTGACTCGATTTGCAAGAGTTGGATCCGCTTGTTTGTGAATCTTCTTCTATCTGTTTGCTCGTTGTTGCGGTGGAAATAGGATCACAAACTATTAATGAGTTTGAATCGCAATTCAATTCACAACCGCTCTTTGATTTATCCGAAGGAAAAGGTCAAAAGAGGGAAAACCTATTTTGCATCGTAAACACAATGCGGGGAGATTCTAGGGTTCGGGGGTTGGTTAAATTTAGGGAAGGTATTAGCACCCTAAACTTCTGTAGTACTCTACAGGAACCTTTTGTTCAGATGTTTACTATTTGTTTTATTTATTTGCTTAAGGTATATGTACAAAGGATTAAAAGTGAGAAAGGAGACCTAAGGGGTTAATTCTAAGTTTACTCGGCAAGACATCGCATCTTGTGCCTACGTATCCTTACGGGAGTGGAATCAGAGTAATCGTAGTTCCCCTCAAAAGGGAGGTTAGAAACGTCTTGACTGTGGCCAAGGTTTCAAGGGGAATAAACGCATCTTAAGGACACGCTTACGTGGAGTGTAGAAACTCCAAATCTCTACGTTGAATTGTTAAGTTGTAATTAGGGTTAAATTAGGGATTCCACGGCGGGAAACCCTAAAATGAGCACGGCGGCTCTTTGACCTAATGCTAGGGGTAAAATTGTAATTTTGCCTGCGGCGAGACATTTGTGAAAATTAGGGTTTGTAGTTGTAAGGGTTGAAGGTGAGGACTATTGACACGGCGACCAAAAGCTAGACCTAATTCCTTCGGAGGAGTGAGATTATTGTGACAGAAATATTGGTGAATGTGTGAGAAATTAATCATACGAGCAGGGAGATGATGACAGAAATTAAAGATCATACACGCAGAAAATAAAAGGGCAGAAATTAAAACGCGATTGTTAGATTCGCGGTGTTACATATGAGAAGCAGTTACAATATAGTTATGAATTTTAAATAAACCAAACACGCCGTAAGAGCTGCAAATGATGAACACTGTCAATAAGCAAGATTAAACGGCAATTGGACACGTCAGGAGAAAAAGTGTAATATTGAAGACTTTTGTTATCTTGAAAGGAATGTTAAATGAATCTATATAAAAAAATGAGTAATGTTAAAAGAAAATATTAATTTTAATCTTGAAAAAGGATTTTAACTTAGATATTTTTAAAAAGATTTTTTTATTGAAAAAGTTTTTTATTTATTATATGGAAAGAAGTTTTTTTATTCTATTTTCCTATAAAAAGGTTTTTTTAAAAAATTTTATTTAATACTTACACAAAAAGGTTTTTTTTTTAAAAACAGTTAAATTATATAAAAAGTAAAATGTAAAAAATCAATTTAAAAACATAAAAAACAATTTTTAAAAAAACAAAACAAAATAAAAAAAGGGGTTGGGCCGGTCATCACACCCGGACCCAACCCGGTTGGTTAGTAAAGAGGCCAGACATCAACTAGGGTTTCAAAACCCTCAACTCTTTCCGCGGCGCCATTTTTTCTTTCCCTTGTCGTCCCTTATTCTCCGACGTTCACCTATGACCTTTTCCTCGTCATCTCTGTGTTAAAGAATCCTGAAATTGAATGAAACAATTGTTAGGAGCAAAGAATATCCGGTGTTCCTCGCTTACATCTCCTTGACGACACACCGATGATGAAGCAACAAGATCTGGAGATTGATTGCCCGTCACCAGACGGAGGCGGTCTTTTCGGCGATGAAATTGCGTTCCTGAGGCTTCGTCAGTCGGGTTGATGCTTTACTTGCTCAAGAAACGGCGCCGGTAGTTATGGACCTTTAGGGTTTCGTTCGTATTCCTTCGTGGCCGTCCGCTTGCGATCTCCGTTAGGGTTTGTGATCGTGGTTCCTCTCTCTCTCTCGCGGCTACCCGTTAGGGTTTTTACCATGGTGAGATTGTTCCCTTCTTATACTCTCTGACTCTCTCCTTTTTGGGCCTTTGATGTTGGATTTGCGTTATTGCCTTATGATTTCGTGTTGATTTTATCTGATTTGATTTTATCTGTGCTTTGTTCGTTCTTTCAGATATTGATTGGATGTTCCAATTGGATGTTTTCTGATACGATTTGGATCTTGTTTCCTCTTTTAGAACCTGATTGGGGTTTTTGATTCCCAGCTGACATGATTTCTGATTTGATTCGAAGCTTTCTATTTCCAGAGTTCCTTGATTGAACGTTACTTGCCCCTACTGATTGGTTTTGATTGATTCGTTTTATATCGTGAATTTGTTTGATTTCATCTGAACTGATTCGTTTTCGATTTGGCAATTTTTGATGCAGTTAGCTTTTCCTCTTCTTCTTTCAGAGAGGGCCGATACCACGGCTTTGGTCGAGTCAGAATTGCCGGGAAAGGTATACGGCGGTGATGACAGCATTGTCTGAGCCTGATGAGGGAACCTCTTTGATGAGGCCTCGGTTGCCTTCGAGATTGGTTGGTTTCGATGCTTGGTTGCTTTTGACAGTGCTGTGTTCTTTTGAACAGGGTTTCCGGGCTTGTGAACTGATATGGTTTTGTGACCTGTTTTATTTCTGAACTGATATGCTTGGACACGAGTTTTGTCTTGTGATAACCTAACCTGTTTCAACTCTTAATCCTCAGGTCCGCTGCTTGTACCCAACTGCGACGTTTAAACTTTCTGTTTCTTGATTCTTAGGGCAATGATGCTCTGACTGAGCCCTTCGGAGAAGACGCTATGATCTCATGTTTGTTGCTCGTGTTGTGAGCAGAATGGCATCTGGTTGTTGGTTTGTCATGATGACTTGCCATCGTTGATTGCTTTTTCTGGTATGATTTTATGCTGTGATTTGGCTGTTTGCATTCTGAACTGATGTGATTGCTTCGTGATAGTCTGATTTCGAACTCGCTGCTAAACCATGTTTGATGCTGTTGTGTTTTTGGATCCTGTTGGGTACTTTCTGTTATGGCAGATTTGTAGGATGTTTTCTTCTGGCTCTTGCGCATGAACTTGCATTCTGATACGTTGTTTTGATGCCATTCAGTGCATTTTGGTCTGTTTGGACTTGGTTTTCATGACCTCACCTATATGGTTCAGAATTGATGCTGCTCATGAATTGTTTAGGTTTTGAGTTCTGAATTCTGAATCTGATACTGATGCGGTTGTGGATTTTCAGGTGTTGGAGATTTCGGAAACAAAATGATTCAGACCTGCCGGCATCCGGGTCTGAATCCATATTGACCATGTGGCCTTATTCTCGTATCAGTTTGGAAATCCAATCGCGGCAAAACGAATCAGTCCCGCTTATTTTATCACTTCTATCTCTCGGATGTCCCGTAACGATAAGAACAGGTGTTACCTGATCTGACGCCAACGGCGCGGATCGGTAACGGGGGTAGGACGCAGCTTCGGTTGTGCCACTCCCGGCACTCGATGATGACACTGTTCTGAGAGTGTCGAAAATAATTTCTAACTTCTTCTATCATGTTTGTTCTGTTTTGATGTGCAGGTGAATCGGAGATTTTGCGGAGAAGCTCAAAGGACATCTTAGAAATTATTAGGACTTAGGATTTAGGATATGCCATCTTTATTTCTCTGTAACTTGTAATAAAAAAAAATATTATGAAATAATTCAATAATACATTTTTTATCCAAATTATTTCCCTTTTATAAATCATGATGAAATATTATTCAAATTTCTATCCAAATTCTCTTTACAAATAATAATAAAATATTATGAATGAACTTCACATATTTATTAAAATCATTTTCCTATTTCCTTTCCATGATTTAATTCGCCAACATCTCAACATCCGATTAAATCTTATCAGACAAATATCCTTGAATTAATTCGATCCAAATCTTAATAACTTCAACACGAATAAGCTCCATCAATCAGTAGAAGTTTTCACTGTTGTCCCTCTAAAGATGAACTGGAAGATAGAAGAATGATTTTTTTGTTAAACCCCGTTCCACAAATCAGATCTTCCAAACCAAATTGATATCAAACCCACGTAAATAAACGCCTCAGGAGTAAAACCTCATTAGGTCCCAAAATTACGGATTATGCTTCAAAATGACCAAAACGCCCCTGGGGTATTTCCTGCAAAACAAACACCTTCAGGACTTGTTAGTGGTTAGCAAATGCACATATGAGATGCTATGCGAAATGACTGAATAAAATATAAGGGTAAAATTTGGGGTATTACAGTTGCCCCTATTTAAATAGCTACACCGGACGATTTGAGTGACAGAGACTCGAGGAATCGTGGTGGAGAAATTTAAATATAGATAACCGAAAATTTTGCCCTTATATGCGACGATATACAATGCTATGGACAAAGCGGGAACAACTTAATGCAGATGATGCCATGAATATGATATGATGCGTATGCTGGAATGATGAATGCGAAAATGATGACGAATACGACGACACAGGGACAGACGCTACGAGAAGAATACACTGGGAAAACGACGCGCTGAGACACAGTACAACACTGGGGACTTCTAAAAATGATGGTCAACCGGTGTAAACACGACCAATTGTCTTTTTAAGAAAACGAGATTCTCAACTGGAGATGGTACCTATGAGACGACCTCCACTGGGGAATCTAAAAATAAAACTGGATCACGTACGATTGCAAGATCGATTACAGAATGCTGGAGCATTGAGCAAAGAATAACATCCAAGCTTCTGTAAACTATCTCTCGTGACAGGATCAAACGGACTTTTCGGGAATCCGTAAATATACAGGGTAAAGACCGGCTGTATGCCAAAATAAATGGACTTTAATGGGAAATGCCCTGATAAGCTTCTCGAGGGAGAACTGTCACTTATCGTTGGAAGGGACTTATGTGCCAAAATGGATAAGCACTCAAATAAAGAGGCTGCTGCTTATCTGATAAATAAATCTTCTCGCATTTAAGGTCGGCGCCTGGAATACGATTCTGATTCTTCTCTTACTGAAGGATAAATAAATTTCTTCATGCTTCAAGATCGTGCTCTCCTGAACATGAAAAAGGGTAAACTGAACTTCCTCATACTTCAGAATCGTGCTCTCCTGAATATGATTCGGCTCTTTTGGGTAAATGAAATTCTTCATACTTCAGAATCGTGCTCTCCTGAATATGAAAAGGGCTAACTGAACTTCCTCATACTTCAGAATCGTGCTCTCCTGAATATGATTCGGCTCTTTCTTGTAAATGAAATTCTTCATACTTCAGAATCGTGCTCTCCTGAATATGAAAAGGGTGAACTGAACTTCCTCATACTTCAGAATCGTGCTCTCCTGAATATGATTCGGCTCTTTCTTGTAAATGAAATTCTTCATACTTCAGAATCGTGCTCTCCTGAATATGAAAAGGGTGAACTGAACTTCCTCATACTTCAGAATCGTGCTCTCCTGAATATGATTCGGCTCTTTCTTGTAAATGAAATTCTTCATACTTCAGAATCGTGCTCTCCTGAATATGAAAAGGGTGAACTGAACTTCCTCATACTTCAGAATCGTGCTCTCCTGAATATGATTCCACTCCTTCTTTTACTAAAGGGTAAATGAACTTCTTCATAATTCAGAATCGTGCTCTCCTGAATATGATTCCGCTCAAACCTCCCCGTATTTCAAGATCGTGCTCTCCTGAATACGATTTGGTTCAAACCTCCCATACTTCAAGACGACCGGTAAATGGAAGCCCAACTGCTCCATGGAGATGGCCATTTGCTGCGAGTCATAACGAAGATAGGATCGGTTTCTTAGGTGAGAAATGTTGTATACCAATGTTGTAAGATGTAAAGTGTTGTACAGATGTTGTAACATGTAGGATTGTAAAGTGTTGTACTGATAGATTTTCCAGGCGTGAACTGGCGTGTATCTGTAAAGGATTGTAGTTGATTTTCTTGAAAGATAGTGCGAAATAAATGCACGTCCGGGTACAGTGATAAACTTCTCAAGCGAGATAGTCGCGTATCTGTCATGGTATGGTGAAAACCTTTAGATGGTGCAAAATAAATGCACGTCCGGTTGGGCTTGACTACCGACATGACTGAGATTCAATCTAGGATCGAGCTAGAAAGAAGACTGGTAATCAAGACTCCATCGAGGGAATGATCTCGGAGGGTAAATATCTTATCCTGGTGAGGAAAGATAACTGAAGTAACCGTCATCCACGAGGATCGAGCTCTGTGGGGAAACTGGAAACACATATGTATTTTATGCTTAGGGCTGACAATCTATTTGGAGAGAATGGACAAACCCCAGTTACTCGGCGGTAACGACCAATGATGGAGACAGAATGAACCTGTGCATGTTAACGCGTATGTTAATGAATATGTTAATATGAATGTATGTTAATGTCTATGTAGTTAAATATGCAAGATGTTATGAAATGAGTATGCCATGAGTATGTAATGAGTATGTAATGAATATGTAATGAATATGTAATGAAATAGGCATGTGATGCTTATGCCCTTGCGTATGCTGACGAAACAGACTAGAGACGGGACGAGAGATGAAATAAACATCTCGACGGAAATACCTTGCGTTCTCTGCAACCAATACGTCAATCATGGGTAAGGAAGATCAATGGTAGAACCAAATCTGGTTTTAAAGTTCTGAATTCTCTGGGGAGAGGGTAATCTGCTTAGGTGTACAGTATCACGTATTCACATGGGGAGAAGAAAACCTGAGGGACACTTTTGAGTTACCCAAGAAAAAGTTGTCAGCTTATAGTCTCTCTGGGGACTATGATGAGGCAATAGTTTAGGAGCCTGTTGCAACACTGAGATTTACTAGGGGATGAAAGCCGCTGTGAGTAAAATCCATCGGGTGCATGAAGAAAAGTTGTGAAACCACATGGTCTTGATCTTGAAGGACCTTATAGTAGTCGCCATTTGTTTCCTTTAAAAACATGGTGCCCCAGGATACTTGCGTTGCGAGGTAGGGTCATCTCAAGAGGATTTTATAGAGAACACCGAGTCCGGTTGCCCCATTGTTCTCAAACTCTTTGAGAGATTTGTCAGGTCTCGACGTAACTGGCACAAATTAATCGTGTTACGACGAAATCTTTGGGAAATAGCTCTTAAGAATGTCAGACTCGCGTTGGTAAGCGAATTGGGAAACTGCCTGCCCCTGTTCAGCAGGATCTTCAAGTTCCACGGGTTATGTTCATATGTAAATCTCTAAGATATCAAGCAAAGTTGTCATGCCTGAAATGCCTATCCTGAGCTTGTCAATGTACACATATATTTGTCTTGAATTTTTGTTTTGAAAAAAAGATATCGCAACAACTTGTGACCGAAATCACTAGTCAGGATATAAGTTTTAATTATAATGCCAACATGAATTTTTTCTGAGCATAGCTCGTAGGAGTCAGGAAACGTGATCTTGTCAAGTATGCTTTCAACCGAAGTCCTACTTCAATTAGGTCTTTTAAAGGTTGTATCGTGGCTCGGTTCACGGTTTAAGAAACAAAGGATAAAGGCTCAAAGTTATATTTGTACCCTCCCATTCTTCGTGATGTTCTCCAATCCTAATTCAGTTAACCGGATACGAACGCTCATATCTCAAGCGGATTTGCTATGGTCGAGAACTTATCAAGGCTTTGGACATGGCAGTCACTCACCTATTTCTTTTGGCAATTGGTCACACGACCTTGTTCTTTATAGGGGTTCTAAAAACTACTGGTTTGTTGTTCTTATTCCCTAACTTTTGCCTGGACAACGTCTTTTGATTTGACTTTGGAGTCCAGCGGGATGCCCCAGTTTTGCCTAAGTCTCCTTCATAGGTTTTGACTTAGCGGGCTTTTATTATTTTTTTGAATATTCTTTTATGCACAAGTCGTGTAAATCTTTCGAAAGGCTCGTGACTGCCCCACTCCTTAGGTAACCGAGGGATAGCCATTGTATTGGACTTCTTAAGATGCTAAGGATAAATTCTCGAAGGTTGGCTCTTCCTTTTTAAGAGTCTAAGCGCTCGATCGGTTTAACTGAAACCTACCCTGCCCCAGGTTAGGATGAAGGTTCTTAAAAAGAAAGAAAAACTCCTACTTCAAGGCTCAAAGGGTTGACTAGGGATTAACATCCTTATATCTCCAGTGTTTGGGATTTGAAACAATGCCTTACATCATCAGCGGGTTTCAATCGAAAGCATACGACAAGAAATCTGACGTTTTAGGTTCGTCATCCTCCCCCCAATTCTCCATCAGAACAAGAGATCGGGTAAAGTTGGCATTATAATTTAAAAATGTATTTTGAATGAGTGAAACGAATGGATTTATTCAAGACAAACATATGCGTTGCATTAATTAATCAAAGATAAACAAATTCGTACATGCTAAATATGCTTAATCAAAGAGAAATACATATAAACAAATGAACTGTCGGAAAAATCCTTCTAAATGTTTATGAAATCTTGCATTCAAACGTAACAGTTTCCTTTGGCGGAGCCTCAATGGAAAGGACGTCTGGCTTATGATCACTGTGAGTCATCATGGTTTGCCCCAGTTACGCTGGTCACATCTTCAACAGTTTTCAGTCGTTGCTTCAAAATAACTTTCCCAGATTCTTTGTTGATCCCGGTCATATCATCTTGAGGATTGCTGAAATGAAGCGAGCCAGACCTTTGAATCATTACTGGATTCGGCTGATTTGCCACAGGAGTAGCATGCTTTGCAGAATTCGAACCCGACAAGTGAGGGACCCCGAGAGGAGTCTCGATCTTCATCTGAGCATCGCTAAAAGACAACTTCTTCGCTTCTAGCAAATCTCTGACAACTTTCTTAAGAGCATAGCAATTCTCTAGATCATGGCCGGGCGCACCCTCATGAAATAAACAATGAGCGGTAGCGTTGTAACTTGCAGGTAATGGATTAGGTGGAGGACCCAAAGCACGGGTGGTAATCAGACCTTGTTGTACCAAATGGGGGTATAACTCAGTGAAAGTCATCGGAATTGGAGGACAAGGCTTATACTGACTCTTACGGGGATAAGGAGCGTTGGGCACTCGTTGACTGTCGACAGGAACTTGCATAGGCGAATAACCGGAAGGTTGTTGATAAATCGGTGCTTGATATACCGGAGCTGATTGCACAGGCTGGTATGTAGGAAACTGCTGATCGAAAGGAGGTGCAACAGTAGCTACATAGGGTTGTTGAACATATAGAAACGGATAACCTTGAACATAACTCTGCTGATATTGTAAAGGTTGAGGAGTAGCCTTTTTGCGGTTCTTTGAACGTGTAGGTCCTTTACCATGGTCGGAGTTAGAAGTTTTGCACTTTGGAGGGGTAGCTCGTCGAACTAGTCGAGCACTGGGAGGCACCAAACCGGATTGAAGACCGTGAGGAGGTACATTCTCGACAGTAACAGCTGGTTGAGGTTCCATAACGGTATTAGTCTTAGAAACAACAGTAGACTGAGCATCCACCTTCACACTAAGAGCTCGTAACATCTCCAAAATCTGCCCTACACTTCCTCGAAGATCTTCGAATTCATGGTTGACACGGTTGATCTCTTGGTTTTGATCTTCCATTCTTTTGAAGGGTCGTATTGATGCAGAGAACTCAGGGTGACAAAACTAGAGGGTGAGAGAACCGAGTATGAGAAATCGGGAGACACATGCAATGCAAAAGTATGATGCTAAAATGTGAATGCAAATGAAGATTTCATGGAATTCAAACATTTACGAATGTCGTGGGGTACCAAGGAAATCTTTTTCTTGTTTTTTCATTTTATTTTTTTATTTATGGTATCCCGCGATATCCATAAATGATATTTGAACTCCATGAAATACAATGCAATGAGATGCTTTATGGATGCAATGCATGAAAACACACAAAGTCCTAGGTTAAAGGAACGTGAGCGGAGTCAAGGTCTACCCATCCCAAAAGGAGTGTACTATAGGTTAGTTGTACCTGCCGAACAAGGTTCTACAAAGTGCCCAAAGTCATCAGCCCATCTTTCGGATATTATCAACCTTCCGACTGACTCGGGGGTGAATAATATTCTCAAGAGAACCTCTTTTGAGTGTAGTATCGCGTAGCAACCGTTGTAGGATTACTCCCACATAGCTCCCGCACTACGTCCTAAATAAGGCCAAGGTGGTGTTAAGGTACTACGGTCCTCAATATCACAGACTCCAATCGACCATGGAAAAAGTTTTCAACGATTACTCGTTCAACCGAACCATTTTCGAAAAGGTCTCAACTGAGCGGTGATTCTCGAATCAGCTTGGTCGGGATTCACTCCCTATAAGCCTCATCGAATATATCCCCATCCTATAATAGTGTCACTAGTCCGGGCGTAGGACTTATCTCACAGCACAAGGAACAGTCCCAAATCAGAGCACAAATATATACATGCAAATGAATAGTAAAACAAATAGCAATAAATACGAACAAATTAGGGATAACCCTCAAATGTTAAGACAGTCCCCAGTGAAGTCGCCATTTTCTGTTGCGGTGGAAATAGGATCACAAACTATTAATGAGTTTGAATCGCAATTCAATTCACAACCGCTCTTTGATTTATCCGAAGGAAAAGGTCAAAAGAGGGAAAACCTATGTTGCATCGTAAACACAATGCGGGGAGATTCTAGGGTTCGGGGGTTGGTTAAATTTAGGGAAGGTATTAGCACCCTAAACTTCTGTAGTACTCTACAGGAACCTTTTGTTCAGATGTTTACTATTTGCTTTATTTATTTGCTTAAGGTATATGTACAAAGGATTAAAAGTGAGAAAGGAGACCTAAGGGGTTAATTCTAAGTTTACTCGGCAAGACATCGCATCTTGTGCCTACGTATCCTTACGGGAGTGGAATCAGAGTAATCGTAGTTCCCCTCAAAAGGGAGGTTAGAAACGTCTTGATTGTGGCCAAGGTTTCAAGGGGAATAAACGCATCTTAAGGACACGCTTACGTGGAGTGTAGAAACTCCAAATCTCTACGTTGAATTGTTAAGTTGTAATTAGGGTTAAATTAGGGATTCCACGGCGGGAAACCCTAAAATGAGCGCGGCGGCTCTTTGACCTAATGCTAGGGGTAAAATTGTAATTTTGCCTGCGGCGAGACATTTGTGAAAATTAGGGTTTGTAGTTGTAAGGGTTGAAGGTGAGGACTATTGACACGGCGACCAAAAGCTAGACCTAATTCCTTCGGAGGAGTGAGATTATTGTGACAGAAATATTGGTGAATGTGTGAGAAATTAATCATACGAGCAGGGAGATGATGACAGAAATTAAAGATCATACACGCAGAAAATAAAAGGGCAGAAATTAAAACGCGATTGTTAGATTCGCGGTGTTACATATGAGAAGCAGTTACAATATAGTTATGAATTTTAAATAAACCAAACACGCCGTAAGAGCTGCAAATGATGAACACTGTCAATAAGCAAGATTAAACGGCAATTGGACACGTCAGGAGAAAAAGTGTAATATTGAAGACTTTTGTTATCTTGAAAGAAATGTTAAATGAATCTATATAAAAAAATGAGTAATGTTAAAAGAAAATATTAATTTTAATCTTGAAAAAGGATTTTAACTTAGATATTTTTAAAAAGATTTTTTATTGAAAAAGTTTTTTATTTATTATATGGAAAGAAGTTTTTTTATTCTATTTTCCTATAAAAAGGTTTTTTTAAAAAATTTTATTTAATACTTACACAAAAAGGTTTTTTTTTTTAAAAACAGTTAAATTATATAAAAAGTAAAATGTAAAAAATCAATTTAAAAACATAAAAAACAATTTTTAAAAAAACAAAACAAAATAAAAAAAGGGGTTGGGCCGGTCATCACACCCGGACCCAACCCGGTTGGTTAGTAAAGAGGCCAGACATCAACTAGGGTTTCAAAACCCTCAACTCTTTTCGCGGCGCCATTTTTTCTTTCCCTTGTCGTCCCTTATTCTCCGACGTTCACCTATGACCTTTTCCTCGTCATCTCTGTGTTAAAGAATCCTGAAATTGAATGAAACAATTGTTAGGAGCAAAGAATATCCGGTGTTCCTCGCTTACATCTCCTTGACGACACGCCGATGATGAAGCAACAAGATCTGGAGATTGATTGCCCGTCACCAGACGGAGGCGGTCTTTTCGGCGATGAAATTGCGTTCCTGAGGCTTCGTGAGTCGGGTTGATGCTTTACTTGCTCAAGAAACGGCGCCGGTAGTTATGGACCTTTAGGGTTTCGTTCGTATTCCTTCGTGGCCGTCCGCTTGCGATCTCCGTTAGGGTTTGTGATCGTGGTTCCTCTCTCTCTCTCGCGGCTACCCGTTAGGGTTTTTACCATGGTGAGATTGTTCCCTTCTTATACTCTCTGACTCTCTCCTTTTTGGGCCTTTGATGTTGGATTTGCGTTATTGCCTTATGATTTCGTGTTGATTTTATCTGATTTGATTTTATCTGTGCTTTGTTCGTTCTTTCAGATATTGATTGGATGTTCCAATTGGATGTTTTCTGATACGATTTGGATCTTGTTTCCTCTTTTAGAACCTGATTGGGGTTTTTGATTCCCAGCTGACATGATTTCTGATTTGATTCGAAGCTTTCTATTTCCAGAGTTCCTTGATTGAACGTTACTTGCCCCTACTGATTGGTTTTGATTGATTCGTTTTATATCGTGAATTTGTTTGATTTCATCTGAACTGATTCGTTTTCGATTTGGCAATTTTTGATGCAGTTAGCTTTTCCTCTTCTTCTTTCAGAGAGGGCTGATACCACGGCTTTGGTCGAGTCAGAATTGCCGGGAAAGGTATACGGCGGTGATGACAGCATTGTCTGAGCCTGATGAGGGAACCTCTTTGATGAGGCCTCGGTTGCCTTCGAGATTGGTTGGTTTCGATGCTTGGTTGCTTTTGACAGTGCTGTGTTCTTTTGAACAGGGTTTCCGGGCTTGTGAACTGATATGGTTTTGTGACCTGTTTTATTTCTGAACTGATATGCTTGGACACGAGTTTTGTCTTGTGATAACCTAACCTGTTTCAACTCTTAATCCTCAGGTCCGCTGCTTGTACCCAACTGCGACGTTTAAACTTTCTGTTTCTTGATTCTTAGGGCAATGATGCTCTGACTGAGCCCTTCGGAGAAGACGCTATGATCTCATGTTTGTTGCTCGTGTTGTGAGCAGAATGGCATCTGGTTGTTGGTTTGTCATGATGACTTGCCATCGTTGATTGCTTTTTCTGGTATGATTTTATGCTGTGATTTGGCTGTTTGCATTCTGAACTGATGTGATTGCTTCGTGATAGTCTGATTTCGAACTCGCTGCTAAACCATGTTTGATGCTGTTGTGTTTTTGGATCCTGTTGGGTACTTTCTGTTATGGCAGATTTGTAGGATGTTTTCTTCTGGCTCTTGCGCATGAACTTGCATTCTGATACGTTGTTTTGATGCCATTCAGTGCATTTTGGTCTGTTTGGACTTGGTTTTCATGACCTCACCTATATGGTTCAGAATTGATGCTGCTCATGAATTGTTTAGGTTTTGAGTTCTGAATTCTGAATCTGATACTGATGCGGTTGTGGATTTTCAGGTGTTGGAGATTTCGGAAACAAAATGATTCAGACCTGCCGGCATCCGGGTCTGAATCCATATTGACCATGTGGCCTTATTCTCGTATCAGTTTGGAAATCCAATCGCGGCAAAACGAATCAGTCCCGCTTCTTTTATCACTTCTATCTCTCGGATGTCCCGTAACGATAAGAACAGGTGTTACCTAATCTGACGCCAACGGCGCGGATCGGTAACGGGGGTAGGACGCAGCTTCGGTTGTGCCACTCCCGGCACTCGATGATGACACTGTTCTGAGAGTGTCGAAAATAATTTCTAACTTCTTCTATCATGTTTGTTCTGTTTTGATGTGCAGGTGAATCGGAGATTTTGCGGAGAAGCTCAAAGGACATCTTAGAAATTATTAGGACTTAGGATTTAGGATATGCCATCTTTATTTCTCTGTAACTTGTAATAAAAAAAAATATTATGAAATAATTCAATAATACATTTTTTATCCAAATTATTTCCCTTTTATAAATCATGATGAAATATTATTCAAATTTCTATCCAAATTCTCTTTACAAATAATAATAAAATATTATGAATGAACTTCACATATTTATTAAAATCATTTTCCTATTTCCTTTCCATGATTTAATTCGCCAACATCTCAACATCCGATTAAATCTTATCAGACAAATATCCTTGAATTAATTCGATCCAAATCTTAATAACTTCAACACGAATAAGCTCCATCAATCAGTAGAAGTTTTCACTGTTGTCCCTCTAAAGATGAACTGGAAGATAGAAGAATGATTTTTTTGTTAAACCCCGTTCCACAAATCAGATCTTCCAAACCAAATTGATATCAAACCCACGTAAATAAACGCCTCAGGAGTAAAACCTCATTAGGTCCCAAAATTACGGATTATGCTTCAAAATGACCAAAACGCCCCTGGGGTATTTCCTGCAAAACAAACACCTTCAGGACTTGTTAGTGGTTAGCAAATGCACATATGAGATGCTATGCGAAATGACTGAATAAAATATAAGGGTAAAATTTGGGGTATTACAGTTGCCCCTATTTAAATAGCTACACCGGACGATTTGAGTGACAGAGACTCGAGGAATCGTGGTGGAGAAATTTAAATATAGATAACCGAAAATTTTGCCCTTATATGCGACGATATACAATGCTATGGACAAAGCGGGAACAACTTAATGCAGATGATGCCATGAATATGATATGATGCGTATGCTGGAATGATGAATGCGAAAATGATGACGAATACGACGACACAGGGACAGACGCTACGAGAAGAATACACTGGGAAAACGACGCGCTGAGACACAGTACAACACTGGGGACTTCTAAAAATGATGGTCAACCGGTGTAAACACGACCAATTGTCTTTTTAAGAAAACGAGATTCTCAACTGGAGATGGTACCTATGAGACGACCTCCACTGGGGAATCTAAAAATAAAACTGGATCACGTACGATTGCAAGATCGATTACAGAATGCTGGAGCATTGAGCAAAGAATAACATCCAAGCTTCTGTAAACTATCTCTCGTGACAGGATCAAACGGACTTTTCGGGAATCCGTAAATATACAGGGTAAAGACCGGTTGTATGCCAAAATAAATGGACTTTAATGGGAAATGCCCTGATAAGCTTCTCGAGGGAGAACTGTCACTTATCGTTGGAAGGGACTTATGTGCCAAAATGGATAAGCACTCAAATAAAGAGGCTGCTGCTTATCTGATAAATAAATCTTCTTGCATTTAAGGTCGGCGCCTGGAATACGATTCTGATTCTTCTCTTACTGAAGGATAAATAAATTTCTTCATGCTTCAAGATCGTGCTCTCCTGAACATGAAAAAGGGTAAACTGAACTTCCTCATACTTCAGAATCGTGCTCTCCTGAATATGATTCGGCTCTTTTGGGTAAATGAAATTCTTCATACTTCAGAATCGTGCTCTCCTGAATATGAAAAGGGCTAACTGAACTTCCTCATACTTCAGAATCGTGCTCTCCTGAATATGATTCGGCTCTTTCTTGTAAATGAAATTCTTCATACTTCAGAATCGTGCTCTCCTGAATATGAAAAGGGTGAACTGAACTTCCTCATACTTCAGAATCGTGCTCTCCTGAATATGATTCGGCTCTTTCTTGTAAATGAAATTCTTCATACTTCAGAATCGTGCTCTCCTGAATATGAAAAGGGTGAACTGAACTTCCTCATACTTCAGAATCGTGCTCTCCTGAATATGATTCGGCTCTTTCTTGTAAATGAAATTCTTCATACTTCAGAATCGTGCTCTCCTGAATATGAAAAGGGTGAACTGAACTTCCTCATACTTCAGAATCGTGCTCTCCTGAATATGATTCCGCTCCTTCTTTTACTAAAGGGTAAATGAACTTCTTCATAATTCAGAATCGTGCTCTCCTGAATATGATTCCGCTCAAACCTCCCCGTATTTCAAGATCGTGCTCTCCTGAATACGATTTGGTTCAAACCTCCCATACTTCAAGACGACCGGTAAATGGAAGCCCAACTGCTCCATGGAGATGGCCATTTGCTGCGAGTCATAACGAAGATAGGATCGGTTTCTTAGGTGAGAAATGTTGTATACCGATGTTGTAAGATGTAAAGTGTTGTACAGATGTTGTAACATGTAGGATTGTAAAGTGTTGTATTGATAGATTTTCCAGGCGTGAACTGGCGTGTATCTGTAAAGGATTGTAGTTGATTTTCTTGAAAGATAGTGCGAAATAAATGCACGTCCGGGTACAGTGATAAACTTCTCAAGCGAGATAGTCGCGTATCTGTCATGGTATGGTGAAAACCTTTAGATGGTGCAAAATAAATGCACGTCCGGTTGGGCTTGACTACCGACATGACTGAGATTCAATCTAGGATCGAGCTAGAAAGAAGACTGGTAATCAAGACTCCATCGAGGGAATGATCTCGGAGGGTAAATATCTTATCCTGGTGAGGAAAGATAACTGAAGTAACCGTCATCCACGAGGATCGAGCTCTGTGGGGAAACTGGAAACACATATGTATTTTATGCTTAGGGCTGACAATCTATTTGGAGAGAATGGACAAACCCCAGTTACTCGGCGGTAACGACCAATGATGGAGACACAATGAACCTGTGCATGTTAACGCGTATGTTAATGAATATGTTAATATGAATGTATGTTAATGTCTATGTAGTTAAATATGCAAGATGTTATGAAATGAGTATGCCATGAGTATGTAATGAGTATGTAATGAATATGTAATGAATATGTAATGAATATGTAATGAAATAGGCATGTGATGCTTATGCCCTTGCGTATGCTGACGAAACAGACTAGAGACGGGACGAGAGATGAAATAAACATCTCGACGGAAATACCCTGCGTTCTCTGCAACCAATACGTCAATCATGGGTAAGGAAGATCAATGGTAAAACCAAATCTGGTTTTAAAGTTCTGAATTCTCTGGGGAGAGGGTAATCTGCTTGGGTGTACAGTATCACGTATTCACATGGGGAGAAGAAAACCTGAGGGACACTTTTGAGTTACCCAAGAAAAAGTTGTCAGCTTATAGTCTGTCTGGGGACTATGATGAGGCAATAGTTTAGGAGCCTGTTGCAACACTGAGATTTACTGGGGGATGAAAGCCGCTGTGAGTAAAATCCATCGGGTGCATGAAGAAAAGTTGTGAAACCACATGGTCTTGATCTTGAAGGACCTTATAGTAGTCGCCATTTGTTTCCTTTAAAAACATGGTGCCCCAAGATACTTGCGTTGCGAGGTAGGGTCATCTCAAGAGGATTTTATAGAGAACACCGAGTCCGGTTGCCCCATTGTTCTCAAACTCTTTGAGAGATTTGTCAGGTCTCGACGTAACTGGCACAAATTAATCGTGTTACGACGAAATCTTTGGGAAATAGCTCTTAAGAATGTCAGACTCGCGTTGGTAAGCGAATTGGGAAACTGCCTGCCCCTGTTCAGCAGGATCTTCAAGTTCCACGGGTTATGTTTATATGTAAATCTCTAAGATATCAAGCAAAGTTGTCATGCCTGAAATGCCTATCCTGAGCTTGTCAATGTACATATATATTTGTCTTGAATTTTTGTTTTGAAAAAAAGATATTGCAACAACTTGTGACCGAAATCACTAGTCAGGATATAAGTTTTAATTATAATGCCAACATGAATTTTTTCTGAGCATAGCTCGTAGGAGTCAGGAAACGTGATCTTGTCAAGTATGCTTTCAACCAAAGTCCTACTTCAATTAGGTCTTTTAAAGGTTGTATCGTGGCTCGGTTCACGGTTTAAGAAACAAAGGATAAAGGCTCAAAGTTATATTTGTACCCTCCCATTCTTCGTGATGTTCTCCAATCCTAATTCAGTTAACCGGATACGAACGCTCATATCTCAAGCGGATTTGCTATGGTCGAGAACTTATCAAGGCTTTGGACATGGCAGTCACTCACCTATTTCTTTTGGCAATTGGTCACACGACCTTGTTCTTTATAGGGGTTCTAAAAACTACTGGTTTGTTGTTCTTATTCCCTAACTTTTGCCTGGACAACGTCTTTTGATTTGACTTTGGAGTCCAGCGGGATGCCCCAGTTTTGCCTAAGTCTCCTTCATAGGTTTTGACTTAGCGGGCTTTTATTATTTTTTTGAATATTCTTTTATGCACAAGTCGTGTAAATCTTTCGAAAGGCTCGTGACTGCCCCACTCCTTAGGTAACCGAGGGATAGCCATTGTATTGGACTTCTTAAGATGCTAAGGATAAATTCTCGAAGGTTGGCTCTTCCTTTTTAAGAGTCTAAGCGCTCGATCGGTTTAACTGAAACCTACCCTGCCCCAGGTTAGGATGAAGGTTCTTAAAAAGAAAGAAAAACTCCTACTTCAAGGCTCAAAGGGTTGACTAGGGATTAACATCCTTATATCTCCAGTGTTTGGGATTTGAAACAATGCCTTACATCATCAGCGGGTTTCAATCGAAAGCATACGACAAGAAATCTGACGTTTTAGGTTCGTCATCCTCCCCCCAATTCTCCATCAGAACAAGAGATCGGGTAAAGTTGGCATTATAATTTAAAAATGTATTTTGAATGAGTGAAACGAATGGATTTATTCAAGACAAACATATGCATTGCATTAATTAATCAAAGATATTCGTACATGCTAAATATGCTTAATCAAAGAGAAATACATATAAACAAATGAACTGTCGGAAAAATCCTTCTAAATGTTTATGAAATCTTGCATTCAAACGTAACAGTTTCCTTTGGCGGAGCCTCAATGGAAAGGACGTCTGGTTTATGATCACTGTGAGTCATCATGGTTTGCCCCAGTTACGCTGGTCACATCTTCAACAGTTTTCAGTCGTTGCTTCAAAATAACTTTCCCAGATTCTTTGTTGATCCCGGTCATATCATCTTGAGGATTGCTGAAATGAAGCGAGCCAGACCTTTGAATCATTACTGGATTCGGCTGATTTGCCACAGGAGTAGCATGCTTTGCAGAATTCGAACCCGACAAGTGAGGGACCCCGAGAGGAGTCTCGATCTTCATCTGAGCATCGCTAAAAGACAACTTCTTCGCTTCTAGCAAATCTCTGACAACTTTCTTAAGAGCATAGCAATTCTCTAGATCATGGTCGGGCGCACCCTCATGAAATAAACAATGAGCGGTAGCGTTGTAACTTGCAGGTAATGGATTAGGTGGAGGACCCAAAGCACGGGTGGTAATCAGACCTTGTTGTACCAAATGGGGGTATAACTCAGTGAAAGTCATCGGAATTAGAGGACAAGGCTTATACTGACTCTTACGGGGATAAGGAGCATTGGGCACTCGTTGACTGTCGACAGGAACTTGCATAGGCGAATAACCGGAAGGTTGTTGATAAATCGGTGCTTGATATACCGGAGCTGATTGCACAGGCTGGTATGTAGGAAACTGCTGATCGAAAGGAGGTGCAACAGTAGCTACATAGGGTTGTTGAACATATAGAAACGGATAACCTTGAACATAACTCTGCTGATATTGTAAAGGTTGAGGAGTAGCCTTTTTGCGGTTCTTTGAACGTGTAGGTCCTTTACCATGGTCGGAGTTAGAAGTTTTGCACTTTGGAGGGGTAGCTCGTCGAACTGGTCGAGCACTGGGAGGCACCAAACCGGATTGAAGACCGTGAGGAGGTACATTCCTTACAGTAACAGCTGGTTGAGGTTCCATAACGGTATTAGTCTTAGAAACAACAGTAGACTGAGCATCCACCTTCACACTAAGAGCTCGTAACATCTCCAAAATCTGCCCTACACTTCCTCGAAGATCTTCGAATTCATGGCTGACACGGTTGATCTCTTGGTTTTGATCTTCCATTCTTTTGAAGGGTCGTATTGATGCAGAGAACTCAGGGTGACAAAACTGGAGGGTGAGAGAACCGAGTATGAGAAATCGGGAGACACATGCAATGCAAAAGTATGATGCTAAAATGTGAATGCAAATGAAGATTTCATGGAATTCAAACATTTACGAATGTCGTGGGGTACCAAGGAAATCTTTTTCTTGTTTTTTCATTTTATTTTTTTATTTATGGTATCTCGCGATATCCATAAATGATATTTGAACTCCATGAAATACAATGCAATGAGATGCTTTATGGATGCAATGCATGAAAACACACAAAGTCCTAGGTTAAAGGAACGTGAGCGGAGTCAAGGTCTACCCATCCCAAAAGGAGTGTACTATAGGTTAGTTGTACCTGCCGAACAAGGTTCTACAAAGTGCCCAAAGTCATCAGCCCATCTTTCGGATATTATCAACCTTCCGACTGACTCGGGGGTGAATAATATTCTCAAGAGAACCTCTTTTGAGTGTAGTATCGCGTAGCAACCGTTGTAGGATTACTCCCACATAGCTCCCGCACTACGTCCTAAATAAGGCCAAGGTGATGTTAAGGTACTACGGTCCTCAATATCACAGACTCCAATCGACCATGGAAAAAGTTTTCAACGATTACTCGTTCAACCGAACCATTTTCGAAAAGGTCTCAACTGAGCGGTGATTCTCGAATCAGCTTGGTCGGGATTCACTCCCTATAAGCCTCATCGAATATATCCCCATCCTATAATAGTGTCACTAGTCCGGGCGTAGGACTTATCTCACAGCACAAGGAACAGTCCCAAATCAGAGCACAAATATATACATGCAAATGAATAGTAAAACAAATAGCAATAAATACGAACAAATTAGGGATAACCCTCAAATGTTAAGACAGTCCCCAGTGAAGTCGCCATTTTCTGTTGCGGTGGAAATAGGATCACAAACTATTAATGAGTTTGAATCGCAATTCAATTCACAACCGCTCTTTGATTTATCCGAAGGAAAAGGTCAAAAGAGGGAAAACCTATTTTGCATCGTAAACACAATGCGGGGAGATTCTAGGGTTCGGGGGTTGGTTAAATTTAGGGAAGGTATTAGCACCCTAAACTTCTGTAGTACTCTACAGGAACCTTTTGTTCAGATGTTTACTATTTGCTTTATTTATTTGCTTAAGGTATATGTACAAAGGATTAAAAGTGAGAAAGGAGACCTAAGGGGTTAATTCTAAGTTTACTCGGCAAGACATCGCATCTTGTGCCTACGTATCCTTACGGGAGTGGAATCAGAGTAATCGTAGTTCCCCTCAAAAGGGAGGTTAGAAACGTCTTGACTGTGGCCAAGGTTTCAAGGGGAATAAACGCATCTTAAGGACACGCTTACGTGGAGTGTAGAAACTCCAAATCTCTACGTTGAATTGTTAAGTTGTAATTAGGGTTAAATTAGGGATTCCACGGCGGGAAACCCTAAAATGAGCGCGGCGGCTCTTTGACCTAATGCTAGGGGTAAAATTGTAATTTTGCCTGCGGCGAGACATTTGTGAAAATTAGGGTTTGTAGTTGTAAGGGTTGAAGGTGAGGACTATTGACACGGCGACCAAAAGCTAGACCTAATTCCTTCGGAGGAGTGAGATTATTGTGACAGAAATATTGGTGAATGTGTGAGAAATTAATCATACGAGCAGGGAGATGATGACAGAAATTAAAGATCATACACGCAGAAAATAAAAGGGCAGAAATTAAAACGCGATTGTTAGATTCGCGGTGTTACATATGAGAAGCAGTTACAATATAGTTATGAATTTTAAATAAACCAAACACGCCGTAAGAGCTGCAAATGATGAACACTGTCAATAAGCAAGATTAAACGGCAATTGGACATGTCAGGAGAAAAAGTGTAATATTGAAGACTTTTGTTATCTTGAAAGGAATGTTAAATGAATCTATATAAAAAAATGAGTAATGTTAAAAGAAAATATTAATTTTAATCTTGAAAAAGGATTTTAACTTAGATATTTTTAAAAAGATTTTTTTATTGAAAAAGTTTTTTATTTATTATATGGAAAGAAGTTTTTTTATTCTATTTTCCTATAAAAAGGTTTTTTTAAAAATTTTATTTAATACTTACACAAAAAGGTTTTTTTTTTTAAAAACAGTTAAATTATATAAAAAGTAAAATGTAAAAAATCAATTTAAAAACATAAAAAACAATTTTTAAAAAAACAAAACAAAATAAAAAAAGGGGTTGGGCCGGTCATCACACCCGGACCCAACCCGGTTGGTTAGTAAAGAGGCCAGACATCAGCTAGGGTTTCAAAACCCTCAACTCTTTTCGCGGCGCCATTTTTTCTTTCCCTTGTCGTCCCTTATTCTCCGACGTTCACCTATGACCTTTTCCTCGTCATCTCTGTGTTAAAGAATCCTGAAATTGAATGAAACAATTGTTAGGAGCAAAGAATATCCGGTGTTCCTCGCTTACATCTCCTTGACGACACGCCGATGATGAAGCAACAAGATCTGGAGATTGATTGCCCGTCACCAGACTGAGGCTTCGTCAGTTGGGTTGATGCTTTACTTGCTCAAGAAACGGCGCCGGTAGTTATGGACCTTTAGGGTTTCGTTCGTATTCCTTCGTGGTCGTCCGCTTGCGATCTCCGTTAGGGTTTGTGATCGTGGTTCCTCTCTCTCTCTCGCGGCTACCCGTTAGGGTTTTTACCATGGTGAGATTGTTCCCTTCTTATACTCTCTGACTCTCTCCTTTTTGGGCCTTTGATGTTGGATTTGCGTTATTGCCTTATGATTTCGTGTTGATTTTATCTGATTTGATTTTATCTGTGCTTTGTTCGTTCTTTCAGATATTGATTGGATGTTCCAATTGGATGTTTTCTGATACGATTTGGATCTTGTTTCCTCTTTTAGAACCTGATTGGGGTTTTTGATTCCCAGCTGACATGATTTCTGATTTGATTCGAAGCTTTCTATTTCCAGAGTTCCTTGATTGAACGTTACTTGCCCCTACTGATTGGTTTTGATTGATTCGTTTTATATCGTGAATTTGTTTGATTTCATCTGAACTGATTCGTTTTCGATTTGGCAATTTTTGATGCAGTTAGCTTTTCCTCTTCTTCTTTCAGAGAGGGCTGATACCACGGCTTTGGTCGAGTCAGAATTGCCGGGAAAGGTATACGGCGGTGATGACAGCATTGTCTGAGCCTGATGAGGGAACCTCTTTGATGAGGCCTCGGTTGCCTTCGAGATTGGTTGGTTTCGATGCTTGGTTGCTTTTGACAGTGCTGTGTTCTTTTGAACAGGGTTTCCGGGCTTGTGAACTGATATGGTTTTGTGACCTGTTTTATTTCTGAACTGATATGCTTGGACACGAGTTTTGTCTTGTGATAACCTAACCTGTTTCAACTCTTAATCCTCAGGTCCGCTGCTTGTACCCAACTGCGACGTTTAAACTTTCTGTTTCTTGATTCTTAGGGCAATGATGCTTTGACTGAGCCCTTCGGAGAAGACGCTATGATCTCATGTTTGTTGCTCGTGTTGTGAGCAGAATGGCATCTGGTTGTTGGTTTGTCATGATGACTTGCCATCGTTGATTGCTTTTTCTGGTATGATTTTATGTTGTGATTTGGCTGTTTGCATTCTGAACTGATGTGATTGCTTCGTGATAGTCTGATTTCGAACTCGCTGCTAAACCATGTTTGATGCTGTTGTGTTTTTGGATCCTGTTGGGTACTTTCTGTTATGGCAGATTTGTAGGATGTTTTCTTCTGGCTCTTGCGCATGAACTTGCATTCTGATACGTTGTTTTGATGCCATTCAGTGCATTTTGGTCTGTTTGGACTTGGTTTTCATGACCTCACCTATATGGTTCAGAATTGATGCTGCTCATGAATTGTTTAGGTTTTGAGTTCTGAATTCTGAATCTGATACTGATGCGGTTGTGGATTTTCAGGTGTTGGAGATTTCGGAAACAAAATGATTCAGACCTGCCGGCATCCGGGTCTGAATCCATATTGACCATGTGGCCTTATTCTCGTATCAGTTTGGAAATCCAATCGCGGCAAAACGAATCAGTCCCGCTTCTTTTATCACTTCTATCTCTCGGATGTCCCGTAACGATAAGAACAGGTGTTACCTGATCTGACGCCAACGGCGCGGATCGGTAACGGGGGTAGGACGCAGCTTCGGTTGTGCCACTCCCGGCACTCGATGATGACACTGTTCTGAGAGTGTTGAAAATAATTTCTAACTTCTTCTATCATGTTTGTTCTGTTTTGATGTGCAGGTGAATCGGAGATTTTGCGGAGAAGCTCAAAGGACATCTTAGAAATTATTAGGACTTAGGATTTAGGATATGCCATCTTTATTTCTCTGTAACTTGTAATAAAAAAAAATATTATGAAATAATTCAATAATACATTTTTTATCCAAATTATTTCCCTTTTATAAATCATGATGAAATATTATTCAAATTTCTATCCAAATTCTCTTTACAAATAATAATAAAATATTATGAATGAACTTCACATATTTATTAAAATCATTTTCCTATTTCCTTTCCATGATTTAATTCGCCAACATCTCAACATCCGATTAAATCTTATCAGACAAATATCCTTGAATTAATTCGATCCAAATCTTAATAACTTCAACACGAATAAGCTCCATCAATCAGTAGAAGTTTTCACTGTTGTCCCTCTAAAGATGAACTGGAAGATAGAAGAATGATTTTTTTGTTAAACCCCGTTCCACAAATCAGATCTTCCAAACCAAATTGATATCAAACCCACGTAAATAAACGCCTCAGGAGTAAAACCTCATTAGGTCCCAAAATTACGGATTATGCTTCAAAATGACCAAAACGCCCCTGGGGTATTTCCTGCAAAACAAACACCTTCAGGACTTGTTAGTGGTTAGCAAATGCACATATGAGATGCTATGCGAAATGACTGACTAAAATATAAGGGTAAAATTTGGGGTATTACACTCGTTTTATTTATTTGTTATTTACTTGCTTGCTTTTATATATCTTATTATTGTTGCTTGTGACACTATTGGGATTCTCTGATTGTGGGAACTTTGTGAGATGGCTCTACACCCGAGTCCGAGAAAAAACATAGAATTAGAATGGTGGTTGTGTAGTGAAATCCCTCGAGGAGTCTTTCTCGTTGGGAGGAAGCGAAAGCCCCGCTTAGAGTTGATTCACTTAAGGATGTTGTTGTCGTGGTGAGTCTTTGCCATGGCAATGATGTTTTTGAGTTTGAATCTATAACTCTAAGGACCTTTTACCCTCAAACCATGATGGTTGGTAGTGTTAACTCATGAGGGTCACTCCTTTTTGGGTTGATGCGAATGCCCCAATCAGATGAGATCCCTTGAACGTATCGTTATTCTGACAATGATATTTTCAACCTCGATCTATGACTCTGAGGTCCCTTTAAGAAACCTTGGACTCGATGGTTGTGTAGTAGAGACTCACGAGGAGTCTTTCTCGTGGGACGACACAAAAACCTCACCTAGAAGAGATCCTTCGATGGTATTATTATTGGATGAATCTTTGTCATGGTAATAATATTTTCGAAAAGATCCATGACTCTAGGCACCTATCCATTTAGAGCCTACCTATGGGGTTCCTTTAATCAGTGATGGAACTTATGACCCTGTTTGTGTTTACATTGCATTTGCATATCATTGCATTTGCATCTCATTTGCATTGCATATTATTCTCTCAACCAGAAAGCTTATCCAGCCTTGTCCATAACCCTCAAGTGATTTCTCGACACTCATACTGAACTGGTGGTAGCCGCGAAGAAGTTGAAGCGAGTTCAAGTGGAGTTAAGAGGAGCACAAACAACTCGAAGAGATATTCAGACTAATCAAGTGGAAAACTCGGGTAGCTATGTCAGAGGATAATTTTCAACATGTTAGGATGGAGAACCTTAACTCCTCATCAGGTTTCACTATGTCGACCAATCCCTTGTATGATCATCTGGCTAGTTGTAATATTGTGCCAATCAATATTCCTTCCCAGTCTCAGATGATGCCATTGACTAAGTCTATGGAGGAGAGGTTTTGTGCCATTGAAGAAAAAGTTCAAGCTTTGAAAGCGCACGATAATTCTGGACTCGATGCTATTGATATGTGCCTCGTGCCAGACCTAGTAATTCCTTCGAGATTCAAAGTACCTAACTTCCAGAAGTACACTGGTCTCAGTTGCTCGAAGCGTCATTTGGTAATGTTTTGCCGAAAGATGACTTCTCATGTCCTTGATGACAAGTTGATGATTCATTGTTTTCAAGACAGTTTGAATGGAGTATCTTTGAATTGGTACATGGATTTAGAGAGAAGCCGCATTCAATCATGGAAAGATTTAGCCAATGCTTTCCTAAAGCAATATGAGTATAATTTGGACATGGCTCCCAGTCGCACGCAGTTGCAAAGCCTATCTCAGAAGAGCAATGAATCCATTAAGGAATATGCACAACGGTGGAGAGAGTTAGCAGCCAGGGTGCAACCACCACTCCCGGACAAAGAATTGATTGACATGTTTTTGGACAGCCTGCATGAATCTTATCATGAAAGAATGGCTGGAAGTGCATTATTGAGCTTCCCTGACCTTATAATAGTAGGAGAACGCATCGAGAATTACCTTAAAACTAAACAAATCCAGGATGCTTCGAGCAACCAGACGGGCGAGACTGAATTCTTTAGCAATCCTCAAGAGGAAGAGGATAATGAAATTGATGTGGTCATAGAAAATGTCGAGTATTCTCAAGGTGCACCAGAAAAACTTTATGGTTCATCATCTTCTCGACAATTACCATTGTCTGCGCCATATCATCATTATAGGCGACCAATCAGGCCTATGGCACCATACCAGAAACCCTGGGTTGCTCCTCATGCAAATCAACAAACCCGTGGCCGAGGTTATCAGAACCAACGTCAGAATCGGCATAGGCCTCGAAATAACTTGGAAAGAAGGACTGCTCTTCTTCATCTAGTTCCTATGTTGTATAGTCAACTTTTGTCGCATCTGGTCCAAAACTCGCTGGTAGAACCCAAAGCTATCAAGCCTTTGCCAAAACCATACCCGCCTGGGTATGATCCCGATGCTCATTGTGGATATCATGCTGGATCAATGGGACATTCAACTGATGATTGCAAAGCTTTTCAAGCCAAGGTGCAACAGTTGATTGATAAGAAATTCATATCCTTTCCAGAAGGAAATTTGGTTATGCACGTCAGCTTCTCACCGAAATGAGTTCCAACACTTCAAGAGGCATTTGTTAAATCTCGTGGTTCGGACAAGAAGACATCCTTAACACTGGCAACTTCAGGACATTTTTTATCATTTGCATTTGTAATTTCTTTTCTGTTAATTGCTACTTGCTTTTAGACATTGTCGTTTATTAATGGTATTGTTAATGTGATAATTATGCATGTTTTGAACAAGTTCATTCGTATTCACTCATATTTTCTTGTTTATCGCAAAAAAATCACAAAAATATTTCACTTCACTTCCTTTATCACACTGCTGTTTAGCAAAGATTTGAGGGAGGATGACGAAAACGAAATACCCATAATTGCTTATAGTATGCTTTGAGATAAAATCTCGCCGATGATGTACAGGCATTGTTTCAACCCTCATACACTGGAGAAATAAGGAGTTAGTCCCTAGTTAACAACTTCGAGCCTAGAAGTAGGAGTTTCCTTCTGATTTCTAAACCCTTAACCTGGGGCATGAGTAGTGTTCAGTTAACTTGAGTACGCACTCGAATCACGAGACAAAATACAAGATGTTTGTTCATCAATAACCTTTGACATGGCAGTCACAATCCTTCAAAAAAAATCAAAAGTCCGCTAAGTCGAATACCTCAAAAGGAGACTTAGGCAAAAACAAGGCAATCCTGATGGACTCGAAAAGCAAAATCAGTCCATGCAAAAGTTAGGGATCAAAATAAAAATCATAAGAGGTCCTCAAACCCTCAACAAAAACAAGATAAGATTCAGTGGCCACCCAAATCAAGGGGTTACTGACATCCATCAAAATAAGGTGGCTGCCATTTCAAGCAAACCTTGAACCATCAAGTTTACACCGTCAAGCAGGTGTAAAATTAACTGAACGTAGGTATGGAGATCATTACGAAGAAGGGGTGGGTACAAATCATACTTTGAGCCCAATATCCTTTGTTTCATAACCGTGAACCAGACCACGATACAACCCTCAAAAGACCTAATTGAGGCGGGTTTGTTCTGAAAGTATGCTACAGCAAGGTTGCGTAAACTGACTCCTGCATGTTTGCTAATCTTCTGTATTGGTGTCATATGTTTGCTATATCTTGCACACCAGCTAAATTAGCACTACGTTTGGACTAACAGTCCATTCGTCACACACTATCACATCATCCTAATAAATGATCTTTTCAAAACTTACATGAATGTCGCATTAAAATTACCATTTTTGAATGAACAATTCTAGCTACAAATTAGTAATCGGCATTATAGAAATTCCAACAAAGTGCAATCAAAGAGGAACTTGATCACTCATTGGTGTTGACCTGAATCAAGACTTTCTCATAACCCTGCGAATCTGGGCCAAGTCCTTCTGAGGTTTAAACAGGGGCAGACCACTACAAGGTTCATACGCTGGGGCAAATGGTTTCAAGCTCTATCTTGGTATAATCACTGCCAAAGTTCTCTTCCCAGAAGAAATCCTTCAAATACCCGGCAGACCATTTGAGTCGGGGCAGATTAGTTGAATAGGGGCAATTTCCCTTCATGCTTTCAAATTAGTCAAGTTGACCATGCCAGAGACCAGCAATGCTTGAGGTCAACAAGTGTCAAAAGGCTTAGGGCTGAGCAAAAGTACGACTAACATGCATTGGTTATGTCGCTACGCTCGCGCAATCCATATGCATTGGTTAAATCGCTATGCTCGCACGACTAACATGTGTTAGTTAAGTCACTACGCTCGCACAGTCAAAATGCTTTGGATGAGTCGCTACGCTCAACATTTGTAAGCCGTCATGACATATCAGCTAGAAGCTAGGTTCTTACCAGAACGAGTATACTACTTCTGCAAAAGATCCGACTAGAGGTAGGCTACCCAGAGTTTCTTTTGATTAAGGGAGAGTCCCTCCAACGCTCAATCAGCACAAGTCATGTCGCTTCAACGCTCATTCTGGAGCAGACTACCTCAAGAATAATTTGAAGCCAATTACCCCAAGGGTCAGTTAATCAAGGTCAAAACCCTTCCTGACTAAAATTTGGAATACTGGGGCAACCATCTCGAGATCATCTCATGGTACAACTGCTTCCGAATTCCTTTCATGACTTGGAATTTTGGATCAAACCATCTCGAGTTCATCTCATGGTACAATTGTTTCCAACTTCCTTTCACGACTTGGAATGCTGGGGCAAGCCTGTAACACGGTGAGAGAACTGACTTTAAACAATGTTGCGGATAGCAAGAGTCGCCACCGACTTTTATTTTATCCATAAGGAAAGGTTATAAAAGAACAGGAAAGACCTTAGAGAATATTTTGGGTCCGGGGGGTAGGTTATGAAAAGGGAAGGTATTAGCATCCTTTTCATCCATGGTTATCCATGGGCTCTTAGGTACTTAAGCTCACTTTTGAATTGTTTTGAAATTGTAGTGTGTGAATAGAAAATTTTCAGAATAGTTAATAAATAATCCATGTAAGGATGTGTTAAGAACTTGTTTGAAAACTTGTTGAAAATTTGTTTAAGTGCGAAACAATTTTGAAGTGAGCAAGCACCTAGGAGTAACCTACCCTAATGTTTAAAGGTCTTTCTTATTCTTCATTCTTTCCTTTAGTAAGACTATCCCTACTATAATGGAGTAGGTAGTCCTTACTTTGGATGTTAAGGGACATGTGAGGGACAATTGGATTTTTGAAGGCCATTGTGGGGTGTAATAAGCAAACTAGAGGGACTATCATCATTTTTCGAAAGGGACTCGATTCGTAAAGGCAACCATAAGGGACTTTGATGATTTTCTTTTTGAGGGACTTGTTTTATACACCCCACTTAACCAATATTCATAGGCAACTTGAGGGATATCCTTAAGAAGTGAGACGGCGATTAAAATCGACTTACGTGTGTGAAATGTTTAATTTAATTATCTTATATTAAAATGATCTAATTTATTTTTTTAAATATCATACATGTTGGCACTCCCTACTTACTAACCATAATGATAATAATAATTAAATGATTACAATTTACATCTAAGAGGCAATTACAAAATTATAATAAATAAAATAAATAGTAAAATATGATCAAAATAAATATAATAAAAAAAATAACAAATAAGTAAATAAAATATTGGGGTTAGTAAATAATAAGAAAAATTAAATAAGGTTAGTATAAATATAAAGTTAGTGAAAATAATTAGTTGAAACAATAATAATGAGAAAAATAGACAAAGTTAGAAAAATAATAAGATAGAAATTTCAAAATAATAATAAGCAACAAAATATGATTAGCAATAATAATTAATTAATAACGTGATTAAACATAAGATTTGATTTTTATTTAGAAACATAAATGATTAAATAATTACTATAATATAAAGTTCTAAATATCATAAGATTTGATTTTTATTTAGAAACATAAATGATTAAATAATTACTATAATATAAAGTTCTAAATATCATAAGATTTGATTTTTATTTAGAAACATAAATGATTAAATAATTACTATAATATAAAGTTCTAAATATAACATAATTATAAATTTCTTAATCATTTACAAAAATTTAATTATCTCTAATTATATATTAACAATTATTAAGAAAAATATTTACACATTATGATGAAAACAAATTTTAACTAATCAATAATCACATTCACCAAAATTTTACATTAAGTGTTTATAAGGTTTAATTTTATTTACAAAAATTTACAAGAATTATAATAAATATATACATAGAATCATATAGAAAATTAAAATTAGGTTTTCATATTAATTTGGAAAAAAGATGTTAATGTCATTTATTTTAAAAAACAGATTTTTATATTACAACAAATTTTAATAAATTAATGATAACAATAATAATAATAATGATAATAATGATAATAATAATAAATAATGATAATAATAATAATAATAATAATAATAATAATAATAATAATAATAATAATAAAGCAATAATGAATTTTAAATGTGCCAAATAACCCAACAATGTTGCTAACGCAGAAATGCGCTCATCGCAACCAGATCTAAATCGGACGAAACAAAATTTATCGCAAAGAAAAAGAAATTAAGCAAAAAATAGTATTATTGCTCACACAAAAATGCGATCATCGCAACCAGATCGAACTAACACAAATGTCACGCGTCATGCACACAAATGTGCAAACATCGTATCGACATAATTCGATCAAAAATCTTATATATATAAACTCTAACAATTTAAAAATTATATATATATAAACGCAACAGTAATAGATAAAGAAAAAGAAATAACGGTAATAGATGAAGAAAAAGAAATAACGGTAAAAGATGAAGAAAAAGAAACAACAGTAATAGATGAAGGAAAAGAAATAACGGTAAACGATGAAGAAAAAGAAACAATAGTAATGGATGAAGAAGAAAACTAAATAACGGCCAACGGCACTCACTCCTCTTAGGTTTTTTTCATTCTCTTCCCTTTTCCAACAAGGCAACACATGTATATATAGGGAACAAATTAGGGTTAACACCAAATTGTCAATAATGTCCCTAAAGCCCATTTTAAAGCCCAAACTAAATAATTAGTTAAGAAAAAATAAAATTTAAATAATTTAAAATAATTAAAATAAACTTAAAATAAAAACTAATAATCCTATTGATTCCTAAAATAAAAAATATTATAAAAAGAACAAAATTTTTTTCAATATTTTTTTATTTTATGATTTTTTGGATATTTTTTTATGAATAATTTAGAAAAAAGTGAAAAAAATAATATTTTAAAAAATGATTTAATTAAAATACGAAAATAATAATTAAATAATAATAAAAAACTATTTTTGTTATTTTTTTTAATGAAAGATAGAAAAAAATAATAAAAACAACAAAAAGTGCCAAAGGTGAGATTCGAACTCTCAACCTCTCACACTCATAACTCCTTACACATGTCCTCCTGCCAATTGTGCCATTTTTACTTTTTAGAAAAAAAGTGCATGCCATATGATATTTACCTGCAAAAAGTCAAACGACTACACAAATTTGTTAGTAATTGATTAAATGCAATGAAATGCGACGACAAATCTTAGGGCAAAATTTGGGGTATTACAGTTATTATGATAATATTTCTCACCCAACCTCTCTTTGATGTTGGCAAAAAAAATCATGAAGTTTGACTTTGGTTTGACCACAGTTGACCTCAGTTTGACCTTTTAACTGCATTGACTGTTTTTGACTTATCTGATCATCTGACTGAGCAAACTTTTGAGAAACGTCTTGAAACTTGACATGGGGGTTCTTATACACATATAAGATGTTATGAAGCTCACTTGAAGTCTTGGAAGTCCATTTAGCCTGATTAAAGTCAAAACCCTAGTTTTGGATGCACTGCTTAGGAGGTGCATTGTCTGAGGGAATTGTCAACTCTTCTGACCAATTATGAATTTTGTGAACCTTGTGAACCTTCTTGGAACACAAAGTCTTGTATTGTGAGGGCAAATTTTGGGGTGCAACAGCTGCCCCTGTTCAATTTTCTGAAACCTGAGGGGTTAGATTGGTATATTTGTCAGTCGTAACCTGGAAGGTTGAAGGGGATTGAACACAAAAGCCCAAAAATTTGCACTCACCAGTGCATGGAGTGATATTGATGGTTGGTTGAACATGATTGAGTGGGCTTAAAGATGCCACTAGGGGAAAGTTCTTCAGTAGTATAATGAGAGCTGTCAGGAGTCTGGAGTAATACTGATGTAACAGCATGTCTTCATGAGGATAGAGCGATCAATAATGATAACCCTAAAGCAGTCTTGAAGTGATAAATCGGACCTCAGGAGGATAGAGCAATCAATAGCTCTAAAGCAGTCTTGAAGTAATAGAATGGCTTCAGGAGGATAGAGCAATCAACAGCTCTAAAGTAGTCTTGAAGTAATGATTTCAGGAGGATAGAGCAATGAATAGCTCTAAAGCAGTCTTGAAATAATAACGTGATATGTCTTCAGGAGGATAGAGCAATCAATAGCTCTAAAGCAGTCTTGAAGTAATGATTTCAGGAGGATAGAGCAATGAATAGCTCTAAAGCAGTCTTGAAATAATAACGTGATATGTCTTCAGGAGGATAGAGCAATCAATAGCTCTAAAGCAGTCTTGAAATAATAATGTGATATGTCTTCAGGAGGATAGAGCAATCAATAGCTCTAAAGCAGTCTTGAAGTAATGATTTCAGGAGGATAGAGCAATGGATAGCTCTAAAGCAGTCTTGAAATAATAATGTAATTTCAGGAGGATAGAGCAATGGAGAACTCTAAAGCAGTCTTGAAATAATTAGATGGCTTCAGGAGGATAGAGCAATGAATAGCTCTAAAGCAGTCTTGAAATAATAATGTGATATGTCTTCAGGAGGATAGAGCAATCAATAGCTCTAAAGCAGTCTTGAAGTAATGATTTCAGGAGGATAGAGCAATGGATAGCTCTAAAGCAGTCTTGAAATAATAATGTAATTTCAGGAGGATAGAGCAATGAATACTCTAAAGCAGTCTTGAAATAATAATGGCTTCAGGAGGATAGAGCAATCAATAGCTCTAAAGCAGTCTTGAAGTAACGATTTCAGGAGGATAGAGCAATGGATAGCTCTAAAGCAGTCTTGAAATAATAATGTAATTTCAGGAGGATAGAGCAATGGATAACTCTAAAGCAGTCTTGAAGTAGTAATATGACCTCATGAGGATAAAGCAATGAATAGCTCTAAAGCAGTCTTGAAGTAATAGGATGATTTCAGGAGGATAGAGCAATCAGTAGCTCTAAAGCAGTCTTGAAGTCATGAGAGGCTATCAGGAGGATAAAATAACCCTGAGGTTACAATAAAGCAGTCCCAAAGTAATAAGAAGCTCATCAGGAGGATAAAGTAACCCTGAGGTTACAATAAAGCAGTCCCAAAGATCATAAGCTTGTTTGTTGGATAATTAACCTGAAAACAAGGTAGCATTCTGTATAACAACATTAGTTTATGCTTTATGTATGCATGTATGACATGATGCACTTAGGTAATGTACTATAGACATATATGTTATGGTATGATGTAAATGATGCATGTATGATATGACACTGCTGGAAGTGTCTGGATATCCTTGTATAACAACTGCTGGCCAAGGAAAATAAATCCCGATTCGTTGTTGAAGAATACATAACCCTCCGTCTGCTGGGGATAACAAGGTATAGATAACCTCTCATTGTTGGGGATAACAAGGTATAGATAACCTCCCGTTGTTGGGGACAGTAGGGTATAGATAACCTTCGTTTTCGTTTGATAGTAGGATAAGTATAACATCCCGTCTTCGTTCATCGTGCCCTTATTGGAAAGTAATTTCCCGTATATCCGTATGAGGATAAAAGAGATGGATATAAATTCCAGGGGAGATTAGACTTTGTGAAAATGGATTAGTCCTACTGATGGTTTGTAACTGCCTTGTAAAGATGAACCGGCGAAGCTTCGTTGAAATCCTTCCCTCGTTCGTCCTTAGTAAATACTATTACTGCATTTTCATGCATTTCTGGTAAACATCAATCATATTAAAAGCATACATGCATTTCTGGTAAACATCAATCATATTCAAAGGCATACATACATTCAAACACAACCAATGGACGTTTCGCTTATGTAAATAGGGTAAAAGTAAATCTGGATTCAAAAGATGGAATTTATTTATATCAAAAGTGACCCATACCCGGGTAAGTTTGTACAAGGAGACATAAACCCTAGTAAGAGAATTTTGTCATGAAGTTTTACAAAAAGAATCAGCTATGTGGGAAATAATCCTATTGAGTTTCAATTCTACTATTGCCCCTCAAGTATCTCATCTTCTTGCTGTTGAGACGGAAACGATTGGATTGAGCTTTATCTGTTTGAGCTTGAGTAAGTAGTACAACTGGTTGCAGTTTCATGAGTGATCCAAACGAGACATAGTCATACGCTTTAATCCCTAACTTTTGCCTGGATTGCCCTTTCAGGTTTTCAATCCACCGGGATACCCTTTTTTGCCCAAGCCGCCTTTTCAGGTTTTCGACTTGCCGGGTGTACATCTTTTTATATATATATCCCTAATTTTTGCCCAAACCCTTTTGGTTTGCCGGGATGCCCTTATTTTTGCCTAGGCCTGTCAACCTAGCGGGTCTCTTTTTATGCGTAGTATTTTTTAACTATGTCTGCGTTTACAGGTTGTGGGAAGTCTTCACCATCCATTGTAGTCAATATCATGGCACCTCCTGAGAACACTGTCTTGACTACAAATGGTCCCTCATATGTTGGAGTCCACTTGCCCCTAGGATCACCCTGTGGTAATATGATACGCTTGATTACCAAGTCACCAGCCTGATATACCTTTGGCTTAACCTTCTTGTTAAAAGCTTTGATCATCCGTTTCTGGTACATCTGGCCATGACAAACTGCTGCTAACCTTTTCTCATCAATCAAATTTATCTGGTCAAGTCGAGTCTGAATCCACTCATCTTCATCCAAGCCTGCATCCTTCATAATTCTCAAGGAGGGGATCTGAACTTCAATAGGCAGAATTGCTTCCATACCATAGACCAAGGAGAATGGGGTTGCCCCGGTTGAAGTACGTATTGTAGTACGATAACCATGCAGAGCAAATGGTAACATCTCGTGCCAATCCTTGTAAGTAACAGTTATCTTCTGTACAATCTTCTTAATGTTCTTATTAGCAGCTTCAACTGCCCCATTCATCTTTGAAATCAACAAGGTAGTATGGTTCAACATATACTGTCTTAGTCGGCGAGCAGCCCGTGCCAAAGCGCAGCAAGTTTTCTCGAGCAGTGAGTATTTTGTTTCACAGTCGGTAAACTTTTTGCTAAGGTAGTATATTGCCTGCTCTTTTCGACCAGACTCGTCATGTTGCCCCAATACATACCCCATTGAGTTGTCTAATACTGTTAAATACATAATCAAGGGTCTTCCATCAACTGGTGGCATTAAAATTGGAGGTTCTAGCAAATATCTCTTGATTTCATCAAAGGCAGTCTGGCACTCATCATTCCATTCCATCACCTGATCTTTCTTCAACAACTTGAAGATTGGCTCACAGATGGTAGTTAATTGGGAAATAAATCTTGCAATGTAGTCCCAAGAAACCTCTAACCTCCTTCTCAGTACGGGGAGCTGGCATCTCTCGTATAGCTTTCACTTTTGCAGGATCCACTTCAATACCTTTTCCACTGACAATGAAACCCAGGAGCTTTCCAGATCTAACTCCAAAAGTACACTTGTTTGGATTTAATCTCAACCTGTATTTCTTCAACCTCTCAAACAACTTGTGCAGATGATCAAGATGTTGTTCTTCATTCTGAGACCTGGCTATCATATCATCCACATATACCTCTATCTCATGATGAATCATATCATGAAACAAAGCCACCATAGCACGCTGATATGTTGCCCCTGCATTCTTATGCTGAGCAGTGTTGTCTAAATCAGCCCCTATCTGGACCCCTTTTCTGTTTTCTTCAGTTCCCAGATTCACAACTTCGACTGGCTCTTCATGTGGCTGTATAGCTTTCTCTTCTTGTTGTAACAACCTAGCAAGCCCTACAGATATTTCACAATCGTCCTCGTTTCCGTCTTCAGTTTGATAGATCGGATTCTCGAAATTGTAATTGGCAATAGTAGAACTGTTATCAATTGGATCCAGAGTGGATGAGGATCGGCATTTTAGTGACGTGGGTGTGTGTAAGAACACATAGCTGATAAAGCAAAAATAAAAGAAAAAGAAAGACAAGGAACACAATATTTACGAAAACGAAACGTCCACTGATTTTATCGAATGAAGTATGCAAATGAGATGACAACCCGTAACAAGCACACCATTGTGCCCCGGGTAAGGCACATGGCTTGAAAGTTTTAATTGTTCCAGAAATTATAAATTTAAAAACATAACACAGTAATAGTATCTACTCCTGACTAAAGGAGATAGGGATAACATCTTCAGCTGTCCAATTATTGAGTCCAGCACCCACAGTAGGAAGAATCCATGCCTCCAAGTTGTAGTCTTCATCTTGATCTCCCACAGCATTGATAACCCCTTGATTGGTGATACGAACAGCACGAGCACGACGAACAGCCTTCTGGGACTCTTCTTCCACCACAGCTTTTGCATCATTGAGGGAGGCCATTGCCATTGTTGGAGGGTTTCTGATGACCACAGGAACCTTCTTCACAGCAGGAGGAGTCACACAATCCTTAACAGCCCAGGGAACCACTTCGAATGACTGACATGGAGTTTCAATGTATTCACCTTCTACTTCCAGATACTTGAAAGTGTTTACATGGCTGACAAAGTATTCTTCCTTTCCAAAGACAGTAACAACTTTTCCATTCACCGGATATCTCAACTTTTGATGTAATGTGGAGGTCACAGCACCTGCCCCATGGATCCAGGGACGACCAAGCAGACATGAGTACGAAGGACGAATATCCATCACATAGAATGTAGCAGTAAACACCTGAGAGCCAACCTTGATTGGAAGATCAATTTCCCCATGCACTACTCTTCTAGAACCATCAAAAGCCTTTACCACAATATTACTGGGCTTCAATACCGTATCTTCAGGACTCAGCTTGTTCAGGACTTCCTTAGGCAACACATTCAGAGAGGAACCATTGTCTATCAGCACATGAGACAGGGTAGTGCCCCTGCATTCAATTGAAATATGCAATGCCCTGTTATGATCCCTCTTGGCAGGGGTCAAGTCAGCATCAGAAAATCCTAACCCGTTGTCATAGGTCAGGTGAGCAACACAATTCTCAAACTGGTCCACAGAAATTGCACTGGGTACATGAGCCATCTTTAGAAACTTGATCAATGACTTGGCATGAGCCTCAGAACATAATAACAGGGAGAGCATAGAAATCTTTGAGGGAGTATGCCCCAGCTGATCAACAATATCATAATCACTCTTGCGAATGATTTTCAATACTTCTTCCATCTGCTTAGAGAGGTCATCAGCAGCTGGCACATCAGTAGATACAGGCTCAATAACAGGACCCTTGCCCCGAGCATCAGTGGTGGAAGTAACAACAGGAGTAACTGCACTCTTAGAAGCAACTGGAGGAGAGAAGACTCTTCCACTACGAGTGATCTTGCTAGATCCAACAATATTATCAATGTCAACAGGCATATCAGGTAAAGGCTCCATGCTTGACACCATGGATGTAAACATCAGACCCATAGTGCCAAGGCACAGCTTTGTCAGATGTATAAGGAATAGGACCAGGAGTGGTAATGATCAGAGGAGCTACTCTGGCTTCAGCAACAACTTTCACAGGACCTTCAGCAGTAATCTTGATTGGGCCCTGATGAGTGATTCTTAGTGGTACTTTGTCAACCATGTCAACCTCTTTAACCTTCTTACCCTGAGTCAGATGATCCACCATACTTTCTACAGATGCTGGTCTTCTTTCAAACACTATAGTATATTTATCCATGAGACGTTGAATCCTATCTCTCAAAATGAAGCAACTATCCGGCTTATAGGTACAATATAGACAATCTTCATGACAACCTGGAAAGATCCCAGCTTGTACTAACCTCTTTTTGATAACAGACAATGGTGTGCTCAACTCCATAAACAGCGAGAAGATGAGAAACCTGTGCACAATTATAAACCTGTGATGCAATGATATGGGAATGCATATGCAATGTTTTCAAGGACCGCAGGATTTAAATTTGCTTAAACAAACAAGAAAGTAACTTTTTATTAGTAATAACTTGTTTTGCCTTTTAGGCTTACAAAAAATGAAAACGAAATAAGTACAAAAGATGGGGTTTTAAGTCTCCCATGGACGTTTCCTCTTGGTGTTGAGGTATGAGTTGAGGTTTCGTTCCTCATGAAGTAGCTTTGTTAGCTCTAGGATCCTTGCTTGGCTTTCTTTGTAATGAGCCTCGAAAGTATCCCTTTTCTCTTTCAGTTGGATCCATGATCTCTGCAAGTCTTCCATATCAGTAGGCATGTCTGGGTGAAGGATGGTATAAGTTGTGTCTCCTTCAGCAACAGGTTCCATGGTAACTGGTAGGACGGCAGGATATGGCATCATGAGTGTCTGAGCACGAGATCGTACCCATCTGAGATAAGCCTCCATAGGAATAGTGTACTTAGGCTCCAGTGTCTTGCTGTCAATCCTGTTTACCTTTCCCCAAGCTCGGATGAATCTCTGACGGTAACCCTGAAGATCGTTGTCGTAATCAAACACAATGCCCTGAATCAACATGTCATGTGGACCATCGCTCCGGGCGTAACCAAACTGTCGTAAAGCTAGAGATGGGTTGTAGGTGATGCCTCCTCTTATGCCTAGAAGTGGCACATTAGGAAACTCCCCACAATGGTCAATGATGGTGACATTCTCCATAGATCTGGAGCACCAATGGATGTCTGAGTGAGAAAGTGACATGATCCTCTTGGACCATCTGAACCCTTGCTCATTCTTCATTACTGAGCGAGGAAGGTGAGAAATAAACCACCTAGAAAGTAAAGGTATGCAGCACATCAAAGTTCCTCTTGCCCTTGTAGTACGGGTGTGAAGAGAATGTAGGATGTCTCCAAGTAAGGTAGGCACTGGATTGTGACTCAGGAATATGTTGATGGCATGAACGTCTATGAACTGATCAGGATTGGGGAACAACACTAAGCCATAAATCAATAAGGCTAAGATCTCCTCAAAAGCATTGTAGCTCATAGCCTTCAAGAACATTTGAGCTTTATCCACTAATACCTTGGCAAGAATACCTTTAACTCCACTTCTCGTCTCTAGAACAATGTCAGACTTCTTCAGATGTAGAGTTGCAACAATAACTTCTGGTTTAAGCTCCTTCTCTAAGCCTGTGAATGGCTTCTGATTAAGAACAGGTATACCCAGAAGTTTAGAGAACTCCTCCATGGTTGGAACCAGCTGATAATCAGGAAATGTAAAGCAATGGTGCTTAGGGTCAAAGAACTGAAACAGCACACTCATCATGTCTTCACTGAACCCTGAAGTAACTAGATCCAATAAGTGACCATGTCTCTTGTTGAACTGGGAATGATCAGGCACTAGGGAAACCAACTCCTTGAGCTTAGCAGGTATCCCTACAAAGTTGATGCTGATGGTGTTTCTACGAGCAGAAGCCATGACCTGCAACAAAGAACAAAGATAAATCCTTTGGTCCTTGAAATGGTTAGGGAAAATGATATGCTTATGATGCATGATGATGTCATGATGTCATGCTCAATCACAAACATGTGGCACACACAAACAAGTCACACAATTGCCCTAGGTTTAAAGGCTTGCATGAGGTTTAAAGGTAAGTACCCTCCCCTGAAGTTAGATGGTTCATCCTGTCCTACAAAAGTAACCAGGTTCTAAGGGATCTCAATATCATTGATCCTTCACAAGGGTGGTTGTTCAGAAGGCAACTTACTTGCCAACCAAAACCCTCCAAGTTTAAGATCTCAATGAGCGTAGTATCGAGTGTCAACCAACTTCAGTCTGCACCAAAGCCGGTTACCTCACTACTTTCTAAAGGCCAAGATGAGTTAACTAGGGTTCTAAAAGTCAGTTAGTGCATTGACAACATATGGCAGCCTCAATATTATCCTCAACTTGACTTAAGGAATATAAGCACCAACCAAGAAGTCGCACTAACTATGGCCACCAGATCAACCGTATCGATATACGTCGTACAGTTTCCTTGGTCTATTGCCATTTACCTAAGGTACACTAGATCCGGGTTAGGACCTTCCACACATAAGAGCACCCCAACAATATAATAATAAAGCAAACAAGGCAAACAATTTAAAGTGATCTTAATTCCTAAGGGTACCCCTCTTAAATAGATCCCCAGCAGAGTCGCCAGTTCTGTAACACGGTGGGAGAACTGACTTTAAACAATGTTGCGGATAGCAAGAGTCGCCACCGACTTTTATTTTATCCATAAGGAAAGGTTATAAAAGAACAGGAAAGACCTTAGAGAATATTTTGGGTCCGGGGGGTAGGTTATGAAAAGGGAAGGTATTAGCATCCTTTTCATCCATGGTTATCCATGGGCTCTTAGGTACTTAAGCTCACTTTTGAATTGTTTTGAAATTGTAGTGTGTGAATAGAAAATTTTCAGAATAGTTAATAAATAATCCATGTAAGGATGTGTTAAGAACTTGTTTGAAAACTTGTTGAAAATTTGTTTAAGTGCGAAACAATTTTGAAGTGAGCAAGCACCTAGGAGTAACCTACCCTAATGTTTAAAGGTCTTTCTTATTCTTCATTCTTTCCTTTAGTAAGACTATCCCTACTATAATGGAGTAGGTAGTCCTTACTTTGGATGTTAAGGGACATGTGAGGGACAATTGGATTTTTGAAGGCCATTGTGGGGTGTAATAAGCAAACTAGAGGGACTATCATCATTTTTCGAAAGGGACTCGATTCGTAAAGGCAACCATAAGGGACTTTGATGATTTTCTTTTTGAGGGACTTGTTTTATACACCCCACTTAACCAATATTCATAGGCAACTTGAGGGATATCCTTAAGAAGTGAGACGGCGATTAAAATCGACTTACGTGTGTGAAATGTTTAATTTAATTATCTTATATTAAAATGATCTAATTTATTTTTTTAAATATCATACATGTTGGCACTCCCTAATTACTAACCATAATGATAATAATAATTAAATGATTACAATTTACATCTAAGAGGCAATTACAAAATTATAATAAATAAAATAAATAGTAAAATATGATCAAAATAAATATAATAAAAAAAATAACAAATAAGTAAATAAAATATTGGGGTTAGTAAATAATAAGAAAAATTAAATAAGGTTAGTATAAATATAAAGTTAGTGAAAATAATTAGTTGAAACAATAATAATGAGAAAAATAGACAAAGTTAGAAAAATAATAAGATAGAAATTTCAAAATAATAATAAGCAACAAAATATGATTAGCAATAATAATTAATTAATAACGTGATTAAACATAAGATTTGATTTTTATTTAGAAACATAAATGATTAAATAATTACTATAATATAAAGTTCTAAATATCATAAGATTTGATTTTTATTTAGAAACATAAATGATTAAATAATTACTATAATATAAAGTTCTAAATATCATAAGATTTGATTTTTATTTAGAAACATAAATGATTAAATAATTACTATAATATAAAGTTCTAAATATAACATAATTATAAATTTCTTAATCATTTACAAAAATTTAATTATCTCTAATTATATATTAACAATTATTAAGAAAAATATTTACACATTATGATGAAAACAAATTTTAACTAATCAATAATCACATTCACCAAAATTTTACATTAAGTGTTTATAAGGTTTAATTTTATTTACAAAAATTTACAAGAATTATAATAAATATATACATAGAATCATATAGAAAATTAAAATTAGGTTTTCATATTAATTTGGAAAAAAGATGTTAATGTCATTTATTTTAAAAAACAGATTTTTATATTACAACAAATTTTAATAAATTAATGATAACAATAATAATAATAATGATAATAATGATAATAATAATAAATAATGATAATAATAATAATAATAATAATAATAATAATAATAATAATAATAATAATAATAATAATAATAATAATAATAATAATAATAATAATAATAATAATAATAATAAAGCAATAATGAATTTTAAATGTGCCAAATAACCCAACAATGTTGCTAACGCAGAAATGCGCTCATCGCAACCAGATCTAAATCGGACGAAACAAAATTTATCGCAAAGAAAAAGAAATTAAGCAAAAAATAGTATTATTGCTCACACAAAAATGCGATCATCGCAACCAGATCGAACTAACACAAATGTCACGCGTCATGCACACAAATGTGCAAACATCGTATCGACATAATTCGATCAAAAATCTTATATATATAAACTCTAACAATTTAAAAATTATATATATATAAACGCAACAGTAATAGATAAAGAAAAAGAAATAACGGTAATAGATGAAGAAAAAGAAATAACGGTAAAAGATGAAGAAAAAGAAACAACAGTAATAGATGAAGGAAAAGAAATAACGGTAAACGATGAAGAAAAAGAAACAATAGTAATGGATGAAGAAGAAAACTAAATAACGGCCAACGGCACTCACTCCTCTTAGGTTTTTTTCATTCTCTTCCCTTTTCCAACAAGGCAACACATGTATATATAGGGAACAAATTAGGGTTAACACCAAATTGTCAATAATGTCCCTAAAGCCCATTTTAAAGCCCAAACTAAATAATTAGTTAAGAAAAAATAAAATTTAAATAATTTAAAATAATTAAAATAAACTTAAAATAAAAACTAATAATCCTATTGATTCCTAAAATAAAAAATATTATAAAAAGAACAAAATTTTTTTCAATATTTTTTTATTTTATGATTTTTTGGATATTTTTTTATGAATAATTTAGAAAAAAGTGAAAAAAATAATATTTTAAAAAATGATTTAATTAAAATACGAAAATAATAATTAAATAATAATAAAAAACTATTTTTGTTATTTTTTTTAATGAAAGATAGAAAAAAATAATAAAAACAACAAAAAGTGCCAAAGGTGAGATTCGAACTCTCAACCTCTCACACTCATAACTCCTTACACATGTCCTCCTGCCAATTGTGCCATTTTTACTTTTTAGAAAAAAAGTGCATGCCATATGATATTTACCTGCAAAAAGTCAAACGACTACACAAATTTGTTAGTAATTGATTAAATGCAATGAAATGCGACGACAAATCTTAGGGCAAAATTTGGGGTATTACAGTTATTATGATAATATTTCTCACCCAACCTCTCTTTGATGTTGGCAAAAAAAAAATCATGAAGTTTGACTTTGGTTTGACCACAGTTGACCTCAGTTTGACCTTTTAACTGCATTGACTGTTTTTGACTTATCTGATCATCTGACTGAGCAAACTTTTGAGAAACGTCTTGAAATTTGACATGGGGGTTCTTATACACATATAAGATGTTATGAAGCTCACTTGAAGTCTTGGAAGTCCATTTAGCCTGATTAAAGTCAAAACCCTAGTTTTGGATGCACTGCTTAGGAGGTGCCTTGTCTGAGGGAATTGTCAACTCTTCTGACCAATTATGAATTTTGTGAACCTTGTGAACCTTCTTGGAACACAAAGTCTTGTATTGTGAGGGCAAATTTTGGGGTGCAACAAAGCCATCTCGAGTTCATCTCATGGTACGGTTGCTTCCAATTTCCGTTCGAGGAAAATTTCTTCATAGACCCAGATTGAGGCAAGTTGAGCTACACTGGGGCAGTTACTCAAGCAAGCTTATTCTCGTCAGCAGGAATTGAGTGTCGGGGAATCATGTCATCACCCCATCATAACCTTAGCCTCCTGAAAGGGCCTCCTTGTCATTGGGTTTCATCCCCACGGCCTGGACCTGATACCTGTCAGAGATTTGTGACCGAAATTAAACTTCTAAAGTCCAGCTTTCGTTTGGAAAATATTTTAAAGTCCAGTTCCCGTCTGGCAAATCATTTTAAAGTCCAGTTCCCGTCTGGTAAACTATTTTAAAGTCCAGTTCCCGTCTGGCAAATCCTTTAAAGTCCAGTTCCCGTCTGGCAAATCATTTTAAAGTCCAGTTCTCGTCTGGCAACCTTTTTAAAGCCCAGTTCTCGTCTGGCAAATCATTTTAAAGTTCAGTTCCCGTCTGGAAAACTATTTTAAAGTCCAGTTCCCGTCTGGAAAATCATTTTAAAGTCCAGTTCCCGTCTGGCAAATCATTTTAAAGTCCAGTTCCCGTCTGGCAACCTTTTTAAAGCCCAGTTTCCGTCTGGCAAATCATTTTAAAGTCCAGTTCCCATCTGGCAAACTATTTTAAAGTCCAGTTCCCGTCTGGAAAACCATTCTAAAGTCTAATCCATTTGGCAACTACCAAAGTCCACCCCGTTGGCACCCTCATGAAACTAAGGTCCAACTTCGTTTGGCAACTACCAAAGTCCATCCTCGATGGCATCCTCATGAAACCAAAGTCCAAAACCATTTGGCAACTACCAAATCCAGTCCCTGGTGATATCCCCGACAGGAATTTATCCCCAGCATACCTGATCATGTGCATTGTCATAAGCATGGCATATAAGATAATATCATAATCATATCCAACATTAGCACATCACTTGCACATGCATCTTGTACTCCCTAGCAGTTGCATTCTTAGTTGCATGTTTGTGCATCATAATGTATAGTATCGCTGTCTTTAGCAGCATAGCATAACGGCATGGCAGGATCCGAAATCGGTTCACAGGCGTCTTGTCCAGTCCTCAAGTGAAGTCGGCAGTATTTCTCTAAAAAGAGTTGATACCCCGCGAGTTCAAGGAATTCTGCTCCCCCAGCAAGTCATTCTTCAACCATGCAGTTGATGATGATAACCCCCAGCAGTTGTTGCTCTTATGACTCCCCAAGCAGAGATTATCTTAAAAAGTTTCTTTAAGGCTTTCCCCTGCAGAGTTTAGACAACAATGTTCCCCTAATAGGAATTTTGCTCAACTATTCCCCAACAAGATGTGTTCAAAGATACAACTTTGGTATCATCGAAGAATCTTATTGGATAAGATGCTGCTTCGACCACCCGAAGAATCTCAAGTTTTCAGAGATACAGCTTTGGTATCATCGAGGAATCTTATTGGATAAGATGCTGCTTCGACCACCCGAAGAAATCTCGTTTATATTCAGAGATGCTACTTTGGTATCACGAAGGACCTTAACAAATGAGGGACTGCTTCGACCACCCAGAGAATCTCAGGTTATCTTGTTCATCTTGTACATCCTGCTATCCCGTTCTGGTACACATTATCTCTTTGCATTTTAGTTGCTTATCGGACAAATTTCGGGGTCTTCTTGTATCTAATTGACTTCCACTTTAAAATGAGCGCCATGCAGCTGTTCATCTCTTAGGTTTAAGGCAATTAGATAGGGGCATCTGTCATACCCCAAATTTGTCCTAGCTGTTTCAGAATCTTCATTAGCCCGACTTTATTTTTCAATTCGCATCGCTTGTACAGCGTAGCGTATTTTTTAGCAATAATAAATTTTCTCACTTTTTTTAACGAATAAATTCGTGACACGTGGCATTGTTTATTTTATTTTATTTATTATTGTTTTTGTTTTATAATTTGATTTTTTATAATATGTAAGTATAATATAGTTTTAACATTAATTAATTGATTAGTTTAGATTAGGATAGAACTAGAATTACATAATTATTAATAGATTTAAAATTTAATTAGGAATATTAATTAATTAATTAATTAGAATATAATTTTTTAATTAGGAATAGGATTTGATTTTTTTAATTATTAATCAAATTTGAATTTAATTTAGAAAATAGAGTTAATTTTTAATTAATTAAAATTAGTTAGAATAGAAAATAGGTTTTAATTGGATTTCTTATTCAGAAAAATTAAAAATTAAAAAAAAGAATTGGAATTGGACCGGCCCATCACTGAGCCCATTAGGAGAAGGTTGAGAGCGGTATAAGAGAGAGGACAGTATCATAGAAAAAACAAAAACAACCTTAGCCGCTAAAATTAATATTCCCTTCTTCTTCCAGCCACCCACTAATCTTCCTCTTCTACATCTTATTCAATACTTAAAACTCACATGACCTTCACATTGAAACTTCGACATAACCAGCAGTGGCAAGATCAACAATCAACATCTGAAATGCGTAACGACACCACACAACGACGTAGTTCAATTCACTTCAGCTTCTCCCTCAAACTGCGACCCAGATCCATTGGAGTGAAGACACGACAACTGCAAATTCCTTCGGTCTTCTAATTGTCGGAGTCGTGCTCAAAAGTTGTTAAATGCAAGCTCGAGGTACCCATTTTGTTTTGTAATCTTCAAATTTTTCACGAATTGTTTCAACTGCTGTGAACCGTTAGCCACTGATGGAGGTTGTTCCGATTACATATTCTTTTGTGTCGGAGTGTGCTTTGACTGAATTCTGGATTTGTGGTGGTATGGTAATAACCTTATAGATAATCATAAACTGTCATGCTTCGTTGATTGTTTCCTACTATGACATCTATTTAGGTTTCAATTCTAGTGCATTTCATATTCGATGTGCTTCGATTGCAAACTGTTTTGATTCTATTGCAGCCAAGTAACTATGTTAGTAGTCATTGATTGCTCTGTTTTGTATTGTGTTGTTGCTTTTGATTCATACTTGAGCTTCTATTTTATGTTTAAATTGGTTGTAACCAAGATTTTTTATCTCATTTTCATTGCTTGATGGCTGTTGTTGCTTATTGTTGGCTTATAATCTATTTTGTGTTGCGAGTCGACTTTAAGTGGTATATTATATCAATTATCGTTCGTTATATAAAGCTTGTTTCGGTTTGTTGTACTAGATTTGTGATGCGGTTTCATTGCAATTTTCTTTGAACACTCGTTTAGTATGCACTGTGGTTCTGATCCTTTTATGATTCATTGATGGTTGGAGTAGTACATATTTTTTTTCTTTCATTAAGTTACTGGTTTGAATTTCTTTTAGCAATAACCTCAATGTTGCTTTCATCTTTGTTATATAATATTACTTTGTGCAATGAAGAGATAGCCATATGTAGCTATAGATTTGTAGAAGTGTATCGGTGATAACATATACCGTTTCATTGTGTAAGGGTTTATCACGCTAGTTTTTTTTTTCATTTTCATTTTTCTGTTACTGCTTGCATTTGCTCTTTATTAGTTTTTCTGTTTATATTTAATTGTCTGGTTTGCATTTTTCTATGAGATCTCTATTTCCTCTAATTCTTTAGATAAAGTCTATTATTGCTAGTTTATTAAAGAGATAAAATTGATATGTTATATTTAACTCAGTACATTTATAGTAAATGAAGTAAAAAGAATATATATTTTTTTGGATGTTCATTTTGTTCATTTTTTTTCTTTCATTTTTTTTTTATGAATAATCTTAAAAAGAAAAGTCAAAATATAATTAAAGTAATAATAAAAGGCCATAAGACAAGAGATTTCACGTTTTAGCTAATAAGTTTAATTAGTCTCAATTTCAATGTTGGACTTTATCTTAGTTGATCTTTGTAAATAAATTTGTCTATGCAAATATTGTTTTGAGTTGCTACTATTTTTATTGATTGTATTATGTTATAAATTAAATTTAAATTCATGGCTTCGACAATTCCATGTAATTATACCGTCAAATTTTCTTAAACATTAAATTGAAATTTCGCTGCATTATGACCATGCGTACGACACTTCAATCACTTGGTCGTCATGTATAAATCGGCTTTGAATGATAAGCTCGATTCGATTTATTCTATGTGCTCAATCTCGTTTTGTACTATCCCCATTCGATAAAGATGTACCCCCACTCCCAAAATGTAATATTTTTATCGCTTTCGTATTGTTTATGCTTTAATACTGTCAAATCATTTTCAAAATAAATTCTCGATTTATCGAGCCATTTTCTACCCTTGTAAGTCGAGTGTTTTTAAAGCCTCGCCATCAACCTTTTGGTCACAATACACAACATTTTAAAGCTTAACTGGGCTTTCTTACAGTGATACCTATTTGATCAATTATTTCTAGTTGGTCACTTAGAAGACTAGCCCACTTTGCTAGTGTACACGTTAAAACTCAATTTCAAACCTTGATTCACATCAAGCATTTTCTCCAAATAAAATTAAAACACTTAACAATTACTTAAACACAATTTCAATAAAAGATGAAAAAGAGAGAGTTCCAAGTCTTTGGTTCTCTCTCCCAATTGTCTGGGTCCGAGAAGTCTTTCTTAAGCTCGAACAATTGTTTTCTAAAACGATAAACTTATTCAAGTCTATTTTTCTAAACACTTAGGATGAAAAAGAGAGAGCTCCAAGTCTTTGGTTCACTCTCCCGATTACTTAAGGTCCAAGAAGTCTTTCTTGAGCTTTGAGTAATTGTCATCTGATTAATACATTCTAATATTATTAAACATCTTTCATAATACTAGATGAGAAAAGGAGAGAGTTCCAAGTCTTTGGTTCACTCTTCTGATTATTTGAGGTCCGAAAAGTCTTTCTTAAGCTTCGAGTAATCCTCATCTGTTAAAATACTTTAATCACATCCTATCTTTTAAATATCATTCAGACAACTCCTTTTGCAATGAAAAAGAGAGTGTTCCAAGTCTTTGGTTCGCTTTCCCGATTACTTGAGGTCCGAGAAGTCTTTCTTAAGCTTCAAGTAATCGTTATTCGTTCAACTTATTCAAACCATACTCCATTCTATCCTCTCACATTTGAGGTTGAAAAAAGAGAGAGCTCCAAGTCTTTGGTTCACTCTCCCGATTACTGAGGTCTGAGAAGTCTTTCTTAAGCTTCAGGTAATCGTCACCTCTAGCTAACCATATGATACATCTAACCAAATACCTCGCCCTGTGTGACCACAATCCTAAAACCTATTCAAATCTACCCTCTTTTCAAAACCAAAATACTTAACCAATCAAACTTTACTCGCCCTCGTGCGATCCACAACTCATACACCTTTTTCAAAGAACATTATTTAGTTCATTCTTCCGCGCATAACAAACTTGTGCTTCAGCCTCCCCTAGCGAGCAGACAAGCCAATGTTTAGCAGTTGGAATGCGACCTAAACTCTTGTTCAACTTATACCCACCTTTTACCAAGAACATTGTTTAGTCCCTTCTTCCGCGCATAACAAACTCGTGCTTCAGCCTCCCCTAGCGAGCAGACAAGCCAACGTTTAGCAGTTAGAATGCGACCTAAACTCTCGGTCATTCCAAACACAAACCTTTTAGCAAACCGTTGGCCGAACTACGGCTGCTCTGATTCTTCATTCTTCTTTGAATGTAAGATACATAGGCACAAGATTGCAATGATCTTGGCGAGCACAATCCCCTCTTTTTCCCGTAGTCCCACGAACTACAAATGCTCTGATTTTCCACTTCTTACAAGTGAAGATACGTAGGCACAAGGGACCCAATCCTTGGCGAGCACCCTATCTTAACCATCCCATTTCCCCTTTAGCAAGCAATTCCTTAGAAGATAAACAAGTGTATCCACTTTCTCTCACGAATCGAATCGAGAGGTTCCCGTTGAGTACAACGGACATGAGGGGTGCTAATACCTTCCCCTCATGTAACCGACTCCCGAACCTATAATATTGGTTGCGATGACCATGTTCTTATCCATTTAAAGGTTTTATCGATATTTTCCTATTCCACCCTTGGAATGAATAAAGTTCGGTGGCGACTCTGTTTCGAACAGTATTTTCCGCGTCCATCGCGAGGATCGTATTTTTCGAGGTACGACACACGGATACAAAACTTTAGTGCAAACTTCAACAGGGGCAACCCCCTTTCTCATTAGTGTATGGAATGGACGTCGTCCTCCCCATCAAAGTAGAGTTACCTTCCTTGAAAGTACTAATGGAAACCAAGCTTGACAAAGCATAATGGGTTCAAGACAGATTTGACCAGCTAAACCACATCGACGAGAAGCGCATGACTGCAATTTGCCATGGTCAATTGTACCAGAAACGGATGAAGAGAGCCTTTGATAAGAAAGTCTGAATCCGAGAATTCCGTCAAGGAAAACTTGTACTCAAGAAGATCTTGCCAATTCATAAAGACATGCATGGGAAATGGATGCCAAATTATGAAGGTCCATTTGTTATAAAGGCAGTCTTCTCTGGAGGATCATTAATTCTCACGACAATGGATGGTGAAGAGCTTGCACATCTTGTGAACTCTAATGCAGTCCAAAAATATTATGCCTAAAAGAACTCGCTAAGTCGAAAACCTGAAAAAGGAGACTTATGCAACAATGGGTATCCCGGTGGATCACAATCTATGAAGGAGATCCAGAAAAAAATTAGGGATGAAAAATAAAAAAATAATAGCTCGCTAAGATGAAAACCCGAAAGGGCGGCTTAGGCAAAAATGAGCGTCCCGGTGGATTGAAAACCCGAAAGGGCGGCTTAGGCAAAAATGAGTGTCCCGGTGGATTGAAAATCCGAAAGGGAGATCCAGGAAAAAGTTAGGGACAAAGGCATTTCACTGCATCAGATGACACTGATCATTGCAAAAGATCAAATCAACTCCAATGCAATCGCTCTTGTCAAAAGCAGGATTTTTGGTAGTCTTAGTTACTAGGGTCAATAGAGGTCGTTGGATTCAATGTAACCTTTCCCTATTGCCAATTTCAATAATAATACTCCATGGAGCTTTGCCGTTAGCAAGCTGCCATTCTTCAATAAAATTGAACCTTTTGCCTATTCAATTCTTGCCATTTATGCTTTCTCTATTTTCATTTTTACTATGCAAAATGTTATTTGTTAATAATAATTTTGAAAGTGAAAAGTTTTCAAACGTAAAACTGTTTTTGAAAATGCTTGAAAAAGAACATAAAATTGCTTTGACTTGTGGAAAGATCTAAAGGACATCATTGTTCCCCAGAAAGTCTTAACGTTGCAGAAGCACTTTTAGATCATTGCTTCAGCACAAATCCCTAGCGAAACATAAGCGGGCAACAGTTTTGGACATATCCTGTAATCTCCAGTACTTTTCAAGACTATAGAGAATCTCTCCAGTATCTTCCAAGTGGTACATATTTACTGATATATTGAGGATCCACTCCCTCAGTGAAATCATCTTTTCCTCACAGAAGTTGCTAAACTTTCCCCAAGAAGCTGCCTAGCTCCATACTTCCCCGATGAAATGGATATTTATTCCCCCTGAAGTCTCTAATCCTAAGATGACTCTCCCCAGTAAACAGGTCTTCTTTGATAAAGAGTTTAGATTCATGATGGCAATCCATCTAAGTGAAGTCATGATATCGTATCCTCAAGTGGAATATTTTTTGTTCTCCCCAGAGAACTTGGAATTTTGAAGCAAGATTATGGTTCCGCCATTTTATTTTCTATCCCTTGGTAGAAGTACTTTTGCAGAGGTCGCCAGGTATCCTCGTCGAGATGTTTATTTCATCTCCCGTTTACTCCTCCTTTTGTCTGTTTTGTTAGCATAAGCATGAGCATGACATACATTTCATTTTCATTTAGACATTTCATATAGACATATACATTTAGCATTTGCATGTTTGCTATCTTTGTTGTATCTTGTTGCTACTTTGGTTGTGGTTACCGCCGAGTATCCGGGTTTTTCCATTCTCTCCAAGTAGAGTCGTCAACCTTAGGCATAAATTACCTACTATTTTTAGTTTCCCCACAGAGTTCAACCCTCGGGGATGATGGTTATTTCAGTTATCTTCTCCATGCTTGGATAAGATAAATCCCATTTAAGATCATTTCCTCAATGGTTGGAGTCTTGTTTGACAGTTTCTTTCTAGCTCGATTCTAGATTGAACTTTGGCCCCCGTCGATCGCCGAACCTAGCCTGGACGTGCATTTATTTTGCACTATATAGTAGAAAAAGCCTTTTACAACGCCTCATTACTGATAAGTGGAAGTCTCTCCGGAGAAGCTTATCATTTTTATCATTACCTTACCAGATAAGTGGCAGTCTCTCATGAGAAGCTTATCATGTTTATCATATTGCCTTTCAGATAAGTGGCAGTCTCACTAGAAAAGCTTATCCCTGTTACCTTTGTCAGATAAGTGGCAGTCTCACCCGAGAAGCTTATCATTATCCTTTTACCACACCATATAAGTGGCAGTCTCTCCTGAGAAGCTTATCATGTTTATCGCATTGCCTACCAGATAAGTGGCAGTCTCACCAAAGAAGCTTATCATTGCTTACCTTTGTCAGATAAATGGTTGCCTTACCAGAGAAGCTTATCCCTGTTACCTTTATCAGATAAGTGGCAGTCTCACTCGAGAAGCTTATCACTACCATTTTACCACATCGATAAGTGGCAGTCTCGCCTAAGAAGTTTATCCTATTTTTATTATGACCAGCAACAAGTGGCCATATCCCTCAAGAAGCTTGTTTCCATTACCTTTTCCAAATAAGTGGCAGTCTCTCCAGAGAAGCTTATTAGTTTTACCCGTATCCCCAGATAAGTGGCAGTCTCTCCAGAGAAGCTTATCATCATTATCTTTTTCAGATAAGTGGCAGTCTCGTTCTTTGAGAAGCTTATCCAGTTTTGGCGGTGTAAGTCCCTTGCAACGATAAATGGCCGTCTCTCTTAAGAAGCTTATCAGGGCATTCCCCCATTGAAGTCCAATTATTTTGGAATATAGAAGATTCATTTACCCTGTATTATTTCCTGATGGTTCCTGAAGATCCTGTTCGATCTCTTCGTTTAACAAATTTCCAGTGACTTGGATGTTATCCTTGACTCCAACATTTTGTCTACATGATCCTACTGCCATGTGGATCCTGTTTTACCTTTTATCCTAGAGTGTCATTCGGTCATGCTTGAACTTGTTGAGCAACTACTCTGGATATTCCCCAGTGGAGGTCGTCTTGTCGGTGCCATCTCCATTGAGGATCTCTCCTTGATTTATTTCTAAAGTAACAACTGGTCATGCTTGAACCTGTTGGTCCATCACTTTAGATTTCCCCAGTTTTGTTTCTGTCCCCCAGTGTGTTGTCACCCTCAGTGAGTGGTTACTCATTGTGTTTGGTCTCGTCCCAGTTTATTTTTGTTCTGTCCGCATTTCTGCATTTATTGTTCCATCATATTCATCATATTAGAGTTCACAACATTGTCAGCATTTGTAGTTTAGTTTCGTTTGTCCATAGCATTGCATCTAAGGGCAAAATTTTCGGTTATCTGTATTTAAATACCTTTCACCATGATTTCACGAAGTTCTTCATTGCTCATATCATCTGGTGAAGATATTTAAATTGGGGCAATTGTCGTACCCCAAATTTTTCCCTTAGATTCATTGATCATTCGCACATCACTTAGGTCCATCATCCGCACATAACTAACTGTTTTATCTAGTTTGCGTTTTATTTTATAGGTTTGTTGAAGAAAGTTTGAAGGTCATGAATCCCTTGTGTGTATGCCCATCAGGAGTATACTCTCTTACAAGTTATGCTGAACTCCTATGGATATGAGAGAAGGACATACCCTTATTTTTATGAACTCATGGTCAATATAAGGATGTTTGTTTGGGAATCAATTGAAACATTGTGGTGTGTTGTATGGCAAATGGTATCCTCACATTCAAAGAATTTCTTTTGATTTTGGGTTTAATCTTATTCACAAAATTCGGTCATTAGTTGTCAAGTGGAAGAATTTGGAGTTTCAGATATTTGGTGAAATTCACGCTTCGAAATGGTGAAATTTGGTTGAATAACTTAGAAATGAGTAAGCAAGAAGTTCCCAAATTGGAATTCAAAATTCATGTTTTATATAAAGTTCAAGGATGCAAAACTCCAATTCTAAGTGATCATGAAGTCCAAGTGTTGATAGAGTTTCAAGTTCTAAGAATAAAAGTTTAGAGTGAAATTCAAATGATATCACCATGAACATCCACCAAATTTCAAAAGTATGGCAAACTTCAAAATCCATTATTTCTTTCAAGTCTCATGTCAAAGCTACAAGTTCATTCGAAATGACAAGTCCAAGAACAAAGTTTCAGTATCTTTTCCACGTTAAAATTCAAGATGGATTTGTAAGTTCATGACAAGGATTCATATGTTAATCTTGGAAAATCCAAAGTCCTCAAATCATTCACAAAGCTCAAGTTTTTACATCCCGATTTATGAGATAGAGTGTAAAGGACCCATGTTATTATATTTTGATTTCAAATTTCAAAATCCAAAGTCACAAAGACTTATACTTTATTCAATATTTACCCTAAAGTACAAATTCAAAGAGCTCAAAACAAGAAATGGCAGTACAAGAAATTCAGGTTTATTGTATTTAATAAAAAAAAGAGTGGCTAAAACTATATGGTATTGACTCCAACTTTATTTTGGAAGACAGATATGAAAATGTTGGCTTCACCATTTTTTTTTGCAAGCTGACCTAATATGAGTCCACCCTAGAAGCATATCCACAGGAGCAGTGTTTAAAGTTGTGGTTGCAGCATTAATTGTAGAAGTTTGGTCATGTCTCCCTTCTAAGCCATGACAGTAAAACCTGAGCAGAATTTTTGCGAGAATTAAGCACTGTGTCGGCAACAATAAATCATGGTAATTAAAAACAAAGCAAAATCAAACTCATATTAACAAGATGACATGAACTTAATTACATTTCCAAAACACGACAAGACATGTCTCCCACAAAATCAAATGAAAATGGAAGTTCTCCAAACATCCTCAAACAAGTTTCAACAGTAAATCAAAATACTCCTCAAAACAGCATCAAACATATTCAAAGCTAGGAGATTTGATTTCATTTGATTTCCAAAACAAGATTTGAAAAAGTTCAATGGAGAATTAAAAATTCACTCATCAATTTCAAATCACAAAGACCTATTTAAAGAAGACACAAAAGACGTTTTGAGGGGACTGAGACATCCACAAACAGATCTGCGACATTCACAATACGGAAATCACAAATTTCACAAACATTTACAAAAACGAACTAACGAAATACTCAGAAATTCAAAATCTAAACCCTAAAAACTTATCTTTTGTGGGTTTTTTTCGCCATCGCCGTCGGCCGTCAAACTCCAATAAGCCATCGCCTAAAACCCTTTTGTTGCTAAAACCGTGCAAAGGAAAACGAAATCCTGCGAAAATCCAATACATTACTATAAGTCATTTTTTTTTATAATGTTGATACATGATTGATGTATCTTATTTGCATGTTTTCCAGATTTTTTTGAGGAGAAAGGAAATCAGAGCAGAAAAGAACGACGAAGAAATAGAGTGAAAGAAATTGAGGGGGGGGGGGGCACGAATCTGAATTAGGGCAACCCTAATTCTTCTTTTTTTTCTTTCCTGTTGACCCGGGTTGGGTCCGGTAGGCCTGACCACCACCGACCCAACCGATTTTTTTAATGTCTTTTTAGGTTCTTTTTATATTTTTTTGACTGCTGGGCATAAACCATTTCTTTTTTTAACAAAAAACAGAAATATAAGAAAAATATAATAAAAATAAAATAAAAAACAATAATAAAATAAAACATAAAAAAAATATTAATAAAAAAATAATTAATTTGATTTTTAATAATTCATTTAAGTAATTTAGACTTAATTTAATTTAATTTTAGATAATTTAGAACTTTAGTTTCTTTTTCTAGTATTTATTTTAGTTAGATTTTTTTTGTTAATTAATCTCTATTTCATTTCCATAAGTTTAATTCTAAAACAAAATAAATAAAAACAAAGTTAAAAGTATTTAGTTTTTTCTTACCATTTTATTTTAAATTATAGGATTAGACTAATTTACCACCATCTCCTAAATTATTTAAATTCATTAACCCAAGATTGACCATATCGATTCCATTTGAATTTAACTCCATAACGATGTTGATTTACATATTCACATTACTCTTACCTATCCTATTGCATTTGTATATACTTGCTTTAATACTTCCTGTTACTACATTATCATTCCGAAGGAAAGGTACCCACTGACTGCCATGTCAATACCTCATTCCAGTCCTAGCCCTAGGATCTAAGTCAATGTACTCATATTTAGTGTCCCACTATGGACATTCTTATCTCTTATCCTAGCCTTATGATCGGAGTCGCCGTACTCCACGTAAGTTCCAACTGTGGAATACTTACTTACCTTATCTCTTATCTTAACATAGATTCGGAGTCGCTGCACTCCATGTAAGTGTCTCTTTATGAACACTTACATCCCCCTGGAACCTTGACCACAATCAAGAGTTCCTCATCTCCTCTTTGAGGGGAACTACGATCTCTCTGATTTCTCGTTGAGAATACGTAGGCACAAGATGCGATGTCTTGGCGAGCTCACTAACAACTAACTTCCTGTTACCTTCCGCAACTTAGGATCAGAGTCGCCGTGCTCCAGGTAGTTGTCCCGCTATGGATATCCTTTACCTTTTCCTAGCCTTAGGATCAGAGTCGCCGTACTCCATGTAAGTTCCCGCCGTGGATACTTACTCACTTCTTTCAACCCTTTAGCACCCTTTAAACAAATAGATATCAAATAGCACATTATAAACAAGAGGTTCTTGTAGAGTATTACATATGCTTAGGATGTTAATACCTTCCCTAAGTATATCCAACCCCCGAACCCTAGATCTCCCCGCATTGTATTTATGATGCAAAATAGGTTTTTCTTTCTTTAACCTTTCCTTCGGATAAATCAAAGGTCGGATGTGAATTCAAGATTGTGATTCAAATTAATCAATAATTTGATATCCTATTTTCACTGCAACAACCCGTATAGGCAAACAACGTTCATCATATAATCAGTATATTATAACAGTATCACCATCCACTATTTCATAATATTCATAGCACTATCAGAAACACACAATTTATCAATTTAGAGAAATCAAAGTTCATAGCATAGAAGAATACAACAAAGAACATAAACCTTTACCCACTATTCATCATACAATCCCTTATAAGATCAAAACCCCACCTTTACCTTAGATTGATGAGTTTTTCCCTTCTATAATGGAGTTTTTCTCTCTTCCTTGTCATAGTCTCTTTCACCTTCTGTTCCCAATTTCACGCACGATGTAAAAATTGACTCCATTATTCTCCAATTCCCTTTATAAAATCCCTCAACTATTGTTTACGTCATTTACCCTCACTCGTCCTCATACAGTTACCATCTTGTCCTTCAAATCTCTACACATCTAATATTCCATTTTATTTTGTTTCATTATATTATTATTAATATTAGTATTTATCTCATCTAATTAAAATAATAATAATAATAATAATTTATAACGATTATTTAATTGAATTAATATCCACATAATATTAAATAATTAAATAATTATCACTAATATATTCTAATTAGTTTTATTTCTCACACCACCAATCTCTACTTAAATGCTCACACACTTCTCATTCCTTAGGTCTAATCTTAAGGTTACTACTTCACAACAAGGGTATCCCCACAAACAACAAAATACACATAATCACATTTATACACACAACTTTACATAATTAAATTACGAAAAAATAATTTAAAATAAAACGGGGGGTTACAACTAACATGGTGCAAATATGTTAGAGATGTTAAAAAAAGGTACAGTTGAAATAAAAGTATAGTAGAAGGTGCAAACCAGAACTTCCTCATCGAAATAATCATTGACATCATCGTCTAGTTGTTTTTATCCTTGATGTCCCTCCAACAGTATAATTTTTCGCTGTCTTTCAACCCTGAAGGAACAAAATGGATTAGGGCGTTAATGAGAAAATACTAAATGGATAGGAGGTTAGAAAACCTCTTTACCTGCAACTTTCTTATAATGTCGGTGCCTTGAGAGCCAGTAATCGACACCTTTGGATTGGAGTGAATTCCTATAGAAGGTAGACAAATGAATTAGAGTCCAAAAAGTAATTTAAGGCAAGGCAAGGCAAGTAACCCCTTAGATCTAGTTGACCAAGATTACCTAGGTCCCTCAAAGAAAAGAAAACATCAACCAAGCACTGCGTTATGAGTGTATATTCTCTGGAACATTGGTGTAATAAAGCACCTATCTATCTTCAAACTCTTGGGTGCAGTGATAAGAGAGTGAATAAGTGAAGGAACCAAGGAAAAATATTTCTTTTTACAAAATAAGTGGTAGCTTTTAAGCCACTTTTCATTGGGTGTGTCGGTGGAGAAAAAAAGCCTCCCCTTAAGAAAGTAAACTCTTATGGAGTATTTTGATCAAACTAAACTACCTGGCTGCCAAATTTGGCTGATTAGGATCAGCCATTAGTCCTAACTTAAAAGACGTAAGCATCTACCACAAAGTTGTGTGATTGAAGCATGTGTGTAGAGTAGCATGTATATCACTCTCTTCTTGATGAGACAGATTTGAAATAACTCTCGAAGACCTCCAAAGACACAACCTTGCCATCACCGGGAGTGAGTTGGAAAGCCTTTGAACTTTGACTCCCAATTTTGAGCTAAGAGGAACTCTTATATTAAGAGAAGGCTCGAAATTGGTGTTGATCTATAATTGCAGAAGCCATATAGAGCCACCTATCTGAAGGCTATCAGGATTTGTCATTTTCTCCATGTCTTGAGAGGTCATACCTAGAGATTGATAAAGGCCACCTATAATTAACCTGCTAAGGCAGAGTTTCCTCCCTTCATGAAGTTCGGTGGCTAAAGGGACATGCTTCTTTGCCACCTAAACAAATAGAGCATACAAAATGTACCTAGAAATCCAGTAAGTCAGGAAAGCAATATGTTTTTTATCATATACTCATTATGTTGAACCTTTGTGAGATTTGACGATGGAGATGTAAGTTGATCAGTGTATCTTCAAGAACTGGTTTGAAGTGAAAGATGGTCAAATAATTCGTTGAAGTCAGAACCCGAATTCTTCCTTAAGGAATATTTAGTTTTGGGCCGAGTTTTTTATGTTTTTCGACCCAGTTGGGTTAGAACGGGAATTGGTGATGCTTTTCTATACCTAGTAGCAGTCGTGCTACTGCTCATTACCTTCTTTTCACAATTTTTATTTTGTTTTGTACGATTTGAATGGAGAACTAATTCCCGAAGGAAAAACCTGTTGCTTACGGGTTCCGTCGCTTAGAGGTTATTTTAATACCAATTTAAATTTGATTCCTTTTAATCCTTTTCTATGAAATCATTTGCTTAATTTGATTGTAATTGTTTGCTTACTTCGATTGTTGTTCATATGATAGAATTGGTTAAATTCAATTGTATGCATGTTCCTAAATTTAATCGTGTGTTATCGTTTGCTTAATTTAGTAAACATGAACATAATTCATTTGATTTTGATAAGCGCTTGTCTAATTGATCTCATAATCGAATAGGATTTAAGCCACTTAGGGATTGGTGTTATAATAGCCGATGATAAGTTGGAACCCGAATCAGTAGGATTAGTCGTTTTAACTTAATTTCATAATCACTTATTTTAATCACTTTTTCCTATATTTTCTCAATCAAAACTAAAAACAACCCCCTAATCATTATTAGTCGATTAATAATCATACAAGAGTCATTGCAATATGGCATCTGAGTGTCGCTTCCCGTTACTACTTTTAAAAACTAATTTTTGACTCGTGTACGATAGCGGATCATAAGTCGTTATGTTGAAGGTAAACCCATGATTTGTCTTTGTTTTGGTTGAAGGCTCAAAGGCTTTTCCAGTTGGTTGAAAGCCAACGATAATAACAATGTTAAAGAGTGTGGTAGTTATCATCCCACAAGAAAGGTGAAACGTGTTGGTCGAGGTATACCAGAAGCCCATGGCTGCAATAAGCATGTGAGAGTTGCATTTGGGACCAACCTGTGACAACTGGATTAGGTCAAAAATGCTAAATCCCTCTAAAAATGTTTTTTATTCTATTGGATCCTATCCAACCATTTGATGCAATCAACATCTTCAGTTGGAGGAGAAGAACGAAAAACCTTATTTTTTAAAAAGTTAAAATCAAAAGGGGCATCCATGAACACCAAGGGTTCGTAACAAGGGAAGGCAGGGAATAAATATTTCAACATTTGGGGTTTCTTGACACTCTTAGGTAGAGGACTCATGAACACGTGAATGGTACTTGCAATGGAGTAGGGGATCAAAGAAGCATGACCAGAGATTTCTACTCATCATCCATCTGAGGTTCAAGAATGCAGGTGCGGTCGTTCGTGTGGTGCATCAATGACACATTAAAACGGGGATGTGACTGAACTCTGGGAGCCATTGTTAATTCCAAAGGTTTCTTAAAAAGAAGCAAAGTAAAGAGGAAGAGAAACAACAAAAAACTCTCTCAAGGTTTCTTTTTTACTCACGTTTTAGGAAAATGGAAATGGTGAAAGAAAACAGGATGTTGAGGGAGAACATGTTAATTACCCAAAGGAGACAGACATGTCAATTTTTTCCTACAAATGGTTTTAACACATGGAGATAAAAAACCATTGAGAATGATTGGAATTAAAAGAATTCTTGTCTTGATTTCATTTTTAATTAAGTTCCTAGGAAATAGGGATTGATCATGACCAATTTCATGCACGTCTGTAACGTGACAATTTGTTGTAAAATGGTCATAATGATCAAAGAATAATAATTAAATAGTAAGACGTTTCATTGATGTGAGTATACACAATGCAAGTAGTATCGAAGGGTTACAAAACTCCACCTTTCTTCGATCTAAGTCTAACCATATGATCGCAAGAGAAAATTTTGGGGGCATCTGTTAGTCTAGAAATTCTACTTTAGAAAAAGTCAATTGAATGTTGCATTAGAAAAATGCTAAGTGTTAGCATTGATTGACATAAGTCGATAGAAGTGGCAATGTCAATTGGAACATTTTGACCGACATCTTAAATAATGGTTTGGAAGAATCTCAAGAGATGATCTTGAGATTTGGTTTGAAGGAGTCTCAGGAAAAGATATGAGTAACCACTCAACACCATGTCAAGGTCGAGGCGTTCGACGAGCTCCAACGACTTAGAAGATTAAGAAAACCAAATATTGAAGAAGGGACTTAGCACTATCAACAACTACCCTCGACGAGAAGGCATTTACTAGTCGCTAAGATCAGTTACAAACATGGGATAATGGTTCTTTAACAGTTTTTCAATACTGACAATGTGACAATGCATTAGAAGATGAGGTTGCATGTCTTTAAAAACGTATCCATTCTCTATGGGTAAACTGTCGAAGACGGTTATTTTTAGTTTAATATATATAGCAGTTTCATATGATGTAATCATGGTCTCAAATCTCATATACTTTCTATATAGAGCTGGATTACCCAAGTCAAAGTGTGAAACAATTTGTGAGTAACATGTGAGTCCGCGTCCCTTTTATTGTACTATTTTTATGTTTCTTTAGTTGGAGCACATTTACTTTCTATCATTTGCTGCATTTATTTAATGTTGTTTATTGCAAGGTTCTTTTACTTTAATTCAAGTTTTTATGTCTTTAAACTTTTTCTTTATCCTGTCTGCGCATAGGCGTTCATAGTCATTTTATATACATATTTTCTTGTAAACGTGTTTGCACAAATTGCTCCAGAGATTTTTTGAGTTAATCTCACAAACTTTTAAACTCGTGATTGTTCGCTAAAAACACCTGCGGACATCTACCAACGGTTGTGATCTCACATCTAATTGTGTAGAACACTCAAGTACCCTAAGATAAGAAGGCATCATTATTGTATATTCTATGGCCATGCATCAAAATCCTTAGCGAAATGTTATAAGTTATAAGGAAGACATTCAATGCACCTGTTCCAAATGCTACCAAAGTCAAAGTTATCCCACTCCCTCCGACCAGGGCTAGATTGGAAGCCCACTCAAAAAAATCCTCTTTCTAGCAAGCAAGAACAATGGCATATATGAAAAATGTTATGGGCTGCTCACATGGCCCAAACATCAAGGCCAATTGCAAGCACAACAAAAAAATGTGTGAGAAACATATACGACCTTACTCAAACATGAAGCATAGGATTTTGATCTCCTGTCAATTCTCCACTGTTAAATTTAATATGACGGTGATCGACACATCACAACGGATTAAGTGGAAGTAGTTTTAATTGACCTCCATACACTACTAGAAAATTCTCTTTTAGTGACCGAGAAGTGATTGAAAAATTTCGGTCACACTAGTGACCGAATTAGCCACCAAAATTTGACGTCTTGTTAGTAAAATTTTAAAAGTCACTAAATCGGTCACAGAATAAAATTAGCCACCGAATTAGCGACTGAGATTTAGTGATAATAACTCTCAATCACAAACAATCATTTTTTATATAAATTAATTCATAACAAAAATTTGTGACTGAAATTTCGGTCACTAATAATTTTTTGTTTTTTTTCTTATTAAGTTACTTCCCTCCCAATTTTTTCCTTTTTTCCTTTTTATTTTTTTGTCAAAATTTCGCAATTATATTATTTTAACAAATAAAAATTATATTTATAGAAATAATTAACTCATTAAAATTTATTAATTTGGCTTATTTAGTCCTAAAGTCCCTTAACTTAATTTCGGTTTTCACTTTGATCCCTTATATAATAAACGTTACAATGTAATTCCTTAACAATTGTCCCATTAAACAACTTGATCCATTATGTTAGTTTTGTAGTGAAAATGTTAAGTAAGTTGATGTGGCATGCCAACAAGGATTGATATTCATTTATGATTGAACATATTGCATTATATTAACATTGTAACCTCATTCTTTTCCCAATGTAATATTTTCACGTTAGGTTACTATTCATCATCTTCTTCCTCCTTCTTCATTCATATGTGAACATGTCAATAAACTCCAGAAACATATCAAAATCAAACACCCAAAGTTATGGGTCCTTTGGATCTATTATGATAAGAAATAAAAGGATGGAATGTTGGTGTGAAGAAGAGTGTGTAATGTGTACTGTTTCATATTTGAATAATGACAATGTTGGGAAAACGTTTTGGGGTTGTAGAAATTACAGAAATTAACTGGAGAAGGGATGCAATTTTTTCAAGTGGGTAGGAGATGAAGTTGTTGATGGAAGAGATTTGAAGATTTAAAAGCAAATGAAGAAAATATTCAAGTTGAAGAATGAGGTTTGAGCACAGGAGGAATGTTGAAAAATGCAATTTTGCTTGGTATTATTAGTTTAGGGTTTAATATAGTTATTGTAACAATGTGTTTGAAATAGATTTCTGGGCAACACAACATGTAATTTGATGTTATAAATGTAAGAATGTTTGATTTTGGTTAAATGAAATGGGTCGAATGTTATAAATGTTATCCAATATTTAAGCATTTATGTTATGGTATGATATTGTTGGTTTATAATGGTCTTGCTTTAACAAAAGAATTGCTGGTCTATTATGGTCTTGCAGAACGTGGATTTAAGTGAAACAACATATTCCTTTAACAAAAATATTGTTTTATAACTGGTATGTTATGGTTCTATGTAGGGCTGGCAATGAACCGAACCAACTCGAAAATAGTTCAGAATTCAATTTGACAATTAAATCATTGAACTAGGTTCATGAACCAAATGAGTTGAGTATGAGTGAAAAATTAAGTTCGTTAATTAAATGAGTTGAACTTGAACTATACATAGTTCGACAAGTTAGGTTCATGAGTCAACTCGATTACATATGAAAAGAATTATACTGTCTTTAAGATTAGGTTTAAATATTTACTCCAAATTTTAGACAAATTTAATCTTCAATTTAGTAGTTTTTGAATTAGACTCTCAAATGTATCTCTTGAAAGTTGTGTAGGTTTTGAATTAGTAGATTTCGAAGATAAAGTTAAATTTCAATATGATAACTTTTATTTTATTTAAAAAAAAAATATTTATTTAAAATGTCAAATATACTAAAAAATATATATATTTAAAAAAATAGTTTTAAAGTCCGTGAATCATGTGAGCTGAACCTAACGAGTTGAACCAAACTGTTCGTGAACTTATAACGAGTCGAGTTTGAGTTTAAAAAACAGTTCGTATTGAACTCGAATTCGAACCAATTCTAACGAGTCGAGCCGAGCTGAGGTGAGTTCGACTCGACTCGACTCATTTCCAGCCCTAGTTCTATGATAACATATAGTTGAACAAAAGATTGGTTTAACAAAGTAAGTTACTTTATAAAGAACAAGTTGATGAATCATGTAATAACAAGTTGATGACTATTGCTTTAACAAAATATGTTGCTTTATAAAAGCATATGTTTTTGTCACTGATACAAAAAGGCAATATAATAGCATATGTTTTTAACACTGGTACAAAAGGGCACTGATATAAAATGGAACTGATACAAAAGGACATTTGTTCTTTGCCACTAATACAACAAAGCCCAAGTTAGTGTTCATTGAGACTAATACACAAAAGCCTAATTAAAGTGTTCACTGACACTAAGTTACACAAACATGAAAAGGTGAAATTGGATCAAGTTGCAGTTGCTTCAGGTTGAGTTGGTGCAGGATGACTTGTACAACTGGGTTTGACAGCTTTCCACATTAACTCCTTGAGTTTAATTCCTGGGAATTTCTTCCTAAAATTGTTGTATAAATGCCTTCATTTTAAAGACCAATTATTAAGTTTCAATAAACCAAAATTTGAAATCCAAAAATATTCATTTAATAAGGTATATACCTGACACAAAATCTCTGGTCCACTTATGGAAGCAATTCTTTTAGAGCTGGTAACAGTCCCTATATATAAGTATGCATCAGTCATCAAATGGATCTAATCAATTTTAGAAATGAACAACATATTAAAGAAATTAATTAATTAAGTACCTTTTGTTGGTCACTTATGAATGTATATGTTTTTCACAACCTTGTGCCTCTAAGATCAGATATAAGCAATTCAAGGAACCAACTCCATGAATCTCTGGTTTCTCCTTCCACAACAGCAAATGCAATTGGCATCATCTGGTCATTTGGATCCTTCCAATTGCAGCAAGAATCTGTCCACCATAATAACCTTTCAAGATGCAGCCATCCAATCCTATTATAGATACGCACTTGAAAAACTGTCCTTGCATGTCTTAAAACAGATGTAGATCCTTTGAAAATGAGGGCTCAATTGACTTTCAGGATTCTCAATGTTTTCTTCTTCCCCTTGGTATGGTTGACTTGTAACTTTAACTGTTGAACTAGGATTGGACCTAAGTAGCTCATGTGCATAATCATGTAATCTTTTGTACTACTCCCTGAAAGATCTATCTACAATATCAATTGACATGGTATTTGTGTTGTATGCAAGAGTTTTGTTGATCCCCACATTCCATTTCAATTGGGTTTTCTCCATGATGTCACTTAGCTATAAACTAGGATTCTCCCTCACATTGTTCTGTATCTTAGTGCTGAGCCACTTGGATGTGAGAAAATTCACCTTGTAATCTCTACTACACGTGTGTTTATCAACAATCTTACTGAGCTTCCAAGTATCTTCATCTTCAATTTTTGCACAATATGCCTCCTATGGGCAACCTTTTTTTTACATATAACTCTCATCCTTTTCTTGTCATTTTTCTTGAACTTCGTGTTCCTACCATTGTGTATGACATATGTCCTAATACCATCCTTGAAATCTTGTTTAGAAGCAAAGTATGTCCTTAATTCCCACTTATAGTCATCCATCTTTTTAGGCAATTTGAATGTTTGCCAATACGCCTTTTCAACACATTCATCCTTACTAAAATACTCTTCAAAGTCATTTTCATCATCTATGTCACTCAAACCCTTCAAATTTAAATTTGGTTGTTCTTCATCTGCATCACTTTTATCAAAAAGACTTCTTTCACCAGATGCTTCACACGCATTAACTTTCTTACATGGTCTTCCATCTTTTCCTTTCCCTTTTTCATCTACATTCTCAATACAAGTGGTCCCCTCATCATTGCTCTCACCTAACTTAGTTTCAGTGGCACCTACTTCAACACTATACTTAAGTGATAATATTGGTTCCTCAATTACATCAGGTTGTAGGATATGATGTATAACATATAAATGCATTTCCCCAGTCAACACAATAATTGTATGCATCCTCCTAGTTCCATTGTCATATTTCAACTCCACTATGCCATTACACTCCATTTGATCATAATACCAAAGGCTCTATATAGTTGGATAACCTAAATCCTTTAACCCACCTAATACTTCAAAGTAACTCCAAAAATCAGGCTCAACATCCCATGTTTCCTCTAAGCCATTATAACTTAGTTTCGTTAACTCAGCAAACTCACCCCCATGATGAACGACACATTTAAAACGACTATCCATGACCTAGATAGAGCAACTACATGAGAAATACATCTAACGGAGATGGAAAATCCTAAATGAGAAATAAAATAAACGAAAGGGAAGAATATACAATTTGCATCATTTGTACCTCAAAACAGATTATGGACGTTGTTCCTCTTTCACTCAGTAACAAAGATTACATAAACCCTAAAATGAAAAAGAACAAAAATGTATGAAACAAAACTGAAGATGAACAAGGTATCATAAATGAGGATGAACAAACATGTATGATTACCATACCTTGATGAATGAAGATGAAGGGTGACGATAACTACATGAACGAAGATGAATATGGATGTTAATGTTAGCTTTGTTAGGGTTTCCAGCAGAGAGAGCTCAAGTGAAGTCAAAATGAAATAAAATGTGTTAAAATGGAACGTTGCAATTTCACAAATATTTTAATCAAAATGTCATACCATAAATCCATGTCACCTTAGGAAACCCAATTAGACTGCCACCCTAGAAAAAACTAACGGAAATACACACATTTTAACAGATAGGATGACATTGGCTAATGAAATTACAATTAAAGGACCTGAAACTAACGTTTATTACACACATGACCAAACTAAAATTAAGTTAAGGAAACAATGGATGCTTTAAGCCTATTAATTTAAATAAAATATAATTTTAATGATAATTAGTGTAAAATATTTCAAATAATATTTGAAATTTCTGTTTCATTAATATTATAAAAATTTAAAATATAAATTTAACAACTAAAATGAAGTGGTCTAATGGTCAAGCGGAAACCTCTCAAAAAAATGCATTGGTTTGATTCCCACTTTAAGTATTAATCTTGCAAATCTCCCCATATAAGAAATTCGTCCCTTAATTTTTGAACGGAATACTTCAATTATCTTCTTCATATCATTCTTATTCTTTAATATAATCAAACACTTAATTATTCTTACTTATAATCCAATCGGAAGGAGAGGGAGTACCAAGTCATGATTTTTCTCTTAAACCAATTATTATACAAAAAGATGCTTCCACCAATGGACCTATAGGTAATTTTGTCCATTATTAAAGAAGCATTGAGTGCTATTGTATTGCGTACACGCCTCATTCATTGGTGTACGTGGAACTTCAAATTACCACTTGCTACTTATTTATTTAAGTTTAATTACTCATGACTTAAGTAGCAAAATTAATCTAAAAAATTTAATCTAGGTTCCCCTCATTATTTACCTATATTATATCTCGTGGCTGCAAATGAGTGTTACCAATATGTGATAAAATGATTGGCGCATTAAAATACAAAGATGACATGACATGATCAGATAATATTGAAAATTAAATGGTGCTTTATAACAATAACATATTGATTTAGGGTTCAATCAAATAAGTTATTATTATTTATAAATAAATAATTTTTATTAAAATAATTTTAAAATTTTTGTTAACAAAAAATAATCATAAAATTTAGGTGAAATTTAAAATGATCTAAAAAGTTTGATCATAATTTGTTATCATACATTAATTTAAGTCAATTTAAGTAATTATATTTAGGGAAATATTAATAAGTGTCCATGACATTGATTAAGAAATTTAAAAAATAAGTTACAATTTTTTAAGAGACTTTAAATACATGTTTTTTTTATTTAAAATATGTATACTCAATGTATTGAAAACAAAAATAATTAATTTTATTTTTAAGAATCTAGTGTGTATTCAATAAATTAAACATATTTTTAAGAATCTAGTAACGGATTGAATCTTAAAGACAAAGTTTTTGTAAGATCTATACAAAGAAACATCCTTACGAACGGCTTGAATAAGATTAATCGGCAACACAAAATGTAAGTCATAAAACATTTTATTTCGCATAGCCAAATATTTCTATTTTATATTAATTTAGATCACATAATGATACTTTTTATGTTAAACTTAAATAGTTTTATTTCTCTTTTACATTTTTTATTTAAAATTGATGATATGTTTATTTATTTATTTTTAAAATAGGAGGGTCAAATGTCCAAATAAGAAGAAACTAGGTTGTTAGTCTAAACTCCCTGGTCCAATCTAAATTAAAAAGATACCTCAAATTTAACCAACAAGAATCAAATCAGATGTAATCGATAGTGCTATGCAAATTCAGTTTAAATAAATAGTCAGCACACTGATTAACTTCTCTAAAAATATACCTGAATTGAACTTCTTCAAAATGACGTAGATTCAGAAGAACATGTCTAGTCAATGTCACACCTTGTTGATAAGGTAACGACAGACTTTGTAGTTCATTAATAACAAAAATATCATCAACTTGGACCAAAAGATTTTTGAAGCCGAGCCATATCCACCCAATGAGAACACCCCAGAATTCTACCGAGGTGCTGTTACAAATTCCTATATGCTTATTAAAACCACCCAGCCAATTGTCTCGGCTGTTACGAAAAATGTCTCCACACGAAGCAACGAAGACATTACGAACAACTCTGTCGGAGTTAAGACAGACCGACCCCAAAGGTGGCGGACACCAATGAATGAAGGTAGGCGACCTAATAACAGATTGAACCCTAGAGACAAATTTCTTGTAGGATCTATATAAAGAAACATCTTTACCAACAGTTTGAATCAGATTAGCAGAAAACACAAAATGCGAGTCATAAAACATTTTAATCTGCCAAATTCACTTAGAATGACAACCAAAAATCCACACATCTAGTCAGTCTTGCGAAGTGTATTGCCTAGGCTGAGATAAATAAAATATATAAATGTTTTATTAAAAAAAATTGAATGTCATGTTTTTATGTAAAAAATGTGAGAAGAAAAATCAAAACACACTTTCAAAATTAAAAGTGTAAGTGACATGTTATTTTTTCAATAAAAAATAGTGTTAGAAGAAGAAAAATATATATTTTAACATGAAATCATCTAAATATTTTTTAGGAACCGTGGTCCCATGATTTATGATTTTTCCAAATTAAGGGATACATATTTTGTTACTTATGGGAAGCAATAATTAAGATGCAATGTTTTTCATTATAAGAAATGTTTAAGAAAAGAAAACTGCACCGAAATGAGTAATAATAAATCAGAGAATCTTTTTTTGTTTTCCTATTTTTATTCACAAACTTGATTCCTTATTTTTTTGCACGTAAAGTATACTAATACAATCACTGTCCCAACTCAACTCACCCATCAAAAATTAATATTTATTTGATTTATTTATTGTCAGATTGCAATGCTGACTATATATTGCGTTAGGTATACAAACAAATTCTCTTTCAACGACTTTAGTGCACAATAAACAATCGTATGCATTTGCTTGCAATTATGGTTTTCCACTAACTTTCTTAGAGATTCGAGGTATTAAAAAAATGATGTATTGATGTATACTCTCTCTATATCATTTTAAGAGTGTTATTATATATTTATCTATATTAAAATACTAATTATTAGTGAAGAAATATTTGCAGAGTATTATGAATTATTAAGTGAACTACCTATACTTAAAACTACGAAATTTTTACCTAAATAATTTATTTTTCAAAGAAAATTATAAAATAGTCTACTTTTCAATTTATTTTTTAAAATACCTCACTTTAAGGTACTGATTGAATGCGAATGTTAAATGAATTGACGACCCTTCATAAAGAAAATGTATTGTCATCAATTGGATTAGAGACAACACATAGTATCATCAATCTAATTTGCGACACAGTGTAAAAGTTATAAGGATGTTGTCAATTCAATTGGAGACAACCTTGAAAGTAATTTTTTCTATAAATAGAGATGTTCTGATCATTTATTTCCATAACACATCTCATATATTTATATTACTGATAACATATTGTCGCTGCTATGGAAAAATCATATATTCGAGAGAGAAACCTCTGATGGACATGTTGTTTTGGAACATTCAAAGTTTCAATCAACTTAAGAGAGAGCTGAATCAGTGGTTAGAATGAGACATTCGAATGACATCAGTTTGATTGTTGTAACCAGTTAGAAATGTTTTATGTTTCTGTTCCGTTATTTGTTTTATGTGTTGTCTGTTGTTAGTTCCCGGTATATATTGTTTGTTGTTAACATTCTTGTAACAAAGACTCGTTAATATATGAAAAATATAAGGTTACAACAATGGAAGGAATAAATTAAATTATGATGCAGAGGTTGCTCATACATTGGGACAAGTTTTTTGAACGTGTCAAGGTTGGCGACATATACTGCATAATCTTATCATTTTATCAGTCGTATCCATTTCGATTCTTATATGTGTACGGTTTGGGCGTCCTTTTTTCTTTCTTCGCATCTCATTGTTGTGCCAAACTATGTCCCCTTGGTATGGAGACTAATATTCCTCCATTGGTAACACTGTGAAGTCTTTGTTGTAGACATTCATAACATTAATCGCCTTGTAAACATCATATAGATAGCTATAAGCATCCTGACGAGCATGTGCGCATGCCGCAATGACATGTGAGCAAGGTACACGGAAGGCCTGGTACTTGCCACAGTCACACTAACATCTGTTTAGTCTGACAACATAGGATAAATTTGTCCTCCCCTCATTATGGTCCATTATTTCGTATACACTGAAAGTTTTCTTATGACAGTCAAAGACTGTAACTGCATGTGTGCTGGCTTTGATAGTATCTTCTTTCATCACTTTGATTATGCTTTCACTGAATACTTGACCCGACATTAACACTGCACTCCATCTTTCGCCTCTTGTTGCAAAACGTGATGCCAACCTATAATAGGTTGATCTGACCAAAGTGGTGATTGGAAGGTTTCTAATCCCTTTGAAGATTCCTTTCATGGATTCCACAAGGTTTGTCGTCATGTGGCCCCAACGACATCCACCATCAAAAGCCCTTGTCCACTTGTCCAATGGAATGTTATCCAACCACCTTCATGCATATGCGTTTGACGTCCTAATTTCGTTAAGGTAGTATGGTTGAGTTAGAGCCTACCCGACATTCACAACTTTTTTGTGAAAGTTCTTGTCTTTGATTACACGCGTGAATTTTTGTGCAATATGTCTAATGCAATATACATGGATAAAAGGAGGATTATGCCACCTGTTATCATGGTTATTGTAAGCATTCTCAATAGCAGTATGTCTGTGAAATCAAACAGAGGTTGGCTTGTGAAGCGACATGTCTTCTGAGATTCTTAAGTAAGAAACTCCAAGCAGAAGCGGTCTCACCCTCAACCAGAGCAAAGTCCATGAGAAAGACATTATTATTGTCGTCTTGTGCAACAGCCATAAGCAAAGTGCCCTTGTATTTTTCGTAGAGCAATGTTTCGCCAATTTGAATAATAAGTTTGCAGAATGCAAAACCTTTTATGCATTGTTGAAACGACCAAAAGAGTCGGTGAAATATGGCATTTCCATCAACAATAGTTCCATCTGGCCTACATGTCGACACTGTTTGCATGATTGCAACAGTTCCTGGTGTGTAAGTCTTAAGTGCTACCAAAAATCATGGTAATTATTTGTAAGAATCCTCCTAGTTGCCAAATACATGTTCAACATCCTTTGTCCTTGCAATCCACGCCTTCTTGAGGGAGTATAATTATACTGTGTAATGATATGAAAGATTATTATACTCACTTTCACAGATGGATCCTTGTTAACAAGCGACAAAATTTCTTGACATATCAATTATGAGCTTAAACTTTGGTGATCCTGAACAATATTTGTGACAGTGCAACTGTGAGGCGGCTTTATGGAAGCTATCTTTCAAGAATCACTTCTCTTTCTGTAAGACGCAGAAAGTCGAAATTTGCAAAGTGGATCACGACAAATAATGACATACCTTCTCGAATCAGTTCGGTGTACATTGAAATCAACAGAGTTATCCATGCGATATTTTTAATGGCTCGTCCACATTCTTCCTTGGTACGAAACTTGTCTCCCACTTTTAATTCATTCACTAACCGCATATACGGGTTGTAAAACATATATGAGGATCTCTCATCGTCTTGCAAGTCCAAGTTCGTCTTATGTTGAGGCGGACAATATACATGATCTGGAGGTATTGGCACTTGTTCATCGTCTCCAATGTTGTTGTTCAACAGTTGATCAACCAACGTCTCACTTCCTTCTTCTTTGTCATCAACGACGTTGACCTCCGATTCAGTTTCATCTGAGTATTCCATTTTGATTTCATCTGAGTCTACACCTGTTGATTGATCGATGATCTGAGACTGTTGAGATGGAATATTTTATTGGAGGAACGTATACAACTCAATATAGTTGAAACCATAATGTTCGTGACTGACGAACATATTTTCAACATCTTCATCATCTCGCACTTTAAGTGGATAAAATTTAACGTGGTTGGTTTAAAAAAAACTGGGTTTTAATATATTATTTGTGATATAGGACCAAACCCTAATTTCGATTCCAATCTATCTTTAAAATGCAAGAAACTTGTGTTTCTATTGATTGTGAATCAGATGACATCAGTGTTTTAAAAACCAAACCCAGTGTTATCGGAGGCATATGTCTCTCCGTTGTAGTGGGCGTTAAAAATGTATCTCGGTGCAGATGACATCAAAGAATTCTTATTAGAGACTTACTATTTTTGGTTGCTTCAGATGAAAATGCATGAGGCTGGTTAAATATGCATGAGAGCATTTAATAAGGTCTCTAGATGAATTGAAGACAGGGTACATATGTTGAAAGAAGGCTCCAACTCACATGGAGACATGATGCAGTCTGAGCACACAGTGTCGCACCGTGATTGTCAGCCTGCTATGCATGCACGGGACATGTCTCGGGCTACGTGCTCAGTTAGTTCAGATTCCTATGAGTCTCCAAATGGACTAGTGACTCTTCATAAGGATTGAACACTGTCGCCAATCCATGTGGCGCCACCATGTTGCATGTCTAGTTCACATGTGACTCTTATGTTGCTATATAAATAAGCTAGAGGTATTTAATGATACATCATCAGAAACATTGCTTCAGAGAAATAATATCAGAAACATTTTATCAAGTCTAGAGTGTCAATAGTATCAGAAATATTTAATCAACTATAATATCTCTGTTGATAATGAGTGAAACGCATAGAGGTACTGTCGCTAATATCGAGAATTATGTAAGTGTTATTTTCTTTATTGACAATGTGTAAATGTGTATGTGTTATTCGGTTTATTGACAATGTGTAAATGTCTATGTTTATTTTTTTGTAGGATGTCTCTAAGTTTCGTCCTCGTGTCCATGAATACGTTTCCCCTGACGAATTAATTCTACCTTATATTGAGCTCGCCAGTTTTGGACATGTAAGCAAAATCGTGTTAGACTCGGTTGATGCAAAGTTTATACTAGCTTTGCAAGAGAGATGACACCAGAAACACACACATTCTTTTTTTCAACCAGTGAATGTACTGTGACGTTAGAGGATGCATACATGTTACTCGGTTTGTGTATTGATGGTAAGGCGGTCAATGGACTAACAAACCTTGATGGTTCAATTTGTGAGGAACGTTTGGGTGCCGACTTGCTGAATGAGAGCTCAAGAGGGCAAGGTATCTTACTTTCATGTCTCAAATTATGGTACAACGATTTACTATTAGATGAAGATTCTACCGAAGAAATGAAAATAATAAAAATCAGGTGTTATCTTATGCTTTTACTTGGTTTATTTTTATTTCTCGAAGGCACTGGTTTTTCTATGCACGTTATGTATTTACGCTTATTGAGAAACCTAGATAAAACAAGAGAATATAGTTGGCGTTCCGCTTGTCTGTCTTATTTATATATTTCTTTGTGTAAGTGCGCCAAAAAAACACATCTATTTTTTCTGGATGTGTCGTTTTGCTCCAAACATGAGGTTGGTCTAGATTGTCATCCCTAGCCCCCGTCAACCACAACAACTTTTCATTACCGTATGCACAAAAGTAAGTTAATAACTTAATATTAGTTTATTTCACCTTACTAATTATTGTGTCTAACTAATTGAATTTGAAATTTTTATTATTTAAATGATCGGCTAAGGGTATGAGTTACAATTAATGTCCTAGACATTGTATCATTCAATACCGCAATCTGTTGGATCACCTTACACTTGGAGATGTAAGGCCTCTAAACAAATAAATTTATTTTTTATATCAACAATTTTATAATCTAATATTTTTCTCTTCTTCAGTTCATTTGGCGTCCATATCTAAACATGGAACACCTACATGAAGTCAGAGAGGAAGATGCAGTCGTTTGAACTGCATGTGTGTCGATCATCAGATTCACCACTGTGGAGATGCACAACAGTTACCATATCAAACTACAATTTAGAATGCATCAAAATATCCCAGATCCCCTAATTTACCTCGATAAATGGCAGCTAAAAAAGTTAGTGATCAATGAGATTATCCTGACTGGAAGGATTTTGCAAAATCTGAGTGTCGTAAATGGAGGAACCACAACGCCCATGTCTTGCGTGACCCGGTGATGGCAACCCCGTCTATACCAACGAATAATTATATGACTTGGTACATATCAGTTGCAACTAGGTTCGTCTCTGAAGAGAGGTATTTATACGATCCACGACAAACCACCTACACACAAGAAGTTTCAGCGTCTAACCCACCGGGAAATTATCGGCCATGTTACTCACAATCCTACCCAACAGAATTACCAACCCACTAACACACAAACCCACCATCCAAACATGTCAAACACCCAACCACAATACCAAAAGCGTCCCTCATACCATCTCCAACAAACTGACTATTATCAAGAAACACAATATGGCTATTCCCCTAACAAAACATTAAGATATAGCCAAAATGAGAGTACATCATACCATAGTCATAACGCCCAAACATCTTTCCATAGCTAAAACACTTAGACATCATACCCTAGCCTACACACACAAACATCCCAACAACCTTATGGCTTTCAAACACCACTACCATTTCAACCTTTCACCAACGAATCCTTCACACCAATGACTCATTCAATCGTCCAGGCCGCGCACCAATGACCCCTTCATCACATCCAAACTACTCTGTCATGGGTCGCACGCTCAGTTTCAACACAAAAGACCTCATGAAAATGCACGAAATTCTTAGGGAATCAATTGAGAATGTTCCTGAGACTTCAACTTCTCAAACACCTGGGGTTAACCAACAACGAGGGAAACAGGTGCAAAGATGAGAACGAGTGTAATGAGTGAGGGTGCCTAGAAGATGTGGAACCGGTGGCTGGTATGACCAATCCGGCCGCCAACATTAATTTATGTAATATTATTTTTAATTAATAATTAATGTTATTTATTTTTATTAAAAAAAATTACACAATACACTCTGTCTCCAAATGAATTGGCGTCTCCCTTGTATGTTTAACACCATGTCGCCAATTGAATTGGAGACACCATATGATGTCTCCAATCCAATTGACGACACTACAAAGTCCATTAAACTGTCGCCAATTGACATGACGTCACCTCTCTATCACACCCTCAAAGTGAGATACTTTGAAAAATAAATTAAAAAATAGAATATTTTAAGATTTTTTTTTAAAAAGTGAATTATTCTGATAAAATTTTCTAAAACTACTCCTAGACTAACTTAAATGACTCCATATAAGAACTTGATTAACTCAACATTAATATAACATGAAAATTTTCAACAATTGTTTTAATTCAAAACCACTCAAACCAAATATAATTGGCTTGGTAACAAAATACTATGGGGCAACAACACAATAAGTTAAACAGATGTTGGTCCCTACAACTTTATCTTATAGTACTATACTAATTAATTAATGCATCGTGACAAGACATGATAATCTACAATAATTGAACTATTATTATAAAACAAAAGTAGATAAAATCGATGCTCACTAACCATCATTAACATCCATTTCATTTTTTTTCTCCTCTTCAATTTCTCCTCCTTTTTCTTGTTCTTCAAGTATTATAGATTCATGGCTCTTCACTGTAATTCTTTGGCTCAAATACCAATTCAGAAATATGATCATTCGTTTGTGAAATATTCAAACAATTTGTTGATGTCCAAACGATGCTATGCTCCAAAGAAAAAATCATCAGTTGGTCAAGTAGTGTTTAAAATCACAGCATCCATCAAGAACAAGGTTAACTAACATGTTATTATTACTATCTTTGTTCAATTTTCTAGAACAAGGAACTTTTTCTTAATTAATGTTTAATTTGATGTTAAATAGGTTTATGAAGATGAATCTCAAGGCATAGTTTGTTACCAAGATGAGAGTGGAGAAATAATTTGTGAAGGGTGTGATGAAGGGCCTTCTTATAGACAAATTTCAAGACCAATCCAACAAACAAGGTAGAGAAAACTCAACTGAAAATTTTTGTACTAAATTTATAAATATATACTCCTATTTGTTTTAACTGAGGATGTTTTTTTTTGGGTTCAGGGATATTGAAATTGTGAATCTACTAAAAAAAAGTTGGTTTCAAATTGCTAAAGGGGAAGAAGAAATTGATGATGCAGTTGAAGGATTTAATTTGAATTTCAATAAAAGAGTCTAACTCTTTTGACTAATCAATCAAGCATTTGAAGTTTGAATAGTGAAATAATTATAGTATGTGTTATAACTATAGTTGTGAATAGTGAATCAAATAGTACATGTGCAGTAGGTTAGTTCCTGCAGCACATTTTTTATAATTTTACTTGCATGTTGTACAAATTAATAATAGCAATGTTTTTCTCAATTTCTTTTTTTTTGCACTCAAATATAGTTGTATAATACAAACTTTAATCACCTCAAACTATAACTAACCCATATTTGTCTTTGTAAAAGTTGTAGAGTGTACACGCGAGATACACGTTAATTCATAACTCTACCGATGTTAAGTCAGTCAGAATCGCAAATGATATATCTAAGTCAGTCAAAATCACAAATGATATCTGAATATGAATCGTTTATATAGCAGTTTTGGTCTATTCCATTTCCATAAAGACAATGTTTCCTCTATGAGACTGACTTTTTATGGTTACTGATATGTCTTTAAGATACTCTCTAAGTGTTGAGGCGTATGAGTCATTGATCGGACATGCCAGCTTTGGACTGGCCTATTTATCTTGGCCCCTTTATGTTGACCCAACTCGGTCTTGTCCTAGGGGATGCCTCAAAACTGATGTCCAGCTTTGGACTGGCCTATTTATCTTGGCCCCTTTATGTTGACCCAACTCGGTCTTGTCCTAGGGGATGCCTCAAAACTGAGGCAGGCTCTCCTGACTCCAGATTTAGTCCCAACCCTAATTTCTGGACATGTCCGTAGTCCTTCAAACATGAGGTATGAAGGGGCAAGATGAGATGTTCTAGGTAATAGACCAGAATGTCCAAATAGCAAGGTGAACCTTATATGAAAGGTCTCCTAAAGCATTTAGGAAAAGCATGCCCAATAATATGACAATGATGTCATAGGACATTATGTTTTGCTGAACTTCCTTGGTCAATAAAGACCTTTTCCACCTCAAAGTTGGCCATGAAAGTTGTAATAATTAATAGAGGCAAAAGATTCCGGTTTCCTCAATAAGAAGCTCCAAAAAAATATCTGAATTCAAGACAGTGATCAATGAAATTTGAGATACTCAGCGCGACTGAAAAATTATACATGTATGTATGATGCTGGAAACGAACTATATGTTTTTTGTACATAGATTTTCATCTGGAGGTCATTAAATACATTTACTCCAGACAAACACCATGTGGCTTCTAACAATCTAACAGCTTCTGTGTGTGTATCTATTAGAATGAACCAAAAGAATTCCTATAGAATTTAAGAAGCCAAAAAGAAAAACCAAATAAAAAATATGGATGGAGTTGATGATTCCTCAAAATGGAAGCAAAATTTACAGAAACACATGAAAGAAAGAATCATTCAGCTAAAGGCCTAGACTGTGTACTGTTTTCTTTTTCTTTTTTTTCTTTTGCTTTGTTTTCTTTTTCTTCAACTAAATCAGACTGAGAATGACTAGGAATAATAGATGATGGGGACCATTGATCTGGAAGCATGATAAAGTAAGTGGTCATTGCTTTCCTGAACCTTTTCTTGTACTGCTTTGGTGATATAACTGTTGGTGGTGTGTTCTTTGGTCCTCCAAGGATTCCTGAAGCTTTCACCCATGTTTCAAGATGCTTGTCCCATGTATACTGCCTCATGAAATCGATTATTCCAAGAACTAACTCGTCCTTTTCTTCATCCACCCCAACTAGTAATGAATAGTCCATTACATCAACTGACTGCAAAAAACAGGAAAACATATGCATGCATGTCAAATGGACTTAACATTAAGGTGTTTATCCAAACAAAGCCTAAGTAAGAAAAAAGGAAAGGATACAGATAAGTGTAAAGTATAGTGTGGATGTATGTGTGAAACTTACTGCGAGAAAACCAGTATCATTCCAGACGGCTCTTTCTAACAGACGTTTTGCTTTGTTTCCCACAAAAATAGGAGAAGTTGGCATTGCTTCAATCAAGTTCTGGTCCAGCAGAACTTTGTTTTTCCCTGTACTATCTGGATTATACCGAGACCTAGAAGATCCTTTGAGATCGTAAAGTCGTGTCACGGTCCTCCTAAATAGAAGATTCTCCATAACCAAAACGTCCATCTTTGACTCTTTACCTCCTTTGAGATGCTTTGAAGTAACCTTTTTCCATCCAAAAATTATGCGGTTAAGATCCGGCATTATAAATTAACAATCTAATTCTAATTACCAATACATTCAAAGAGATGATTTATAGCATGATCCTTCCATCGGTGGTTATGTGAGTTGTCTTGCTTGGTTCCTTACCCTCCAAAAGATAAATAACCATCTAAACTTCTTTCAATGATTTAGTTAGGCAAGTTATGTAGCTTGGTTTATAATATAATTTCAAAACTAGACTCGGTAGTTTCCATCTTTGCAAACGAAATATGATGACTTAGTTGAGGCTCTAAGAACAAAATAATAAAAAATGTAAGGCATGAAAAGACAAGTACCTGGTATATGCCAAGAATCTTCGCCAGACATGTTGGACTTCCTGTTCCTATGGATTCAGAAAGGTACTTGAAGTATTCAGGACCAAATTTAATGAACGATTCAAGTTCTGTTTTGGTAACTTGTTTGATGATAAATCGATCGTCCAAGGTTTTTGCAAAGAATACATTACTCTTCCCACCTTGAGCTCTCCATTTCTTACAGCGACTTAGAGACCTTATGTAGTCAAGCTCTGAAGGACAACATACTCTTCTTAAGGCTTCAAATCGCTTTGCATAGTAAACCGTCACAGAATATTTTACCTTTCCAAGGGGACCAACTTCTTCAAAGGAAACTCTGGCATGCATAGCTTTTGTATACATCAATGGGTCCAACATTGATGAGTTACGAGAACCAGACATTGACAATATCATATCCTCTATTGACCCAAAACTTTTCTGAGAATCAAAAGCTGTATCATCGGCAGATGAAAATGACTGGAAGGCACCAGAATCCGAAAAATAAGATGATGCCAATTCACTTCCATCTTTTGGTTTCTCTGAATCATCAGATAACTGGAAATGATATTCCGAAGACATCAAGGCATGAGCTATAATACTTGAGGGTTCATCATCATATATTGGAATTATAGTGTCATTAACACCGTCCGGCAGAAGCATCCTTGCACCAACTTGGAGTCCCAGCTTCCCGTATGACGATACAAAAACGGGATTATAGTCCACTAGTGTTTCAATCTTCTGGCTACTAGCAAACAAACCCTTGTTAAATTGGCGATAGAAGTTTACAAAGGGCATCCCTAACCAACTTAAAGAGTCTTCCAAATTATCATGACTTTTAAGAGCAGAAAAGATGCTCTTGGAACCGTTTTGGTCTTCTGCGCGATCCCCAAGATAGTACGTTTCTCTTTGTGTAGTCGTCGTCAAAGCATCTGCTATAGATATATCAGGGTTTATGGAAGTGCTATCCTTTTGAATTCCAATTCCTGACTGGTTTTCACCTGTCCATTTTGCATCAAGTGTATCAGACAAACTAGGTACAACGGGAAATGGCCCCTCCGATAGAGCTCTACGAACACCCAATTCAGGTTCTAAAAGGTCCGATTGATCATTTGTGCTTTTGCTGATAGAAAGATTGGGCTGTTCTTTCTTGTTTTGTTTATTTTTGGCCACATCAATTTCTTGATGAAACGCATCTGATTGGGAACTTTTGGCATCAACTAGTCCATTTATAGAGTCAGCACTGCCGAATCCCCTTCCTGCCAAGGAGACCCCAGTCATCAAATTTTCATCTATAGGTATTTCCTTATCTTCTGAAATTGAATTGTTTAAACCAGTTTCGTTGTTGGAGTTAGCTAAGCTGTCTGCATACACAAGGCGGTGGTCCCACATATATGATTGGAAAAGTAACTGCCTCCACAGTCGATTAATTTCCAGAATGTCAATTCCAGGTTGGCCATTTCTCTTTTCTTGGTTTAAAATCTTTTTAAGAGTTTCCTATGTAAACAGAAAAGAGAACCGTGAAACCACAAGCCTTTAAAGATATGTATATGTTTCTACAATTATAGAATTTAATGAAACCTCCGCCCCTTTAAGACTGCTAACATAGTTAATAAATCTCATATCCTATCTAACATTAAAAAGTTCTAAAACAAGAATGATCTTATACTACATTTGTCCCTAAATATAAGAGACTCTTGAGTTTTTTCTTTGTCGCTTTTTATAAGTCCGTTTCAAAGTGCATTGATCATTTTTTTACTCGTATACTTCTAAAAATGTTACATCTTTTTTTCTGCTTTTCGCACTAAATACTCTTGCACAAATACTAAATAATTCTCAATCCTAAGGATAAACTTGTAAGATCATACAAACAGTCAACAAACTTAATACACCAACCAACTTTTTTAATTTCCGTGATTTACTCTAAAAGGCCTTATATTTAAGGACGGAGGTAGTATCTCTAAAGACTAAAAGTTACTGCATACAAAAATAAGCATTGTAACAAACTTGAGTGAATGAAGCTATAAATTCAGGTAAAATTACTGTTAACCTCACCTCGAATTCCAGTTTCTCCCTTTGCAACATTCCTTCCAGTTCAGCAACTTGGACTGAATTAGATTTTTTCTTTCCAATTTGACTAAGACCATTGAGTACTTCGGAGAATAAAAGCTCTGCTCGATTGACCATCTGTAACAAGCAGGAATTAGGTTCACTGTAATGTAACCAAAATTTAAAATCCAAGACTTCAAATATCGAACCTCGTCTGATTCTTTCTGTATCCAATCCTGTTTCCCATGATCAAAATTCAGTTTGTGTGGAGGAAGGTAGACTGAGTGAACATCAATTGATGCATATCGAAAACAAGCAACCATTTTCCCGAATCTGCAAGAGAAACATGAGCATCGTGATCAATGCATCCCACAAAGGACGCCATAAGATTCCTTCTCTTACATAATCATGTTGATACAGTATTAAAAGAGTTCAATGAATATACATTGACAGTATAAATAAGTTTTAACATACATTCAAACATAGTTCACCATCTTAGCAATGTAAATAGGTTTAAAAGTAATAAATATTATGCTGTGGCTATATATGTGTAAAATTTGTTTTGACTGTCATTACAGAGTTATTATACACAAATTAATTTTCAAATTCAATCATTAGTTTCTTAAATCATGAAGTTTGTCACCTAGAAAATAGAGATCAAGACCACATACATGACAGTTTTGTTATAAATGGGCAACATATATAAAAATTGGACTAGATGACTGTTTAGGCCAAACACAATAATACGGGAGATTATAATCACCCATAAAAGCGAAGACAATCTCTGTGTAGAGAATGGCCACAGCTTGCCACCCTGCTGGCTGCAGCATGGTTTGAGAAACTGAGCTCCAAAAACTTTCCAAATGATAAACCCCAAGCAGCATCAGACATTACTATTCTCTGTGTGGCAGGAGGAAAGCCACTGATTCTTGGACACCGCAAGCACCTGTGCCACATCCAAATCTTTCCCTCCCTTTCACCAGGCAGGATAATTTCTGGTAGTTTTTTTACCGATATGGTAAGTGTTCCCTGTCGATGAGTATAGCAATGCACATGTGCTTCCGATGGCATATCACAAGAATCGCATCGATAACTCTGGAAAGTAAATACATTTATTAATTGTGCAAACTATTGCCGTAGTTATAACAAATGCACACGTATTCCTATAACAGACAATTACCTGATCAAATAAATGGTCCCGCAGGAACCGACCCAACGGCTTGTCAAAGCTTCCATAGTATTTAATTCGAAATAGATGGGACCTCTCACACACGGTTCCCTTCCATACACAACGAGATGACAAAGACACCAAAATGCTTTGATGGTCAGAGGGTGATGGAGGAAACTCTTCTTTTTGAGGAACTGGTTCTTCATTTGTGGTTACAAGCTTCTTCTCGGTATGGTTTTGAGCGTCATTTGGAGATAACGACTCAGAAGCGCTTAATTGATTTGCATAGATTTGGCTATGACCATTTTTAGAATTTTCAGCTAAAATGCCTTGATATATTTGCTCTGAAGTTTTTGTACCATTTACAAAGGTATCATCCATGACTACCAGAGTGTTATCCACCGCAGAAGTTTCTTTTACCAGAGGTTGTTTGGAAAGAAGCTTCCTAGGGTGCAATTCAGGAATATCATCTCCTGAAGCAACAATAGAGGAGTACAAGGCAGCTGAATGGTTAAGATTTGTTCCAGATGGCAAAGAAAGGGAATAACCATTAGATAAGGATCCTGTATTGCAAACTGGGGAGACTAGTTCAGCAACTGTGACACTTTTGCTCCTCCGTGGTCCAGTGTTGGGATCATGAATCTGAGACTTCTCAATGCCCAGAACACTAAAACCAGGAACTGTTGAGATTGACCTTTGAATGGATGACGACTTATTTGGAAGGGCGAGACTGTTTAATGGAAGTTCTGGCAAAGAGACTCCTTCATCAGCAAGAAAAGATGTCTCCATAGCCAAATGGTAGGCTGCAAAAACTGCATACTGAACCACATGCTTTACCTTTTTCAGTTCATCCATGTCAGCTCCTCTAAGTAGAATCTGTTTAATTATAAACAATAGAACAATGAATTCTTCTTACAATAGTAGAAAGATTTATCTGTAATTTGAAGTCACGGTTTCTTGCATATTTTGTTCTTATTATGTTGAAATTACATGAAACAAATAAATCAAGACTTACTGTGCAACCTAATGGTTTTGGGCAACCTTCAAAAAACATCAATGTTTTCATTGGTTTTTTTGCACCCTGAACAGCATCAATTAGGTCTTCGAGAAATTTTTCAACATGAAACGTTTCACAGTAACCCAACTTTTGTGATGAAAGATGATCAATTGAAGGCACTATTTGAGTGCCAGTACAACGTGCTAAGCGCTCTAAAAGCGGTCTCTTCACATTGAGAACTAGTGTTATGTCTTTTGCAAGAAGATATTCTTGTGCATATCGAGAAACTGATTTCTCTACCAGAAGGATACTTGGCTGGTGTGAAGCTATCTTTGCCACTGCCATCTTCAGATGGTCCGTTTCCTACATAAAAGAGTATGAACCCTTAGCATTAACTCATATTAGCCTAACCCTTAAAAAGTGTTACACAAGAACAACCTGCTGCAATAGGGTATCAACACTAGACAAGAGATTGGTAACACGTTGATATTCAAGAGCCCCTCCAAGGATCAATAAGCGAGGTTTATCCACTTTTGACGTCATTCGTCGATGAGCCACATTTTTCTTACAAACAACTCCTTTAACCACCACACTGTAAGAAAATAAATCCAAGAAGTCAAGGAAATGGAATGCCAGGACTTTGACATATACAAATATCTCTTTGACCCATGATTGAGTTTAATAATATATTGCACTTATAACAGGAAATAAAATCTAGTGATCAACATACTAAAATCATTAGTTACAATCAAGTATATACTAATGGTGTAGATTTTTGCGAGTATTAATTAAAATATTGATGTTTAAGGCATGTCCGGTGTTGGACACTGACACGACACCGAACACATGGGGTTTACTTTTGATTATTTAATTTTCTCAAATTATTATCGGTGTCGACATGTTTGTGTCAATGCTTCATAAAAAATAACTTGTGTACAAGTTCTGATTACTTTTACTATTCCCATTTCCCATGTTTTTAAATACAGAAATGAAAAGATACGGGACTGATCAGAATTAGAAATTAATTAGCACATTGTAGATTTCATTTTCCATCTTCCATTTGATTGCAACTCCTTGTCTTCTAATTTGTTGTGTTTTATTACCTTAACAAATTCTATATATCTTTGGAGAGGTTTGTTTTCATTGATTTTGTTTAGCTCATTTTTATAATCCATTTCCTTTTTCTTTTTTTGGAACCATAAATAAGATATACAAAAGCGACAGCAGCACTCCTCTTGAATATTTTTGTTTAGCAGGTTAGGAAAGGTGTTTTTCCACTTTGAGACTCAGTGTATTTATGCACAAAAAAAGCATGAGGTCTTAAAACCTGTTGCTAAAAGCCATCTAGAACGATAAATTGCAAAAACTGGTCTAGAAGAGCATAAAACAAAACTAGACAGAACATAGAGGTTAAAATCATATCCTTAAAAGTATAGTATTCACCTTTCAATGCGGCTCCCACATGCTATGCATTTAACTTTCGAATAACCAGCCAGGTCCATACCTCCACCCTTGCTCATATCTGGTTTCAGTAAATTAGCAGCTTCCCATGACAGAGATATGATTATTTCCAACCAACTGTTTTTGTTATTGTCTTCAACTGGTAGGTTCTCAACCTGTAACAGCTGCGATACCAAAGCCCTAAAGTGTCCATCAACTACATTCTTCATTACTTTCTTGTGTTCCTCATTTGACCTATCTCTCTGTCGATACTCCCCACTTCCAAAACTGCTTGAACTGCGAGGATAGCCCCACTCTCCAGTGCTATTCCCATCATTATCATCGTCATCATCATATCCAATAACTTCCCGGTCATCTTCTTCATCTTCTGGTTCAGGGGGGAGCCACAAAAGCCCATTATTTTCGAAATCGACAGGTTCAGCATCAACATCCTCTGAAACATATAACGAGGAAGGTGCTTCATTTTCATCACAGATATCAGGTTCATCTTCATTTTTTGCAATAACTGGCGTTCCTTCCAAACCACGTGCATCAAAATTATAGTTTGAAGAGAGTTTTGCATCAACGTTTTCTCCATCGGGATGCACTTTCTGTGAGCCATCAATGTTGTTTATTCCATCAAGCACAGCTTGTCCATAGTAGCTATTCACTTGAGGATATTGCCTTATATCAGAATCTGAACGATATACATCATACTCATCCTCATCATCTTCACTCCTGAAAAAAGATAAAGGCATATTGACCCATGACAATTTTGGACAAAGTAGCAGCACTCATTGATAAGGCACGTATTAATATGTTTGGATAAACAGCTTAATTAAGTGCTAATAGCATAAGCATTATCATTAAGTTCTTGTGTAAAAGCTATTTCTATAATAAAAGATGAAATAAATCTATAAGTTGTTTTCATAAACACTCTTGAAGAGCTATCGGAAATGTCATAAACTGTTTTCATAAGCTCTCTCAAACAGTCTGACAAGTACTTATGTAAGTAAATAATCTCAAAAAGTCGACCCAAACAGATCATAAATATAAAAATTGTTGGGTGATAGAGAATGCATTAAATAAATTGCAGATATTTTAGTCAAAATATAAAGGTAAAATAAATCACAGAAATTTTAGTAAATAACATCCACACATCGAAATCATGTGAATACAGAATCCTGACAACTCTGATGCCCATTAAAACAAAATGATTTCTGTGATCACTTATCAGATCCCATCATAATTCAAGTTATACTAAAAATATAACATATGGTTTTGAAATTCCCTTGCATTTTTCATAATCACAATGAAGAATATGATTTATTAAAATAACAACGTTAAAACAAAACTACATGAAAATGTGTTATTAAGGAAATACGAATGTGAACAATCAAGAATCAGTTCTCACTATCAACAAATGTAAGAGTAGTGCAATACCTGCTCAATGAGAACCCGTATTGCTTTGTTAATGGGTCCCCTAAGTCTTCTACAAGATCAATACTCCTCACTCCTATGGATGATAAACCTTCCCTATCAGTTTCTTTTCCCCTGTTAGGTGATTGATGTAGGTTGTTCACAAAAGAACTCTGTTGTTTTTGTTTATAAGAACCAACTGAATAAGGCATGGAGCAAATAGTAATGTTACTATTAGCTGTTGCACAGGTTTTACTACTAGCCACACTCGAAGCTGACATTGTACGTTCAAGATTAGAAACCTGACCACTGCTGTCAAAAGAAACTATACCCTGCTCCCATTGCTTGTAACAGTAATTACACACACGAATCTTTTCGCACTCATCCCAAGAATTCCTCTGGCTTCCGCTAAACGGGGCAGGAACCGAGTTTGTAGTACACTTGGAACAGAAAATCCGTCCACAGAGACGACAATGATGTCTGCGATTAAACAAAGAGAATTGTGCGTCACACTCGTAGCATACTCTACAACTATGATCCGGCATCCAAAAATCACGCGACACGTTTGCTGGCTCAGATTGCCAGGGTACCCATGATTTAATGATACTGACAAGCTCAGAAAATGCCTTGTCTATCGCATCCATTGACAAACAAAAATACACCTTCCACATTCATCATGATTCTCCCATTTGACACTCCTATCCGACCATATTCACAATTCAGAAATTAAAAACTCATACTCTCAAATTCTAATATCAATCTCTTCTGTAAGCTATTATTAAAGATCAATTGCTTTCTCAATTAAACTTTGATTTCGAAATATTTCGAAATATAAATAAAAGGAACCCTAATTCACCAATCACTTAACCTCTGAAGCTCTTTCTTTAAATTTTGACTAATTCAAACACTCGTTCAATGGAATTGAATGCACAGTATAAAACATCAAAAACACGATCAGAAAATTAAGCAAGGTGAAGAGATAAACGAAGAACGGGAACAAACCCTGAATCAATCATCAACGACTTCGAATTTGGATCTTTGATAATCATCATCGTCAACCACAAAATTATCCCTATAATCGATGAAAAAAACGAAAAAATTGATTGAAACAAAACAACTCTCTACAATTCTCTACACGAAATTGGAAAAACAGAGATCAATGGAAGAATGAAATTTTCGTTCTGAAATGGAATTTGAGTAACGAGTTTTCCATTTTGTTCTATCATTCTCTCGTTTCATATACTAGTAACCCTTTTTTCTCTGTGATTCCTGACAGAGACCTGTTTAAATAAAACTATATAATTGCGGTATTATAAAATTGGTGTTTATTTTTATTTTGTTTATGACACAAAAAGTTGTTCAATTTTATATGAATTAATATTATACAAAGTCAAAGATGAAAAATATAAAGCAATTTTAACCATAAAAAATAAAGAAAATGCTAATACATGAGTTAAGAAATTAAATGTAAGTTTTATTTTGAAAATTGTGCCTTGACTTTTTTGAAACCCATCTTTCAACAAATAAAATTGGAATTATGGAGTGTCGTCAATTGACGACTGTGTGCATTTTATAAAAGGTGTCAGCTAATTGAATTGGCGATAATGTACAAGACCTAAATGAAGACACCTCTTAATTTTAAATGGATGTACTAGTTTCAATTGGCAACACTTCATACGAAATGCACGCAGTCGTCAATTAAATTGACGACACCTTTTAATTCTATTTTTTTGTTTGAAAATGAGTGAGTTTGTGAAATAGGTGGAACTCGTAGTTACTTTTGAAATTTAATTGAAAATATTAGATATTTGGATTAAAAAATCACAAGAGACACTCGTTACAACCACACCACATCACCCCTCAAAATAGAGATCAACTTAGGAATGTCAATGGGGCGGGGGCGAGGGCGGGGGACATTTTCCTATCTTTGTCCCCGCCACCAAATTCATTCCTCGTTCTTGATCTTCGTCACAGGGGAGTTTGTATCTCATTCCCGTTTCCCGTGGATCCCCACTCCCCGCGGAGATCCATGCTAATATATGCAAACTGACATCCCTAAATTTTACGGTAGAAGAAAAAATGAACGAGAGTGATAGAAGAAAATGAACGCTTCAATCTTTTTTAGAGTATTAATATCTACATTTTCCTATCTTAATAAACACATTAATATTTATTATTTTTAAAAATAAACATAAAGAAAATGACAAAAAAAACCTAATATAAAATATAAATTATATATCAAATTAACTATATTAAAATAAATAGGCGAGGCGTGGTGGAGATGTATTCCCTGTCCTCGTTTTCGAAGTGCTTTGGGAGGAATTTTTCTCCCCACCCCGTGGGAGGAAATTCTCCATCTTTGGGACCTCGAACGGGGCAATTTCTGCGAGAATCTTCGCTAAGAGATGCAAAATAACATTCCTAAATTAACCTCTCAAACTGCTATTGATAAATACAAAGGATAGGATTGTCAGTTCAGAGAAAATTTACAAAAAAAATTCTCTTTTCCTCCATTTCCTTCATATTTGTTTGGATATCGGAGAATAATTTATTATTATGTACGAACCAAATGATCCACCTCATATATATATATATATATATATATATATATATATATATATATATATATATATATATATATATATATATATATATATATATATATATATATATATATAATATTAATTAATTGATGTTTGTTTCAAAGTGAAAATGTGATTTTTTTTTGCTTAAATACACTTTTCGTCCCCATTATTTTGATGTTTTTATATTTAATTTTTCTATTTTAAAAATTAATTTTTTGGTCCCTTAACTTTAAATTTCTTCGAATTTAATTGACCTCTCATCCACTTTTGAAGATGTAGAGTGATGACTAGGATATAAAAATTAATTTTAATGATATGGTATTGATGATTAGGAAATTTCTTATTTGATATTTTTAATTAATAAATTAACAATTAATAATTTTAATTAAAAATTAATAAATTAAAACATTGACTTAAATTTTGGCCCAAATGAGTCCAATAGCCAAGTTATCGCTACGACAAGTATACTTCAACTTTATAAAAACTAATAAAATTTGTGATACAATCAATGTGGGACTTTAATAATAAACAAAATCAAGACTCACCTACAACCCTTGTTTATTTTCTATCTAATTGCATTTTCTCAAGCAACCACTAATGATGAGTGAATGTTCATGAGCTTGTTTCATTAAATCATTTTTCTCTTCGAGAAAGTTATTCTCTCTTTTTTGCAAAATGATTCTCTCTTGAAATACATTTTTGAAAACACATGCAACAAGCCTCTGAAGAATGCATTTGAGCATAATCAATCCAAGTCTCTGATTAGATTTTATAATCAATCCAAGCCTCTGACCAGATTTTATATTTAACATATTCTATTACAAGTTTACAAGCCTGTGAAGAATGTGTTTGAGCATATTTGGATTCACTTGTTTGCATTTTAGTTGTATGTACTAGAATGTTTTGTTTGTATTTTTTAATGAATATTTAACATGTTTTGGTTTTATTTCAGTCTCATTTATAATCCTAATGTTACAAGTAATAGTCTATGTTTAATAAGTATATCAGTTCTACATTTAACTACGACTTACATTTTTTTCTTGTTGATTGAAAAGACATTCTGAATGAATTTAAATATGTGTTGTTGCATTGATTGAAAGGAGCACTCTCATGCTTTCTTTGTCGAATGATGGTTGTCGGGCATGGAACTTATATATTAGTTATAAATGTTATATTGCATAAATTATATTGTTGCATTCTTCATTTCTATCTTTTTTTAATGAACTATATATCGATCTTTACGTAAATAAATTTTTCATAGGAGAATTATTCACTCCGTTGGCCACAAATATGTTGTAAAGTATCATACCACTGCTGAAAATACTTTGATTCATTACTATCGTTCAGGTGTTGGTTTTGTTTTTGGTGAAGATGGAAAAGAAACAATGTTGTCCCGCAAAATTAGTGCTTATATAGATATTTATGCATGTGCTTTGCAAGTGAAAAGATATGTGGGCCAAAAATGCCAAGCCCAAGTAAAATATGATTCCTTAAAAGAGTAAGTTTTATCCCATACCCCTACACTTATATTTATACCCCTACATTAAAAAAATTTGGACCAAAATATCTTCGTATAAAAATTTATTATTTTTTAATTTTTTTTATATTTTTTTATTTGTTTACCGGAAGACTTTTTGAAAGTCTTCCGGTTCACATTTTTTTAGTATGTTTACCGGAAGACTTTTTGGAAGTCTTTCGGTACATATTTTTTTCTGATGTTTATCGGAAGACTTTTGGAAGTCTTCCGTTCATGTTTTTTTTTTAATTTGTAATTAATATTTAAGATTTATTAATTTTATATAAAGACCAATTTAGTAAATTTTTGAATATTATACTTAAAATATAAAAATTCTATAAATAGAGAATCATTTTCAGAATATTTTCTATTTACTATAATTATTAGAATACTAGGATTAAAATCATTTATTTTAAATGATCATAATAGTAGAATTTTCTCAAATATCTTATTAATCTTAAATATTAATAAATAAAATAAATTTAAATATAAGATATAAGTTTACATTATTCAATATATTTAATCAAATGAAAACATATGTGATAAATAATGTATTTTAACTTAAAATGATCACAATAAGTTAACTTGCAAAATAATATAAGTAATAAATTAATAATGTATTTTATTTAAAATAATCACAATAATAAAATACGCAAATAATGTGTTTTATTTATAGAACTGATATAGTTTTATTGATTATTTAATTTTAAATACTACTATGAATATAGTATTTAATCTATACTTTAGAACTCACATAATTATAAATATAAAAAATATTGTTTTATTACCCATATTTTTATTTAATTAAAAAAAATAAGAATATAAATTTATTATTTGTTTTTCATTTTTGTTTGATCTTTTTAATTATTTCACTTTATTTAATATTTTTAATAAAATAAATAATATATTTTATTTAAAGTAAGCACAGTATAAAATATGCAAAAAATTTATAAATAAAAAAAAGATCAAACGAAAATGAAAAACAAATAATAAATTTATATTCTTATTTTTTTTAATTAAATAAAAATATGGGTAATAAAACAATATTTTTTATATTTATAATTATGTGAGTTCTAAAGTATAGATTAAATACTATATTCATAGTAGTATTTAAAATTAAATAATCAATAAAACTATATCAGTCCTATAAATAAAACACATTATTTGCGTATTCTATTATTGTGATTATTTTAAATAAAATACATTATTAATTTATTACTTATATTATTTTGCAAGTTAACTTATTGTGATCATTTTAAGTTAAAATACATTATTTATTTATCACATATGTTTTCATTTGATTAAATATATTGAATAATGTAAACTTATATCCTATATTTAAATTTATTTTATTTATTAATGTTTAAGATTAATAAGATATTTGAGAAAATTTTACTATTATGATCATTTAAAATAAATGATTTTAATCTCATTGTATTCTAATAATTATAGCAAATAGAAAATATTCTGAAAATAATTCTCTATTTATAGAATTTTTATATTTTAAGTATAATATTCAAAAATTCACTAAATTGGTCTTTATATAAAGTTAATAAATCTTAAATAATAATTACAAAATTAAAAAAAATATGAACCGGAAGACTTCCAAAAAGTCTTCCGGTAAACAAACGAAAAAATATGAACCGGAAGACTTCCAAAAAGTCTTCCGGTAAACATACGAAAAAAAATGTAAACCGGAAGACTTCCAAAAAGTCTTCTGGTAAACAAATAAAAAAATATAAAAAAATTAAAAAATAATAAATTTTTATACGAGGATATTTTGGTCCAAAAATTTTTAATGTAGGAGTATAGGTACAAGTGTAGGGGTATGAGGTAAAACTTCCTCCTTAAAATTTGGATTGATTAATTTTATAATATATAATTAAAACTATTAAAAGTTAATTAATTAATGATGGCTTAAATGCATGTTTGATCCCTCTAGTTTGAGCGTTTTAAACAATTGGTCTCCCTATTACAAAACTAACGAATATTGTCCCTTAATTATGATGGACTTTGGATTTGTATGTTCCCTATCATTTTTTTTTCTTATGTGGCAGCTTCATTATTGAGGTGGCATGCACTATTGGGATCCATGTCAGCAAATTCTAATATTTTAATTCTCAGGATATGTTAATTCAGAAAGTATTAAAAATCATTTTTTAAATTAAATGAATTATTTATAAATTGCTTCGTCGTGTTTCATGTGTTCTTCTCCTCCATCCATCGTTCTTCTTCAACCTCTTATATCCTCTTATGTAAAAACGTGTTTCTCATCGTTTATTCATTTCAGATATAAATCAAAATCATTGAAAGCTCAGTGTGTCGTTTCTATTGATGATGTCGTAGCAATATGTTTTTAGCCATGGAAGTAAATCTTCAAACCGTTCGAGGTACGTATGCAAGTGTGAGTTAGATGTCAATTGATGACGACATGGACTGATGCTAACCCAGATCGTCGTTTCTATGGATGTGGGATGTATAAGGCATGTATAAGGATCTCCATTGATGTTTACAGATTCAATGTTAATGGTCCAGTATGTTTACAACTTCAATGGTGCGTTGATTACAGAGATTTGAATAAGGCAAGCCCAAAGGATGATTTCCCGCTTCCTCATATTGACGTGTTGGTTGACAATACTGCTCAGTTTTCTGTGTTTTCCTTCATGGACGGTTTTTCGGGCTATAACCAGATCAAGATGGCACCAGAGGATATGGAGAAAACGACGTTTATCACGCCATGGGGAACGTTCTGTTACAAGGTAATGCCTTTTGAGTTGAAAAACACTAGGGCAACCTACCAGCGGGCTATGGTCACTTTGTTTCATTATATGATTCGTCATGAGATTGAAGTCTATGTTGATGACATGATTCGTCTTTTGAATTGAAGTCTATGTTGATGACGACATGGACTGATGCTAACCCAGATCGTCGTTTCTATGGATGTGGGATGTATAAGGCATGTATAAGGATCTCCATTGATGTTTACAGATTCAATGTTAATGGTCCAGTATGTTTACAACTTCAATGGTGTGTTGATTACAGAGATTTGAATAAGGCAAGCCCAAAGGATGATTTCCCGCTTCCTCATATTGACGTGTTGGTTGACAATACTGCTCAGTTTTCTGTGTTTTCCTTCATGGACGATTTTTCGGGCTATAACCAGATCAAGATGGCACCAGAGGATATGGAGAAAACGACGTTTATCACGCCATGGGGAACGTTTTGTTACAAGGTAATGCCTTTTGAGTTGAAAAACACTAGGGCAACCTACCAGCGGGCTATGGTCACTTTGTTTCATTATATGATTCGTCATGAGATTGAAGTCTATGTTGATGACATGATTCGTCTTTTGAATTGAAGTCTATGTTGATGACGACATGGACTGATGCTAACCCAGATCGTCGTTTCTATGGATGTGGGATGTATAAGGCATGTATAAGGATCTCCATTGATGTTTACAGATTCAATGTTAATGGTCCAGTATGTTTACAACTTCAATGGTGTGTTGATTACAGAGATTTGAATAAGGCAAGCCCAAAGGATGATTTCCCGCTTCCTCATATTGACGTGTTGGTTGACAATACTGCTCAGTTTTATGTGTTTTCCTTCATGGACGATTTTTCGGGCTATAACCAGATCAAGATGGCACCGGAGGATATGGAGAAAACGACGTTTATCACGCCATGGGGAACGTTCTATTACAAGGTAATGCCTTTTGAGTTGAAAAACACAGGGGCAACCTACCAGCGGGCTATGGTCACTTTGTTTCATTATATGATTCGTCATGAGATTGAAGTCTATGTTGATGACATGATAGCAAAGTCGCAAACAGAGGAAGAGCATCTGGTCAACTTGTTGAAGCTGTTTGAGAGGCTCAGGAAGTTCAAACTGAGGTTGAATCCAAATAAGTGCACTTTTGGAGTTCGGTCCGGAAAGTTATTGGGGTTCAGCATCAGTGAAAAAGGAATTGAGGTCGATCCTGCAAAAATAAAAGCTATACAAGATATGCCAGCGCCGAAAACAAAAAAAGAGGTTCGTGGTTTCTTGGGGAGGTTGAACTACATTTCTCGGTTCATATCTCATCTCACAGCCACGTGTGAACCATTGTTTAAATTGCTGAAGAAAGAGCATGCAGTTGTCTGGAATGAAAATTGCCAAAGGGCGTTTGACAAGATAAAAGAATATTTGCAGGAGCCTCCGATACTGATACCTTCAGTAGCTGGAAGACCTTTAATCATGTACTTAACGGTTCTTGAGAACAGTATGGGTTGTGTTCTTGGTCAACACGACGAGACCGGAAGAAAAGAGCATGTGATATATTATCTGAGTAAAAAGTTCACAGACTGTGAGTCTCGTTACTCAATGCTTGAGAAAACATGTTGCGCACTCGCGTGGGCTGCCAAACGTTTGAGACAGTATATGCTTAACCATACAACCATGCTGATTTCGAAGATGGATCCGATCAAGTATGTCTTCGAAAATCAAGCACTTTCAGGAAGAATTGCCAGGTGGCAGATGGTACTGACAGAGTACGATATCCAATATGTTTCCCAGAAAGCCATCAAGGAAAGTGTTTTGTCAAAGTATCTCGCTGAACAACCAATCGAAGACTATCAACCGATGAAATTTGAATTTCCTGATGAAGACATCATGTTCCTTAAGATGAAGGACTACGATGAGCCATTACTCGATGAAGGTCCAAAGAAGGGTTCTCAATGGAAGATGATATTTGATGGCGCTGTCAACTCGTATGGTAGTGGAATCGGGGCAATTATCACAACTCCTCATGGATCTCATATCCCTTTTGCTGCCAGGTTAACTTTTCCATGTACCAACAACGAAGCCGAGTACGAAGCTTTCATAATGGGGTTGAAAGAGGTCATTGATTTGAGAATCAATAATTTGGATGTATATGGCGATTCAACGTTAGTTGTTAACCAGATCAAGGGAGAATGGGAAACTCGGCAGCCTAATCTGATTCCTTACATGAACTATGCGAGGAGGCTGTTACCTTTCTTTGACAGGGTAGAGTTTCACCATGTGCCGAGAGCGGAGAATCAGATGGCAGACGCTCTAGAAACGCTATCTTCGATGTATAAGGTGAACTATTGGAATGATGCTCCAAGAATAGTCATCTCTCGCCTTGATAGGACTACTTTTCATATTTGCCATTGAGGAAGCCTCTGATGGCAAGCCGTGGTTTTATGACATCCAGAATTTCCTTAAGAACTAAGAGTATCCACCAGAGGAGTCGACCCGGGATAAGAAGACTTTGAGGAGATTGTTTGGCAATTTCTATCTGAACCAGGATGGTGTGCTTTACAGAAGAAACTATGACTTGGTGTTATTGAGATGCGTGGACAAAAAAGAAGCAAGTTTTCTTATGGAAGAGGTCCACGAGGGTACCTTTGGTACACATGCCGGCGGACATGCCATGTCTCAGAAGTTGTTGCGAGCAGGGTATTATTGGTTGACAATGGAGTCTGACTGTTTCAAATTTGCGAAGAGGTGCCATAAATGCCAGATTTATGCAGACAAAACTCATGTACCGCCGAGCCCGTTGAATGTTATGGCGTCCCCATGGCCTTTCTCCATGTGGGGCATTGACATGATTGGAAATATTGAGCCAATCGCATCCAACGGACATCGTTTCATCCTGGTAGCCATTGATTACTTCACCAAATGGGTCGAAGCAGCCTCGTATGCCAATGTCACGAAACAGGTCGTAGCCTGGTTCATAAAGAAGGACATCATCTGTAGATACGGAGTGCCCGAACTAATCATTACTGACAATGGTTCGAATTTGAACAATAAGATGATGAAGGAATTATGCCAAAATTTCAAAATCGAGCATCACAACTCATCGCCCTATCGGCCGAAGATGAATGGCGTTGTTGAAGCGGCCAATAAGAATATCAAGAAGATAGTGCAAAAGATGGTTGTCACTTATAAGGATTGACATGAGATGTTACTCTTTCCTTTACATGGTTATCGTACTACGATATGCACATCAATTGAGGCAACTCCTTTCTCGCTGGTATATGGTATGGAAGTTGTCCTGCCATTAGAGGTCGAGATTCCTTCTCTAAGAGTTCTGGTCGACGTCAAACTCGATGAGGTAGAATGGGTAATGAACAGATTGAATCAGCTTAGCCTGATGGATGAGAAAAGGCTAGCGTCTATTGCATACAGTCAGTTGTATCAGAGTTGGATGAAGAAAGCTTTCGATAAGAAGGTGCGCCCTCGAAGCTTTCAGACGGGCGATCTTGTGCTGAAAAAGATTCTCCCACCACAATCAGATCACAGGGGCAAATGGACTCCCAACTATGAAGGTCCATATGTCGTTCGAAAGGTCTTATCTAGAGAAGCCTTATTGTTATCCACCATGGATGGTGAGGATTTTACATCCCCTGTGAATGCAGACGCAGTTAAAAAATACTTTGCTTAAAGAGACCCGCTGGAAAGAAAAAGAAAGTTCAGACAAAAATGGGGCATCCCGGCGAACCATAAAAAAGAATGGGTTCGGGAAAAAATTAGGGATAAAAATGAAAAGATGTACACCCGCAAAGTCAAAAATCTGAAAAGGCGACTTTGGCAAAAATGGGTATCCCAGTGGATCGAAAACCCGAAAAGGCGATTCAGGCAAAAGTTAGGGATTAAAAAGCAAACGACTGCGGTCTGCGTGTGATCTTTCATTGCTTAGTGGATTGGGAGGACCTGAGGGCCGTTTATCCAAATCAATCTCTCCTGAAGGCGAAGCATCGGGAAAGCATCGAGGTCAGGCGAGTCATAGAGGGATCAGCTTATGGTGTTTGTTTGTGCCACATTGCCGACATTTCTGTACACTTTTGTATATTTCTGTGCATGTCTATATATTTTGTGCGCAGCTTCCTCTTTTCAGGGGTTGCATCTGTTGTAAAACTTTGCCTATGTACATGCCATTTGTCAATAAACATATATTATTCAGCATCTTGTTTGTTTTATTTTAACTTTTACTGTTTTGTTTGTGAACAATGCCCAATGTTTTTGATAAATTTGCGCATACATAAACTTGCAGGCCTTGGCCAATAATTGTTAAAGCTTTGATTTAATTAAACAACGTCACGGATGATGACCGAGATAGCTCCTTTTGTGTAGGATATATTGTCTGTATGTTCATTTTTGCAGGGTCGTTACCCTTGGGGAAAAGAGGTATGGATGAAATTCATTTTATCTCCAGCCAGAGTCTGTTCCCCAGCAAGTGGAGTTTGCATCGCTATCCCCAGTAGAGTTGTATGCAGTTTAAGTGAGCAGGTAGTGTGTACGCTTATCCTCGGCAGTTGGTACACATTTAATCCCCGCAGAGTGCAGGTATGTGATTACTCCCCAGCGAGTCAAGATTGGATTTCTTTCCACCGAGCAGGTGTGAAATTCTTCTCAGTAGTGCGGACCGAGTTCTCCAGCAGAGTTAATTCCCACGCAGAGTCATCGATTCCATGACAGGAGAGACAGGCTGCTTAGCATGGTTGTTCTATTTCCCTGGTGATTTGTCTATTTCCCAGGAAGGTTTGTATTCTGGAAGGTCGTTCGTGGCATTCCCTTCAGCAGGTGATGATTTGTATCCTCGGTCGAGTGGCTTTTGTTCTTGTTAGAACGTCGTTACCCAGGATTTTTGTTCTTGTTAGAACGTTTCCTTAGCATAAGTCCAATCGTTATTGGCACATACGAGCTATCCCCAGCGGGGCTGTTTGCTTTTCCCAGCAGAATGGTCCCCGTATCTCCAGCATTTATTTTGCTGATTCGGTTCTGTTGCATCTGCATGCGCGCATAGCATCTACCCAAACGTGTAGCATTTCCATTTCGTATGGAGCATTACGCCATTTTCAAACATATGCATGTGAAACATAAGCCAGGTTGTTATCTCTTTGTTTCAGGTGTATCTCGCAGATGATTGTTATTTATGTCCGCGTGGTATTTAGACCTCGGCTTATGTTATCCCCCAGCGGTGTCACTGGACTTTGGCTTGTGATATTTTGCTCCTCTAAGGTTGTACAGATGTTCAGATCTCGACAAAAGATTTGTGACCAATGTGTTCATCTTATCACGTGCTCCCCGTCAGAGTTACTCGTTCAAGTTTCTATTTCCCCAGCGGAGTTGCCTTGTGATTGTTATCATTGGATGATTTTAACTTCATGTGGATCTTGTTGCTCGCTTTTATTTAGAGAAGGCCTGGCGGCGATGCCAGATATCCTGACCTTTGGGTTCAGTGCATGTTTGTATTCAATAGATGTCTGACGGTGATGTCAAACGTCTATCAACTTCAACTGCTGGTTGGCGGCGAGGCCAGATGATTATCAACTTTGCAAATGCATGGCGGTGATGTCAGATATTTTTTCAGTTCCAGCGAATGCCTGACGGTGATGTCAGGTACTTTATCAGATTGGTGGTTTTCTGGCGGCGATGTCAGATGTTTATCATCTTTGTGGTTTCTGGCGGCGATGTCAGATGTTTCTCATCTTCGGGTTTCTGGCGGCGAGGTCAGATGTTCATTACTTTGGGTTTCTGGCGGCGATGTCAGATGTTTCTCATCTTCGGGTTTCTGGCGGCGATGTCAGATGTTTATCAACTTTGTGTTTGTTTGGTGGCGATGTCAGAATTTTTTTATCCCCCACAGATGCCTGGCGGCGATGTCAGATGTCCTTACCTTTTGGGTTTGATGCTCGCTTTTATTTAGTGAATGTCTGGCAACGATGTCAGATGTTTCTCAAATGTGTGGATGCCTGACGGCGAGGTCATATGTTTTATACCCTGCAGATGCCTGGCGGCGATGTCAGATGTGTATCAATTTCGTGGATTCCTGACGGCGATGTCAGAGGTCTTTATCAACTCAATAGAGGCCAGGCAGCTATGTCAGATGCTCTGTGTTGATCCGATTTTCAGCTTTGTTACTCGCTTTTGTGTTAGCGAATTCCTGGCGGCGATGTCAGAGGTCCGTATCTTTGGATTCGATGCCTGTTGTGTATTTAACAGATGCCTGGCGGCGAGGTCCGGTGCCTGACGGCGATGTCAGACTGTTACTATTGCAGTTCGGTTATTTCCAGAGATTTTATCCCCAATCAGGGTTCTGTTTCTGCGGTTGGCAAATTTCTGGATTCTTTGGTATTCAACCGTCTTTTACCTTGATCGCGTGAAAGTCATTTGCTTTTCATTCGTTCAGGTCCAAGTCGCTTGAATAGGGGCAGTTGTTGTACCTCAAAATTTGACCAGCCGGTTTTCGTACTTGGCTTGTGTGTTCATTTTCATTTTTGCATTTTCCACATTGCATAACATTTGTTCTTGAGGCAGGGGATCAAGGTTCTCCCGTGGCTTAGAGTTCTTTTTAGCTCAAGAGACTGAACGACAAGCATCAGAGGCTCCGACATTCATTTTGCCCAAAGATCGAGCGGTCGATTTTATTTTGTTTTGCAGGTTAGTTTCAGCTCGAGAAGCAGTACCCAGGTTATCACAAGCATTCTCATGGTTATAGCATTCAAGAACAAGTTTCAAAAACTGAACAGAGCTCAAAACAATGGAAAACGAGCAAAAGTGCAGGTCTTCCTCCAAAAGGCGCCAAAAGTCAAATTTTGAAGGTGTTAATCGATTAACCAATATGGTTAACCGATTAACCAAGTCAAAATCAGATCAAATGGAAAGTTTTGAAGGTGTTAACCGATTAACCTATATGGTTAATCGATTAACCAGTGCAATTTTCAGCTCTGTAAGCGATTTTTCAAGCCAAACCACTTTGGAGTCCAATTTTGGTCACTTGAAAATTCAATTTTACACTTGGGAAGGATCTAGAACCACTTCAAAATTTAGATTAGTTTTCAAATTAATTCAATTCCCTCCAAATTTCCACTCCTATTTCCAAGCCAATTTTCATAAACCACCTTCCAAACCTCATTTGGATCCAAACCTAAGGGGTATTTAATTGATTTACTCCAAACCTCACACATCTAATCCTCATAATTCCAATTCATTTTCATAATTCACTCTAATTCTCTCAATTTGCTCTCAATTCCTCCATAACCAAAACCTTCACCAAAGCTCTTTTCATCTTGAAATCCTTGATTCCCCATTGGAATCATTGATTTCTAAGAGCTAAACCTTCATTCTTGATCATCATCATCTCCATTTTTCCATTCAATTTTCGTGCAAGTTTTGATCTGAATTTTGGAATTGCTTTGGAGTAGCTTATTTGAGTGGATCTTGCTTAATTTTGGTTGATCATCACTTCTACTACAAGGATTTACTTGGATCTTGAATAATCTTCGGATTTCTTGCTTCGATCTACTTATTTCCAGCGAATCAACACTAACCGAAGCAATCCTCCGCTTCATAGGTTGGAAATTATCGATCCAATTATGTTTTTGAGCTTATTTGCATAATTATCATGTGGATCTTCATTTTTGATTGATTTGATTCATTTTGATCCATATGATTTGTAATCTTGATGTATGGATGTGTTTACATGCTGATTGAATCACTGTTTGCTGGTTTAATTTCGTGCTTAATTGATTATGTGATCATCCGGATCATTGGATAAGTGCTTATGTGCTGAAATTGTTGTTTTCTGCTGTTAGCACAGTGTTAATCGGTTAACCTATATGGTTAACCGATTAACCAACTCAAACTTTCAATTTTTCAAACGTTTTTCAATGGTTAACCGATTAAACCCTGGTGTTAATCGATTAACACTGTGCCAGCAGGTCTGTTTTGCTGTTTTTCAAGGTTGTTTTGATATCGTTTCACTTAGAATCTTCATGGATCAGTATGATGCATTAGAAGTGAGATGTTTTGGATATATGTCACTTTTATTGATTGTTTAATCATGATTTTGTCGACACGCGTGTTTGATTTCCACTTGAATGCACACTTTCATAGTTGTTGTTCAAAGTGATGAATGTGCCTATCCTTGTTCTTACTTTAATGTGTGATCTCTATTGCTTGGTGAACTCTCTCTTCTTGTGTTTGCTTCTGTCCAATGACTCTGGAAGCCCATTTGAGATGGCGTAGTCCCTCCTTTGGAGGTATTTGAAGCATGTATTGAATGGTGAATCCATGAGGACTTTTTGGTACCTTCTTGCTTGTTTCTTGTGTAGCCTATGGTTGAGTTGCCCACACGAGTTCCTTGTTGTCCTCATGTTGCCTCCCATTCTCACATTTCATTTTGGTTCCATCTACTTTCATTTTGTTTTGCCTTTTGGCACTTTGGTTGATGGTAATGGTTGTAGGATTCATTCTCCCATTTCATCCCATTTTGGTGCACTTGTATGATTTCTTTTTGTGCATTTCCTTTTTCTTTCTTTTTGCATCTTCTCATATGCATGCTTGAGGTTGAGATGTGCTTGTGGAGGCTGCTTCCCCACACTTTGTTCCTCCCTCACTATCATTCTAATTGTGCATTATATGTTTGCATACTTGCATTTTTGTTATTCCATGCTTCCTTCTTTTTCTTTCTTCTTTGCCATGTTCCCTTAGGACCTCTAATCTCTTGAGATTATGATAGACCTTAGGCTTGAACCCATGCATGATAACATTAGGTAGCATTTCCTTTTACCTCAATCATAGGATCATTTTGCATGACAACGTTTAGGTTTGAGTTAATCTCCCTTTAGTGTGTCCTTTCTCTTCTCCCTTCAAACAATTCTCTCAAAACACTTAATAAAGGATAATGAATGTTGTGCATTACGAGCCTTAAGTACTTGGGAAATGGTGATTGGGGGGCTTCCTCTCAATGGCCTAGAGTGTTTAGTGTACACCCTTTGGGTGATATGCGACGCATTCGCTCCTAAGTCATAGTCTTTAGTGCAACATGTGTTACAAATCAAAATCAATGCACTTCTTCTCTAAAAAACACAAAAATACTTCAAACCTTTTTCATCCTTCGGGATCTTAATAGTGGAAACCTTTTTCATAAAAAGAGTGTTGTTAAGCTTTGGTTCTACCACAAACAGGGATCGTCCCTAACTACTAGAATGAAGGTTTAACCCTACTCGGGTAAAACATATTGAACCAACTGGTGGTCTTGTTAGCCCGAACTACATTTGCTCTGATTTCTCATACCATATGAGGATACGTAGGCACAAGACGACGATGTCTTGGCGAGCAAACTTCCCCACCTTCACCCGTAGTTAGCCGAACTACGTTGACTCTGACTTTCCCATTGCACGAGGGAGTACGTAGGCACAGAGCGGCGATGCTCTGCCGAGTCTTTTTTCTTTTCTGTTGTCCTTGAGACCTGTAGCTAGATAGATAAACACCCTTTTATATAGACAACAAGCGTGGATCCCGTCGAGTACGATGGACGTGAGGGGTGTTAATACCTTCCCCTTGCGTAACCGACTCCCGAACCCGAGATTTGGTTGCGATGACCAATCTTATTCCCTTCTTCGTAGGTTTTCTCTGATCGTTTTCCTTTCCCTCTTTTGGGATAAATAACGAACGGTGGCGACTCTTCTGTCATTGCCGGCATTTTTTTGCAGTAGCGACACTATGTTGATAGTATATTAAGGCTAATAGGAGTGTGGTACTCTCTAGTAGTAAAATGTGTATGACTTAAAAGCCTGTCTACCCCCTTAGGGGATAATGTATTTATATAAGCTTTATGACTTAAGGTTACCTTAGAGAAGGCCACTACCTACTCAGTTGAATCCTAATTTTCGAGGGTGATGGGGTCAGTAACGACTCTGACTTTGTCTTTATCCAAGACACGTCTTATCCCATATTTATTTCTCTCTAAGGGCAAGGAAAGTTTAAGGGTGAGGTGATACCTCCCTTCGAGCGACCTCATGGCGTCACCTTTTCCTAGGGTAGTCCTAGGGTATCGCCCTAGGCAAGACTTTTTGAAATAATGACACTACACAGTTTCTCAGGCACGAGACCTTTGACAGAAGGTGAGATATTTTTACTTACGATAAACATGAGTATCCCAAACAATCACATAATCAATATTCATGGCTGAAATTGAGCATTTTGAGATTAGATTTTGAAGGTCTAGAAAAAGTAGTTTGATGTTAGGAATAAACCAAGTCTTGTTGATCAAAAATCACGCACTTTGAAAGTGAAAGTATTGAGGTAGATATCAAGAATCACGCACTTTGAAAGTGAGGGTATTGAGATAGACTCATCTAACCAAATATCAAGCCCGAAATTGGTTAGAGCACCATTGTCAATCAACCAATGAGAATTATCTTTTAACTGTGTCAAAACAAAATTTGAAATTGCTCCATAAAGAGAGTTTAATATTGTGAGAAATTGTTCTATTATTTCATATTACTTTAAGCAAGACATTGAGATCAACCTTTATTTGCTTAACAAAAGCTCTAACAAAGATACAGATTAAAAACTTTATTGAAAAAATTTAAAGACCTTATGCAAAAAACTCCTTCTTTAAAACTTTTGCAAGCCTCAGTCACCAATATTTTACTACTCCAACTGAGTATAGTTATTGTTGAAAATAACATGAAAAAGTAAAAATGATTAATTGAAAATATACTTACAATAAAGATATAATACTAACAAATATTTTTAGAATATGGTTTAGAAAATAAAAAGAGATCGATTTTGATAAAATAATTTTTTTAAAATAGTTTTTAGAAAATAAAATGACTTTTATATTAATAATATTTTTTATATATAATAGATGAATAATAGTTTGGTTTTATATGTCCAGCGGGATTAAATTAGGAAAATATATTTATCATATTTTATGTAGTTTTTAAATACATGTTGAATATGGCTAAGATTTTATTAAATATCTTAAATTTTATTTTTAGTTTTTAAAAATATTTTTTTAAAGAAAACTTTTCTACATTTTTAAACTTAGTGACTATTTTAGCGATATTTATTATTTAACAATAATTTTAATATTATAAAACAAAAATGTTGGATGAAAAATTAAAAAAAAAACTTTTTTTAAATAAAATATTTGATAAATTAAAAATAAAATTTGATATATTTTATAAGAATATCGAACATTATTGTTTAATAAATTAAAAAAAAACATGCAGTTGTTAGACTTGTCTATGGGTGTTTGCGGTTTTGTTTAGATCAGTTTTAAAGGAAAATGTCATCCAATCCAAAGATAATTTTACTTGCGATTTGTTTCGGTTTTAGATGATTGGTTAAAAAGGTCCAATCTAATCCGATTTAATTTTTTGCGGTTTGATTTAGATCGATTTTTTGATATCCAAATTGCAAATTATAATTTTATTAATATTGTAAAAACACTAATAAATAATAAATTTAATATAATATATAATATATACTATCTTAAAAGTTAATATTACAAAATAATGATAGATTATGATTGAAACAAATGAAATAATAAAAATTAATAGATTAAATAAAATGAATAAATAATATTTTATAAAAAAAATATCTAATAATAAATTAACACTAACATATTATACTAATAAAAAATAAATAAATTTACAAATATATAAATGTAGTTTGGATCGATTTTAAAAAATTAATCTGAAATTTGATTCGAATCATGCAGTTTTTATAGAATGACATAAACACAAATCTAATAATTTTTAATTTTTTGCAGGTTTCAATTTTTTAAAATCGATTTATAATTTTTATTTAGATTGATTTGGATTTGAAGATCCTAAAATTGTTCATCTTAAAAGTAACCGGTTAAGAATGTGAATGCAAAATATGGTCACACGCAGAATCCCACGAATGTTCTTTTGTCTTTTTTGAATAAAAAAAATTCACATATAAAATTTCCTTGTTTATATTTTGTAGTTGACCTGAAGCGATAAAAAAAGAGCTTTTTTTAAGCAGGTAAATAATAAAGAGATGATAATGAAATATATCTTTTTGAAGTGTCCATTCAAACTTTTGTTCATGCATATGCAAATTGAATTGTATTTATAAAATAAATGTACTTATTTTTATATATAATGTTCGCTAATATTTAGTACTACAAAAAAAAAATTCAATTTTAGATCAAAGTATTAATTAAACTTTAACTCTAATGATGAATTTATTTGCAGGATGGAAATTGTTTCAAAATAATTTACACTTTCAATTTTAAAGTTAAACATTTAGAATATCTTTTAATTGTACTCTTTAATTAATAATATATGTCATGCATCTCTGTTAATTTAATATCTTTCATGTCATATATTATGATGATTTTAAAGTCATCAATATTTGTAATAAAAAAAGTCATTAATATTTAATAAGAATAATTATTTTATTTATATAGTTTTTTTACGGTAGATTTTTTAATAAGCATAAAATAGTTAAATAGATATTATTGTGAGACGGATGAAATATAATAATTTTAAAAGGAAAATACGATATAAAATATTTTAGAATAATATAAAATATATTCTATATTATTAGTGTGTCTATTAAACTTTTATTTTGAATATATTAAAACTTATTTATATCATAATTTTTATAACATATGTATTTATAATAAATAAATCATCTATTTACTGGATATAATAAACTATATATATTTTTAAAAATATTGATATATACACAATTCTTTGTAATTATTGAAGTTGTGTGTCTAATGAGATCATTATTTTAAGGGAATTTTTTACGGCATCTTATAGGGTAGAAAAATACTTTATGAAAAATCGAAATTGCTCATCAGATTTTAGATATGCATCTCCGGACGCTTCTTGTTTTCAATCAAAACGTTAATAATTTGGAGATGCATCTCTGAAATATTTTAAAACATACACCATACATTGCAATCTGAAATGCATTTTACACGTTTATTATTCCAAAGGTGCATCTTCGTTTAAGGTTTACGGAGATACATCTTTGTACCGTATCAAAAACGTTTAGATTATGTTTGTTTTGTAGTTTACACAGATGAAAGTGGTGATTTATAAATGTTAAGTTCTCTGTTATGTCATGAAATTTAAACCATATATTCGATATACAAAAAAATGACATATATAAATTCAGATAGTCCAAAAATGACATATACGAATAAAGTCGAAATACATGATAATGTAGAATGAAGTGAAAATAAAATACATACTGTAATACCCCAAATTTTCTCCCGAGATTATTAGGTTCATTTCGCACGTCATCTCATTCTGCATGGCATTTTAACTAACCGCTAACCGGTTTGTTCAGTCTGTTGATTTTTGTAGGAAAATAAATTCTCTACTTATCTGTTCAAGGCCATATTCACTGCCTTAATTATCGGCTACGAATTAAGTTGCAAAGGGATTTGTTTGAACTCAGCGGGTGGATTTAGTTGGACAATTGAAGCAGATGAATTCATTGGTATGAATCTAAGTGGATGGACTTAGTTGGAATAATTTATTCGTATGAATTTATATGGAGGAATTTAATCAGATAAGTTCAATTAAATGGATTTATTTGGTTGAGCTTAATCGGATGAATTATCTGGTGAATCCAATCTAATAAATTTAGTCGGATGAAGTTGTTCAGTTGAGTTGATCGGATAAATTATTTGAATTATTTGGAGATTTTAATCGGAGAAATTTGATCGGAAAGATAAATTAAAGAATTGAATTTATTTATATAAATTCTATTTTTTATTTATTACAAAGGAAATTACAAATTCAATTACAAAGTCCTGAGTACTAAAATTTCTAAATTTTCTAATGTTTCTAAAGTCGTCTTCGAGTCCGATTTCAATCCTCGATTTTTCCGAACCTGCAAGACAAATCATCAACGGAGAAATAATTTAAAATGGTTAGAAAAAATTAGTTTTTTCCGATACCCTCAGTTAATTGTCATCATCGGGTACGTCGGGAGGACAACAGAATATTCTGCCACCAGCTCTCGACTTATTTTTCCAGCTCGGCACCAGACCGACGACATTTGTTCTAAATCCAGCCAGGAGAGAGAGAAGTGAGAAAAAATGATTTTGGAAAAGCACTTTTTTGAAAAGTGCTTATTCTAGAAAAATGGTTTTGGCCAAACAGGGCGCTAACAACATGTTCCAACAATTTCTGACCCAAATGGATCAAACAACAAGATCCACGCACAACAAACCTAGTCAAACAAAACGCAACAACTCATCACAAATCAAACAACAAGTTCCACGCCACAAAACAGTAAATCCGCAACCACAACCATCAAGAAATTGTGACAAAACAACACCAATAATTCTTGAAAAGAAGCAGCAAATTCAGCAAGAAAATCGTGGATCCAAGCCCACAAGAATAATATAAAACAACATGCAAGTTCAAAGAAAAAGAGGACCTAAAAATGCATCATCAAAAAAAGAAAAAGAGAAGTATCGGAGAACCCCAAGATCGACCGTCATCATCAATCTGCGGCCGTAAACAAGCAACACAGACGAACACCGTCTGTAATCCACCATCAATGGACCATCACGCAACCCACGAGGCTCAGTTCTTCAGACATCATCGCCATCGTTCTCGCGGAAATAGAACGAAGCCACAACCGGACTTAGAGAAATCAAAACTCTCATCATCATCCTCATTCAAGAGCCGCTTCAAACCCCAGAGAGAAAGGGTGAGCAACTCGTTTCATTTCACGTTTGATTTGTTGATTTTTCAGGTTTCAGGGACAAGAAGGAAGAAGAAGCATCGTGAAGCAACATACAAGCAAGGAAGAAAAATAAAAAGTTCGAAGGTGGAGTAACAATGGCCACCGCAACGGATGAAGAGGAAGAAGAAGGGTTGAATGAAACCCTAGCTCACGTTCAGCAAGAACTACACGTCCTCCCCTTTTCATTTAGTATTTTTGTTATTTTATTATTTTATTGTTATTTTTCATGTTATTTTTAGTCTAGGATGTATCAATATAATTTAATTAGGAAATATAGAAATAACATTTATTATAAGCATTTAGAGATTTTTCATTATTAAACCCCTTTTCTAATTAAAAAATTAAAACTATTTATTTAAAATTCACTAAAAAAAACCTTTCATTTTTGAAACAACACTTGCAATTAAAAAATCATTTTTTAATAAATATAAATTAAACCGTTTTTTTATTAAAACGTATCGTTAAATTAAATCTTTTTAATTAAAGTCTCTTTCTAATGAAAACCCTTTTATTTTAAGATATCAATTTTGAGAGGTTAATTCTCTTAATGGAAAGATTAATTTTTTAATTAAATTCTAACAGCAAAAGATAAAGTGACTTAACTCCTAACTAATCAAAATTGAATTTTAAATTAAAATTAAAAATTTTTGTAAATAAGTTAATAGTAACCTTTTTTTCCAAAATATTAAAACCTAAAAATCATTTTTTTTATTCTAAAACTTTTGGTTAAAAATAATTCTAACTTAATTTGCTAACACTTTCGATCTAATTTCTAACCCAAAATTCAAAAATAAAGAAGTCCTAACCTTCCCGTTTAATTTTCGTATGGCCGTCATTTAATTCTTATTTGTCTCTGTTTACTAATTCGTGATCTTTTTCGTATTGCATTTTTCATGGTTGTAATTATGCGAGAACATCACTTTCTTTTATTTCGTTATTATTCTTGCATTTTTTATGATTGTAATTTATGCGAGTATATCGTCGCTTTGCATTTCCTTTACTGTTTTTGCACTTTCCCGTATTTTCATACTGCCATTTAATTATTTTGCATCATTTACCGTTAAATCCTTCCGAAGGATTAGGTCTAACCGTTTGACCGTCGCGTCAATAGTCATCACCCTTGACTCTTTCAAACCTTAATCACTTAGGCGTCCCGCCGTGGACTAAATCACCCTTTACCCTAGCATTAGGATAAGGAGTCGCCGTACTCCATATTATGTTTCCCTTCGTGGAATACCTATCTTACCCTTTTCAAATTCAATTCAATTTCAACGTAGGAATAGGAGTCACCGCCCTCCACGTAAGTGCTTCCTTAAGAACGCTTATTCCCCATTGAAACCTTGACCACAGTCAAGAAGTTTCTCTTCCTCCCTTTCAAGGGGAACTACGATTACTCTAATTACATCCCCTACCTCGGATACGTAGGCACAAGATGCGAATCTTGGCGAGTAAACTTAGGACTAACCCTTAGGTCTTTCTTTTCACTTTTAACCTTTAGCAATATACCCTTAAGCAAATAATCAAGCAAAATAGTAAACTTTAAACAAGAGGTTCATGTAGAGTACTACAGAAGTTTAGAGTACTAATACATTCCCTAAGCTTAACCAACTCCTTACCTAGATCTCTCTCCGTATTGTGTTTACGATGCAAAATTAGGTTTTTCCTTTCTTTGACCTTTCCTTCGGATAAATTAAAGACCGGTTGTGAACTAAAGATGTGATTCAAATTAATTAATAATTTGATATCCTATTCTAACCGCAACACATACCATAATGTATTCAAAGTACAATTATTGTATATTATTATGTATATCATACTACAACTCCTCTGACTCCTCGGCGTCCAATATCCGCTGTCCTTTGACGCTGTCATTGGTCCATCTGTATAAGTGGCAGTCTTATCCACAAAAATCATAATGACAATAAAATATAGCAGGTAAGCTCTCATAGCATACGCTTTATGGAGCCCTACTTGTTCATCATCACATTTAGCCTCATGTGTTATAAGGATCTCATTTGTATGTACCTTTTTCAGGAATTTAAACATAGCATGAGCCCCTCTGATTTTTCCAAGCTCTTGCATGACACACTCTAGGTCAACTCCCAGATAGTCTACCATCATCTCGAGTGCCTCGTCTCTGCTAATCCTCCCATGATCTAAACGTTTTCCCCTGATTGGAAGATGCAGCAATCACGTCACATTATTATCGTACCTCTAAAAATATGATCATTAGCGATGAACACGAAAAAAATTTAGTTCGAACAAAGTCGTCACCGAAATTTATTCATTCCAATGAAGGAATAGAAAAATATTAATAAAACCTTTTAAAACATAATAATGGTCATCACAACCATATTCAGCTTTGGGAGTCGATTACACAAGAAGAAGGTATTAGCACCCCCCCCCCCCCCCCACGTTTGTGTACTCAATGAGAACCTCTTAGTTTGATTTACGATTGAATGTTAATTCATGTTTATTTGCTTTCTTCGAGTGATAAAATGATTAAAGATAAAAGAGAGGAAACCGCTAAAGGGGAAAAAGGTAAGTTTTTTATTAGGGTGCTTGCCAAGGATTAGGGTCCTTGTGCCTGCGTACACTCATGGTGCAATGAGGAAATAAGAGCTCTGTAGTTTGGGAGGTTACGGGGGGAAAAAGGTTGAAAAGAAAAGGTTGCTCGCCAGGATCTCGTTATCCTGTGCCTATGTATCCTCATGGTTTAATGACAAAGTCAGAGCTCCATAATTTGAAGGACTACAGTTGGTTGGTTTTTGTTTTTTACTGAATGAGAGTTAAAATCGTGTTCTAAGGGATAAACATTGGCCTGTTTGCTCACGGGGGGAGGCTTAAACACTATTTTGTATGCGCATTAGAAGGGACTAAATAATTTTCTTTTTCAAAAAAGTGTTTGATTGCACAAGGGCAAGTAATTAGGCATTGAGAGGTTTCAATTGCACGGTGGCGAGAAAAGATAGGTTGGATATGTTGGTGAAGATTTTAGGGTTTTTGAAAAGAAGTTGTTTTTTACTTGAATTGCGCTACAAATTATGGGTAGAGGTGAATATTTCAGACTACCAAGTCAAGCCTCTTATGTCCAAAATACTCAAAGTGAGTGTAGGAAAGCTCCATTATCACTTCTTCTTCATCACTTAAGGCTCGTGGCACGCAATCTTAATCATATTTCAGAGTGTTTTTTAGTTTGATGAGAAAATATCACTTGACGTTGGATCAAGGGTTTTATTGCGAGATGTTTATGAAAATGGTTTGATATTGAAATGGGATAAGTTGATGGCTACGCATGAAGCAGTCGACTTACAAGTTGGGTATGACTTGATGTATAGAACAAGAATGTTTTGGATTTGATTGATGGTGATGCACAAGGCGATCAAATTGCAAGGGTTAACAGAGAATACCACTTGATGTTGGATCAAGGGTTTGAGAAAAAGGTGAGGTCGGTCCTACTTGTAACACCCATTTTAATTATTTAGTCATTTTATTATTATTTTAAATATTATGTGTTGGTGTGCCCTTTGGTGGGGGTGTATTTGGTGATGTTTGGTGGGTGTCCCTAATGTGGGAGGATTATTGGTGGTGTTTTGATGAATATAATAATATAGTGTATAATATTAATATTGGTGGGAATATTATTATTATTATTATATTTATTATAGTTACTATTGTTATTAATATTATTATTATTTTGGTGAGATAATAATAATATTATTATTATTATTATTTTATTAAGTTATTATTATTATTATTAAGTTATTATTATTATTGGGATTAGAGAATTAAAATAGAGAATGTGAGGGGTTAGTAGTTTTTACGATACATTGTGAGAAGTTAGAGAAAGTGGAAAAAGAACGATAGAAAGGAGAGAAGTGAGAAGAACGGAAAAGGGAGCGAAGAACGAAGGAACGGGGGAAAATCAGAATTGGCCAAACCTTGGAGGGTTCTTCCATCGATCAACCAATTAACAAGGTAAGGGGGGAGAAACTTGATTGGGAATGGTTTATACATGTATAGGGTAGTTGGGGATTCCTTAACCCCGTAGGAAATTGATCGATATATGATAATATATATTGATATGTTATGATTGATGATGATTGTTGTTAATTGTATAGTAATCGTTAATGAATTGTTGTTTTTGGTTGAGTTGGCATATAGGGCATATAGGGTGTTTTACGGTTTTTAGGGAAAGTTTTGTATGGCTTTTGACGTATCGATAATGTTTAGGTGATGATTTTGGGAATAGGAATTAGAAACCGATTGTTTACGGTAATAGGCAAGATTGGTACTAGAATAGGCTGGGAATCTGAGTTGAGATGATAGGCATAATTTGGCCTAGAATAGCACTGCAGAATTGTGAGGAAACTGATGAATCGCAGCATTCGCTGGGCTTCGCCTGGCGAGTGTTGGCGAAGTTTCGCCTGGCGAATGGGGGCGAGTGTTTGCCTGGCGAGTTGAGGCGAGTGGCAGCGAATAATTCAGAATTAAATCCCAGACTGAAAGGGCAGAAAGTTCGCCTGGCGAGTATAGCCAGCGAAGGTTCGCCTAGCGAATGATCCCTTCGCCTGGCGAATGCACGATAGTGGAAAGGGGGCTTCGCCAGCAGGTTAGCCTGGCGAATGCTAGCGAAGGTTCGCTACGGGGCTTCGCCTAGCGAATGTCAGCGAACGTAGCAGAACCAGAATGTGAGTGTTGTGATATTTTGGCCTTGAGCTCTGGACTTGTGTGATTCCTTTGGCCTTGATGCCATATATGAATGATGACTGTGGGAATTAACTTGTGTACTCGGTGATAGTACATGTTTCCCGTAATAATGACTGGTGGGCAATTAGTTGATGTATATGTGTGTAGTGATCAGTGGGATCGTGTATTCCCCGAGTGTTGAGATGTGTTTATACTTGGTGTTAGAATGTGAGATTTCTCACTGTGTGAATTGATTTATATGGTGTTGGTGTATGTTATATCTGTACATATATGCATTGATGTATGATGATATGATCAGGAGGATCGTGTGCACGTTGAGTGCCTAAATATATTAGTTATGCATTGGTGTGTGCATATCATGGTGTTTTGGTGGGATGAATCATGTCTCAGGAGGAGCGTAAGTGATTCATCCGTACTCCTTTGTGGAGAATGGTGGGGGATAGATCATGTCTCAGGAGGAGCGTAAGTGATCTATCCAGGTTCGATTGAATGAACCAACGAGTCGGTACCGCATGCATGGTGTTGAGTTGCATTTTGCATTATAATATGTTATATTGTAATTTGAACAGTAGGTTCGTCATATGGTGTTGTTAGGGGTGAATCTTGGTGTGTTGGTGTGTTGTACTACCTTATTTACATGTATTACATTACCATTATATTTTTGATCATGTTTTCTCACCCCTTTGTTGTTGTTGTGGTCTGTGCTTCTTCGGAAGTACAGATAATCCAGGTGCTTAGCTAGCTTGGATATTGGTGTGATTGTCGAGTCTAGGATGCTCTGATACGTAGCACGGGACTTGGGCGTTTTTATTTGTTTTATGTTGAACTTATATTTTATTTCCCGTGAACGTATCAAACTTTTATTGAATTTTATTATTTAACATTCCGCTGTATTTGGAGAAAAACCTTTTTATAAGGAAACGTTGTTTTTATGTGATATCCCACTTGGGAGAATTGGAACTCTGATTTTGTTTATTTATAATGTTTATTAATTTAGATGATTTTGGGAAGTGGGGTGTTACACTACTCCCTAAGGAAACCTAGCAAACGAAACTACAACCAAAATTAGGAGAGGGATACTTGAAAAATACAAGGGAAGTATGCAAGAAATAAAGAGTCTCGTTGTCAGGTATCCCTAGAGAAAGTCGTGTGTGTGCAAGGTGTTCTAAGTTAAGACAATAAAATAAAGAATCCAAGTCCCAGTCTCATTTGCAAAGGTCAAGCATTAAGTCCATAACTCCATGATACTAGGGTCAAACATTAAGGGTCTGTTTGGTTCAAATGAGGGGGAGGGGAGGGGAGGGATTTTAATGAAGGGGAGGGGAGGGGAGGGGAGGTAAAGGAATTTTTTAATCAAATAAGTGTTTGGTTCAAAAGAGAGGAGGGGAGGGGAGGGGAGGGATTTTAATTAAAAATGTGTTTGGTTCAGAAGGGGAGGGGAGGGGTTTTATTAATAATTTACAGTTTTATCCTTATGATCTTATATAAGTCATACGATATTAAAATGTGAAAAATTCGTGCGTATTTTTATTGGTAATAAAATTTCTAATATTGAGTGATTAAAAAAATATTTATTTGTCACATAAAGTTAAAAAATTGAGTATAATTGATTCGACTTATAACTTTCCAACATAAATTAAACTATATGCCAATAACATCGTTTAAATTATGATGAATCATATAACAAAACAAATATATAAAATAACTTATTACTAAATATTAATGGTTCAAAATATTTAATAAAATGAATAAACAAAAATAAATAAAATGATATGGTTTACAATTTGATATGAAAGAACATATGATAGAGTACATAACAAAATTAAAAGAAAAAAACGAATATAACGAAACATAATTTTTTTAATAAAAAAAAGACAATGATTATGATTTATATTAATTATAAAAATTATAAAATAATTTGAAGGTGGAGAACAATTATAATAATTTGATGAAAACAATCGAGAAAAAACAGTAACACAAAAGATAACAAATAGTTTTGAAATAATAAAATTAAACTGAGGATATTTTAGTAAATATAATAAATTTTAAATATTAAAATTCATATTCCCTCCCCTCCCCTCCAAATCCCCCAATTCGGAGGGAACCAAAAAATGTGTTTTGGAGGGATTTTGCTCCCCTCCCCTCCCCTCCATCTACCCCGAACCAAACACACCCTAAGTTCAATTGTCCATTTATATCTCACAAGTCTTTTTTAGGTCTTTTCCATTTTATGATGTTTTTGTGTTTTTTATAAGATAAGAAATAAATATCAAAAAGAAGAAAAGGACATAAAGTAAATGCATGAATGATAAAGGAGCAATAAAGTAAATTGCAGAAAGTAAATTACGAGAAGTAAATTGTGAGTAAATAGAGAGTGGTAATGTAAAAGTTTGATGTCATAAGTTAGTAGTTAGTAGTTAATAATTGAATGATCCATTTATTGAATCGAAACAAATTTAGCATAATGTTAAGCAATCGTGAGTGGACTTATGTAAAAGTCACACCTATCTGAGATTAATCAATAACAACATATATGCTCAAGCATGCTAGAGAAATTATACAATTATCATTCTCCTAAAGCAATGTAACACAGTGAAAAAAAGATGAAGCAAAATAGAATCAAGTACAATGATCTCATCTATCATCAAGAGCTTCAAAATATGATCAACCAAGGGCAACATATCAATACCTTAAAGTGTCAAGAATGACCTAATGATAATTCATCAGCATCTTTGAAATATTGAATATTCAATCAACCTAAGGATCAATACTTAATGATTTTAAAGATTTCATCAAACAACAACCATAAAAGTAGAAAAATAAAAGTAAATAAAGATAATAATAATAATAATAATAATAATAATAATAATAATAATAATAATAATAATAATAATAATAATAATAATAATAATAATAATAATAATAATAATAAACAAATCAAATGATCTAACAATGATATAAACTAAAAATTAAAAAAGAAGTTTAGAAAATTAAAAAATCAAAATTAAGATGATAAGTCCATATTAATAAAAAGAGGAAGAAAAAAAAAGAAAATAACATTAAGAAAAGAGAGAGGAGGTAAGGCATATGGCAGGAGGTATGAAGAGTCTCTCATATGGGCTTGGAAGCCAAAAAAAAAACTAAAAGGGTCAAGGGAATCAAACACGTCAGCTCATTCCTCTTTCACACTTTCTTTTCATTCTTCTTATCTAAAGCGATGTCAGGAAGCAACTTGCATCGCCGCACCGGCACGCCTTAAAGTGGCGACTGTGGCGATCACTCCACCGCACTCTCACAAACTGCTGTTGTAAAAACGGAACTAAGACCAGCATGAAAAAAAACGGTGACGAATTCAATGAAAGAAGTGGAACCTTTGAAGAAATAACAATAATTGAAGCAGTTCAGTTACAAATTTGTTGAGTTATTCTGACTTTGTGTTATTGAGTGTGAATCATTGATTTTTTTTGAATTTGAGGTGTTAATGTACGACGTTCTTGTTGAATTTGAACCAGTTGCTTTGAATTGATAAAGGTTGAAGAATTTTATATGGCAATGAGTGAAGCTTGGAGGTTTTGAGGAAGCTTGAGGTTTATGGAACGAATTTTGCAGAAGGGGTTTTGGAGAAATTTTTGTCGGATGCTTTTGGTATCAAATCTTAGATTGAATATGAAGAAAGAGCTCCATTATATATAGGAATCAAATGGTAGATTAGGCATTGCTTTTGAAATTTTTGTTACGAACTTGTGATGGAATTTTGCAACTTGGGTTTTGCTTGCCTCATGTCGCGTTTTTGTTTTCTTCATGTTGCAGCTTGCATTTTTTTCCTCATGTGGTAGATTCCTCTTGAAATGCCTTGTTATAATTTGTAATGGAATCTTTATGGAATTTGTAACTTTCATGGGCTTCAAATGATGTAATTCAAATTGAGTTGTAACTTGTATGTTTTTTTTCCTTCTTTGTATTGGACTTTGATGAAGTAGTTTAAATTGGGAATTAATATTTATTAGAGCCCTTGAATTTGTTTGGACAACACTTGAAATCATAATAAAATCATGATAGGTGAAACTTGAAGTTCTTGATTGAAATGAAACACTAGCATGCCTGTCCACACAAATGATTTTGTAAATGAATGGAAATAAGAATGGAGACCACTTGACTTTGAACCCAAAACCAAAACATCATATTTGAACTTCCAAAATCAACTTGAAAATGACGAAGTAGCTTGATGCCATGTTGAACAACCTTAATCAATCTTGCAATACAACTTTGGACATCACTTGTACCTATCTTGGCATTTAAACCATGATGAACCCAAAATCCACATTCTTTGATAGACATCATGGACCAAGTGAACTTGTCTTGAGAAATAATGATTATCTGAACCTCATTGGACTTGAATGAAACCATGAGCCTCCTAGCTCAATCCTCCACACCTGATGTGTGAGTGCAACTTCACCATGAGATGTTTTGTGTGATGTCAAAATATTGAAACTACTTCGCATTTTGGTATGTTGGAATTGGACAAAAACTTTAAGTATGTGTGGCTCCTTTACATTAGAGGTCTTAGAAATCATCAAAAACCACCTTGAACTTGCCCAAAAACTTGAAAAATAGATTTCTGCACAAAAATGCATTACATGTGTCGGCACTTACACATTTCAGGCTGACACATGTAACTCAATATTAAAGCCTATATTTTCTGTTTTTTTTGCACAAAAATGCATTACATGTGTCTGCACATACGCATTTCAGACCGACACATGTAACTCAATATTGAAGCATGTAGCTTATGTTTTGCTTTGGTTGACACATACCGTTATGTAACTAAATAAATAGAAACAAACCTTCATAGCCTCCATGCTTAGTTTTTAGCATTTTATTGCATCCATCACTCAACGTCAAAGTTATACATAGAAAAATGGTATAAATGTTGTCTATTTATCATAATATGGAATTTCCCTAAAGCGATAGCTTTAAGCGTCCCATTTCAGGATTTAGAGATATCGAGAAGATAAGAGGAATTCCTAATGAGGTATTCCCACTTGCCAATGTTCATAGTAAAACTTGACGTTTCAAGAAATCTCATTGACGAGGGGAGATCTTGGGACATAATTGTGTATCTATGTGCTTGCAGATAGAAAGTTGATAACTCTGCAAAAGATCCTATTGAAGTTTTGATGATGAGAACGTCAATAGTAATGATATTGAAGTCGATGGCAATATCTCTCAACACTCTGATGATGCTGAATTAACTAGTAAAACATTTCAAAGAATCTTCATCAATAAAAAAGACTCAAGATTGAAGTGCTTATATAATCAATGCATCCATCAAAGAATCTTGAAGCCTTACATAAAGTGTGAAAGCTCGTCAGGTTGTTTCTGTCTGAGTGGCCAGAGTTTGTAAAAGTAACGAAGTAGCTCTTAAGTTCTAAGGTAACTCTCTCTCTCTCTCTCTCTCTCTCTCTCTCTCTCTCTCTCTCTATCTATCTATCTATCTATCTATCTATCTCTATCTCTATCTCTCTATCTCTCTCTCACATACACACACACAATACTTTTTCAAATAGTTTTACATCTTTAAAATGTTTTAAAAACCAACCCATGTGATTAAGAAGTTATTTACTATCATTTAAAAGGATTTTTCAACTAATCGATCAATTAGGGAGTTAAGCCAACCAATTGGGAAAACTTTTTTGAGTCTGCCAATCGATTGGAGCATTATGCCAAACAATTGGAGAATGCCTAAACAATTAACCAAACAATTAGGACAATACCTTAATGACTCATAATGGCTTTCTATCAAATGTTTTCATGTTAGGCAAGGTAATCGATAAAAAATGACTAATCAAATATATTAGAGAGTTAATCCAATTGTTTGTCTCATCAATTCTGCTTACAGATTATTTCCTTTTATGATTTTTTTCAACTCTTATATAAAGGAGGTTCACACCTTCTTCATTTCACGCCACTTCCCAAAGATTTACATTTTCTATTTTCTCTCATTCTCTCTCTAAAAAATATTTCTTTTCACTTAAAGTTATCATAGTGCTTTCGAGTGAAACTTTGCGTGTGATACTCATAAATTGAGTTTGGTTTGTAAGATAAAGCATTCATAAAATATATATTCTTAATTTCTAGAACTTTACATGAAAAGTTTTATTTTGGTTATTAAGATCAACCTGAAAATCTCTTAGAAGATTCGTTAGTTTAGCCTATGGTAAAAGCTATCTTCGGATGGGAATAATCCTGTAAAATTATCAAGATAATGTTGTATAAAGGTTTGTTCATAAAATTTAAAAGCTCAAATTTTATTGTCAAATCTCAAGAAGATCTCTTAGGGACATGATTGGGCCAACGTTTGACTAAACTTGTATAAATCTTTAGTTTTTACTCTTTCCGCTGTTGATTACCACAATTTCACCCCCTATTATGCTGAAGTTATTTGTCCAACAATAACATATGTTGAATTGTTCACTAATTTAATATATATATATATATATATATATATATATATATATATATATATATATATATATATATATATATATATATATATATATATATATATATATATATATATATATATATATATATATATATATATATATATATATATATAGAGAGAGAGAGAGAGAGAGAGAGAGAGAGAGAGAAGAAGAAAGAGAGATTATCACCCTGCATGGGCATATATGCATAAGGCTTCAACACATAGTAAATGCATACTTGAGGTTTCGTCGAGCTCTTCGTTATCTTTGGGGAGGAAATGGATGGTATAATTGTAGACATTCATTTCCTAGTTGTTCCATGCAAAATAGTTTACAAATTCATTCTAGGAAGGCCCTTTATAGGAATTTTGGTTGTAGTTTCATTCACCGTCCAGTTAATGATGAAGTACCACAACATCCATGACGAGGTGGTGACAATTTATTCAAATTTAGGCCGTGTACAAAAAGCTGGATGCAACTGCCATCCAATAAAACGAGAAGGTCAAAATGGCCAATTCTTTTAGACATCACCTTAGACATAAATGTCGTAGACTTTAAAGTATGTATAAAGGAAGTCATGTTTAATAATGAACATAAATCTAAGAGGCGTCTCTATGTTGAGGAAAGAATGAAGATCCATAGGTCAATCCCTATTGGTTACTTCGTATTGTTCAATTCAGTGACAACTCAACGCATATTGCAAAAATTGGGGAAAACCTCTCAAGTACCATGGAATATTTAATTATAAAAGGAATTAAGGCCAATGCATACTTGTTTATTTTCCTCTAGTGAGATACCAGTCATTGATCCCTAGGTGATGTGACATCAACTAAATATCAACCCTTTTACCAGGTACAAAGCCAAAGAAAATGATGCCATTCACTAGAGAAAGCTAAAGCCACCGAGAACACTATTGATGGACTCCTCCAGGAAAATTAATTTTCGATACGAAGTACACAAAATGGTTGTTCAAAGTGGCATTAGTTAAGAATTCATCTAGAAAATGGCGCATAGATTACACTGACCTCACCAAAGCATGTCCTAAGGATTTCTACCCTATTCCCAACATTAACAAATTGGTGGGCAAATTAGCATGGTATAGGCTCTTGTCATTCAAGGATGCTTGATTTAGGAACAAACAAATCCCAATGCACAAGAAATACCAGGATAATACAACATTGACAAAGGAATTCACCAATTACAAGTATTAATGTAATTCCATTTGGTTTGAAAAATATAAGTTCAATATAACCAATGGCGATGGACAAAATATCTAAGGAAGAGATTGGCGATATGCTTGAGGTGTGCATACATAATGTCATGAGAACTCCCCTTGTTGATAAGGATTCTAGACATGTCGAAGTTGGATATGATTACTATTATTACCAATAAAAAAATATCATTTGGGGTTGAACCTAGGTGTACTAGGTAAGTCACCTATTCTTGATCCTCTTTTCGTCCACCCTCCTAAGTGTACTAGGTGAGTCACCCATTCTTGATCAACTCCTTGATCGTATCTTTCAAGTGGACGCATTTGTATCTGTTATGAATGTGTTTTTTTATGGAAATAACAGTACTTTGATTTATCCATCTTGGCTGAATCCCTGACCAAGTAAGGGTTCTTAATCCTGACTTCTTTAAAGTCAGTGTTTGGGCATTCTTGCCAAATTTTCTCTCTTGGCGTGTTCAATAGAAATTATGATGAGAACCTTTAGTATACATCGTCTCGATGATGGTTGAAGTCTTTCTTAATTGTGCTAATGTTTATGGTGTTCCCCTTTTCCTCAATCCATTTTTTCCTTCTCGGTTGAAGTCTTTCTCAGTTTTACATTGTGAATTGGGCGACGAAAAAGTCACATAATCCCTTTTAGGAACTTATTCTCCTGTTTGGAGGGCCTTTAACCACATCATAATTGTTTCTTTAAGGTTTAACATGAACAACTTGTATTTTATGACTCCCCGAGCATGATATTAGTCTAACTTGGCATCCATATGTTCAATAAGTTCGTCGGGATCCCGTATTTTGTCATAACTTTCTAACTTCCAAGGATTTTCAATATATTTAAGGATACTGCTATTGAGGACCCTTATTCAAAAATGATTTACTCTTTCGATTATAAGTTCATGCTTTAGTGCCATGGCGATCCTCTACCCATAAGTGGTGTGACGATGATCGATGATGATAACGACCATCTAATTGCATGTGGCTTTTGCACATTCCTCCAAAACTACGAGGTGAAGTGTGGTGTCCTCGATGCAGATTAAGGACCAGTGATTCAGGGGTTGCCATGTGAGGAGAAGAGGTGTCAATGGAGATAGGTTATAGTTTGCTTATCTGCTTGCCACGTGAAACAATATTGCATACAAAGTTATCCCTGGGGGAAAAGCTGGAGGTTTTCTTCGATCCAAAGTACCCTTCCACCGAGAAAGTGCAAATTATTTTGTTGTATTAGAATATACACATTATTTAATAGATCGTCTGGGTCTTTTGTGCCTAAACTACCTTGCAGTTGTTGGAGACGGTGGAGCATTTCATGCCCGTGAATTATAGGTTGTGACAAAGTCGTCTTCGATGTTTGCCTTTGGAGAAACCATAAAGAAGGTTTAAAGGTAGGAAGAACTTGGAAGCCCCTTTGTCTAATTGTTGGAGGTGCTAGATTTTGCAACATTCAATCAACGAAGGAAGTGGAACCTCTCTCACTGGATCAGAAGCCTTGGTTGCGGCAGCGACTATGGCGGTGGCATTGTGTGTAGTTGTCGAGCGGATGGTTTTTATGTGATATGATAGGAGAAACCAGATCAGCGATTTGAAAGAGAAAAGATCAGTGATTTGGGTTCGTGGTGAAGAATTTGTGTTTTTTCGTGGAAATTTGCGAGAATCAGGACTTGATTCCCAAAAACGACGTCAGTTCCGTACTACAACATAAATATGTAGAGATTGAATGAAACAAAGTTTTAGTGAGGTAAAGTAAGCTTCTGATACGACATTGCGAGGTAGGCTTGTAAGGTTAGTACTCTAACACCCAAATTAATGAATGACAGAGTAAGTAGTTTGAGTGTGTGAATGAAAGTAAACATTAAATGATGTGTGTTATGCTTTATATAACGGGATCAGTTAAAACTGTCTTTGTAAGATCCGACGCCTCATGCAAGATCAAATCCAACCATGAAAAATGTTAGAGAACAGAATCATGTGTTATCGAGTGAAATGAAGTCTCACTTGTTCACGTGTCTTTCTACATAATATTTGTTATTGAGTTTTTTTTATAATAGGTCTTGTAAGCGGTCTTGAATATAAATTTAAAGGAAAATGCTAACGAGTATTTTAGGAACACTCTTTAAAGCCTTAAAATAATAATTTTTCAATAAAAATATACATATTTAATATATTAAAAATTGAAATAATTAATTTTTTTATAGAATATTTTTTTATTAAAAATTCTTAAATAATCTCATTAGCCAAACCCATATTTAAAATCAAGTGAGATGCATAAGTAAGTTAATCCAATCAATATTAATAATGGCAAGATCAATTAAAATTCTTACTTATAATTCCAATCAATTTTAATTTGTGTATATAAAAACAATTGATTGTAGTGGGTATGTACTTTGATTCCTAAAAATGAGAATCTTACAAATTGATTGTAAAATCTAATAGATTAATTATTATCTCTCTTTGCAACCAACTCAATAATTAGTTTATACTTAATTCAAGTGAAAGAAGCTATGAAATGATTTGTTGGACTAATTAACAAAAAAAAAAAAAACTTAACTATTGTTTTTCTCGAATAAAAGAATTAGAGAAATATTTTTAATAGAAGAAAAAATGAGGAGTTGAAAATTGATAGTGACATGAGAAAAGAAACAAGGGACGCACGCGCATCACCAACGTTATCCACAAAACAAAACGCGTATTCGTGGTTGAATCCAACAAACAAGCAACCTATAATTTTATTTATTTGTTTTTTTTATATAAATGATAAATAAAAAATCATGCTTTGAACTTTATTCTTTCAGAGTTTCAGTGCAATTACTTTGAATTTTATTCTTTCAGTGCAATTACTTTGAATTTTATTCTTTCAGTGCAATTTCCGAGGATATTAAAGTCAATGTAGACTTTTTCTATTCAATAAACCAGAAAAACACATTAGACTAGACATGAATTTTTCAATTTTGGATTACAAATATTTTTAGGATTAACTAATACTCCCCTCCATTTATTTCATAAACAAATTTTGATTTTTAACTTTATTGAATAAAAGATGGATTTGTAATATCTATAGTCCTGATAGATAAATTATTCAATTAATTTTTATAAGTCAAACTTTATTAATAAAAGAGATTGAATGAAGGTAGTATATAATACTATTTCTGTTTCTTTTTATAAGAGACTGTTTCTTCCAGATTCGCCTTCACCACCTTAAAAAGAGAAATACATATGGTTTGTGTAGCTATGAAGAGAAATACAAGAAGTGTGAAACTATTGTGTAAACTTTATTCACTTTATATTTCTTCTTCGTAGCTTCATAAATTAGATGAACTTCATAATTTGTTCGACATCTACGATTAATTTAAAAAAAGGCGTATCTTGAAACATTGCATAATATCTTGTGTTATTGTATGTTGTTGTTGTTTTTGTTTATTATATCTTGCGTTCTTGATCCTTTTGAATTGTTTTTCGTCTTCTTTTTCCCCCAGTCACTGTTCGTCTTCTTCTCACCCAGTTTCTTCAAGTTTCCATCAAATTCTTCCATTAAAATGTCTCAGCAATCCGGCTGTAGCCATGAAAGCAGGTCCTCAAGTCGTTCAAGGTACGTATGCAAGTGTGGTCTCGATGCTCCGTTGATGACGACATGGACCGATTCAAACACAACCCGTTGTTTCTATAGTTGTGGGATGTATAAGATTCAACGATACAAAAAATGCTCTCACTTTTCTTGGTTGGATGAGGAGATGGATCCTAGAGCAAAACAAATAATTTTTCACTGGTAAAGAACTTGAATAAGAAGAAGGGGATATGGTTAACACCTACATATCCAAGGAGGACGAATTGAAGTTGAAGGTGAAGATCCTGAAGAATCAATTGATATATAATTGATTAGGTTTGTATGTTGACTGATGGTGTAATGGTTGATGTATTGGTTACCATGGATTCATGTGATGATGTTATGGTGTATTGAATATGATACAATTAATATTATTATGATAACTTTATCACAAATTTGAGTTGTATTTTCTGTTGTGATATGGTGAACAATAATACAGGTTAAAAATGAGATTAATTATAAAAGCAGGATATTATTTGTTAATTCTACAGAAATTTTAACAACAATTATATATCATAACCGTTATAATATTTCTTGCGCTGACCAGAAAAAAATATTTTTATCACAACGGTCTTTTGGAAAATCTTTTGTGACAGGGCAAACATTTTCCAGTTTATTACAACGGTTACTGGATCGTGATTGTAAGTATCATGTATACAACAACACTTTACATAACAATGTTTAGGCCTGCGTAATTATATATTTTTTCCAACTGTTCTTAAATGGGTTTTCCATAGGAGTGGTATAAAACATTGAGAATAAGAAGTTAGGAAGTCAACATTTGAAGAATTATATTAATATCGTTGTATAGTTAGGATTGTATTAATATTTTTGTAGGATTATGATCGTACTGACACCTTTTAATATTATATCAGGTTATGTTTATGTTAAGTTCTGCTGTTATGTTCATGACGTTGAAGGTAATTTTCATATGATATTAGATATATTTAAATAAATTTACCTATCAGAATTTTAAAAAAAATTCGGCACAACCCTACTCATGCTAAACATTTTGAAACATTGAAAATCCAAAATTTTAACCATATCAACGTTTTTAATAATTCCACAAAATTACATAGTTTTATACTCATTTATTTGAAAATTGCAGTAAAAAAACATTAAAAATGAGTTTCATGGATTTTGCTAAAAATATGATATAGCTGCATAATTTCAATACTGATAATTCTAAAAATTTGATAAACACTCATAAATAGAACATAAATCGTCGCTATTTAATTGTAAAAGTTTAGTATTTTTCACCAAATGTCTGAGCAAACACGATGCTTTTCCAAAAAAATACATTTTTATTTTATTTTAATAATTTAGAAGTATTATGGTAAAATTATTGGATATGTGGGGTGCCATGACTAATCTAAGGGGTGCCATCTAGATTAGTCCAATAGAAGGTATTCATTTGGGTTATTTAAGAAAGGTATTCATTTGGGTTATATATAATATTGTAACATATGTTATCATCAAATTGAATTTTGTTTTATAGAAAAAAGAGGAAGTATGAACTAATTTCTTTTAGAGTTTTGAATTGTATCATTTTAAATATCTTAAGTTAACTTTTCTTATATTATGATTATTTTGAAGTTTAACAATATAGATTATGGTTCATAAATATTAAAATATATTTAAACATAAGAATCTTATTAATTAATAAATAAATTAAATGATATAGTAATAAATTCATTTACAATTTCTTTTATTTAATGTAAATATTTTCTTTTATTGATGAAACTTATCTTTTTGTTGATCAATTATTAATGAAATTTTTGGACATGTGCATCGAGAAGAATCTATCTTAAAAAGAACAAAATTAAATTTTGATGTACTATTTAAAAAAAAATACATGAGGTGGATTAAAATTTATATATTTTTTCTTCTTTTAAATAAATGTCAAAATGGTCATTAACTCTTATTTGAATGGATAGATTAACCATTTTTTAAAACAAATAAAATATATAATAGGAAAAAATAATTTAAAATGTTATTGATTTTTTAAAACGACATATAAATCAAAACAATACTTTTTATACAGCTACATATAATTTGAAATGAAGAAGTATTAATTTTGTGTTATGTATCAATATCCATTTTTTCCTACTAGAAAACATTTCTTCTAAATATAGCTAGAGACATTATAGAAAAAAATGTGAGATTTTATCTTATCATCCCTACATTTTGACATGACATTCATATATGAGACTGCTATTACTTTTATGTTTTTATTAAACTTTAAAAAAAAAATATGTTGGTGTTTATCAAATCTTTTAAAGAAATTTTTGAAATATTTGAAAAAAATGCATTTATTTTTGGCAAATGTTTGAAGAATCAGATTTTTCAAAATGCTACGTAGATTTTCGAATTTTTGAAAATTGTCGATTGTTCATATTTGAAAAACAAAAAAAGTAATTCAACACAATTGGATTTTACAAAAAATATGAAAAATTATAAAAAATTTCGAAATATTCAATAAGTTACAACACTTTTCAAAAAATTCCAATAAACTACAATATTTTTTGAAAAATCTGACATTGTTAATTCTTTTTATTGAATTTGAACTACCATATTTAAAAAAAAATCGTAAAATTACCAAAAATATCATATTTTGATATGCTAAATTCATTTTAAAAAAGACTTAAATAGTGTGTTGGTCCCTGTAAATTAGTGAGTTTTTGAATTTGGTCTCTGTAACTTTTTTTTGTCTGAGTCCTTATATCTTACTTTTTGCGTGTGGTTTAGTCCATAAAGCCTGCAGAAAAATTCGCAGGTTCTTTGCAGATTTTTTTTCATATTTTCCCGCGGATTTTGGCTTTAGAAACTACAACGCACGCAAAAAGTGAGATATATAAACTCAGACAAAATAAATAAATTACAGGGATTAGATTCAAAAACTCGCTAACTTACCGAGATCAAAAGTGCATTTAAATTTAAAAAAAAAAGTCGACAATAAATGCATATTAGACAAACTTTTTTAATACACTATTGAATTTTTCAATTTATACCAGATTTTTTACTTGTTCTACCCAGTCACTCGTCCGAATATTTTTGACAAAATTTTGACAAGGATAATGTGGGCATTATGAAAATATGTGAGGGTGGCAGGTCAAATTGCGGGGGTGGTAGGATAAAATCTAAATGTTATATGAGTGAAAAAATACAAAAGATAGGTCCATCCCAACATTACATTATCTTTATATGGAAAATGGGCTACTTTGTACTCCTCACCTTAAAAAAAATTGAAAAATGTCTCTCAAATTCGAAAATGTATCTCCAAACACATTCAGAATACGCACTCAACGCTTCACAAGTGAGTCACATCCATTTTTTTCAAAATTTAGTCTAGAGATGCATCTCCGTATCAATGTTAGGGTGACTCCGTAAATGCACTTTCATAATAACCCTGATTTCAAAAATCAATGATTGTTATAAAGATGCATCTCCGTACAAGTTTATATTCATATAAATCGCGTCAAACTTCCCCCATCCTTCTCCTTCATTTGTGAAACTTTCAAAACACCAAAAAAGCTCCTGAGAAAATTTCAACTAGGTCATTTTTCAAGCTATAACACTACTCTTACCTAATTACATTCAATCCCATGACATACACTTCACTTCATTCAAACTTTCTAAACTACTTACATTCGGTAAGTTTCTTCTCACTTTCTTTTTTTAGATGCGATGCATGCATTAGTTAATAAATTGTTTAATGTCCATTAGGATGTAGTTACATTCGTAATAGGTAGTTTGTTAAAACATGCATTTACAGTTTTGAAGTTTAGGGCATAAGGCATGATGAGTTTTCGCGTTTCCTGCCATTTTCACATTACTGGTTTTACAAAATTGCATCTCCAAAATTTTCCAGTTTTTTATTTTCCCAAATTAAAGAGATGCACTTCCGTAATTTCTCTACACTCATGAAACTATTTGATTTGGCATGTTGTCATTCTGGTTTGACTTGTTTGACTATGATATGATTTTTTTTTATTTTATTATAGGTATAATGGCTGAAAACCAGGACAAATTAAGGCACAATCGAGTGACCTAACATTCATCGGTTCAGAGAGAGACGGTCAGATCCTCGCGACCACCAGTTGGTGCAACTTTATTTAATGTGGATGCATCGACTTTTCAAGCTCACTTGTCTCGGAAGTCATCTTCTAGAATGAACGTTTCCCCTGTTGCCCTTTAAGCCCAACAGGAGGAACTTATTGTCGTTGCCCCTGAAGCTCTTGAAGCCTAACAGGAGGAACCTATTACCGCTGCCTTTAAAGCTCTTGAATCCTAACAGTAGGAACTTGTTGATGTCATTCCTGATAGTTTTCTAAGAGGCCCCTATGGTACCTCCCTACTTCCTCTTTACGCAGGCCATACTGCTTGGCATGTGCGGGAAGGTAAGGTAGCATAAATATTTTAATAACTTTTGCATAACATCCATTTTATACTAATTGAATCGGTTGATGTTGTTGTATTTTTTTTACAGTTCCATGAAACTATAAAAATCATAAACCACGATAGGAAGATTTTGAATATGAAATAAGACGAAGATATGTGGTTTCAGGATGTATTGTATCTATCTAGGCTACAAGGTTTATGCATGACTAGGTACGAGACCATTAACCATGACATGTTGACGAATTTTGTGTAGAAATGACACTCAGAGACGTTATCTTTTCATATTCCTATTGGTGAAATGTCCATCACCCTTGATAATGTCTCATGCATCCTACATCTTCCGATCAGGGGAAGATTACTAAAGCACTCTAAAGTCTCTAGACTTAGGGCACTAGACATGTTGGTGATCTATTGTTGGCCCAAGCAAAGCCCAAATAGAGATTGATTCCACAATAGGCGCTCATCCTAGATTATCATATCTGGAGAAGTCGTACAAATACCACCTGGATACGGAAGTGGAGGCCAAGGTGATGATGAACATGTTTTTTTTACCACAAACAATATGCATTGAGGTTATACCTAATGTACTAGGTTGGCACTGTCATATTCTGGACAAAAGTTTAATATATGTCGATGTAGTCTACCTGACATACTTCATTGATTTATAGCGGATCTAGGAGTATAACCGGGGCCGCATGTTTAGTTTATCTGTACTCAAAGTTAGGTGAAACTTGTCTTTGAAAGACAAGACAATTGACAGGAAGTTGCACACTACGTACGATAATATATTTGCATCTTTACTGTTACTAATATTTCATAACACTTGTGTTACATCGTTATTAATATTTTATCTGAATCATTTTCAAGAATGGATAATCTCGCATTTTCCTCGCATATTTGGCTAGGCACATGATAACTAAATTGAGAATTGGCCACATGCTTTCTCTTATATCCCACTTAGAGAGAATCAGGTTATATAGTCGTTCTGGGTGCTTATTGAGCACAGTGCAGCGGATGACATATGCTATTGCCCGCATAATGATCATCGTCAAACTCGTCCCTAGGGCGACATTGCTTTTTTACTTTAGATGGTTGGCTTATGGATTGCGCCTGATGTATCCACATTTTCTTGAGCAGGTCATGCGCCAATTCAAGTTTCTTTAAAATACATCCTTGAATTACATTAATTGTATGGTGTTATGATATCCTTAGTATAAATGACCTAAAATATAAGTTGGCCTAAAAAAATATTAATTTCAGGACAAACTTGCTTCTTAGGACTGATGTTTTATGCTTTGAGGATGTTTCCGGAGACACGCTTTCGAAATATCTCGGAGACACGCTTTCAGAGGTTAGTTTAGAGACGTAGTTACAGACTCACCTTGCAAAAAATACGGAGATGAATCTTTAGACTTTTATTTTTTTTGCAAAAATGGGGTGAATGTCTCACTTATGAAGTGTTATTGTGTAATTAAGGTGCGTCCAAATACACACTTTTAAAATTTGGCAATGGTGTTTTCTAGTTTTCAAAAAGTGATCCTTTTTCCTATGGAGTGGAAAAAGTAATGCCCATGAAAAAAAATACTTTGACCCTTTCTGTCTCTTGTCGGATCTTTCTTTATTTTGGGTGTATGGACTTTTATTTTTATTTTCTTTTATTTAATGTTGAACATAAGTTTTTAGTTGAAAAGGCCAAAGGAAAACAATAAATTAAAGGTTTATTTTAAAAACAAGAAGTGTCAAGAATAGAAACCAAAAAAAAGAAATATGATCTAACAAAGCAACTAAACACATCAAGAACCAAAAGTATTACAACAACTCAAAGGATTACATTAACTTTGATTCAAATCATAGGCAAAGTAAGAGATGTTAGCTTCCAATCATTCCACATCATATTCTTAACATGATCAAGTAATTTAAGAATAGTTTATTCTACACAACTCAAAATCATTTTATTTTTATCGTTGTCGTCCAAATTGCCTGCTAAATAACACACACCTTCGTCTGATTCCTAAGATGTCCACTGAACTCCCATGCATGTGAAGAAACACGAACATGTAACACATAAGGAACACCTAACCACTTTAAAATTTCTTCTCACACATTTTCAATGACATTACAATAAACAAAGATATAATGAACACTCGCGTCCTTCCTATAACTACTAACACAGAAAAACAACCCAAAATTAAAAATGTCACGATACGCTAAATTATCCCTTGTTAAAAGTTGTTTTTATGTATCTTCTCAATAAAAATAACTACTTTAAAAGAACTTTTTTATTCCAAATTAATTCCAAAGAAACCTTATCCTCAACGACCACATTCTATGTCAGAAAATGACAAACTCATTAGACGGATTACTAAGTCTTAGTTTCATGTAGCGTAAGACTTCAGAAAAATTTTAATTTAAAAATTTATTGGATTATTATTAGAGTTTGAAAATATTTTATAAATAAACAGTTGAAAACAAAATTCAAAAAGTAAAGTGAGGAAAGAAAAAGTTAAGAGAAGGAAGAAAAACACCATAAATTATAATGGTTTAGTCAAAAGAAAAATACCTAATTCTCTCTCCAATACTTGATCTTGAGAGTATACAATGAGCTTAAATGTTTTTAGAATGTTGAACTCTCGAGCCCCCTTATACAAAGAAAATGAAGTTTGTGATTATCGTGTAACCAAACAGCAAACAAGAAGAGAAACAATAAATATTCCTTCCAAATGATGGATCGAAGCGGTTAGTCTCTTTTCAACAAGAAACTTAGAGTGATTAGTCTTCAAGTTTCAAATCAAGATTTTATACGGACTGATCTTGAACCTGAGAGAGCTTTTACACCAGGCTGAAGTCACAAACCGAATTTTGGTTTTATACCAAACTAACCAAGAACCTGTGAGATTTTCCCATCGGGATGATTGCAAACTGAAGCAAGCTTTTAATACCGGGATGAGCTTGAATCTAACCTTATTTTTAAACCGGGCTAACACATAACCTATGAGATTTTACCACTGGGTTGATCTCGAACCTAAACGGAGATTTGATCACACAATCCAAAAACCAAAGCTTTTTACGGGTTAAGCTTTCAACCCAAATAAATAATCCCTAAATGGATGAATTTTTCAACCAAGGTAAAAAAACCTTTCTTGGTGAACTTACAAATCTACCCATCCAAAATTACAACTGCCTCACTTGCAAAATAACTTTCTCGAAAGCGTTATAACTAAACTTTAGTGAGAGAAAGTAAATAAGAAATGTTTTAGAGAGAGGGTGGGGAGTGAGAAAATAAATCTGACGTTTCTGGATGTGAAAGTAAGTGGGAAGGGACCTCTATTTATAGGCTAGAGGTTGGCACAAAAAAGGAAATTTTTTTGTCCAGAATTAATGAGTCAATTGATTGGCATCATGCACCAATCGATTGGTTGACCTATAAATAATCATTTGGTTTGTTTTAAAAGGCAAGAAAAAATCTATAATCATTTCCATCCATTACAATTTTGTCCCAATTGATTGACAAGAACAAAAAATTCCCAGTGTGAGGGCAAGGTTCCTTTATTACTTTGTTTTAATGATGTCAAAACTAGGATAATTTCGTACCTGTGTATTTTGGACAATATCACCTTGTCTAAGCCATGCATTCATCTTTTTTCAAACTGTATAAAGATCTACATACATGAATCTAGGCATATAGGATCATACTTTACGTCTAAAATGTGTTTTAAGTTTTTTTTGGTGCATTAGATCGACTCACACAGGGTACAGGTCGACTCACAATCAAGAAAAGTGGTGTTTGAAACATTTTGGCATGCTTGTGTCAACCAAGGACTTCTTCAGGTCGACGCACACTAAAATGAAAAAGTTTGAAAAAGTCTCTGCCATGTATGCGTTGACACATGGGTCCTGTGTAGGTCGACGAATACTGTAAGAAACAAATTTGAAACTTTCTGGCCTTCATGCGTTAATGCATGACCTTGTTGTAGGTCGACGCACAATCTTCTTTTGTGTGCAGATTTGTATTTTGTCTTGTTCAGGCAGACTCACAACTTCTGTAGGGGCGTTTTTACTCTTTTTTCTATATCTTTATGTTCCCAAAGTCTGTTTTTTTCTAATATTATTTCATGCTTATATATATATATATATATATATATATATATATATATATATATATATATATATATATATATATATATATATATATATATATATATATATATATATATATATATATATATATATATATATATATATATATATATATATATATATATATATATATATATATATATATATATATATATATATATATATATATATATATATATATATATATATATATATATATATATATATATATATATATTCTCATATGCATCATTTTCAAAAAGAAAAGAAAATTGAAAGATACATTGCTTTGCTCTTCATCTTCACTTTCGCACTTGCATTCATTAATAATCACACATAATCATATTTGTTTATTTATGTTGTGTCAAGAGTGATAACATCCAAATATAGGATTTTTAAATCTAGTTTGGGTTGAGATTCAGTGGGATTTTCTTGAATAAAACCATTGGGGTTTTGTCCTCCAAGATCTTGAGGGATTTTGGGGTGGGTGGGTGGGGGTGGGGGGGGGGGGGGGGGGGGGGGTTTGCAGAAATCTTTGCTTTACATATTCAACCGAGTGAAATACTTAAAGAACAATGGGTTTAGTCAAGTGAGTAACAGTAACTGAAGGATTATTTTGAAAGATTTGGGTTCAAGTGATTAGCGGTAACCGGAGGTTTTTCCGAAGTGATTGATGCACTTGATTCGGCTGGAATCAATGGGAGAGAAGTGGTTAGAGTCAACTTCAACAATTGGGTTAGATTGTTGGTTAGCTAGAAATTCTCTTATAATTGAATTTTGCAACAAATATTATATATATCTAAATTCTAGTTTTATAATTGGGGGCAGACGTACTCGAAGTGAAGACGAAATGAGATCTGCCTAAACAAATCGGGTGTCGTTCTTTCTCTCTCTCTCTCTCTCTCTCTCTCTCTCTCTCTCTCTCTATATATATATATATATATATATATATATATATATATATATATATATATATATATATATATATATATATATATATATATATATATATATATATATATATATATATATATATATCTTTACTTTACATTATTAATGTTTGTGTGTGATCAACTGTTTGAAATATTTCGACTGACTTGTAGTGTTAAAAACTGTTGTGAAAAACCATTGGAATCACTTTGATTGCAAGTTGTGAAAAATTATGCACTATAAATCAAAGGAAATTGTCTTGGAGTATTTTGCACGCCAAGCGTTGGATATATTGATAACACACCAACTCTTCGACATATTGTCAATTCAATTTTATCCATAATTAATCATTAGAAATTGGTTCACCTTAAGCGGTTTTTATTTTAATAATTGATTGTGAAACTTATTGATTCCTCTATCTCATCAAAATTATTCCATTCAGTTTTGCATATTCGATCTATTCAATAACGATTCGTTTAGACGATTTTTGATCCAAGGATGCTTTCGCACAATTTTGTAAAACAAATTTTTAATGCACAAAGTTTTAAAAATTAGTGATCTATTCAACCTCCTTCTTGATCAGTGTCATCGTCTAACACCCATAACTTTTCTCACTGCTCTCAAATCATCTGGCACGACTTCACGACATTTTTTGGAAATATTTTCTTGAGAAAAAAAGGTTGAAAAATGTGTGCATTTGTGATTATCCATATAACTTTATGATAAAGCCCATATGCTTTTACAATGTTATTCACTCACACGGGTCAGGGCGAGCTTTCACACACTTTAAGTCTTATCAGATACTTCATTCTTATAGACACTTACTTGAGCTTTACTTTAAGGTGAAGTTTGACTAATATTTCCTTTAACCGTTGTATACTTGATTTTGGTTGTTGTCTTCAAAAACTAGTTGTCATCATTAAAAGCTTGTTGTCATCATCAAAAGCATACTTGTCTTCAATGGATCTTCCTAGATCAATAACCTACAAAACAAGGTTCCACATTCTCTCCCTTTTTGACAATGACAATGCATATCTGAGGGAGGTGGTAAAAGAAATAGACAGTTGTATTTGGAGTAACTAAACTCCCTCTCAATTAAGTACAATATATCCTACTTTTACTGAGAGTATACTTCTTCCCTTTCAAAATAAAAAAAGGCGCGTAAATATGCATTGCAATAATTTAAATATGTAAACATGTTGTCAAATAAAAATTTAAGAAAAGAAAAACATCACTCTTTTTATTTATTAAAATTACTAGGAATTCAAAATATAAAAGGGAAATTGCGGAATTAAATTTTTGTAGAAAGCAGGAAGCAAAACAAAATATTGAATATTCTAAAAGACATAGATGATATCATTCATTTCCATAAGAATCATTATTCCTTGTGGATATTTTCTTGATCCTCTCCATATCCTTGGCTAAATTTTGACATATATTTAACACTTTATCGATCTTGGTATCTTTTACCTCTTATGGCTCTTCTTCTTCTTCTTCTTCTTCTTCTTCCTTAATTGTTGGGTCATCCTATATTTCTCCATGTTTGATGGGAACTTTTATATCTCTAAGAGCAATATAGACGGTCCTATGGTTGATTGAGTCTTCAACTTCATCCATGTACTAGTATAAATAATACTTTTTATGACGAAGCTTTCACTTCGAAATGCTAAAAACCGAGAGTATAGTTCATAGTATCATCATGCTAACAACCTTTTACCTCGGTTAGCCATAAAGCCGAGGGAATATAGCTATAAGGAGCGCTATTTTATTTTTAATATAACCTATTATTGCGGTCTTTTGAAAAAATTGAGGGAATATACATATTAGGGATGCTTCGAATCCCAATTACTACATTTTTACATTTTTTTCACTAGTTTAATTAGTATTTCTCACTTGGCACTTTTCTAGATTCCATTTTTTCTTTGTTAAATTTTTTTATTAATGTTTCTCTAAGTTCATTAGTAAAACACAAATTCTTTGTTATCAACAAAAAAGATTACGCAATAATATAATTGAAAAGGAAAGGAAAAATTTCATTGATAATCAGAGAAGTAGGACAACAGATAACTATTCGACATATTCAAACTTTTAACTCCATCCAACTTCAACAATTAATCATGCTATTTTACCTTTTTAACTATCCCAAAATGAGAGAAAAATTCAAAAAGAACTCTTCCATATGGTATGAGGAAAGTTATTTCCTTACGAGAGGTCACAACCATTTCTATTAAGAAGTTAAAAATAGTAAGAGGAAGATTAATTTTGATGTTATGGATAAGGAAGTACAAAAGATGTTTATCATTTGAAGTAAGCATTTCTAATTGTTTCTCTCTTGGAAGGAAATTTGACACTAGAAGTTGATATCAAACTTTTGCAATTAGGATGAGAGTAGCATGACTGGTGAGATTATTGTAGTTGGCATAAATTAGGAGAAGGTGTGTCGCTTGCGCGAAAATAAGGTGCCGGCACAATAGAAGAGTCGCCACCTTTCGTTATTTATCCCTCAGAGCGGGAAAGGAAACGATCGGAAAAACCTGACGAAAAAGGGTAAGACAAGGTCGTCGCAACCATTGTCTGGATTCGGGAGTCGGTTACGCAAGGGGAAGGTATTAGCACCCCTCACGTCCGTCGTACTCGACGGGATCCTCGCTTGTTGGTTTACTTGGACGGGTTGGTTTTATTCTATCTACCTATCAAGGCTGGATGAAAAAGAAAAGAAAAATGACTCGGCAAAGCATCGCGCTTTATGCCTACGTATTCTCATCAGAGAATGAGAAATCAGAGTCAACGTAGTTCGGCCTACGAAGGGTTATGGGGGAAGGTAGCTCGCCAGGACATCGCCATCTTGTGCCTACGTACTCTCAACAGGTATGAGAGATTAGAGCTCACGTAGTTCGGGAAACTACGGTTTATTTCCTGTCTTTTACGAAAGAAGTGTTTTTTATTGTGTTTGCGATTTCAATCGCACTAGAGACTATGACCTGAGAGTGAATGCGTCGCATGTCACCCAAAGGGTACCATACTAAACATCCAGACTGTGGAAAAGAAACTCTCCCACAATCCTTTCTCAGATAGCTTAAGGCTCGTAACGTACGAAAGAAATCATTCATGATTACTGTATCTTAAACTGTTTTGAGATGAGAAGAGAACAGGCCCGACTAGGAGGGAGACTATCATGTCCTACTGTTGTCATGCCATGGATTCATCCTATGGTTGAGGTTTGAATAGGGAACTCTTAGAAGTTGTCATGCATAGGTTTCAACCTAAAGTTCTATCATCAATTCCTTATCAAAGGAAATGAGAGTCCTAAGGGATCATGTCAATGATACACCAAAACAGACAAAGCTTCAGCTTAACAGTAAAATGCATGCAATGCAAGTGAGGGAGGAAATGTGTGTGGGGCTTCAGCTTCCACAAGCTCATCTCAACCTCAAGCCAGAATGGATAACAGTAATCATACTGAAATATAAACAACATGCTATCAAGAAATGACAGTAAATTGCAATCATACAGATAAATGAAATGAAATGCCATCAGGCAAACAAATCACATGGGCAAGGGAGCTGGGCTCTACCGAATACCCGCAAGCAAAGCCACACAGTAACAGTACAAGCAGAGGGAGCAACTCAACCTCTAGTGCAATCATGCTCCTAGAGTCTACCTAGTCTAGATATGAACTTATTCTGATGCATCAAACAAGTCAAGCAAAACACATCAATACAGAAAAGAAAAAAGAAGAAAGCAGATCAACTCCTCTCTCAACTTCAAGCTTCAGCTCTTCCAACAGCAACTCAGTCTTCAGACCTCAATCACTCTTGACAAATATCAATTGCTTTTCCAGGTTTCAACCCTTCAACATAAGTTTCAACTTATCTTCTCCTTTAAGCTTCTGCTTCTTGATCATCTCCACCTTCAGGCTTCACTATCAATCACAAGTACCAACTTGGCTCCTTCAGGATTTCCAGGTATCAAAGTAAGTATCAACTTCCTTTGTTCTTCAAGCTTCAGCTGGAATGGCAATTCTCAAGGATTCATCCTCTTCTACACTATTCATTGAAGTCTTCATCTTCAAACTCAAGCCCAACATCTCTCAAGACAATCAAACCAGAGGAAATCACTTACTGGATAAGCTGGGGGATATTGAACTGCTTATTGACCACCAAAGGTGGCCTTTAAGGGTTCAACATCAAAGGAATGGTTCCCTCAAAAGTTCTACTTCCTAGGTACATCACTTATCCCTCCAAAGGAGAGAGGTGTATACCATGGAAGGACTTTGAATCATAGGGAGGAATGGAGGTGAAAGATACCATCCATGTTTAAGAAAGAAGTTATCTAAGTCTAAACTCTTCCTAATCCTTAACCCTAAAACAACAAAAAAAAGAAATAAGATCAAGCTCTCAAACTCCTCAATGCATCTTCAAGTCTTCTACTATGCTCCTCAATGCTCCTTAGAACAAGACCAAGCTCTCCAAGCCCACAAAGCAAAGCAACTAAAGCAAACATGCCCTAAAGGCAACACAAACAATCAACCAATACAAAAATCAACTAAAAATAGTATACTACTATATTAAATCCTAATATAATTTCTAAGGGATCCTACATACCTACCCTTAATGCCCTATATGTCCCATAGTCTAACTGGTCCTAAAAACCCAAAAATCTAAAGTTATTATGGACCTATGGTGAAGTTTAACCTAATTCTACACAACCTAGAATTATCTAATCAAAACTATCCTAAAATTCATCACAAAATTATGGAATAAATCCAGGGGGAAGCTAAAACATATATCTAACTATCCTAAAAATAATGACCTAAAAATGCTAAGGGAGCTACCTAAACAAAATTCTACAAATTCAATGATCAATATAAAAGAATTAAAAATGAAATAAAAGTAGAAAATATACAAAAAATACTAAAATGCATTAGATGAAAAATGTTTTTATTTTATATTTTTCTAGACAGAAATATGAAATAGGAGAAAAAACTCCCATTAAAAAATCATTATTTTTCCATTTATTATGAATTTTCAAAGTTGGAAATAAAATGGAGAAAAAGATAAAATGAAAATGAAGCATGGGGTGCAGTCAGTAAACATATGCAGTTCAATATACCCTTGGGCCCAGACTGGGGAGTGTAAACAGAAATGCGCTAGGGCCCAAAATTTAATCAAAAATTCAATTAAAAAACATAAAGAAAAAAGAAAAGGACGCGGTGAGAATAGCAATGCAAATCAGTGTAAATCACATATGGGCCTTGATTGGGGGTGTGGGAAGCAATTGGATCCACTAAGCCCATAATTCCTTTTAATGAAACGCGGCGTTTCATTGGGGTTCAGATTCCCTCCAAAAATGAGATTAAACATGGGCTGTTGGATTAGGAAAGAGTCAATGGGTCAAGCAAGCATCTCACAGCTGGGAGGTTGTCTTCAACCTCCAGCTAGGGTTTGGCCATGAAAGCTTCCAAGAACCAGGTTCCATACTCAGACTTCCATCTGCTCGTGCTACCTCAAAACAACATCAAATTCAACCATTCAAAACCCTAAATTGATCCATTTTCACCCTGATCATGCTCATGGCCTTGGATTAAACTGAACTGGTCTCTATCATCAAACCCGATGGTGCAACTCAACATAATCTCCAACCTCAACTTCAACAATTCTTGGATTTATTTGCATCAAAATGATCCTCACATTGCCCTAATCAAAACCAATTATCAAACACTCATTCTTTCTCACCATGCCACGAGTTCTTGCTCATCAAAGTAATGGTGTCACACTCTCAAACTCCACCAAATGATCCTAAACTCTTCAGAATTCATCACCTAGGTGTCTCTAGCCATTCTACACTAATAATTCAACCTAACCATGCCTAAATAATGAGGTGAAAGAGATTTTGCAAACCTGGTTTCTTGGATTGACAGAGGTAGTAGATCTTCAATTCAAGGCTTGAAACTCTTCAGAAATGATCCTTGGATGAAGATAAGACTTCTGTTTGCAAAAAATCTGAGGGAGAGAGCTTGCACTTCAAGATTCGATGGTGAGTTGCTTCTTGCAAATCCAATTGGAACACCTTCAATCCTCCATCAATGGAACTTCAATTCAGTATGCACACACTCAGAGGGATCTATGGAAAGTGTTTGTGAAGAAAAAAGGGATGGAAATGAAGAAGAATGAAGAAATTGATCTTGACTTGCAATGGAAGATTTTGGATCTCACTCTCTCTTCTCTACACCAATTCACACCAACCTTGCATATGAGCAAGTTACATTCATCTTATAGAGTGGTTTAGAATCATCTAGAACCATCTAGGATCATCTAATGAGAAATTGAACTTTTCATGTCATGACATTTTGAATCCAATTCTCCTTACATGTTATCTCATGCAAAACTCCTTGTAACCTCCAATTCTGACTTGAATTTATCCCCACATGAGATTTAAGATGATTTACAATGCTTAACTACCTTGTACATTGAGTTCTTTTGAGTTTTGGTTTGGCACCTTAATATGCAAGTAAGCCATTTCCAAAGCAGCCCTATGATCCAAGCCTCAAATCAAAATTGTGGATGAACCATTGTTCTTAGAATATCATTTGGAGTCAAAATGACCTATTATATGACATGGTTTGGATTTATAGCTTGTGATTTCCAATTTTCAACTTCACCTTAATTAACTTATGCCTCATTTTTAGGCCATTTTTATCACTTTTTGATATGAGCCTTTTCAACATCTCATGACCTCCCTACTAGCCTTAAAACATCATTCTAAGCAAGTTTTATGTTGAAGATTTTTCTATTTGAAGCTTGGAAATAGGAGATATGGCCTTATGCTCGAAATGACCTATAACCTCCAAATGACCAAAATGCCCTTGACTTGTCAAAGCCATAAGTTGAGTTCTACAAATCCTATCAAGGACTTATAGTACTCTCTAGAAAGCTAAGAAGATGCTATTCAACATTAATGTTGACCAAGAGTTCATAGGAATCATCCTACTAGGGCAAAAGTTGGATGCAAGTTGGGTGACTTTCAAGGACCCAGATTCACATACCTCAGATGACCTGTAATTTGTCAAAGCCATAACTTGAGCTCTACAAATCCTATCAAGGACTTCTAGTACTCAAATTAAATCTAATAACAAGCTCTACAACATTCATGTTGTGGGGAAGATGAGATGACAATCACATCTTGAGCTAAAACTGCCTTGAAGATAGGGATCAAACTAGGGGATTTTACACTGTCAATCCTTAGAAACCCTAGCTTAAAACTTCTCAAACTCCTCAATCATGATGAGTTGGTCTAGTAATCATCATCATAGCATATCAATGCATCATTCCATGATCACATGGCTCTTGGATTAGGTCTCAACCCTCTCCAAATCATCAGTTGACATAGGGTTGGCCCAGTCAAACCCTAATTCCACCACTCATGGCTGAATCCTCTGAATTCTTGTACAATGACCTCTCTAGGCTTCATGATGGCTTTCAAGACATCTCATAAGCTTTATCAAAGCTTCAAGTCTATCCTCATAGTCTCAGAATCATCTGAGGAGCTCCCACAACTCTCAAGTTATGAGGCACACAACCTTGGTTTCAACCAATTCCTCTGAGGATCTCTTGGGTTCTCTGACAAAGATATCAATCTTTGAACATTGAAATAACTTCTTGGTTAGCTTCAAAGTCTCATATAACTCTTGATGGATAAATGAATGTTGGTCAAATTTTGGGGTGCAACAACTGCCCTTATTCAAACGGCTTGAACCTGACTGGGTGAGGAGCGAACGACTCTCAGCCAATCAAGGTGCGAGACGGTTGAATACCGATAAATCCGGAAAATTTGCCAACTGCATAAGCACACGGTACTCTGCGGGAATAAATCTTCGAACACTGAAATAATAGCTGCACGGCAACTAGCTGGAGACATACTGTTATGAACTTTGTCGTCAGTCATCCACATTAAATTTCTCTGACATCGTCATCAGACACCGGACCTCGCCGTCAGGCATTCATGGAAATAAGGCGTCTGACATCACCGTCGGACAACCAAAACACCCAACATCGCCGCTGGAAAACTAGAGAATCTGACAAAAACACCCAACATCGCCGCTGGAGAACTAAAGAATAATCTGACATCGTCGTCAGCCAAACAAACATCCAACATCGCCGCTGGAGAACTAGAGCATCTGACATCGCCGCCAGAACCAAACGTCTAACGTCGCCGCTAGAAACAATATCCAACATCGTCGCTGGGGAACTACAGAATCTGACCTCGCCGTCGAACAACCAAAACACCCAACATCGCCGCTGGAAAACTAAATCATCTGACATCACCGTTGAACAGCCAAAACACCCAACATAGCCGCTGGAAAACTAAATCATCTGACATCGCTGTCGAACAGCCAAAACACCCAACATCGCCGCTGGAGGACTCAAAACAATCTGACCTCGCCGTCGAACAACCAAAACACCCAACATCGCCGCTGGAGGACTCAAAACAATCTGACCTCGCTGTCAAAACAAACATCTAACATCGTCGCTGGAGCAACGAAGAATCTGACGTCGCCGTCAAGTACTAAACATAATCTGACTTCGCCGTCAACAACGAATATCCAACATCGCCGCTGGAGAACTCAAAATACTCTGACCTCGCCGTCAAAAACATCCAACATCGCCGCTGGAGAACTAAGTATCTGACATCGCCGCCAGAAACAAACATCCAACATCGCCGTTGGAGAACTAAGTATCTGACATCGCCGCCAGAAACAAACATCCAACATCGCCGCTGGAGAACTAAGTATCTGACATCGCCGCCGGAAACAAACATCCAACATCACCGCTGGAGAACTAAGTCACCTGACATCGCCGCCAGAAACAAACCTCCAACATCGCCGCTGGAGAACAAAGAATCTGGCATCGCCGCCAGAAACAAACAAAACTCTGAGAACCACTCGACATCGCCGTCAAGTACTCAACATAATCTGACTTCGCCGTCAAAACAAACATCTATTGGGGAATTGGTCACACGGTAACCGGTGATACATAGTCGATCATGCCATCAGGCACCCAAAGAAACTGTCGGGCATTAGCCGGACTTCAACCATCAGGTTGATCATGCCATCAGGAATTCAGGGAAATTGTCGGGCATCAGCCGGACTTCAACCATCAGGTTGATCACGCCGTCAGGCATTCAAAGAATTTGTCAGGCATCAGCCGGACTTCATCAGCAAGTCGGGAATAGCATCCTTGGTCAATCATGAGCCAACTGGGAGCATCTAAACCACCACCATCAGGCACTCCGCATCAGCTGAGAGAACTGCTTTATTAACACGGTCAGACTTCAATCATGGAGTCTTCAAGGAAGATTTCAACTTCGCCGTTAGCAACCCTGCTGGGGATGACGCTTCGCCGCTGGGGATTCTGGAGAACTATCAAGTAACTCCGCTCCGGGGGTCCAGAAATCATTTTGGATGAATCAACTCTGCTGAGGACTTCAAGAATCATCTTGGACAAATAACTCCGCCGAGGACCTTCAAAAATCATCTTGAACCGATAACCATGCTGGAGATTTCAGGAATCATCCTGAGCGAACACTTTGTTGGGGATTCTAGGACTCATCCTGGGCAACCTTTACTGGGGACTCTACTGGGGAGCTTAAGAATCATCTTAAGCAAAAGGCCCTGCTGAGGAATTCAAGAACCATCTTGAACTGAAGACTTCGCTGGGGATCTCAAGAATCATCTTGAGCAAGCGACTTTGTTGGGGAGAATGTCAGGAATCATCTTGAGCAATCAATTCTGCGGCGGAACACCTGCAAAACAAGAACGGTAACAACCTAGGTCATATTTATTATGCATATGCTTCGGCAATGGCACAATGATCCACACGGTGGAAATGCTATGCATTTATGATAAATGCTATGCAATCATGCATAATGATGCGATCCCATCAGCAAAATAAATGCTGAAGGGGAATTCTCCTGTCAAGGAGAAAGAACTACTCAGATAGAGGAATCATCCTGCTGAGGAGAACAAAGTCCCGCCAATATCAATTGGACTCCGCAGGGGACACAACTTTAGTTGACTGCTGCGGGGGAAACAACTCCAGTTGATTGCTGCAGGGGAACGAAGCTTTATGAGAACCTGAACCTGCTGAGGGAAAGCGATGTCAATCGCGGAAGTGATCGGTGTGGCCTTCATGGCTACTTCTGGAGATGACGGCTCTCTGGGGAAACAACTTCAGCTGATCAACACTCCACTGGGGATAACCAATCATGGCTTAAGCAGCTTCCAAGGATTCGGCTCTCTTGGGTATCTGTAAACTCGGTTGAGGAAGGAGCAATCATTCTGCTTCGCTGGAAAGTACGACTCTGGGGGAAATACAGCATCAACTGTTCAACACTCTACTGGGGAAAACCACTCATGATCCCAACTGCTTCCCGAGGACTCGGCTCTCTTGGGGATTTGCAAACTCGACTGAGGAAGAAGAAATCATTCTGCTTCGCTGGAGAGAGTACGACTCTGATGAGGAAATACAATTCCGCTGGGGAAGAAGGAATCATCCGACTTCGGGGGAGAGTACAACTCTGGTGGGGAATCTCAATTCCGCTGGAGACTTCAGTCTGGCACCATCAGCTGCTGCATACTTCGGCGTACGAATAGTTTCTTACAAAACCTGCACTTGTGACCCGGTGCTGGGGGGTGAACACACGCTTCAGCGCCTGACTCAGCTGAGGAGGCGTTCCTTCAGGACACACCTGGTTGAGGAGAGAATCATCTCTGCATAGGGAGACATATCAATGCTCACGATCTCGCATTCTGACTCTGTGGGGAGAGGCTACTGAACTCTGCTGGAGAAAGAGGAATCATCCTGCTTCAGGGATGCGCACGACGCACTGTCTGGGATATGCTACACCTGTAACAACACAAACAAACAGACAAGATACCCTTTTCAAAGGGACCTATCAAGGTTATTATCTCGTGACAATATTCAAGTAGTTAATTGTTTCAACAATCAGTGGCCTAGGCCAGTAAGTTTATGTATGCGCATTTTATCAAAAACATCGGCGTTCTTTTTTGCAAACAAAACAGATAAATGCTAAACAGGCAAACATAATTGCTGAATAATATGCATTTTATTGATAACGAACCCCTGAATGGGTGAAAATGTTTTACAACAGAGGCAGGCTCCTGGAATGAGGAAGTCGCGCAAAAATAAAACATAAATATACATCAGTATATACAAATGTTGGCAACGAGGCGTAGACGAACACCATGAGTTGATCCTTCTATGACCCATTCGACTTCGATACTTCTCTGACGCATCAGCTTCAGAAGAGATTGATTCAGATAAACGGCCCTCAGGTCCTCCAAACCACTAAACAAAGAAAGTCCACACGCGGAACGCAGTCATTTGCTTTTTCAAATCCCTAACTTTTGCGTGAACCGCCCTTTACGGGTTTTCAGTTCACCGGGATACCCTTTTTTGCCGAAGCCGCCCAGTGTAGGTTTTCGACTTCGCGGGTGTACCTTTTTTCAATTTATATCTCTAATTTTTGCCCGAACCTTTTATTCTGTTTTTGGTTCGCCGGGATGCCCCTTTTTTGCCAGGACTATCCTTTTTTGTCCAGCGGGTCGCTTTCAAGCAAAGTATTTTTTAACTGCGTCCGCGTTCACCGGGGATGCAAAATCTTCACCATCCATTGTGGATAACAACAAAGCTCCTCCCGAGAAGACCTTGCTGACGACGTACGGACCTTCGTAATTCGGAGTCCACTTGCCCCGGTGATCGGAGTGTGGAGAAAGAATCTTCTTCAGGACGAGATCACCCGTCTAAAAGCTTCTAGGACGCACCTTCTTATCATAAGCTTTCTTCATTCGGCTTTGGTACAGACGACCAAATGCAATCGATGCTAACCTCTTCTCGTCCATCAGGCTGAGTTGGTTCAGACGATTCGTAATCCATTCTGCCTCGTCGAGTTTCACATCAACCAAAATTCGTAAAGAAGGGATCTCCACTTCTAACGGTAGGACAACTTCCATACCGTACACCAAGGAGAAAGGAGTTGCTCCGGTTGACGTACGTACCGTCGTACGATAACCGTGCAGTGCAAACGGCAGCATCTCGTGCCAATCTTTGTAGGTCACAACCATCTTCTGAACAATCTTCTTTATGTTCTTGTTGGCTGCTTCAACAGCGTCATTCATCTTTGGCCGGTAAGGAGATGAGTTGTGGTGTTCAATCTTGAAGCTTTGGCACAGCTTCTTCATCATCTTGTTATTCAGGTTCGAACCATTATCAGTAATGATCCGCTCGGGGATTCCGTAACGACAGATGATGTCCCTCTTTATGAATTTAGCTACCACCTGCTTGGTCACATTAGCATATGAGGCTGCCTCCACCCACTTGGTGAAGTAGTCGATAGCTACCAGAATGAAGCGATGACCGTTAGATGCAGTGGGCTCGATCTTGCCTATCATGTCGATGCCCCACATGGAGAACGACCACGGGGAGGACATGACATTCAACGGACACAGTGGCACGTGAACTTTATCAGCATAAATCTGGCATTTATGACACCTCTTCGCGAATCTGAAGCAATCCGACTCCATCGTCAGCCAGTAGTATCCTGCTCTCAGGATCTTTCTCGTCATCGCATGCCCGCCGGCGTGCGTACCAAATGTGCCTTCATGGACTTCTTCCATGAGCATACTCGCCTCTTTCTCATCTACACATCTGAGTAGCACGAGATCGTGGTTTCTTTTATACAACACTCCATCAGGATTGAGATAAAAATTTCCAGACAACCTCCTCAGAGTCTTCTTATCCTGGGTTGACGCACCCGCAGGATACTCCTTAGTCATAAGGAAAGTCTGAATGTCATGGAACCATGGCTTGCCGTCGGCGGCTTCCTCGATTGCAAAGACAAATTCCGGTCTATCAAGACGCGAAAGGACAATTCTTGGAGCCTCATTCCAAAAATTGACTTTATACATTGAAGCCAACGTGGCTAAGGCATCAGCCATCTGATTTTCCGCTCTGGGCACATGATGGAGTTCCACTCGATCGAAGAACGGAAGTAGCCTTCTGGCATAATTCATGTACGGCACCAGATTCGATTGACAAGTCTCCCACTCCCCTTTAATTTGGTTGATCACAAGCGCTGAGTCACCATATACGTCTAGGTTCTTGATTCTCAAATCAATTGCCTCTTCTAGACCCATGATGCATGCTTCGTACTCCGCCTCATTGTTGGTGACTGGAAATGTCAGTCTCGCAGTAAACGGGATATGGGATCCGTGGGGAGTCGTGATGATAGCCCCGATGCCACTTCCTTAGGAATTAACCGCCTCGTCGAATATCAATTTCCACTGGGATTTCCTATCTGGCCCCTCGTCGGGCAACGGCTCATCGCAATCCTTCGCTTTGAGAAACATAATATCCTCGTCAGGGAATTCAAACTTCATCGGCTGGTAATCCTCGATCGGCTGTTCGGCAAGGTAATCAGACAATACGCTTCCCTTGATGGCCTTCTGGGAAACGTACTGAATATCGTATTCCGTTAACACCATTTGCCATCTGGCAATCCTGCCCGAAAGAGCCTGCTTTTCGAAGACGTACTTGATCGGATCCATCTTCGAAATTAGCATAGTGATGTGGTTGAGCATGTACTGTCGTAGACGTTTGGCAGCCCAAGCTAGTGCACAACACGTCTTCTCCAGCATCGAGTATCGAGATTCACAGTCAGTGAACTTTTTACTCAAGTAGTAAATGGCATGCTCCTTTCTGCCCGTCTCGTCGCGCTGACCGAGAACGCACCCCATACTATTCTCAAGAACTGTCAAGTACATGATTAATGGCCGTCCAGCCACTGGGGGTATCAAGATTGGAGGTTCTTGAAGATACTGCTTTATCTTATCGAATGCCTTTTGGCAATCCTCATTCCAAGTAATCGCCTGATCTTTCTTTAAAAGCTTGAACATCGGTTCACAAGTGGCTGTGAGCTGAGAGATAAACCTTGCAATGTAGTTTATTCTGCCCAAGAAACCACGAACTTCTTTTTCTGTTTTCGGCGCTGGCATTTCTTGAATGGCTTTTATTTTCGCAGGATCAACCTCGATGCCTCGTTCACTCACGATAAACCCGAGTAACTTTCCGGACCGCACTCCGAAAGTGCATTTGTTAGGATTCAGCCTCAACCTGAATTTCCTAAGCCTCTCAAAAAGCTTCAATAAGTTGACCAGATGCTCTTCCTCCGTTTGGGACTTCGCAATCATGTCATCAACGTAGACCTCAATCTCATGATGAATCATATCATGAAATAAAGTCACCATCGCTCGTTGGTAAGTGGCCCCTGCGTTCTTCAGACCGAAGGGCATTACCTTATAGCAAAATGTTCCCCAGGGGGTGATAAATGTCGTTTTCTCCATGTCCTCCGGCGCCATCTTGATCTGATTGTAACCGGAGAAGCCATCCATGAACGAAAACACTGAGAACTGGGCTGTGTTGTCGACCAACACATCGATATGAGGCAACGGGAAATCATCTTTAGGGCTCGCCCTATTCAAATCCCGATAATCGACGCACATGCGTACCTTACCGTCCTTCTTCGGTACAGGCACTATGTTGGCGACCCACGGAGGGTAAGTGGTGACCGCTAAGAAGCCAGCATCAAGCTGTTTCTGCACTTCTTCCTTGATCTTAACGGCCATGTCTGGTCTCGTCCTCCTAAGCTTCTGCTTAACGAGAGGGCAATCTTCTCGTAGCGGCAAGTGGTGGACCACGATGTCCGTGTCAAGTCCGGGTATATCTTCGTATGACCAAGCAAAGACGTCACTATACTCTCGAAGCATCTCGATCAATCTCTGCTTGACATCACTCTGCAATGAAGCCCCTATCCTGACATTTCTGACGAGTTCTTCAGAACCCAAATTTACGATCTCAATCTCCTCCTCATAAGGCAGAATAACCTTTTCCTCTTGTTTCAACAAGCGGGCCAACTCTTCAGGAAGGTCTTCGTCTTCATCAATCTCTTCTTCGGCTTGATAGATCGGGCAATCGAAGTTGAAGTGAGCCGTAGAAGGTCCAGAGTCGATGTCATCTGTTATATGGATCCTGCAATAACAAGGGTTAAGTTTAAAACAAGAATATGCAGGTTAGCACAAACCCCATTGCCATTTTGCTGTTTTTCAAAACAAATATAAAACAGGAATAACAGAGATCACAATATTTGAATACGAAGAAAACGCCTTTGATTTATTAACAAAATGCATGTACATAATCCAACAAGGCCCTGACAATAAAACCGCTATGCCCCGGGTAGGACATAGGGTTGTACAATGATTGCAAAAAGTAAATCATTACTCTTCACTTGTCAGCTGGATGATATCCTTGATGGTCCAATTGTTGAGGCCCTCGCCTGGCTTGCTTGGCTGAATCCAAGAGTCGATATCACAATCGCTATCCCCGCTGTCTTCAGACGCTGCGTTGATGCTATCGAAGATCACTCCGCCACTGGTAAATAGGATCGGCCCCTTACCCCGTGACGCACTGCTAGACGAAGAAGAAGAAGCTTCAGCTTCAGGAGAATACCCCAACCCAAACTTATCCTGCTTGTTCGGTATCTCCAAAATATGCCCCCAGCCTGGGGTGGATCCGGATTCGACGACGGCCCGAGCTTCTTTGAATGAGGAGAGATTCATCTCTGGCTTCTCTGTGACTACAGGAGCTACTTCCTTCACCTTGACGGCTTCAAATGCTTGGCAGAGAGTTTCATGGATTTCGCCATCCATTTCAACATACTTAAAGGATGACAAATGGCTCACCATTATGTCTTCCTCGCCACACACGGTTACTATGCTTCCTCCGACAGCATATTTGAGCTTTTGGTGCAACGTGGAGGTCACGGCACCAGCAGCATGGATCCATGGCCGGCCCAAAAGACAACTGTAGGCAGGCATGATGTCCATGATATAAAAGACTGTGTCGAACGTTTCCGGACTGACTTGGATCGGCAGGGTCAACTCTTCGAAAACGTGGCGCTTAGTTCCGTCACACAACCAGATCACTGGGTGTGCAAAGCAGTCCACGAGTGTCCAACTTCATTAATGCCTTCTTCGGAAGAACATTTAGTGACGAACCCGTGTCCACCAGGACGTGCGACATGATTGTGCCCCTACACTCTATCGAGATGTGCAGGGCACTGTTGTGAGTCCTCCCTTTTGGTGTCAGCTCTAAATCTGTGAAACCTAGCCCATTTCCAGCATTTACATGGGCTACCACCTCTTCTAGCTGATTCACCGATATCTCTTGCGGTACGTAGGTAGTGTTCAATACCTTCAGTAGCGCGTTGCGGTGTGCTTCAGAACACAGCAACAGGTTGAGAATAGAGATTTTCGAAGGCGTCTGATGGAGATGGTCTACAATCTTGTAGTCGCTCTTTTTGATCAACCGCATAAACTCCTCGGCATCTTTGACCAGCAAATCTTTCTCTACCCCGCACGGGGCCTCTTCGACGACTTTGCTTTTACCCTTATCGGCCGCATCAGCTCTGACCGCTTTATCCGCCACAACCTCTGGCGGTGCAAACACTCTTCCGCTACGGGTAATACCATTGATTCCTGCGAGATTCTCCATAGTCGACCCATACGGCTCTAGCTCCAACTTTTAACCGGTGCAATAGACTTCAGCCCCATAATGCCATGGAACGACGTTAGTACTCTCGAAGGGTATTGGCCCAGCTTTGGTAATGGTGATTGTAGGCGGTCTGGGCGCAGAAATAGTTATTGGTTGGCGAGGGATGGTGATGGTGGAGACTTCATCGGCCTGCTTCAACACTACCTCTCTTGATACTCTTTCAGCCCTCCGGCTGAACTGCAGAATCCCCTCAGTCATCAGACTTTGGATTCCTTCTACCAGCTGCTCACATCCATCAGAATGTGTGGCACAGTCCATGCATAGTTCTCCGCATCCTGGAAAGAACCCTTTCTTCAACAACTTAGCTTTGACGAAGCTAAGCGGCGTCCTTAGGTCTCTGACATCAGTCAACAGATCTGCATTCTCTTCTTCGATAATGACGTTCACTCCGCCTCCCCTATGATTCGGCATAGGATTCTTCGTAACGTTGGGCATATTATCGGAGAAGTTAATGATCTTGGCATCTACCAGGTCCTGCACCTTGTGCTTAAAGGCTTTGCAGTTCTCGACCGTATGGCCTGGTGCCCCTGTGTGGAAGTCGCAAGTGGCATTTGCGTCGTACCCTGGTGGAGGTGCCCCTGTCAAGGGAGCCATCGTCCTCTTCTGGACCAACTGAAGTTGAAGCAAAGTCTGCAAGAGTTGCGCGTACGACATGGGTGGTGCCTCGAAGTGACGGTTTGTCAAAGATGCCCGGTTCTGGTACTTCCTATATCCCTACTGATTCGGTTGCTGTTGCGGTTGCGGAGCTGCTGGGATATTTATACTGGCTATCTGCTGCTGAGGGCCTTTGCCCTTTCTTCGAGCGTTGGTCACAACGCTCGCATCTCCTTCTCGTCGTTTACCAGCATAAGGTTTCTTTCCACCTCCTCCAGCTGAGGATGATTCACCTTGAATTTTCCCGATCTTGATACCATTCTCGACGTGCTCGCCCATGGTAATGAGAGCTGAGAACGTCCCAGACATACCGCTGACTAACTTTTCACAGTAAACCCCCGGAAGGGTGGCAACAAACATCTGCACGAGCTCACGCTCAACCATCGGCGGTTGAACCCGAGCTGCCAACTCACGCCACCGCTGGGCGTACTCCTTAAATCCTTCATTATTTCTCTGCGAAAGGTTCTGGAGCTGGACTCGGTTCGGGGCCAAGTCGCTATTGTACTGGTAATGGTGGACAAACGCTTCAGTGAGATCCTTCCATGTGCGCACGCTAGTGGGCTCCAGGCCCATATACCACTCGAGGGATGGCCCGGAAAGACTATCTTGGAAGAAGTGCATCAGCAACTTCTCATCTTCGGAATAGGCAGACATCTTCCTGTAGTACGATCTAAGGTGGATACGAGGGCAAGTGGTGCCCTTATATTTCTCAAAGTCAGGCACCCTGAACTTAGGAGGTACCTTGAAATCAGCAATTAAACCCATCTTGGACATATAAACACCCAAAGTATTCTGATTCTCAATATCTCTCATTTTATCTTCAAGTGCTTTGAACCTGAGCCGCGCTTCAGCATTCAGCTCCCCTTCTGCACCTCTTTGAGAGAACACATCATCCTGATGATCCTCAAGCCACGGTTGAGGCACCAACAGATTCCCGACGCCTGCATTGCTGTTGACCGGCCCGATGTTGACATTAGCTCCCAGACTCCCATTACCGATGCCCGTCGTATTGAGTCCGATTTTGGCCATCACATTGCCATTAGCACTGTCGTTGCCCCGGCCATGGGGACACCATTCTGCGGAGTATCAACTGGTGGAGGAGTAGGCACAGCCCCGCCATGAAGTATGCCGTTGCTATCAACCTTGGAGATCAAAGGCTGAACCTAAGTCCTGAGCTGGTCCTGACCATTGGCGACCACCTGCATAAGTTCCATAAAGCGATCCATCCTCTCGCAGAGCTCCTGAACATCTGTCTGCACTTGGTCCATGATCCTGGTCTGATTAGCTCTAGTTGGATAACGGTGAATTAGTCTCTGATCAATCCTGGAGTCACCGGGAACGTCCTGGGACACCTGTAAACCTGAAAGAACCTGTAAACACTAAGGGGTTAGGAAAAACAACAAAATGCGCGTCATGCAAATGCTTCATGCAGATGCATGCGTGTGTCTGTGTGTTTGGGATATTTCCCCCGATCCTAGTGCCTGAGTGCCAGTGCTGATAATAATAATAATAAGAAGCCGGAGTCCAATCATGGAAACAACAATCTCATATATAAAGAAGGCCTATCAAGGCAGTACATAACATCAGCGAGTACAAGACGAATCAACAGCGTGACCTCAGCCAACAAGCCTGGTGATGGTCAGCATACAACAATGATCAAAAACAAAAGGAATACAAATAGTCAAGTACGGCCACGGGCGCGATACTCTTCTAATAACTCCTTCGTCTCTGGATGATCTGGCAGAGTGAGCAACCCCTCGACGAGCAATTCCCTCTGCATAATGGTATACTGAAGTCCTTCGATCGAACCTTCCCATGCTCCTTCGCCGAAGCAATCTTCTAATTTCCGCTTTTTGGACTCAAACGTCAGCTTGCGCTCCTTCAGGTTAGCGAGAGCTTTGTTGAGCTGGCCTTCGGCGGCGTATCTGCGGGCGGTTTCTTCATCAAACCTCTTTTCACTGTCCTTCACCTCGGCTTCCAGCTTGGAGATCTGCAGCATCAGCTTATCCTCCCGCTCTTTCCTGGTGGCCAGGGAAGCCTTCCAGTGCTGGTTGAACTTGGATATCCTGCGATATGCCTCGTCCAAGTGTTGCTTCTTCGTAGCTAGTACGTCGTTGACAACCTTGAAGTCTCGACCCATGCGTTCACGCTCGGCTATCTGCTTTGTCAGGTCTGTACCCAGCTGGTTCACCAACTCTGTCTGCCTTTTGAAAGAATGAACAGCTTCGTTCCGCTCGCTTTGGAGCTGAGCTAATTCCTTCTCCAATTCTGCGTTCGCCCGCTTCAATTCATCTCGCTCAGCTAATACCTGGTTATGCTGATGAATGGGCACAGTAGTAGGCTCTTCGATCATTGGAGGGCTTTCTGGCTTGGCATGAGGAAACGACATCCCTATAGCATTGGCCCTGGCTCTGATCCAAGTCAAATACGGAGGGTAGGCTTGATTGTTGCTTTTTTCCAGCAATGGCTTTCCTCGCTTACTGATACCATTCCATGCGCGCTGAAGCTTGGACAACAAATCCCCCTCTAGAATACCAGTGAGGTACAGAGATTCCTGTACCTCTTCATCCTTCGGCGGAGTTCTCAAAGCATACGTGAACTGTCGAACCAGTAACGGCGGATTGTAGCTTATACAACCCTTCCTGCCTATCAGAGGCACATTAGGAAACCTGCTGCAACTGAAGATCACCTCAGTACCCAACCTGTCTCTGTCGAACCAGTCAACATCCTCTGCAGATAAACTCATCAGACGCTCAGGCCACTCAGCTGTGGCTGCAGACAAGACAAAAGGACCCTTCTTGGGCAGATGACTATCAAGCCATTTATACAGCAAGGGTACGCAGCACGAGACGTTCTTCCCCCTCCTGTTCTCATTCTTGTAGTGGACTGAATGATAGACATCTCCTATCAGGGTAGGGACTGGATTCCCTGAAGCGAAGATGTGAAACGCATCAAAGTCTACAAAATCGGGCATGTTAGGGAACAAAATAATGCCATATATGCATAGAGCGAGGATGACATTGAACGTGTCCCAACATCCGTCCTTGGCACACTGTTGAGCCTTAACCACCAGAAACTGCAAGGAGAACCCAGGAACCTTGTTCCAACTAGTCAATACTAACTCGGAGGCGTCCAAATGAAGTGAAGGAGCTAAACCAGCCAGATCAGGCTCAGCATCCATATGAACAAAAGGCATCTGCCTCTTGATAGGCACACCTAGCAAATCAGCATACTCTTCCAGCGTGGGTGCAAGAACAAAGTCCTGAAAAGTGAAACATCTCAGCGGAGGGTCGTAGAACTGCAGCAGAGCATGCAACCCATTCAACTCGAACGCAGAAGGCTTACAAACCAAACTGAGCAACCTGCCATAAGATTTCCTGAACTCATCCCTTACAGAATCATCTGCTAGAGCTATCAAACCAGTCAACTTAACCACGTCAGGAGTAGGGAACTTGTAAGCCACAGTCTTCCTCAGAGAGCCCATAACAATACAATAAGAGGCAAGAAATCCTGGATCGGGGAAAACGATACCTGCAACACAGACACACGTTAATGAAATGCAAATGAGTATGCAAACTAATGCAAAATGCAATCATGCAATAAGAGGTCCGGGTAACTGGTGCTGTGGAGATTCTGTGTCAACAAAACCATAATCGTGCTCTATCAAGAACAACTATTGTATCTGATGAGAAGAAAACCCCGGTGTAGGACCACAGATTTGATCTGCCGAGAACAACCATCTGATATGACCATATACATAGGATCATAATTCTGCTCTGTCAAGAACAAATGTCTGATAGCAAGGACCTCTGATGTATGATCAAGAAATATCTGCTGATGAGGTCTTCAGACCCCAAACCAAAAATCTGCCCTATCAAGAACAAACATACAGCTGCTGATGAGATCTTCAGACCCCACTCAAAAATCTGCTCTATCAAGAACAAACAACATCTGCTGATGAGATCTTCAGACCCCAAAAATCTGCTCTATTAAGAACAAACATACATCTGCTGATGAGATCTTCAGACCCCAAAAATCTGCTTTATCAAGAACAAACACCTGATGACAAAACTCTGCTCTATCAAGAACAGACATACACCTGATGATAAGATCCTTTGATCAAAACCTGCTCTATCAAGAACAGACAAATCTGCAACTGAGAAACCCTGGTACCAACAAAACTGATTCACTGTCAAGAAAACCAGGTGGTCTGAAGGTCAAAGTTTCCTACAATAAACCCAACCCTGCTCACAGGTATGGACCTAAACTGACTCAAGGTACGACATCCTACGCGTTCATCAGCGTCACAGACTTTCAAGAGGGGTGATACGATACCCAGAAGGTGTGGCATCACCAGCTCATGAAGCGGCCTCACTTAGCTGAATCACAAATGATCGGTCCCCATAGTCGACAATCCACCAAACCAGCAACCGTCTCAACCCAAAGGGTTGAAAGTGAAGCCAACCGGATGAACCTCGTCTGAGCGTGGATTTCATGAGACACTAGTGCCTGCAAAGCAAGCACGCGCCCACTAATTTCCATTTTAAGTCTATGGTGCACTCAAGCCTGGGTCTGGCTTCTCACTCATCAGAACTCCCATCCCACAACAACACAGATAATCATATTATACTGAATATAAAATGCGGGAAATAAAGTGCGAGAAGTAAAATGCGATAAATAAACGCAACCCATCTAGTAAACATACAAGCATTAGGATTGACTCGCATAGGGGATGGGAAACGGTCCCAGCATCGGGGATGGGAAATTCCCCAACAGCTGAAAGATCCCCAGCAGAGTCGCCAGCTGTCGCTTGCGCGAAAATAAGGTGCCGGCACAACAGAAGAGTCGCCACCTTTCGTTATTTATCCCTCAGAGCGGGAAAGGAAACGATCGGAAAAACTTGACGAAAAAGGGTAAGACAAGGTCGTCGCAACCATTGTCTGGATTCGGGAGTCGGTTATGCAAGGGGAAGGTATTAGCACCCCTCACGTCCGTTGTACTCGACGGGATCCTCGCTTGTTGGTTTACTTGGACAGGTTGGTTTTATTCTATCTACCTATCAAGGCTGGCTGAAAAAGAAAAGAAAAATGACTCGGCAAAGCATCGCGCTTTATGCCTACGTATTCTCATCAGAGAATGAGAAATCAGAGTCAACGTAGTTCGGCCTACGAAGGGTTATGGGGGAAGGTAGCTCGCCAGGACATCGCCATCTTGTGCCTACATACTCTAAACAGGTATGAGAGATCAGAGCTCACGTAGTTCAGGAAACTACGGTTTATTTCCTGTCTTTTACGAAAGAAGTGTTTTTTATTGTGTTTGCGATTTCAATCGCACTAGAGACTATGACCTGAGAGTGAATGTCTCGCATGTCACCCAAAGGGTACCATACTAAACATCCAGACTGTGGAAAAGAAACTCTCCCACAATCCTTTCTCAGATAGCTTAAGGCTCGTAACGTACGAAAGAAATCATTCATGATTACTGTATCTTAAACTGTTTTGAGATGAGAAGAGAACAGGCCCGACTAGGAGGGAGACTATCAAGTCCTACTGTTGTCATGCCATGGATTCATCCTATGGTTGAGGTTTGAACAGGGAACTCCTAGAAGTTGTCATGCATAGGTTTCAACCTAAAGTTCTATCATCAATTCCTTATCAAAGGAAATGAGAGTCCTAAGGGATCATGTCAATGATACACCAAAACAGACAAAGCTTCAGCTTAACAGTAAAATGCATGCAATGCAAGTGAGGGAGGAAATGTGTGTGGGGCTTCAGCCTCCACAAGCTCATCTCAACCTCAAGCCAGAATGGATAACAGTAATCATACTGAAATATAAACAACATGCTATCAAGCAATGGAAGTAAACTGCAATCATACAGATAAATGAAATGAAATGCCATCAGGCAAACAAACCACATGGGCAAGGGAGCTGGGCTCTACCGAATACCCGCAAGCAAAGCCACACAGTAACAGTACAAGCAGAGGGAGCAACTCAACCTCTAGTGAAATCATGCTCCTAGAGTCTACCTAGTCTAGATATGAACTTATTCTGATGCATCAAACAAGTCAAGCAAAACACATCAATACAGAAAAGAAAAAAGAAGAAAGCAGATCAACTCCTCTCTCAACTTCAAGCTTCAGCTATTCCAACAGCAACTCAGTCTTCAGACCTCAATCACTCTTGACAAATATAAATTGCTTTTCCAGGTTTCAACCCTTCAACATAAGTTTTAACTTATCTTCTCCTTTAAGCTTCTGCTTCTTGATCAGCTCCACCTTCAGGCTTCACTATCAATCACAAGTACCAACTTGGCTCCTTCAGGATTTCCAGGTATCAAAGTAAGTATCAACTTCCTTTGTTCTTCAAGCTTCAGATGGAATGGCAATGCTCAAGGATTCATCATCTTCTACACTCTTCATTGAAGTCTTCATATTCAAACTCAAGCCCAACATCTCTCAAGACAATCAAACCAGAGGAAATCACTTACTGGATAAGCTGGGGGATATTGAACTGCTTATTGACCACGAAAGGTGGCCTTTAAGGGTTCAACATCAAAGGAATGGTTCCCTCAAAAGTTCTACTTCCTAGGTACATCACTTATCCCTCCAAAGGAGAGAGGTGTATACCATGGAAGGACTTTGAATCATAGGGAGGAATGGAGGTGAAAGATACCATCCATGTTTAAGAAAGAAGTTATCTAAGTCTAAACTCTTCCTAATCCTTAACCCTAAAACAACAAAAAAAATAAATAAGATCAAGCTCTCAAGCTCCTCAATGCATCTTCAAGTCTTCTACTATTCTCCTCAATGCTCCTTAGAACAAGACCAAGCTCTCCAAGCCCACAAAGCAAAGCAACTAAAGCAAACATGCCCTAAAGGCAACACAAACAATCAACCAATACAAAAATCAACTAAAAATAGTATACTACTATATTAAATCCTAATATAATTTCTAAGGGATCCTACATACCTACCCTTAATGCCCTATATGTCCCATAGTCTAACTGGTCCTAAAAACCCAAAAATCTAAAGTTATTATGGACCTATGGTGAAGTTTAACCTAATTCTACACAACCTAGAATTATCTAATCAAAACTATCCTAAAATTCATCATAAAATTATGGAATAAATCCAGGGGGAAGCTAAAACATATATCTAACTATCCTAAAAAGAATGACCTAAAAATGCTAAGGGAGCTACCTAAAAAAAATTCTACAAATTCAATGATCAATATAAAAGAATTAAAAATGAAATAAAAGTAGAAAATATACAAAAAATACTAAAATGCATTAGATGAAAAATGTTTTTATTTTATATTTTTCTAGACAGAAATATGAAATAGGAGAAAAAACTCCCATTAAAAAATCATTATTTTTCCATTTATTATGAATTTTCAAAGTTGGAAATAAAATGGAGAAAAAGATAAAATGAAAATGAAGCATGGGGTGCAGTCAGTAAACATATGCAGTTCAATATACGCTTGGACCCAGACTGGGGAGTGTAAACAGAAATGCGCTAGGGCCCAAAATTTAATCAGAAATTCAATTAAAAAACATAAAGAAAAAAGAAAAGGACGCGGTGAGAATAGCAATGCAAATCAGTGTAAATCACATATGGGCCTTGATTGGGGGTGTGGGAAGCAATTGGATCCACTAAGCCCATAATTCCTTTTAATGAAACGCGGCGTTTCATTGGGGTTAAGATTCCCTCCAAAAATGAGATTAAACATGGGCCGTTGGATTAGGAAAGAGTCAATGGGTCAAGCAAGCATCTCACGGCTGGGAGGTTGTCTTTAACCTCCAGCTAGGGTTTGGCCATGAAAGCTTCCAAGAACCAGGTTCCATACTCAGACTTCCATCTGCTCGTGCTACCTCAAAACAACATCAAATTCAACCATTCAAAACCCTAAATTGATCCATTTTTCACCCTGATCATGCTCATGGCCTTGGATTAAACTGAACTGGTCTCTATCATCAAACCCGATGGTGCAACTCAACATAATCTCCAACCTCAACTTCAACAATTCTTGGATTTCTTTGCATCAAAATGATCCTCACATTGCCCTAATCAAAACCAGCTATCATACACTCATTCTTTCTCACCATGCCACGAGTTCTTGCTCATCAAAGTAATGGTGTCACACTCTCAAACTCCACCAAATGATCCTAAACTCTTCAGAATTCATCACCTAGGTGTCTCTAGCCATTCTACACTAATAATTCAACCTAACCATGCCTAAATAATGAGGTGAAATAGATTTTGCAAACCTGGTTTCTTGGATTGACAGAGGTAGTAGATCTTCAATTCAAGGCTTGAAACTCTTCAGAAATGATCCTTGGATGAAGATAAGACTTCTGTTTGCAAAAAATCTGAGGGAGAGAGCTTGCACTTCAAGATTCGATGGTGAGTTGCTTCTTGCAAATCCAATTGGAACACCTTCAATCCTCCACCAATGGAACTTCAATTCAGTATGCACACACTCAGAGGGATCTATGGAAAGTGTTTGTGAAGAAAAAAGGGATGAAAATGAAGAAGAATGAAGAAATTGATCTTGACTTGCAATGGAAGATTTTGGATCTCACTCTCTCTTCTCTACACCAATTCACACCAACCTTGCATCTGAGCAAGTTACATTCATCTTATAGAGTGGTTTAGAATCGTCTAGAACCATCTAGGATCATCTAATGAGAAATTGAACTTTTCATGTCATGACATTTTGAATCCAATTCTCCTTACATGTTATCTCATGCCAAACTCCTTGTAACCTCCAATTCTGACTTGAATTTATCCCCACATGAGATTTAAGATGAGTTACAATGCTTAACTACCTTGTACATTGAGTTCTTTTGAGTTTTGGTTTGGTACCTTAATATGCAAGTAAGCCATTTCCAAAGCAGCCCTATGATCCAAGCCTCAAATCAAAATTGTGGCTGAACCATTGTTCTTAGAATGTCATTTGGAGTCAAAATGACCTATTATATAACATGGTTTGAATTTATAGCTTGTGATTTCCAATTTTCAACTTCACCTTAATTAACTTATGCCTCATTTTTAGGCCATTTTTATCACTTTTTGATATGAGCCTTTTCAACATCTCATGACCTCCCTACTAGCCTTAAAACATCATTCTAAGCAAGTTTTATGTTGAAGATTTTTCCATTTGAAGCTTGGAAATAGGAGATATGTCCTTATGCTTGAAATGACCTATAACCTCCAAATGACCAAAATGCCCTTGACTTGTCAAAGCCATAAGTTGAGTTCTACAAATCCTATCAAGGACTTATAGTACTCTCTAGAAAGCTAAGAAGATGCTATTCAACATTAATGTTGACCAAGAGTTCATAGGAATCATCCTACTAGGGCAAAAGTTGGATGCAAGTTGGGTGACTTTCAAGGACCCAGATTCACATACCTCAGATGACCTGTAATTTGTCAAAGCCATAACTTGAGCTCTACAAATCCTATCAAGGACTTCTAGTACTCAAATTAAAGCTAAGAACAAGCTCTACAACATTCATGTTGTGGGGAAGATGAGATGACAATCACATCTTGAGCTAAAACTGCCTTGAAGATAGGGATCAAACTAGGGGATTTTACACTGTCAATCCTTAGAAACCCTAGCTTAAAACTTCTCAAACTCCTCAATCATGATGAGTTGGTCTAGGAATCATCATCATAGCATCTCAATGCATCATTACATGATCACATGGCTCTTGGATTAGGTCTCAACCCTCTTCAAATCATCAGTTGACATAGGGTTGACCCAGTCAAACCCTAATTCTACCACTCATGGCTGAATCCTCTGAATTCTTGTACAATGACCTCTCTAGGCTTCATGATGGCTTTCAAGACATCTTATAAGCTTTCTCAAAGCTGCAAGTCTATCCTCATAGTCTCAGAATCATCTGAGGAGCTCCCACAACTCTCAAGTTATGAGGCACACAACCTTGGTTTCAACCAATTCCTCTGAGGATCTCTTGGGTTCTCTGACAAAGATATCAATCTTTGAACATTGAAATAACTTCTTGGTTAGCTTCAAAGTCTCATATAACTCTTGATGGATAAATGAATGTTGGTCAAATTTTGGGGTGCAAGAAGGTGGTTTGAGAAGACATTGTTGAATCTATATTTTTAACACAACTACCTTTCTCTTCACACTTTATTGTCTGAGAAATAAGTGGTGAAATAATGGTGATAGGAAAACCATATACATTGGACTGTATTGACTTTGCATCCTCATAAGATTGCCTAATGGAGGCATTTAATGATAACGCGAAAATGTATCTTATATTTTCCATATTTTCCAATGATTAACTGTATTATTTCAGTCCGATTCCGATTATTCCGCAAGCTGGCAAGTGTTTTCCGCAGGTATTTCATTCGCATGCTAAAGATGAGCAAGACATAGAAAAGTGCAAAAGGAAGGAACAAAAGAAAAGATAAAGGCTAGAAAACCACAGAAATCAAACTTCAAAGGTGTGACGATCGTCACAGTCCACCACGACCGTCATGCTCATCATTTAAGTGTCACGATCGTCACAGACCACCACGGTCGTCACGGTCCTAAAATCAGTGACAACGTTCAGAATAGAAATGTGGCCACGAAAAGGAGAGAATTTAGGCATGATTCAATATGCCCATCCCTGAGAATTCTCTCCCTCAACTTATTTTCTTTCGATATTTTCTCTTGCAACCAAGGATATAAAAGGACGGGAGTTGGAACTGAAAAGGGAGAGCTTCATATTCGCATACTAAATTGCTGCCAAATTTTCGTTGAAGCCATTTTTTTTTGCACTGATATTGTTTTTCTTCCATTTTTCCTTCAGTTTCTAAAGCATTATTATTTCATTCCGCATTTTATTTCAACATAGTAGAATCCTGCCGACATTGTGGAGGACTACTCGAGTATCCAGTATCAGTAATATTTACAGGTTCTTATTAATCCAATGCTTGTTTATTTATTCAGTATGCATATTATACCGTTTTATTGTTTATGTTTATTTATGTTTGCATTAGTTAACATGTCGAGCTAAACCGATTATATCGGTATGTAATCAAATTAGTAGGACGAGATTCAATAATATCTGGTGCACCTTTCCTTTTTACAAACGATTTTTCTGGTTGTAGTTTTTAAATTTAATTTTCTAAATAATCTTTGTCACGAAAGTGAGAAGCTATTTATAACGGTTTTTCCATGAAAGTGGGAAATTTATTAAGGTTCGAGTCGGCACGTGAAAGCGCGGGGTTTGAACCGGATAGTAAAAACTAGGCATTGATTTTAAACACAGTGGTAGCGCTTTAAAATTAATCAGAATGTATTTATTTTCAAAAAGTATTTTTAACCCCGAATGGGACAGCGAGGGCGTACATTCCGCCTTAAAAATATGACCCGAGTCAATAACCAGCGTGAGGCAAAGGTCTTTAAACGAGTACTTTCTCCTGAAAAGTATTTGCAAAATTTAAATCAACACCGGTGACCTGTTGAATCCCCGATAGTTAAGGCGTTACATACAAGTATTCCTATATTGATATTTCTAAAACTAATAACCTTTATTTTCCTTTAGATTTCATAACTTAGCATCTATTTTTTAAAAACATCTTCCGCCGTAGCTAAACATAGTAACAACTGATAGCACTAATTTGGTTACCAGTCCCTGTGGGATCGATATCTTTATTACTACACGATAGACCGTGCGCTTGCAGTTAGTACCGTTAGATTCAGAAAATCGCGATCATTTAACCAGAACTCTATTACGATATTAATGTAGATGAATCCATGAAGCATGTCAAAGCAACCTTTCAACTTATATTTGAAAATAGTTTTCATTAGATCAAAACCTTGGTCTTTCAACTCTTCAAAATCAACAAACTTTTCATTGATATCGAACAAAAGATTTTCATCTCCTTGAAGATTTGAATACACAAAAAGATGAAAATAAAATGAGACCTGAATAGTGTATAAATAAATTGAAAAAGAGGAAGTGAAACAATTAGAGAAGATCAAACACCTCCTTGAAAATCCAAAAGATACGTTACATTTAAATAAGGATGATCATTACTATTCTAGTGATATGATTCTAAGGCGCGATGTTCATTACTATTTTTTTAAAATATAAAAACAACATATTACCTCAGTTTTTCATATAACCGAGGAAAAAAACCAGGAGCCAACAATCCAGGAACCTTTCTTTTTTATTATAATTTTTATTTGTAAATATTCTTTGTAACCAATGAAATGTAAAAAAAACAAAGGTTATTTACCTCGGTTTTATATTAAAATGAGGGTTAAAGCATTTACCTAAATTAAACATAAAAAATCATTAGTGATTCTTTTGATAAAATATATGTCGCTCATTTCATGAGATATCAACGCTCAAGACACTACCATTAGTGATCCGCATGAAACATAAAAAACTTCCATTATAAAAACATATTTCTGAATATGAAGAAGCAAGTGAAGCATCATGAAGTGCTTGGAACTATCTACATCCATCTTTTGGGGTTTTCAAGATCATTTGCCACGAAAAGATCGCTAAGATGGATGCTAGAGAAGAAAATTATTTGGGTTTAAGATTTGTGTTCTTAACTATTTATTTGAGCAAAAATCATTTATTTATCTAATATTTTTTTATCAACCCCTTTTTTTGTTTTATATCAAAAACAAATTCATACGAGGTAAAGCCATTGAGAATATAGTCGCACCTAACATTTGATCTTGCCCAAATATCAGCGATTAGAAAATTTAACATATCTTCATGGACTAATTCATTTTTATTTTAATATTTTGTGTAAACAATGTATTATTCTGGGTAAACATTGTAGTTTGTAAGCAGATTATTTTATTAATATTTTCTATAAATAATGTAACGAGTTTTAATTTAAAAAAAAACTATCTTACCCCTCAGTTTGTGGATAAACTGAGAGGTATGAGGTGTTGCTTTTATAGATAATAAAAATGCAAATGCTGAGGTTCAAACCCATGATCGCATAAATTTACCCCTCAGTTTTTCATTAACCGAGTTTTTAAGTGGCATATTTTCATGTCACCCTTCGTTACGTCACCTCGGTAGCCGAGGTTACATATCTTTCGCGTGCGATGTTAAAAACGTTATTTGTAGTAGTGATGATATCAACGTTGAAGGTTGCTAAAATTGTTGTGATCATTGGTCCATAAGGTAGTCTTGTTGATTGGTTATCTTTGGAGCGAATCATGTGGTTGAAAATTCTTTCTGCCCAATTTGTTGGAATCTCTTAGGTTAACAACCATATGGGTACGACATCTTCTATAATGACATAGTTATGATTCACATTCCTTAGAAAGAAGAATGTAGTAAAAGATCCTAAACTTTGGTTTTAAGTGGTTATATTTGAAAGGAACTTTCCTTTTTTACATAGGGTTAATAACAAGGCTATTTAGGGATGTGGAGTGTTTGAAGTTTCTAAATCCTATGGTTCTATCATTGGTGTAGGATTTTCCTAAAAAAGGTAGCTCAAAGATTCTTCCAAAGTGATCCTAGTGGGTATCTATTTTAACTCCACTTTAAAAGGATCTTAGTGAGGTTTATATAAGTCTTAGTTTTAAATAAAATTCTCTTATGATATTGAGAAAGATCTATCTGGTACCTATGTGAAAAAATATTTCTGAGAGGCTTGACAAATTTGATGATGTAGTTTGGGACCTTCAAAGAGGCTTGACTCCTTGTACCAAGGCAAAATCACCTTCTTCTGTAGGATCATTACTTTCTCTTCTTGTTTTCTATTTATCAACCTAGCAGTGAACACATCCCTTCTTTGTGATTCTCTAGGTTTTTGGCTTGAGGAGGCCATGATGATGCATACGACAATAGAACTCATAAGCAATATGCTAGAATAGATGATTTTTGAGATACTAGAAATAATGAGAGATCATACATATTTACAGTGTGTCTTCTGACATTTTTATCAAGTATTTTTTTTAAGAAATCAATGGAGATTGTGCTGATTGAAAATCAATATGAAATCATTCCAAATTGGGTGTGCCAATCGATTCGCTAATGGCCCAAATCGATGGGTTACTCAAATCTTTCTGAATTTTGAGTGTTCATAATCAATGTTGAGATTTGATTTTCTTTGAGCACACATTTATCTTGGATTTGATTTGTAAATATGCGTGCCAAACTTCACTAATCGATTGCCTCATGTGCTAATTGATTGGGCTTTCGTTGGTCAACCTCCATGGTGCATTTTGGGCATTGTGCTAGATTTTCATTGCTTTTCTACACCCATGTTCATCCTTATTACACCTCCTTTATATAAAACACTTGGAAATTCATATTTTTCAATTAGTAAAAGTAATTTATTGAGATGATCAAAATTAAACTCACTATTTTAAAAGGATTAGTTTTCTGATCATTTTAACCTTAAAATAGTGTACTACTTCTTGCATTAAGATCCCTTGATAAAACTTCCCTTCAAAGGGAACACAAATCATATTATGATGTGTTATTCTATATGTATAATTGGATGCAAGAGTTGGTGTAAACAACGAGATGGATAAGTCCATCACAGACATATACACTCAACCTACTACAGGTTAGTTGATCACTAAGGATTGCAATCATTGAGATATACTCAAAACTATTGCTTTGATCACTATTGTTGATATTCACTATCATCTTATATTATTGGATCAAAGACTTCATAAATATTGTATACTTGGAAGTATACTCTTTGTTTTGTACAACTCCATTAATAATTGTTAAAGCTTTAAACTAAAAAGTATACTTGCAAAACACTATGGTTTCACCTTTGGTACCCAAATATTCTTAGGTCCAAGTGCATTAGTTTTTCTATAGGGTCCAAGGTTGTTAACTTTAGAAAATTTTAATTTATCAAAATAGAAAGGCTCAAAATGGCCAACCCTTTTGTAGTGTATGCACTTATAAACTAGACGATTCTTTTTCTTGTGTCTATACCCTTACTAGGTTTTCTATCCCTTTTGAATCATAGCCCATTATTATTTAAGCAAGGCGTTTGACATGATAGGATCAAGTCAAGATTTTATTTCCCTTAGGTAAACTTACATAGAGTTTCATGAAATTCAATTACTTCCCTTTTCAGGGAAACACAAGTCTCACAAGTTTCCCTTGAGTTTCTAATCTTAGTTATTTTGATCTTAAACGATTTATTGCTTTCTTCAAGAGATTGTAAATATTCCTTAAGATCTAATTTGTGTTATATATTTTTATAATTCTCTTTAACCAACTCAACACTAATTCTAAACAATTGCTTGTAGGATGATTTAGTTACCTCAACATTATCTTCCTCATATGACACCTTTAAGAAAAGTTCATCTTCTTCGTTGGAAGAAGGTTGTTCTACGTTTCTCCCAGAGGTTGATGTATCTCTTCCTTTTGTAATTTCGAAGATTCCACTTGAAGACACTTCTTTTTTATAATTTCTTACATATGAGTTTCCTTCATTCGATGTTGAATCTTGTGAAGATCATTCAACTACTGAGTATGTTCTTTCAAATAAAACTATTGGAGTTATTTGGTAGAAGTTTGATGAAGTTGAAGATTCTTTAGTTTTTGAGATTGCTTATTCATCTTTAATAATTGAACTAGTTAGTCCAACTTTTCTACAATTTCCTTCTTTCTTGATTTTTTCTGAAATTCATGAAGGCTCCCATCTTTTAATTTAAGGATTGAATTAAACTTCAAATTCTTAAATCTTAGACATTGGTTAGTGAAAAATGTTCCAATATGATTTTTAATATTTCTAACCATTGAAAAACATTTAAAGATGGTATCTTCTTCTTCGCCTTGTGTGTTCATCTCTTCTAGATCGATACTTGGATAAAATCAATATATCATTTCAAGAATATCCCACATTTTGTTGACGGTATAGAAATTGTGAACATAAAAGAATTTACTATCATCTAAAGACATGAATATAAAACTCTTGGTTTTGAAATCTATTTCAAATTTCCTACTTTCTTCTTTGGTCCAAAGGGAATCAGGTTTATCTATTACTTTTTCATATATTTGGTAAGTAGGAATAAACATACCATTGATTATAATTTCCCATAATTCATAATTAATCCTTTGGGTACAAATTATAAACCTTGATTTCCACATATCAAACCGAATACTATTAAAACCTGGAAATGTGTTTATAAAAGATCCCCTTAAAGGTGTGTTGGAAGTCATCTTCCTCCTAGGACGGCTAGTACTTAAATATGAGTTAGATTTTGATGCCACTTGTTGGACATGTTACTCCATATAAAATAAGGGGTGAATTATGTGTTTCAGAAAAATTTATGTTTGAAAATATTTTTGGATCATTTTCAAAGTTTGAAAACATTTTAGAAATAAACAACGAAAAATAATATTCATAAAGTAAAAGTTAAGGGAAGAGAGAAGAAAAACACCAGAGGTTATAGAGGTCCAGTCAAAAGAAAAATACCTAATCCTCTCCCCAAGATTTGATCTTGATATTATCAAATATACTTAAGAGATTTTAAAACCCCCTTATACAAGGAAAGTGAAGTTTGTGGCTAACTTCTAACCAAACAACAAACGCGAAGAGAAGTGGTGAGTCTTACTTTCAAATGATGGATCAAAGCGGCTAGTATTCTTTCCACAAGAAACTTAGAGTGGTTAGTCTTCAAGCTTCAAATCAAGATTTTATACTGGTTGATCTTAAACCTGGGAGAAACTTTAACACCGGCCTGAGCTCACAAACCAAATATTAGTTTTATGTTGGGCTAACCAAGAACTTGTGAGATTTTACCACCAGGTTGATCTTGAACCAGAGCAAGCTTTTAATACTAGACTGAGCTTGAATCGAACCTTAGTTTTATACCGGTCTAACTAAAAACATATGAGATTTTACCACCTGGATGATCTCGATGAATACACTCCATGAACCAAAATCATATGCTGAAGCTAGCAAGTTTGAATGTTGGAATCAAGTATGCAAGTTGAACTGTTAACTATTGAAAGAACATGCACATGGAAGATTGTTGATGCACCACCATACATCAAACCAATTGGGTGCAGGTGGATGTACAAATTAAAACTTCAAGCATATGGCTCAGTTAAAAGTTCAAGGCCTGAATATTAGCTAAAGGATTCAACCAAATTGAGGGGATCAATTACTTTGATACTTATTGACCGGTGGCCAAAATGACTATTGTCAGAATGGTCATTACTTTGACATCAATCCATAATTAGTTTATTCACCAATTAGATGTTAACAATTTGTTTCTGCATGGAGAACTACAAGAAGATGTCTATATGACTCTACCACCAAGCATTTCCTCCACAAACCCCAATCAAGTAAGTAAACTCATCAAGTCCCTATATGGCCTTAATCAAGAAAGACTAAAATGGCATGAAAAGCTCACATTAGTTATTCTTTCTCAACAATATCATCAAGCCAACTCAGATCACTCTTTATTTACCAAGAAAATTGGTAACACATTCACTCTCCTCTTAGTATATGTTGATGATACCATCATTGCAAGAAACTCTATGTCTGAATTTGACCACATCGAATTTGTTCTTCATCAAATATTTCAAATCAAAAACCTTGGTCAACTTAAATACTTCCTTGGTCTTGAAGTAGCTCACTCTTCACAAGGAATCACATTATACCAACGAAAATTTTGTTGGATCTCTTAACTGACACAAGATGCCTTGGATTCAAACCAAATTTTACACATACTGATCAAGGCATCAAACTCCACCATAATTCAAGTTCTGCATATCATGATATTCTTGCTCACACAACAACTGAGCCAATACCTCCCTAATCCAATTGTCACTCATCATAAAATTGCCATATAGGTTCTCAAATATTTGAAAGGTTGTCCTGCTCGTGGTTTGTTCTTCCTAAGAGATTCTCACATATAATTGATTGATTTTCCAGATGTTGACTGGGCTGGTCGTGGAGACACACACTGTTCCATGTATGGTCATGTTTCCTCATTGGTAAATCCCTCATATCATGGTGCACAAAGAAGAAATAACTTACAATATCACGCTCATCATCTGAAGCTGAATATCGTGCTCTCGCAGCAGTTACTTGTGAAATGCAATGGCTGGTTTATCTTCTAAACGATATTCAAGTGAACACTTCCAAACTTCCAGCATTGCATTGTGATAACTTGAGTACAATACATATCGCTTCCAATCCTGTATTCCATGAACATACCAAACATTTGGAAATCAAATGTCACATTATCCGCGAGAAACTACAAGCTAAACTTTTCAAGCTGCTTCCAGTTTCTTCCAAAGGTCAATTGATTGGTTTCTTCACCAAACCACTTCTACCACAACTATTCCACATTCTTTTATCCAAGTTGGGGATGATTAACATATATCCTCCGATTTGCGGGGGGGATATTATACCATAAACAAGTTAGAGATGACTAACTTGTTCCTTAAGCAATTATAATTAGAAGTGGTTACATATCAATAGTTAGTTAGAAGTTGTTATTAAATTAGTTATGGTGGTTAAAAGATTATATTGTATAGAGTAATGTTACCATAATTATTATGTACCCAATTGACACTTTTCTATAACTATCTTGTAATCTTTTTACTCAATAATGAAGATCATTTTACTCTTTTTATACTATTCATTACAAAATTTGTGTGAAATATCAATCTCTTAAATACATTTAATTATTTTAAAGATTAGTAACTAAAATTACACATACAAATTTTATCAAAAGTTACATAATTTTATTTTAAAAAAACATTTTATATAAAAATGGTGTAAAATTTTATTTTATATAGATTTCAAAAATCAATTTTGATAAGTAGAAGCCAAACAACTATTTTTCACTAAAAACAAACTTGACAAAAGTCAAAATCAATTATTGTATAATATACAACACCTATAGTAGGTTTTACATCACACACTGATTCAAAACCTTAGACTAGCAAGTAAACAATATGAGATATTATTGGTATTCAATTAATCTATTCATAATTAATATGAGATTTCATCATCATGCTTATATATTCATCATGCCAATTGGATCAGAGTTGCCAATTGCCATAGCTGGCCAAGGGAGCAGTATCCTACAGCCTGGTGTGTTTGGCATATTCAAATCATCATCATCATAACAAAATATCACTAAAGTAAAATATGGGTCAGAAAATGTTAATTTAATTATTCCCTTAAACATAATTAACAAGCATATCACAAGACGTGTGAGTCATTTTGGCGGCCCTTAAATTTAGTGTCTATAGTTAGCTAATTGATTTTTAGGAGAATCAATTCTAATAATTCGAAAATTTAAGTGTGAAGTAAATAAAATTTGATTAAAAACTACAATTTTTATTATGGTATATATATATATATATATATATATATATATATATATATATATATATATATATATATATATATATATATATATATATATATATATATATATATATATATATATATATATATATATATATATATATATATATATATATATATATATATATATATATATATATATATATATATATATATATATATATATATATATATATATATATATATATATATATATATATATATATATATATATATATATATATGGATTTTGGACCGTTCTCAAAAAAACATTTATGTTTGAAGGTTGCATTGATGTCTAATTTTTGTAGATACGCATTACGTCCCTACGTAATTTATATTTGAGAGACTATGTATATGTCTTCTTTTTTAGACTAGGTCATCTTGAATGATTGGAGTTTTAGCTCAGACCCAATAGAATCTGTGCAATGAATAACTTGTTCAACATAGTAGAATCAGGTTGAGGCAACTAATGGGTCAAATATATCATGTTAGTCCAAGATAATAAGAAAACAATATTTTATGAGAATACAATGAACAACACATTTGTAGCTGTTTGAGAGTATTATGGTCTGAGATCTGGCAATCAAGTCAGATTGCCAATCACCATTAATAAATTACATAGATCAGGATAATCACATAAAATAATCTCTAATGCATATAAATCAGGGAAATAATATTGAATAACCTCTAATGGATCTTAGGTACTGGACAATTCATAATTTACTATTAAAATAAATGATTATAAGGAGAAAGATATACATAATAAACACTTGATCAAGAAACCACTGTAACTTTATTAATCTTTATTAATATATGTGAGATTTTGGGTCGAACTCTATCTCTGTCGAGGAATAACTTTCACGTGTTTCGACAGAAGTCAAAGATGAATTCAAAGCTGGGTCACATGCTGATGTCAAAGGATACATATTGTAGTCGAAGTCTGTTCTAATATGTATTGTTGAAATGTATGTTGAATTGGACATTGTGTTAAGGATTCAATTGTCTAGTTAGCTTGAGTTACAAGTTATCTCGTTAGTCTGTTAGTAGGTTAGATCACTCAGGTTGTCGGGTGAGGCCAATTGTGATATTCATTTGTAATCATTTGTAAACCCTTATGAGAAAGTGAATAGTAAATAATTTGCCCTAATCCTTCTTCTTCTTTCTTCTTTATCCTTTCTTCTTTCTTTGTTTGTTCTAACTGTTTTCATTGTTCATCCAAGAACTTCGTTTCTCAATCTTTATTTGTTGAAAGGTATCGTTTGTGATCACAACAAACTGGTGCGGTGAGCTTGGAGAAGATGTCGTCAACAAAGTTTGAAGTTGAGAAGTTCAATGGAGTTAATGATTTTGGTTTATGACATTTAAATATGCGAACCCTTCTTGTTCAACATGGTTTTCTAGAAGCGTTAAAGGGAGGAGATGCCAGGGATGCTGCACCGACGGAGAAGGAAAAAACAACGATGATCGAGAAAGCCCACAGTGTAATTGTTCTGAGTCTTGGTGATAAAGTTCTCAGGCAGGTTTCGAAGGAGAAGACGGCGGCTGGTGTTTGGATGAAACTGGAAGGATTGTATATGACAAAATCCTTAGTGAATCGTTTATACTTGAAGAGGGCTTTGTATTAATTCAAGATGACTGAAGATAAAGTATTGACGGAGCAGTTGGATACGTTCAGCAAGCTGATTCTTGATCTGGAAAATATTGATGTTACCATCAATGATGAAGATCAAGTGTTGTTATTGTTGTGTTCTTTACCAAAATCGCATGCTCACTTCAAAGAAACCCTCTTTTATGGAAGAGAGTCCATGACATTTGAAGAAGTTCAAGAAACCTTGTATTCTAAGTATTCGAACGAAAGAAAGGAGCAGAAACCATCATCATCAGTTGGCGAAAGGTTATCCGTAAAAGGGAAATCGTCGAAGAAAGATGGTATGTTTGAGAAGAAGAAAGGTAAAACTCAGCAGAAGTCTTATGGTGGTGATATTTCTGGGATTAAGTGTTATTATTATAAGAAGGAGGGTCACACAAGAAAGATGTACCTTGAGCGCCTGAATAATCTTGGAGGTAAGGACAATGGAAATGCAGCTATTGTGCAAAATGATTATGAATCATCTGATGTCCTTGTGGTGTCGAGCAGTAACTCTTACAAAGAGTGGATTATGAATTCTACATGTACTTGGCATATGACTCCAAACAAGAATGTGTTTGAAGAATTATTTGATCAAGATGGTGGATCAGTGTTGTTGGGAAACAATACAGCTTGCAAGATTGCAGGTATTAGATCTGTAAGATTCAAGCTCTATAATGAGCCAATAAGGTTATTGGTTGGGGTTAGGTATGTACCTGACCTTAAGAAAAGTTTGATTTCTCTTTGTGAATTCGACAAGAAAGGATATGTCTTCAAAGGAGAGCAAGGTATCTTGAAAGTCGCGAAGGGGTCAAAGGAAGTCTTGAGAGTCGTGAAGAAACAAGGCTTGTATACCTTTGAGGCTGAGGTTGTAAGTGGTTCAGCTGATTTTGCATCCATGAAACCGGTGTCGAAGATAAAATTAAGGCACACGAGATTGGGCCATGTCAGCGAAAGAGGTATGGTCGAACTGGGGAAACAAAACCTGCCAGGTGGTGACAAAGTTGATAGAGTTTTGTGAACCTTGTGTATTTGGTAAATTCTGTAGAGTTTAACAAAGATAAACAAAGAACACATGGATCCCTTAATTACATCCATGTTGATCTTTAAGGGCCTGCAAGGAATCCTTCACATGCAGATGCAAGGTATTTTCTATCCATAGTTGATGACTATTCCAAAAAGTTATGAGTATTTATTCAGAAGACTAAGGATGAAACTTTTGAGAATTTCAAAAGTTGGAAGGTTCTGGTCGAAACACAAACTGACAAAAAGGCTAAAAGATTGAGAAAGGACAATGACCTTGAGTTCTACAATAAAGCTTTCGTCAGTTACTGTGTTGAGTCTAGAATTGCAAGGCATAAGACTGTAGCAGGTACTCCTTAACAAAATGGCTTAGCTGAGAGATTCAATCGAACAATCCTTGAAAGAGTTAGATGCATGTTGGTTAGTGCTGGATTGAAGAAGGTGTTTTGGGCGGAGGCTGTTTCGACAACAGCTTATTTGATAAATAGATGTCCCTTGACTGCCTTGAGAATGAAGACACCTGAAGAAGTTTGGTCGGGTCAGCCACCAGATCTCGACAAACTGAGAGTATCTGGTTGTTTAGCGTATGCTCGCATTAGGCAAGACAAGGTCGAACCTAAAGCTCTGAGATGCATATTCCTTGGATATCCTAAGGGAGACAAAGGTTATAGGATGTGGTGCCTAGAACCAGGTCACAAAAGATGTATCACAAGTCGTGATGTAGTTTTCGATGAAGTCGAAATGGCGTTCAAGAAAACTGGTGGTGCTGGTTCAAGTGCAGAAATCTCTGAAGAGGAGCTGGAACAGGTAGAGATTCCTGTTGAGGTGGAGCATAGTGATGTTGAAGTGCATAACCCAGATGAAGTCGAAGAAGAAGAGCAAGATGCTGAAGAGACCGAGGAAACCGTCGATGACTACCTACTGCCAAGAGATAGGTCGAGAAGAGTCATTAAGTCACCTCAGAGACTTGGTTATATAGAACTTATAGCTTTTGCCTTAATCTTTGCCACTGAGGTACTTGAGGAAGAACCTAGAGACTACAAGGAAGCTAGGAGGAGTCGAAATAAGACTGAATGTCAAAAAGCCATGGATGACAAGATGAAATATCTTCATGATAATAACACTTGGGATCTGATTGAGAAACCTGCAGGAGCAAGGTTAGTCAATTGTAAGTGGATTTTAAAGGTTAAGAAAGGAATCGAATGAGTGACGTCGAAGTGCTTTAAGGTAAGGCTGGTTGCTAGGGGGTTCACTCAGAAAGAAGGTGTCAACTTTAATGATGTGTTCTCACCTGTTGTAAAGCATAAATCCATTAGAATGTTGTTGGCCATGGTGGCGAAGTTTGACTTGGAACTTGAGCAAATGGATGTCAAGACATCATTTTTGCATGGTGACCCAGACGAAACGATCCTGATGTGTTAACCTGAAGGGTATGCACAACAGGACAAGGAAGATGATGTGTGCAAGTTGAATAGGTCTTTGTATGGCCTGAAACAATCTCCTCGACAGTGGAACAGAAGATTCGACAATTTCGTGGCACACATTGGTTTCACTAGGAGCCAGTTTGATCATTGTGTTTACTTCAGATTTCGACTTGAAAATTCACTTGTTATTTTGATTGTCGAGGATGTAATGAAGGTGAAGGTTAAACTCAACAAGGAATTCGAAATGAAGGATCTGGGAGTTGCCACCAGAATTCTTGGGATTGACATCCGGATAGATAGAAAGCAATCAAAGTTGTGCTTATCTCAAGAGACATACCTACAGAAGCTTCTCGACAAGTTTGGTATGTCGAATTCAAAGCCTATTGTGACTCCAATAAATCCTCAGTTTAAGCTTAGTACTACTCAAAGTCCGAGTACTGAAGCTGAAAGAATTTATATGAGTATCATTCCATATGCTAATGTAGTAGGTTCTTTGATGTATGTTATGGTATGTACGAGGCCAGGCATATCATATGGTGTGAGCCTTGTAAGCAGGTATGTGGTCAATCCTGTAAATAGGCTAGATCACTCAGGTTGTTGATTGATGTCAATTGTGATATTCATTTGTAATAATTTATAAACCCTTATGAGAAAGTGAATGTGAACAATTTGTCCTAATTCTTGTTCTTCTTTATTCTTTATCGTTTCTTCTTTCTCTCTTTGTTCTAACAGTTTTTTTTTATTCATCCAGAAACTCTGTTTCTCAATCTTTATTTATTAAAAAATATTATTTGTGATCACAACAATAAATTTATTATTAATGTAATTTAGAAGTACACTTACAATAAAGATTAGAGAATATTTTATTTTAAAACTAAATTTATATTCATTCGCATAAACTCATTAATCACATAACTTCATTCACAAGTTAATAAGTGTTTGGGAGAGACAGATAGGTATAACAAACAAATTTTTTTATAAAAGGATGATGATTAGGCCTATGAATGAACAAGTCTAAATTGAACATTGACACAATCTAATATATTATTAAACTCATACTTTTAATTTATATTGTAGTTCATCTTCAAAAAATTATAATAAAAACAAGTCTTAAATAATGTTTTTGTTTATGCAATCCTTATTATAGTGTTTGGACGGTGGAGATGAGAAAAATATAGAGGTGACTTAAAATCCACGTGGCATTATTAATCCTATGGTCTGGTATTAACATGATGTCTGATTTACATCATGACTCAAGCTAATCCTTTAAATTATTGGACGAATTAAAAATATAATGCCCTCACGATTAAATTTATTTGATATATTATTACATAGTAGATTGTTATAAAAAGATTTTAACAATTTTAATTTATCAAAACTTTTCTTACAATGCAACAATAACAATGAGACAACTGTTCATGGGATCTTTAGTATTTTTCTTAAGCTCTAAGAATATTAGATTATTTAGATGATGCTATACAAACTATTCATAAACCTATAGACATAATCATGTTTATTAAATTATTTCAATAATTTCTACATTTTAATGTTTATATCCTTATAGTTTTGTTATTTTTATGTCCAACACTATAAATTCATTATTTTCAAAGTCATGAATATGATTTTAGGCAAAACCATGTTTATTGTCACCTCACCAATAATTTTCTTCTCTTCAATATCTAAGCGGTCGACAATTGAATGATTTTTTAATTTGTGATTTAATTCATAATTATGTACACCACACATCATATTAAATTTTCAAATATTTTTCAACATATAGTACCCACACAACTTTAATGAACATCATCAATGGGCACCACCATTAGTGACGTCTTCTCCAACATTAAGTATATGATGTCTTCATGTATATGATCATTACCATCTCTATTCTCTTATCGCTGATCTTCAAATTCACAGCTTCCTTCTTTTTTTCCCAACTTTTATTTAGTTATCACATAGACTATATTATTTTTTTATTATTTTTTTATTATATTTTGCTTTAAACGGTTCTTTTTTTAATATAGACCTAAATAAACTAAACGTAAATTAAAATTTAAAATAAGAAAATAAAGATTATTGAAAGTTCAATACTAGATATCATTTTTACCCTTGCAAAGTCACTCAAATTTCTTTCACAATCGGATGAGCTGCAAGTTAAACTCAGTACTTGCATTGTAAATCACTACAATTCAAAATATGTACCTCCGTAAGATCCCCACCATTATGTTGATATTTTGGTTTTAAGTGTATCATGACTAAGTTACCACCAAAATTTTCATCTCTCTCTTTGAAACTTTCAAGTTGGTGATGAATATTAAAACTTTTTTCAAGTCTTGGAGCATCCTATTCAAACATTCATACATTCCATCTACAACTTCAATATCAATAATGAAATTCAGAGCATAATGGAAGACAAGGTTAAAAAATGATTGGAAGTCTGCAATGAAATATGTAGTTGTTCATCCCATCTTTCATCAATAATGTTCCATATCAGTTTGTAGCTAATAAAGGGTGGGGTGAGTAAGATTTAAAATAAAGTGTGTAAATTATAATATCAATGAAAGAAGTTAGTAGTAGGTCATAATCTTATCCTTTAATTAATATTTAATTTACACACTTTATTTTAAATTTAACTCATCCCACCATGCATAACACCCTAATTCGGGGTAAAACTGTTAAATATAATTCATTGTGATTTGATATGATTAGATTTGATATCATATGATTAGATTTGATATCATATGATTAATTTGATATGATATGATTAGATATCATATGATTAGATTTGATATCATATGACTAGATTTGATATCATATGATTAATTTGATATGATATGATTAGATATCATATGATTAGATTTGATATCATATGATTAGATTTAATATCATATGATTAGATTTGATATCATATGATTAGATTTGATTTAGAATATTTTGGGCCTTTTATGTTTTGGGCTAGTGTAAACCTAAAACTATAAATTGGGTGCCTTGCTTTGTATTCTACATCACAACAGAACAGATTTCACAGTTGCAGTTAGCAAGTGAAAGTTCAATAAGAAATCCCACAGTTGTGGGTAACACATTCTCTCCAAATACTTCTTCTCTCATTCTTCTCTTTCTTGTTTGTTATTCTTCTTCTCTTTTGTTGTTCTTGATAATTACTTGTTATTACCATCATTATCATATTGTGGGTTTGTTCATCAATCTTGAGATTAAGATTGAAGGGATTTCTTCATAGGGTGTGAGGTGAATTTCCAACATCTGGTATCTAGAGCTTCGGTTAAGAGATTCAAGGAAGGAAGATAGTGATGGCGATGAACTATCCAAACGGCAACTTTCCGGCGACCCTGCCAATTCTCAAGAAAGACAATTATGAGAATTGGTGCAAGCAGGTTAAGGTGATCTTCTGTTATCAAGATCTTTGAGATCTTGTGAAGGACGGAGTAACATCGCTGGTGGAGAACGCAACGGAGGCGGAAAAGGCTGCGCACAAAGAATTGAAGAAGAAGGATTATAAAGCACTCTTTATAATTTATCAGTGTGTTGATCCTGATAACTTTGAAAAGGTTAGTGATGTTGATTCAGTAAAAGAAGCATGGGAGATTCTTGAAAAGTCGTTTGGAGGCGCAGAGAAGGTGAAAGAGGTGAGGTTACAAACTCACAAGAGAACCTATGAGTTGCTTCAGATGGAAGACAACGAAAGCATTACAGATTTCTTCACCAGAGTTACAAGGTTGGTGAATCAAATCAAAGTATGTGGAGAAACGCTGACGACGAAAGCAGTTGTCTCAAAGATTTTGAGATCGTTGGCTCCAAAATTCGACCACGTGGTAGTTGCCATAGAAGAGTCGAAAGATCTGTCAGTGTTGACGAAGGAAGAGCTTCAAGGGACTCTTGAGTCTCATGAACAGAGGATGGCTGAGAGAGCTGCAGGAAAGTCGAAAGATATGGCTTTGCAGGCACAGACGGAAAAGGAGAGAAAAGGCAAAGGTAGCTGGAATGGCAACAAAGGAGGAAACCAGTCGAATCAAAAGAAACCTTGGAACCAAGGCAACTAAAGAGGTGGTGCTGCAGGTAAAGGAAGAGGTGGTGATCGAAAGACAGACAAAAGCCACATTCAATGTTTCAATTGCCAGAAGTATGGTCATTATGTTAGTGATTGTCCAGAAAAGAATAGAAATCAAGTGACTGATGCAAAGCTGGCGAAACATGAAGAAGAAGAAACATTGTTAATGGTCACAACAAACAATGAAGAAAGATTCCAAGATCAGTGGTACTTGGACTCAGGATGCTCATCACACATGACTGGAAGGAAAGATTGGTTTGTTAACATGAAGCCCTCGTCGAAGAATACGGTGAAGTTTGCAAATGACAACACTCTAGCAGCTGAAGGTGTTGGTGATGTTCTGATTATGAGGAAAGATGGCAAAAGGTCAACAATTTCCAATGTGTTGTACATACCAGGCATGAAGAGTAATTTGCTCATTATAGGGCAGCTTGTCGAAAAGAACTACAAGGTAGTTGTCGAAGACAAGATGATGAGAGTCCTCGACGCAGGTGGTAGACTAATCTTGAAGGCTCCAATGTATCAGAATAGGACCTTCAAGATTGGACTCAATGTGATGGAGCACAAGTGTTTAGCAACTGCAGCCACTGAAGTCGAAATAGAAGTTCGACAGGAACCAGTTGCAGATGAAACAGGTTCAAGCAGACCTCGATGAACTAGACACATGCCTGCAAGGTTGCAAGAATGTGTAATCACATCAAATGATGTATTCGATGAAGAGGGTGAGCTGGTACATTATGCTTTCTATGCAGATGTCGAACCAGTCAATGCAGCTGAGGCATTGAAAGATTCGAAGTGGGTGAAAGCAATGATTGAAGAGTTAGAATCCATCAAAGTCAATGATACCTGGTCACTTGTCGAATTACCGCAAGTCAAGAAGGCAATTGATGTGAGGTGAGTTTACAAGGTGAAGTTAAATCCTAAAGGAGAAGTAACTCGACACAAAGTGAGACTTGTGGCGAAAGGATTTCTTCAGAAGGAAGGAATCGACTTCGATGAAGTATTCGCACCTGTTGCTAGAATCGAAACAATCAAGTTGGTTGTTGGTCTAACAAATATGATCAACTGGCACACATGTCAGATGGATGTGAAGTATGCATTCCTTAATGGCCCCTTAGAAGAAGAAGTTTATGTTGCACAACCAGCTGGGTTTGTGAAACAAGGCGAAGAAAGAAAGGTGTACAGGCTTCATAAAGCCCTGTATGGACTTAAGCAAGCTCCAAGAGCTTGGAATAAGAAAATTGACAGCTTCTTAAGGGAGAAGGAATTTGTGAAGTGTACAACTGAGCATGGAGTATATGTAAGAAGAAGCAATGGCGAATTGCTTATACTATGTCTCTATGTTGATGATTTGTTGATAACAGGGAGCTCCAAGAAGGAGATCGAAGATTTCAAACATGACCTGAGTAAGGAGTTTGAAATGTCAGACTTGGGAAATCTCTCATATTTCCTTGGCATCGAATTCTACAAGACAAGTAGAGGTTTGATGATGCACCAAAGAAGATATGCAGGCGAGATACTCAAGAGATTTGAGATGCAAGATTGCAACCAAACTTCGACTCCAGCTGAGCCCAGATTGCAACTGTCGAAGGATTCAGATAAAGATGATGTCGACCCAACCAAATACAGAAGACTTATTGGGTCACTTAGATACCTTTGCCACACAAGGCCTGACTTAGTATACAGTGTTGGTATGATAAGTAGATTCATGCAAAAACCAAAGGTATCACACCTAGCAGCGGCGAACAGGATACTGAGGTATCTGAAAGGAACTCTCGACTATGGCATTTTGTTTCCAGCAGCTGATGAAGGAAAATAATGCAAGTTAGTGGGATACACAGACTCCAGTTGGTGTAGTGATGCTGAGGATCGAAAATCCACAGCTGGATATGTGTTTATGTTAGGTGGTGCACCAGTTGCTTGGAATTCGAGAAAGGAGCCAGTGGTGGTATTATCATCATGCGAAGCAGAATATATAGCTGCTTCCCTTTGTGCATGTCAAGCAACTTGGATGGTGAACTTGGTCGAAGAAATCACAGGGAAGAACCATGGAGCAATTACCATGAAGATAGACAGCATGTCAGCTATCAACTTGGCAAAGAATCCAATAGCTCATGGTCGAAGCAAGCACATCGAAATGAGGTTCCATTATCTCCGAGAGCGGGTAGCAGAAGGAAAGATGAAGTTGGAACACTGCAGAACTGAGAATCAGATTGCAGATATCATGACGAAGGGAGTGCAGGTCGAAGCCTTCAGAAGACTAAGGGCCATGATGAATGTAGACAGTTTAGACACAATGAATTAGGTGGTGTGTTAAATATAATTCATTGTGATTTGATATGATTAGATTTGATATCATATGATTAATTTGATATGATATGATTAGATATCATATGATTAGATTTGATATCATATGATTAGATTTGATTTAGAATATTTTGGGCCTTTTATGTTTTGGGCTAGTGTAAACCTAAAACTATAAATAGGGTGCCTTGCTTTGTATTCTACATCACAACAGAACAGATTTCACGATTGCAGTTAGCAAGTGAAAGTTCAATAAGAAATCCCACAGTTGTGGGTAACACATTCTCTCCAAATACTTCTTCTCTCATTCTTCTCTTTCTTGTTTGTTATTCTTCTTCTCTTTTGTTGTTCTTGATAATTACTTGTTATTACCATCATTATCATATTGTGGGTTTGTTCATCAATCTTGAGATCAAGATTGAAGGGATTTCTTCATAGGGTGTGAGGTGAATTTCCAACAAAAACAACCCTTATGAAATAGATAATATATTTCTAAAACTTCTTATCAGTAACTAAACTTTCCCCAAAGATCTCATCATTACTCTTTGAGAGTTTACTAGACTTTCATTTATTTGATCTAAACATATTTTATAGTGATGTTATATTTTAATACAAACACCCTAAGGTCAATTATGAAGCGGCAAAGAAAGTTAGACTAGGTTGAATCAAATCACCTTCTTTAGTAAATTTATGCAATAATGAAATTAGACTCATTCTTGCACAAATAAAATGGTGATCTTCTTACCACTTGCAATTGTCTCTTTGTAAAGTGTGATGTTATTCTTGAAATCACCTTACATTAAGCCGATATAGTGTGCATCACAAGGTGTCCAATACAATTACTTCCGCTTTTGCATCAACGAACCCCAACTTCTTTGTAATTCGCATTGTATGTAACAAACAGGACAACATTATCTTCTCCAAATTATTCAAAAACATCAACAATCATCTTAAATATCTTGCATGTAGTCTTACTTATATATGATGCATCAATAGATTTGAAACAATGATTCCTCTAAGACTATTCACCAAAAACTTCAATACAATTCTTTTCCTCCTATCAGTGAACCCTCCAGGCATCATGGTGCACTCTAGCTTCTTCAAAATAACCTTGTGTTCATTTAAATCCTTGTTGATTCTCTTCAAGTGAAAATCCAAATATCTCCCTCTAACCTCATAATTAGATGGTGGTTTAAATTCTAGGTTATGCTTAACAGCAAGTTCAAAGATCATATTCCATTTTTCACTATTAGTCACATTAAATGGTATAACATTCACTACAACATTTTAACTATACGACAATGGATGAAAATCGTTACAAAAGCTCAAGAAATCTTTGCCTTTACTTACTAGAACGGTTTTTAGGCCATGTCAAACCTAGGCATTGCTGTAGCCTTTAGGAACGGTGTTTTACCCAACGACAACGGCTTGTACAAAATCGTTGTTGTTGTTTTCTTTAGAGAACCGTTTCTAACAACAATGGCTGCACTCCATTTTTAGATAAAAACCGTTGCAATTGGATTGTTATAGGGAACAACTGCTTTTTTGGAATTTAACAACAGTTTTCGGTCGTAGTACATTTCAGACCGTTCTTGTAGACTCGCATTTTAATTTCTTCTTCAAAGCTACAACAATAGTTCATAACCTTTGCAAGAAATGATTTTTTTAAATAAAATTAAAAATAATTTTATTTTTTAAACCTAATAACTTCATCATTCACAACTTTTTTTTTTGATGTAATAATATTCATAATATACAAATTTTAAAATGATCTTGTGTGTGTGTGTGTGTTAATGTCAATCAGTGATACAAAACATCTTCAAATTACATATTCAAATGTCAATCATCATTCATATTCAAAATAACATCTTTAATATATAAAAGTAAACTTGAACATCTACATCTACACATCTCTACATTTATGTCTCTTCATCTTTGAATAATTGAAAATCTTCATTGATATCATCATTCATGACCTACAAAATAAAAGTAATAAGATTATTAGTTAGAGCATAAAACAAGATTATAATTTAAATAAGATTATTATCTAAATGCTCTAAAATTATAAATTTAAATCATAAAACAATTCAATATTATTTGATCATTAGTTGGAGCATGTGTTGATGAAGAAGAATGTAAGACACTATTAGCATCAATTGTAGGAACTGATATCAAAGCTGCTAGAGCTTCTATATCCAACTCTGAGGTTTTTGATTCAAAACGGTCTTAAGAAGAAGTTAAATTTTTCTATCTGTTTCTTCCTTATCTTGACGACGTTTATCCTCCATCTCCTATATCCTATCATTAAATTGTCTAACCTCAGTAGCATGCCCTCTTTTAAGTTTTGCAATTTCTTCATTTCTTTTCAAGAGAGTCAGCGTTGAGATTCTTCCATGGCAACACAATCTCCTAGATTTTTGTTTTCCCAATACGCTTTGAAAAGCTTCTGAAGAAGATTGTCCATGATTTTCAATCAAGTCTTGAAGCTTTATCAAGCATACATAATATAGTAATAGTAGTAGATAACAGTCAAAGGACAAAACAATCCAATTCCACAACCTTAAGAAAAGATAGACTAGAATATATCATAACAAAACTGAAAGATTAAAGCATTTTCAATTGGACAAAGTTATGTAGTCCCCTCCATCCATATTTTCTACATGAAGTAAAATAGTCAACAAAGTTTCAATGATCATATTACTTTCTTTCCACAGGATTAACCTTTAAACATGATTTTCTGCTTTTATCTTTCTCTTTAATCTAAACCTAATGCTAACATGTTTGTGTTGGCAATTATACAAACTAAGGATCACCAAATAAATACAACAAAGAAATACCAAATATATGAGATGTTGTTACTACATTTAGTTAAATTCTTAGTTACTTTTAAAACATATGTTCTCCGGTATACATATTTTTTATATCATTGTCTAAAGTGTCTACTTTACTCTATATTATGTAATGCCACAAATAGTGGCATGCCCTTCCTATAAAATATATGTTAATATATCTGACTATGTTCTTTGATGCAAATTGTGTCAAGCTTTTCAACCATTTCCAAACTGAGTATGATTCATATAAATGTCACCAAATAACTCCTTCTAAAATAATATGCAAGCTTTGTACCTAAAACTGCTTTTTTTCACATGTAACTAACAAAAGTTAGATTCTATTACCAAAGCACACATGTTTGTTACATGTCCTAATTTTGGAAAAAATATTGTTTTAGTCCTTTAGTTTTTTTTTTTGTGTGTAACGCTTTGGTCCTTTATGCTAAGTAACGTTTGCGTCATTGACCTTTTTAAAAATCTCCGTCTCAATAAATTCCTTATTAATTCTAATAAATACTAATTATGAGTTTTTATTTTTCATTGCACATATTAAAAGAGAAGCGTCACACCATATCATGCCTCTCGATAACTACACTAAAACATAACCTAACATGTCCATCATGTACTTATATATTTTAATTTAGCATAAACTTTTGTTCATTGATAAAATATTTTTCAACATCAACTTTAGCAGTATCGGCTTCAGGAACATTTGGTTCATCACTTTCTGGTACATTAGCATTCATACCAACAAAATTTGATTCCTAAAAAATTGGGTTGACAATATCACAATACACCATATCTATAATCTTTGCACGTAAAAAAACACAATCAAACAATCACTCATGGGCCAGGTCTATAAAGATCACATTACATATGGGGATTAGTCTATGCACCCTTAGTGGTGCTCACGCACCCTAGTGAAAGACCAATAATGCCCTTAAAATATGGAACTTAACCTTGAGACGCACAAAAAATGCAACCAAAGTCAAGTCTCATGCCCAAGTCATAACATAGATGAAAATATTTGGAGGTTAAGCTTCGTATTTTTTACGAAGATTAAGTTGTGTACGCGTTTGATTCATATAATACGACAAACCTTCCCTATTCATTCTTCTTCATTTCATTTTAAAGAGTTTACTTAAAACCCAAAATAGAGCTCGTAAGCATCCTTACAGAGATATGAGTTCCCTGCTGCTGCCTTATAAGTCTAACCTGCTGCAGTTCATGATATTTTTCCAAGAGGCCCCTTAGACACCATACTGCTTTGTATGTATGCAAACCTGTTATTACAAATGATTGACATATTTTTTATGTACAACGTGTAATTCAAGATGCCATGACATTATGTTGATACATTTGATCTTAATGCATTTAAAATAGTAGGAAAAGAGGTGGAACAAGATATCTCATACAGTGTGAAACTTCTGCCTTAGAAGCTAACTGCGTAGTAGCAGAATCTCGCGCTTGATTTGTTTCCTTATTTAGTGATTGTTAATGATTTTTTAGGATTAAATAAAGAATACTCTAAAGATTGGTTATTAAGGCCAAATCAGATTGATAGAGATTTAATTTATGATAGATTGCAAATCAAATTAAATCATATTTTCAAGTTGTACTTTTTATTATTTCTTCAACCGCAATCATTATGAAACCCTAACACCAAATGCAACTGTATTTTTTGCTATTTAAGGAGAACCTCTCCTTATAGAAGACTCAGACCTTAAGAGAGATTGCAAGGCAAATTTTAGTTTTTGAGTCTTTTTTATTTTCGTGTGTTTATCTTGTGAAACTCTATTTGAATCATTCTTATACAAAGAAATATAGTTTTGTTTTTGAGTTGTAATAGTTTCATCATACAAATAATTTTGTAATTGTTCAATATTAGGGATAATGGTTGAGAGAAAGTGAGAGGGGTCTCATATTTAGGGAGAGTCCTAAATAAAAATTCACGGTTAGTATTAAGAAAAAGGCATTAAACTAGAAGAGTTCATCTAAGACCAATTTGCACATTTACTATTAGTAATGGATTTCCTTTCTTGGGCTAACACCCTCTTGACGTAGATGATATTGTACCGAACTGGGTTACCAATTTCTTGTGTCTTATTTTCTACATCTTCATTTAAATGTCACTTCATTAAACTTGTCATACACATTGTCTGACACATTGTATTTGAGATCTTTCTAGAGGGAGAACATAATTTCAATTGGCACCAAAGCAGTCACCTTGTTCTATTTGGGTGAGCTCACGGAATTCTATAAGTTATGTTCAAATGGATAATAGTAAATAAAGAGGATTTTCTAATCGGACATTTATTCTAAATAGCACTAACTATGATTATTAGAAAACTCGCATTATTATTTTTATCAAATCCATGGACAACAAAACATGGAAGGCTGACATCAAAGGATGAACACATCCAATGGTTGCTGCTCAAGATGGTACTCAATCCTTGAAGCTAAAAGCACATTAGTCCAAAGATGAAGATGATTAATCTCATATAAATTCATGTGCTCTCAACGCTATATTCAATGAAGTTGACAAAAATGTATTATGTCTCATCAACACACGTACATAAACCAAAGAAGCTTGAGAGATTCTTAAAACTGCGCATGAAGGGACCTCAAAAGTTCATATGTTAATACTTTAACTTCTCACCACCAAGTTTGAGAACCTGAGAATGAAGTAAGACAAAATTATAGCTTACTTATATGTTTGTGTTCGTGAAATAGAAAACTATTCATTTTCTCTTAGTGAAAATGTCTAAAGAAAAACTGACTGACAAAATCGTTAGATCTCTTCCAATAAAATTTGACATGAAAGTTACTGTTATAGAAGAAGCTCGGGACATTAGTTCGATCAAAGTGGGTAAATTTATTGGCTCATTGCTAACTTTGTAAATGGCTATCAATGACAAAACTAAAATGAAAAGCATATGAGTTGCTTTCAAAGCTCGTGTGGATGATTACAAGGAGAAAGAAGTAGAGGATATTGATGAGAACTTGTCCAACTTTATTCCATTACTTGAAAAAAGGTTTGTCAAAGTAATGAGAAGACTTGACAAATAATCCAGGAACAATGTCATGACAAATGTGAAAGGCAAAACTCCTGACAACTCAAGAGTATTTAACTCACACTGCGAGATAAAAGAAGGAGACAATATGAACAAAGGCAATGAGATACAATGTCATGGGCATATCTAGGCGGAATATACCAACTTCCTTTGAAAGCAAAAGAAGGGATACACTACTACACTTTCAAATGAAGAATATGAAGAGGAAAGTGATGACTTTTTATTTTTGTTTGTATTTTGTGGACAATGTGTGATTTACATTTTGACTTAGTATATGGTACTTTGATCGAATTACATAAGTGTATGGTTTGATTGAATTATATATGGTATTTTGTAATCAACGTATATTTTGATTGAATTATATGTGATTTATTAAAATATGTCAAATTTATAACAAAATACTACTTAAGACGGACATTTATTGTCTTAAGGGTTAATATAAAAGTTAAATTTAATATGATTCACTGATATTAGAGACATAAACGCATTATCACGAGTTTAAAATATATTTAAAAATTAGTCCAAAATTTAACCTACGCACTCATTTTTCTTTTGCAAAATAAGAATGATTCATTTAAGTAAATATTTTAATGTGTCTAAGGGCGTCTTAAGATTAATTTATGTATTATCTTTTAATGATATTTTTATATTTTTTAAAGGTGTCTCTTCTTTACTAAGGATGTGAAAAAGCAACTCCTCCATTCAATTTGGTTGCCCTTTCTGCCACTCCTGGGGCCATCAATCATAATGGCTTGAACAAAAGGAGTCACGTGTTAGGAATATACTTTCCTTTTTACACGTACTAACATCAAAAAGTCTTATATCTACAAATAGAAAACATGCCTAAGCCTAAAACAATACATATACAAAGACACTATCTTCATAAATGGGCTCAAGATCAATTACATGGATCCAATTAGATGTTATATATATATATAAAACCATAATGTTCTATCAACATGACATAAACCTATAGATATCATTTTAAAAATGCACCAATGAAAAGCTTTCAAATTGTTCAACTAATATATAAAATATAATTAAGTTGAATGGTATAAGATCCATCCAATATTAATATATCATTTTCAACATCAGCCACAAAGTGGGACCATAATGATAAGATTGAATGAAATTTGCATTAAAATACCTATGGTTGCCGGTGTGGAACTTTGGTTAATTCCAACCAACATATCAAGATATTATACTAGACAAAAGCATAGTAGACATGATATTGTAATTAATATCATACATCTTTTGTTTAATCATTTTTGTTTTCTTGCTTAACCTCAACCACTAATAATATTCTCATTATTAATGTAGACTTTTGTCTCTTAAGCCACTAATCATGATATGATTAAATACTTTCATGTGGCTAGGGTTAATCCATATATTACTATATAAAACCTCTCTTTTATTTTTGTGTATCACTATAAAATTTTTAAACTATGGGAAAAGTTCATCCTCAAGCCCTAGGTTCTTCTACTTCTTGCAATTTCACTTCCAAGCAAGAAACTTTCACCCTATGGATGAAATCTCTTGTGTTGAATGGAAAAGGATGTACAGTCTTTGATTCCAATGGTCAAATTGCATATAGGGTTGATAACTATAACTCCAATAATAGAGATCAAGTTCATCTCATGGATCAAAGAGGAAACACTTTGTTTACTATACTTAAAAAGGTAAACAAAATCGTGCTCATGATATTATTTATTGTCTCTGCATTTTAATTAGGGTTTCTGTTGTTATTGTTGCAGTTGCATCAGTCAAATACATCAGTCGCATTTGATTATAATTTTATAAAATCGTATGTGTTTTTTTTTTCCAGCAATATAAGTTGTCGAGATTTTGGGAGGGTTACAAACTTCCGGCGACAAGGAACGACCAAAAAGGACCATGTTTTCGAGTTGGTAAAACGTATAGTATCATCAGATGGGATTCAAACTATGAAGTTGAACTTGGATTAGACAAAAACCAACCATATAACTATAAAATTGAAAGTAGCTCTTGTAAGCCAGCTTGCAAAATATTTGATAAGCTTGGAGTGATAGTTGCTGAGGTACTTAAACTTTGTAACATTTTTTAACCAAAGTTTGATAAATAACATAAACATATATGGATGTTTTAACTTAGACATGTAATAATTTTTTTTTTCTTTCTATTTTCAGCTAAGGAGAAAGAAGTCAACTTGTGGAATTGATTTAGGAGATGATGTTTTCACAATGGTGGTGGAGCCAAATATTGATCTTTCTCAAATTATGGGAGTTGTTGTAGCTTATAGTCTTATTAAAAGTAAAATGTAAATAAGTGTACACAACAATGGTTTGAATCTTGTGGAAGTCATTTTGGTTACAAAATGTATTGATAAGCCCAGATTCAAATTTAAGATTTGGAAATGGCTAAAGCACTTTTCTTGTGTTTGATGTAAATCAATTTTTTGTATTAGGCAAAAGCACTTTTTTGTAGTACTTTTTTCTACAGAACTTTTCTGTAGTATATCTATAGAAACTACTTTTGTATTTAGCCGGCTAAAGCTTGTTTTCTTTCCACTTGTATCATGCAAAATCATCTCTTAGATGATAAATTTCAATGTTTTGTATCAATTACTCAAAAGCTTCTTGATATAGAAATTGTAAAAACAATTATTAAATTCATGACTTGTTAAATGTTTTTAATAACGATCACAGAAACCTTTGCTTTTAGAATATCACATAAACGATTTTGTATTTTATCAAACCATAAATCATAGTATAAATTATTTTAATATAATTAAAATTTTAAATGAGTTGGACGTGAGAGACTTATCAAAGTGAATGCAGCCCTCAAAACTCAAAAAGTATTTACAGTTGTACTCTCAAATAAAAAAAAAATTGTCTTTAATCAAATTATCAAAAGATATATAAAAATGAGACATTTGGTTCTTGAGATGCACAAGCTAAAATTTTAAAGTCTTAATTATCCAAAATACCTAATGACATTCATAAAGATTGAAAAGTGGCTTATGCCAAAATAGGTTTTAATCTCTCTAAATAAATTTTAAATATTAAATGTATTTTAGTCCCACTAAATATATCAAAAAAGAAATTTAATTCTCCATCTTTTTAATAGTGATCTTTTTAATTTTTTTCTTTTGCTTTTGCAATTAAGTTTTGTATTGATATATTTGGAAAAAGCCAATAAGTAGCAACGTAGGACGTCTTCTAAGGACATGCGACATAATATATCACTTCTGCTAGGTTCCTAGTCACCCATTTATTGAAACGAGTCTTTGTAATTTAATTATAGCGCCTATTTCTTATAATACTTGTCTTTTATGAAAACGTGAGGGTGGCGTGTCTCTATCCATAACAATACGAGAGAGGAAGTAAAAAAGGTGAAACCGCGCCCTCCTGGATAATAAGGGATTTGGCTGCCCACATCCCATGCTCTTGAGAAATGGGTATTACTACTCTCTTGAAGCCTAAGATCTAGGCTCAAGGGATTCCTATAACCACTTCAATCTTAAGGTTGAATGAATCATCTAATTTTACCCAAAACACTAGTATATAGAGTCTCTCACCTCACTGTATGAGCTTGATCTAACACCATAACAATCTTAAAAATCTCTAAAAACCCTACAACACAAGGGATTGTCAAGTATTACACTTTTAGCAAGTACAATTGGCGTCCTTAGTGGAGCCTAGTAAAACTGACATGGGTCATCATTACAACATCCAGCCAAAATGTTATCCCCACATTCAACTCCTCTGTCCATCATGGTGAACAAGAAGATAGCAATTTCGACCAACAATGAGTCTATCCGACAACTTACACCACTAGAAATGTGTGTTGTCATGGACGACTTACGGCGCCAAAATCAAACTTTAAAGGATAACTCCCTCCATATCCAACAATGGTGATAAGTGCCTGAATTACGTAAAATATGTAGGCATTTATTAACTTATTTATAAGTAATCGACAAAAACTCTGATTTATCAATGCAAGTGATAAAAAAAACTTGTTTGGACTTTCTACTTGCACATTAACCAAAAACAAGTAAAAAGGACTGAAAAGACACCGAGCAACAAACAAAGACCTTTTCAAAGACACTTTCCTACAAGCAAGGCTGGCTAAGCTAAGATCATGGGAGTGCTTAGTGAGCATGGGTGGAAGAAGACTACAAGGCTAAGTTACTTCATGGTGATGGAAGGGTTTGTGCGCTAGTTGAAGTGGATGATGCACCTAGTGAGCGATGTGCCTAACGATCCTACCTTTCCCAAACCTATAAGTAGGAGTGTCATTTTAAAATCAAAGGATGTTTCAATAGATTCATGGTAGTACAAAAAGAAATTAGGTTCACCGTAAATCTCACTATGAGAGAATAAAGAGAGGAAGACTAGAGGTAGAAGCGTTGCTCGAGGAATCATTGTTGATGTTGCTCACACTCTTTCTTATAAGATTTAACAATAAAGCTATAATGAGTAAGCATAACTAATTCTCTTTTGTTGGAGTTAGGTGTAATCATCATATACCCATGTATTAATTACAGACATGACATTTTATGTAATTCTATTTAACCTTAAATATTGATGATTCTTTGTTATTAATATTTGTTTTGGATTAGCTACCTAAAACATGTTCTCATGGTATGACTTGACATTCAAGAAATGTTGGTTTTTAGTAGATCAAAGTCTCTATATATTGGATGCTAATGTCTAGAAATAGGGTTATGTTTAATATCCACACAAATAATGATATTGGTGAAAAGGTTCACTGGTATCTGCATTCACGGTTGAAATTTAATGTTGTTGTATTAGTTAATAAGGAGCGATATCGTCTATTAGGTAATACAAATAATCTCATGTCGTTGACTCAAAGATGAGCTATAATGTGAGCAACAAATGATAGTATTAATAGTTAAGTAGAAGAGCATATTATTAACAAATGATTATGCATGTGGATAAGGATGAAAAAATTTAAATATAAACAAGTTTTCTTACTGTTAACACCAAAATCTCAATTTATTTTCTATCATTAACATTCTCTTAGAATAATAAAAATCATTGAACGGTCTTTAAAGCACAACCAGTTTCTATGAATGCGATAGTCTCAGATGCTAAGTTACGTTTACCGTAGTATCTAAGGTCATATATATTTTTTAGATTATATTTATGCATAATCTAGTTTATGTATCTAAGTTCATGGTTTCATAAAATTCATATTTTTTAAATCTAAGTTCATTTGTTTAGTTTACTTATAAATATTTGAATATGTGACTATTTGTATAGACTCGTACTTACATAAGATATATTATAATATTATTGTATTTTAAAACTATAACATGACTTTGAACTTTAGGATAGACGATCATTGATAGTTCCTTTAATACTTCACGTAAAAAAAAATTGGCACCAAAATACAGGTGGAGATATTTTATTGTTGTTTTTATTTAATTAGTTCATTATAACTCTTTGTTATTATAAATATTTTATTATTTGTCATTATAATTATGCTATTATTATTATTAACCCTTTGCTTTGAGTATAACTCTTACTTTGATTGAAATCGTTGCTCTTGATTTTGTAAATTCTGCAATATTTTTCAACATATTTAATATTACTCTTAGTTGTCGAACTCAAATATCATGTTTTGTTACATGGTCATATGCTTTTCAACTTCGCTTATCGCGTCTCAAGTGATTTTATGCTCTCCACTAATATAAATATTATAACAGAGCTAAATATAAATATCATAATTCTTTAACTCATTTCTTTAGGTTGAAGTGTCTTTAGAACTCACCACTCCTTTTTACCACTTTTACTTAACACAATAACATATTGTTGAAGGACGTCTAAGGAGAACCAATGACTATAATATCTTGTCTTATGTCATAAAAATTATGAAGTATATTATGAACTTCTATGTTGAAAAATTTGTTGTTAAAGCGATCTTTAATGATTTTATTGTGTTAAGTGATATGCGAGATGAAAATGAGTGAAGAGTTCTAAAATTATTCAAGGAAGAAAAAATGGGGTAAAGCATATTGATTTTCTATTTGGTTTTGTTCAGGTTAGATTATATACAGTAATCGAGAGTCTTAATGTCACTTGAGATGAGAGATTTGGAGTTGAAAAACACCTTGGCATACAACAAAATATGACATTTGAGTTTCACAAACTAAAAGCATAACAAAATATGTTGAAGAGCGTTGAAGAAGATGATGATAAAGAAGATTCAAAATTTGTCAACAAGTATGGTGCTTTGGAAAATGATCTAATACAAAATGAAGCATTAGTTGAAGAACTTAAGGATACAAAATTTGTCAACGAAGTTGTTTCTAATTGTAATTTTATTTTTGAGAGTTTGATATTAAATAGCATGAACAAATCTCACTAATATCGAGAGTAGGATCATGCGTCGGATCCTATTGTAATATGTGGAATCCATACTTGGGAGTGTTAACATTCAAGTGTGAATGGTTAAATCTCATGTCAACTATAAAGGTAAATAAAATATGATATATAAGAGAAAGAATACATTAACCTATTTTTAAAAGGTTTTGGGTGAATATATGATTATTTAATTCTATTTTTTTTAAAATGATTTTTTATAGTGTAATATATTTTTGTTGAAAAATATTTACAAATATTTTTTTTTTAAAAACTTCAAATAAAAAAATGGTTTAAATAGTTTTTCATAAATGTTATTTTAGGTATTTTATTTTTTTATTATAATTTTTTCATAATATATATTTATGTTATCAGATGTCAAAATTAATTTGTTTACTTATAAACATGATGTTGTGGATCAAATGTCTTGAAACAAAGTATAGACGGTTTCTTTATGTTCAAGAAACACACAAGGGTTAAGGTTAACAAAGAAAACAAGGTAAAACAACAAAGATTGGTTATAAACTACTATTCTTTCCTTACTCTTTGAACAAGATTACAAGTATACAAGAATAACAAAATAACCTCTCTCTCTTGAAATTAGGATTTTATCTTCCTATTTTTCTGTATGCCAAGATTGAGAAACTAGCATCCTATTTATAAGAAAAATAGAACACTAACCTAATGAGTTTTTTTAAACAATTATCCGTTACAAGCTAACTTAGGGTACAAGCTAACTTAAACAATTGGGTTTACAAGTAAGGCCCAATTCAACATGCTAACAACCCTAGCAATATTGACTAATGCATGTTAGAACAAACTTCGACTATAACACGCATTACTTCGACAGTAGCATGCGAACATACTTCGACCTCATGATTAATTTCTGTCAAACCAGAAGTTACCCTTTGACCATACCAGAGTTTGATCCAACATTTCACATGTCTCCACCTTGGATCTAAATCTATAACATCAAGAGACTAGCTTTCTTTATGCAGCTTTATCAATTGCATACAGTAGAAAAACTTGCAATTGGACAACGTCTTGGTGATCATATAAGCAGCATGTGAACAGACTTCGATTGTTGCTTTACTATCTTCACCCAAGGCTCCACCATAAATTAGGACTCTATTCAGAGACCCATTATATACCTTAGAATCCACTTCAATGCTTGCCAGTGAGCCTTTCTAGGAATCGTCATGTACCTGCTTACAAGACTTACTGCATATGTTATGTCAGGCCTAGTACAGACCATAACATACATCAAAGAACCCACTATATTAACATATGGAATGCTATTCATATAAGTTCTTTCAATATTAGTGTTGGGACACTGATCTATACTCATCTTGAATTGAGGGTTTGTCGGAGTCACAACAGGCTTTGAATTCGACATACCAAACTTTTTGAGGATCTTCCGTAGGTATGTCTCTTGAGATAAGCATAACTTCGACTGCTTTCTATCTCTTCGGATGTCAATCCCAAGAATCTATGACGCAACTCCCAGATCTTTCATGTCGAACTCCTTATTGAGTTCATCCTTTACCCTCATTACATCTTCGACATTGTGGCTTGCTATTGGAATATCATCCACATAGAGCAACAAAATAACAAATCAATTACCCGGTCAAAATCTGAAGTAAACATAGTGGTCGAACTGACTTCTGATGAAACTTATACGTCCCATGAACTTGTCGAATCTCCTATTCCACTGCCGATGAGATTGTTTCAGTCCATATAAGGATCTATTCAACTTACACACATAATGTTCCTTCCCTTTTTCAACATACCCTTCAGGTTGCCTCATCAGGATTGTTTAATATAAATCACCATACAAAAACGCAGTCTTCACATCCAATTGTTCCAATTCAAGGTCGAACTGTGCCATTGTGGTCGACACCTTCTTTCTGAGTGAACCCCCTAGCAACCAATCTTGCCTTGTATCTCTTCGACGTCACTCCTTTGATTCCTTCCTTAACTTTGAAAATCCATTTACAGCTGACTAACTTGGCTCCAGCAGGTTTCTTGATCAGTTTCCAGGTATTGTTATTATGAAGAGATTTCATCTCATCATTCATGGCCTTCATCCATTCAGTCTTCTTTAGACTCCTCATAACTTTCTTATAGTCTATAGGTTCTTCACCTAGAACCTCACTTGCAGAGATTAAGGCATAAGCTATAAGATCTACATATCCAAGTCTCTGAGGTGGCTTGATGACTCTCCTCGACCTGCCTCTTGCTAGCAGGTAGTCATAATCAGTCTCCTCATCTTCGACAACATCTTCTGCGTCTTCTTTGACTTCATATGGGGTACACAATTCAACATCAACACGCTCCACCTCAATAGGAATCTCTCCCTTTTCTAGCTCTTCGTCAGCATTATCAGTTTTCTTAAAAGTCGTCTCTGCTTCATTGAAAACTACATCTCGACTGGTGATACACCTCTTGTGACCTGACTCTAGGCAGCATAGCTTATAAGCTTTGACTTCTTCAGGGTAGCCCATGAACATGCATTTCAGAGCTCTAGGTTCAACCTTGTCTTATCTAATATGAGCATAGGCCACACAGCCAAATACTCTCAGTCTTTCGAGACTAGGTGGATGTCCCGACCAAACTTCTTCAGGTGTCTTCATTCCCAAGGAAGTCGAGGGGCATCTATTCATCAGGTAAGCTGCTGTCGAAAGAGCTTCCGCCCAAAACACCTTCTTCAATCCAGCATTAACCAACATGCATCTAACCCTTTCAAGGATTGTTCGATTAAATCTCCCAGCTAAGCCATTTTATTGAGGAGTACCTGCTACAGTCTTATGCCTTGCAATTCCATACTCAACACAATAACTGTCGAACGTTTCGTTGCTTAATTCAAAGCCATTGTCGGTTCTCAACCTCTTAACCTTTCTTCCAGTTTGAGTTTCGACCAGAATCCTCCAACTTTTGAAATTCTCAAAAGTTTCATCCTTCGTCTTTTGAATGAATACTCATAGTTTTCTGGAGCAGTCATCAATGATGGATAGAAAATACCTTGCACCTGAGTGTGAAGGATTCCTTGCGGCCCCCCAAAGATCAGCATGAATGTAATCCAGGGATCCATGTGTTCTTTGCTTGCCTTTGTTAAACTTTGCTCTACAGGATTTACCAAATACACAAGATTCACAAAACTCTAACTTTTCAACTTTGTCACCTCCTAGCAGGTTCTGCTTCCCCAATTCGATCAGGCCTCTTTCGCTGACATGGCCCAATCTCATGTGTCATGATTTTGTCTTCGACACAAGTTTCGTGGATGCAACATTTGTCGAACCACTTACAACCTCAGCCTCAAAGGTATATAAGCCTTGTTTCTTCACGCCTCTCAAGACATCCTTCGACCCCTTCATGACTCTTAGGATACTTTTCTCTTCTTGAAAAACATATCCCTTTCTGTCGAATTCACCAAGAGAAATCAATTTTATCTTTGAGTTAGGTACATACCTGACTTTAGTCAATAACCTTATTGACTCATCATGGAGCTTGAATCTCACAGATCCAATACCTATAATTTTACAAGATTTGTTGTTTCCCAGCAGCACAGATCCACCATCTTGATCACATAGCTCCTCGAACAATTCTCTGTTTGGAGTCATGTGCCAAGTGCAACCTGAATCCATGATCCACTCTTTTCTCGAGTCGTCACTTGAAACCACAAGAACATCAGATGAGTCGAAGTCATCTTGAACAATGGTTGTGTTGCCATTACCTCCATGATCTTTCAGGCGCCCAGGGCACACCTTTCTTGTGTGACCCTCCTCCTTACAGTGATTCCCTTCCATATAAGAGAGTTTCTTTGAAGTGAGCATGTGTTCTGGAAAAAACACACAGCAACAACAATGCTTGATCTTCACCATCAATTTTCACATCAATATTTTCAAGATCAAGAATCAGCTTGTTGAACATATCCAGCTGCTCAGCCAATACTTTGTCTTCACTCATCTTGAATGAATACAAAGCTTGTTTCGTGTAGAGTCGATTCACCAGAGATTTGGTCATGTACAAACTTTCAAGTTTCACCCATAATCCCGATGTTGTAGTCTCCTTTGATACCTGATGAAGAACCTTATCACCAAGGCTCAACAATATTGCAATGTGGGTTTTCTCAATCATGCCCGTATTTTCTTTTGTTGTTAATGCAGTGTCCATGGTTGTCTCTCCCTTTAACGCTTTCAAACAACTCTGCTGAACCAGTAGGGCTTTCATTTTCAAGCGCCACAGACCGAAGTCGTTCACTCCGATGAACTTTTCAATCTCATACTTTGTTGAAGGCATCTTCTCCATGCTCACTGCACCAATTTGTTGTGAATCAGATGTCTTGAAACAAAGTATAAACAATTTCTTTATGATCAAGAAACACACAAGGGTTAGGGTTAACAAAGAAAACAAGATTACAAGTATACAAGAATAACAAAATAACCTCTCTCTCTCTCTCTTGAAATTATGATTTTATCTTCCTATTTTTCATTATGCCAAGATTGAGAAACTAACATCCTATTTATTAGAAAAATAGCACACTAACCTAATGGTTTTTTTAACAATTACTCATTACAAGCTAACTTAGGGTACAAGTTAACTTAAACAATTGGGCTTACAAGTAATGTCCAATTCAACATGCTAACAACCCTAACAATATTGATCAATGCATGTTAGAACAAACTTCGACTACAACACGCATTACTCCGACAACAGTATGCGAACATACTTTGTTCTCATGCTTAATTCTTGTCGAATCAGAAGTTACATTTCGACCAAACTAAAGTTCGATCCAACATTTCACACATAAATTTAAAAAATTTTACTATTTAATTTTTTACATAAAAAGATATTTATGAAAATAAAAAAATAAAATATTTTTAAAAACAAAAACAAATGGCCCGTGTGTATTGTTAGGGCCACGTATGGTCCTTAGTCTTATTATAGCTTTGTCCTAAACGATTTATTAGCATTTCATTAATCCTATTATTATTATTATTATTATTATTATTATTATTATTATTATTATTATTATTATTATTATTATTATTATTATTATTATTATTATTATTATTATTATTATTATTTCAAAAACTCGTACACATAATTGTGAGGTTTCATATTTGAATTTGAGACATGATATCCCGCCTAATAACATCAACATTTATCCAATGAACTAAAATTATATTTGTATTAATGAAAGTGGATAAAATGCGATGAAATTTTGAATGAAATAAATTTGTCCTATTCTTTGGATAAATTAAAGAGGAAGTAATGAAGAGAACACTTGATGAAATGAATTCCACCACATTTCATCACTATCCTACCATTTTTAATTCTATAATTTAAATTTGAATGGATGAAATATTCAAATAATAAAATAACAATTCATTGCACATTATTTATTTTCAAATATTCAAACATTAGGAAAAAAATTTCTTAAATATTAATATTAGTGAAATGATTAAATTGAGTGAAATTGAATGAATAATAATATAATAGTAAAAGCAAAATAATATAATGTATTAAATTTAAAAAATAATTATTATTTTTTTATGTGTAAATAAAATGATAATAATAATAATAAAGTGATGATCAAAGTTCAGTATTAGTATCCAACCTATCAATATCAATTTTTGAGTAAAAAAAATCAATATTAATTCTTTTTATCAGTTGAGTTAAGATTCACTTATAAAAAATAATTAATTTTAGTTTGATAAAAGAGTTAATTATGGTTTTTGTCTTTATAAATAATTTAAATTTGATTTTAATTCCTACAAAAAATTTATTCGAATAATGATATTTCTAAAATTTTTCGTCCACATTTTTGGTCTATACTGTTTACTTCTTATAATAGAAGCTGACGGACACGCCACGTTGTCGCAACGCGAAAAATAACTGGCAGAAAAACTGAGTCGCCACCGAACGTTATTTATCCTAATGGAGGAAAGGAAACGATTGAAGAAACCTCAAAAAGGAAAATCACATGGTCATTGCAACCAAATTCCGGGTTCGGGAGTCAATTACGCGAGAGGAAGGTGTTAGCACCCCTCGCGTTCGTTGTACTCAACGGGATCCACTATTGATGTCCTTATCAAAAAGTGTGTTTGTCTAAAGCCTACTTGCTAACAGAAACGGAAGGGAGAAAAACAAAAGGAGACTCGATAGGACTTCGTCGTCCCATGCCTACGCATTCCCTCGTGCAACGGAAAAGTCAGAGTCAACGTAGTTTGAAAGACTACGAGTGAATGAGGGAAGGGATTGTGTGTGAAGGGTTGAGATGAAGGTTGAAAGAGGAATGTGAGATGAGGGAAGATTTCTGAGAATTTATTTGACTCAATCGAAGTTGAGGGAGAAGAATAGAAAATATTCGTTTTATAGGAAAAAGTGTAGGGCATTTGAGGTATTGAAAATTTGTGATGTGGTTATTTCGTACAAGTTGTTTTAGTTGCTAAAGGAATTTAGGTGTTGCGTGGAATTGTGTACGGAATGATTCGTGTGATGCAATTTAGAATTGTTTTTTTGGAGGTACAAGTTATTGCAAATTGTGATGGTTTGTGATATGTGTTACGACATGGTTGTGCGTATGCTTTTGTTGTGCTGAGGCTTGTGAATCATGATTTGAGGAACGGTGCATGACGAAGGAAAATTTCGTGGCTTGGCAGGATTTACATGGCTGGGATTTTGACATGGAAGGAAAGATGTTTTAGTTTAGTTGATGATGCGGTATTCATGGGGTTCGTTTTTTGTATGCAGGCTGGATGTTCGTGATTTGGTATGTTGCTGCTTAGTATTTGTTGCATTGTAAATCATGTGGCTGCAAGTTGTATCATGGTTTATTGTTGTGGATAGGTTTGACAGTATGGGGACACGGTTTTGCGTTGTGTGAACTATGGCAAGGTATGTGCATGTTGTAGCTTTTGCAAGGTTTATGAAGGTTTGGCAAAGGTTGTGACTTGGTTGTGGCAAGTTTTTAATGTGCAAAATGTGTGGCTCATGATGGTGAAGGTTTTGTGTTCATGGTGATCGTGTTTTGCTTTAGGCAATTTTGGTGTAGATTTGGACTTTGTGACTTTTTTGTATGAATAATGGTGAGCCTTTGTAACAAGTGGACCTTATAACTTTTGCAAGTGTAATGAGCTTTGCTAACTGTCATATTGAAATGAAATTGGACTTTATTTGAATATTAATTGAATTGAGTTTTGAAATGGGTAATTGAGTGGAAATTGGATTTGGAAAATAAAAATGGCTTTTTTGTATGGATAAATTGAATTTAAATGGACAAAAGGATATTGAATGCATAGTTGTGAAATTGATAATGAAAACGGTTTAGAAATGGATTTAAAAATTTGGAATGAATGGATTGGGTTATTGAAATGAATTATAGAAATGGTTATGGGAATGAATATGAATTTAGTAACGTGCCTTCAAACTTGAACTAAACCTAAAACCTAGATAATTGAATCTGACTGCCACTAATCCTGATTTACATCACAACCTTGAATCCATCTTAAAATGATCTTCAACAAACTTGATGAATCCTTGGATCAACAATGAGAACCTGAACCACAGAATCAGCGCTTGCGAATAACCTAAGATATACACTGATGAAGAGATGACTTGAGTTTTTCAAAGGAAACAAAACCCTAATCCACAACCTTCTCAATTAAATCAAATATGAAACCTTGAACATTTAATACTCTTGAAAAATCTTGAAGAAAAAAAAGGCCTGGATACTTGATAAATCTTGGCAGAGGGAAACCTTGTAACTGGATAAACTTTGATAGAAAGATACTCATGATGCTGAAAGTTCAACCTTGATCTCAATCTCGAATGTAATAGCCACAAGAATCACCTCTGAACAGGGGAATGCTTTGATCTCATGCCTTAGGAGCTCAATGTAAATTAATGATTGTGAGGTTACTATGACCTAACGAAAATTCATATGAATGTGACACACAAACCATATAAGGTTAAGAAAATGATGGCAAATTTTGGGGTGTAACACACGTTACTTAAAGTCAACTTATAAAAAAATAGTTAGATTATGGGGGTTACAAACCTCCGTAAATCCTTAAATTCTTTAGGCATTTTATCAAACAACTTTTGAACATCAAAGATGTTACACTTGATTGTGATACATCAACAAGAAAACAAAGGTGTTGCACAATAGAAACATAAATCATTTCGCTTAGTCATTCCATTAAACACCTGACTAGCAAGCTCTATGCACCCACATCCAACATATATATATATATTTATCAACGAATTCAAAACTTTAACATTATCTCTGAACTCTTTCTTTCTCATAAGTCTATGTACCCACAATCTAAGACCAAGTGCATTTTTCGAAAACACTTAAGATTTAGTTCATAACAATCTCTCGAAAACACTTAAGAGCTTGCTCATAATACTAAATGCATCCTTTCATATGCAAGACACCCTTAGTTGGTGCTAACAATGGCTCCAAAGAACGAACAATTATGCTTGTTTGTTGAAAATGGTATTATATTGACAACTAACTTTATTATGAGTAGTATTGTAATAGGCATGTAACTTGTACTCTCTTGTTGGTGTGATCTCATATACGTATGTATTTGTTGAGTTCCTTATAAGTGATTATATTTTCTATTGTTTTATTGAATGATATATACACAATTAATTTCTCTATTGTATATACTGATACATAACTAGTAATGACAATATAACATTGTAAAAGTTAGCAACATTGGTCTAAGTTTCGTTTGAACTTTGAACATTGAAAAGAAAATGGAAGAAAAAGATAGTACAATGTTCAAGAAACAGTTCCCTTTGACTCTATATCCAACTTGTGTTCAACTACCATAATGCATGAATACGCTTTTAGAGATGCGATTGAGGCGTTATCTTTGGTTGAAAATTCTTTTGGTGAATTAAGCATTTCTGTTGTGCACTGCATGTATGGCGTCATCCTGACCTGATATATGTCATGAAGAGCTGGTGATACGTATTTTGCCAGTGTACAAAGAGGGTCGAACCATCGCAAAGTTGTGTGACACTCTATAATGAAAGTGATACATGTCATTAGTTTGATGTCATCAATCAATCTAACAATTTAAGCATAGGTAATCTTAATGTTTATAGAAAATCAAGATGTGACAAATGTATATCAAACAACTATTGTTGATACTCATAATCACTACTAGTGATATTTGTTCCCATAATGATGCATACAATCTAATTTTTCTGTTTGAATTTTATAATTCCTTTAACAACGAGCTCATGTCATTCTTGAATATTGCACTTGATTGTTTTCAAGTTCAGCCACTTGTGGATTATTGTCCATACATTCTTATGTTTGTATTTTAACAAACAATTGGTAGGCGAATGTATAAAGTGTTGTTGTTTTGAACACTATTAGACAAGAATGGTTCAAAACTTCTAGTGTCAGTTCCTAAACGACGCCAAGAAACATTTCTAATAACACTGTTGTTGTTTTTGTAATGTATCTGCAATTGCATGTTGTTGTTTGTTTGGATTTAAATTTGGATTTGGAATGCTCCATCTCTCACTCGGAGCAAAATCATTGCTCCCAGTCAAATGTCGTAAGCTCATCTTCATGTTAAACTTAGAAACTCGAATTTGAACTTCATTATACAAATTTCAATTGTTATTGTTAAGAAATTGAACGATTCAATAGAATGTAGTAAGTGATTTACCTGTGATATTTCAAACTTTAAAGAGTTATAATTGTGAGCGTCGGTAGCAAAAGAACATCCATATAATAAGATTAAGAAAGTAAGGATGGAAATGGAAGAAGATGAACAATTGACAACTCTCATGAGAAGTAATCTTTCAAATTATCTCTTTATTAAAGATGATGTTCAACTACGTTTTATTGAGGATTAATTTTTTAGATTTGTTTAGAGAAGACTTGTAATCCTGCAAACTAAAGTGTTTTTTAAATTATTTGCAAAGTTATCTTTCATGTGACTTACCACATCAACTTGGGAGGAAATTAAAGACAATGACAAAAAAAGGTGGATATAAAATTTTACAAAGACCATAGTTCAAGAATTTTTTTTTAGAAATTAAAATTGAATTATTTACAACGACCTCGATAAAATGTGAAACATTTTTTTTCATGAGAAGGAATTATTAGTTTGGTCATGTGGTGACATGACATACATACCCTTGTACTACTACCGTTTTGAATTGATTTTTTTTATGCCCGTTTTGAAGTGATTATGTTGACGTCGTTTAACAGTTTCACTGTCGTTTCAATTTTCACTGAGATCTATCAGCGTCCTCTTCATTCATTCTTCTCAAGAACCCTAACCTGCAAGCAATGTTACATACGCATGAAATCTTCCTAAACCAATGGTGGCACCCAGACGACACTTCCTCCCACTACTCCTCCTCATCACCCTCGCCGCATTCATCATCTTCTACACTTACCACACCACTTCTCTCCCGTCTTCACTCACCGATCCAAACCCTAATTTCACCCTCCGAACCCCAATTCACAAAAACCCTAATCCCAGTTCCTCCAATTTCACTTTCCTAATCAAACTCCTCGCCTACAATAGACTCGAATCCGTCTCCCGTTGCCTCCGTTCCCTCGCCGATGCCAATTACCTCGGCGACCGCGTTCACCTACACGTCTACATTGATCATTTTGCTGTTTTGAATGATGATGCTTCTGTTGATTTGAAGCTGAGTGAATCGCGTAAGATTTTGGAGTTTGTTGATGGGTTTGAGTGGAGATTTGGAGAAAAGGTTGTGCATTATAGAACTGGGAATGTGGGTTTGCAGGCGCAGTGGTTGGAGGCGTGGTGGCCTGGTTCGGATGATGAGTTTGCTTTTGTAGTGGAGGATGATTTGGAGGTTTCGCCGCTCTACTATGAGTTTGTTAAGACGTTGATTGTGAATTTCTATTATAATGCTTCTAATTATAGCCCTTCCGTTTTTGGTGCTACGTTGCAACGTGCAAGGTTTGTTCCAGGTACCATTTTCTTTTATTTACTTTGCTTGATTTTTAGTTACAGTCAAAGTTTAAAGCTGCTGTCATTATTGATATTATAGAGAATTGCAGTAAAATGCTGTTGATGAGGTCTCAAACCTTTTATTTATTTATTAAAAAATAGCCTCGGTTTTAGTTTCAAGTCATACAATCAGTCATTCGCAAATACAAGATCGTTATGTGGCTTTTCTGTTGATTCCTCCATATCATGAATTTCTTAGGATATGATTGTCCTTTACTTCTATAAAATATGAGACTTGGTTGTTGATAGAGATTAAATGTTGAATGAATATGGCTAGGGAGTAATTCATTGTTTAGCATAATATGTTGTTTGTTGCCTATGCTATTTTTGAAAGAGATAGAATACAAATGCTTGTCATGGATGCTTGTATTTGTGAGTAAATTGGATGTATAATGTATGTTTAGCTTATTGGTTATTGTTTGTCTGGTATTTGAAGTGAATTACTTAGCCTGAGTGTTCATATTATTATTTGCTAGTTTTGCAAATGATATATGGAGGAAAGAAACTGCAAATACCTACTGTTTTTCCCAAATGTTGGCTACTATAAATCTATGATCCTCTGTTGTAGTGATAGCTGGATTGTAGGACTTGGTATTATGAGAAGCAGGTCTTTTAGTGGACAAGAGAATATGGGGTTTTCTGTGTTAGTCACCTTGTTGTCCTGGTTGTCAAACTCTCAAGTTAACTCAATAAAACAAGTATATAATTGTTGGTATCAAAATTAAGTTGTTTGTGTTTTGGACATTAGTACACTTACATCAACTCGTTTTGACTTGCATAGATTTGCAAGTTTGAGGATGATTAAATGAGGCTACAATGTAATGATTAGTTTTTCCAAAAAAGACAATGATTCTGTGTTTTTAATGATACATAAGCTGAATGATCAAGCTTCTTAGTGCACTAGACACTAACTTCACAGTTGTAGCTCATGAAAGTTGAACTCATAGATACATCTAACACCACAATGTGAACCCTCAATCCCATAGCTCCTAGGATTAACAAAGTCAGGAACCATAAAACTTAAACAGGAACAACGCTATTGTTGTAACTTAGTCAGGAACCAGAAAACTTTAACAAGAACAACTCTATTGTTGTAACTTGCAAGCTTGCAATGAACACAATAGGTCAATGAGGTAAATTAACCCAAATCTAATGAGCTTCCGGAAACATAGCTGAATCCGGCTCCAACAAGGGGAGCCCAATCCCACCATCCTTCACTCGTTATTAATTTTGAACCTTCTCATGATTTGTCAATATGTCTATTGCTTGTGAACTTGTTATGTAATGTAACTTATGTTTTCTTGTGTGCTAAGATGTGAACATACCTTGAGATTTGTGAATTTTAAACTATGATGCTATGCTTGTGTATTATGGTCTGGTCGCAACTAAAGTGCCATTAAGTTGAATCCTTTTTTGTGTTATTGGTGTTACTCATTCATATGTAATTAATGCTGACTTTATAATTGTACTCAACTTCATTACTTTGTGAATTTGTGTACTGTTTATTGATGATATAATTGGTTTCTGGTCGCAGGTAAACACGGCAACAAGTTGAAGTTGGATGACCGAACACGACTTTTCTTATACCAGTTGGTTGGTACATGGGGACAAATTCTCTTTCCAAAGCCATGGAAAGAGTTCAGGTTGTGGTATGACAAAAACAAGGCAAAGGGAAATAAACCATTTCTTGAGGGGATGGTAATAAAAAAATTGTTTCTTGTTCTTCACTCTTGTTTGCTTCTCAGGCATACATCAGCTGTTCAGTTCATTCCCAATTTTAATTCTGAAAAATTGTACAGGTGACTACAGGTTGGTATAAGAAGATGGGGGAGAGAATATGGACACCTTGGTTCATCAAATTTATTCAATCCCACAGTTACTTTAATATCTATGCAAATTTTTTGCATGAAAGAGCATTAAGTGTCTCTCACAGAGATGCTGGAGTTAACTACGGGAAAACTGCTGGGCCTGATTCTCAGTTACTGAAGGAAAGATCTCTAGACTTCAATATTTTGGAAATGCAGCCTTTGAGTAGCTTAAAATGGTTTGACTTTTGTTTCAGAGAAGTACGTCCAGGAAGGTTTATGAGTAACTTTGAAGAACTTGAAGCGTTGCTTCACTCTCTGCCGAAACAAGATAGTATATTCTTAGTAAATCTTTTAGGGGTATCTGATGCTGTAGTAAGAAACTTACTATGCCACTTTGAGAGGCTAAATATAAGGAATTATATACTTATGGGCCCTCCATCTGATTCCTTATTTGATCTGGCAAGAAGGGGACATCCTGTAATCAATGTAGACCAATTTGTACGTAGTACTGGAATAAATAAATTAACTTCACAAGGCTCAAGTTTTGAGACCATCAAGGGAATTGTGGCAAAGGCTCATGTAGTTAAAAAGTTGATCGAAAACAAGTATAACACATGGATTTTGGATCGGAGCATGCTTCTCACTTCCGACATATTGCTCGAGTCTAGAGATCCCAAAGATGACTTCTGTATTGCAAACAACTTGGAACTCTTTTATGCTAAAAGCTCATCATCCAGTGAGAAAATCTGGACTAACAACTTTGTAGCGAAAGTTGTCGCCATGGCAGACTCTTTGGGGAAAAAAGACTCATCAACCCAAGGTAGCCTTCGTTTTGTGTATATTGTATCAAAATTATTGGAACATAATGGTGCAAGTATTAGAAGAGTTGATGAGACTTCTTTTGGCATGAAGATTGAGTCAGGTGGTGTTAGTAAATCATCTCTAGGGGATAAAAAGTTGGTATATTGGTCAACTGAGATGGAGCCAGATTCGATTCAGAAGCGGCTTGAAGAGTTGAATTTGTGGAGTATAGACAGTGATTTATCCTGCACTGCTGTGGTTTGTCACAAGTCATAGCTTTTTAGCTTACATATTCTTTATGAATTATTATTTGTAACACATTAAGTTTTCAATGTAAGGCTTAAGATGGACTGGGATTAAAGAGTGAGTTGATTTGGATTTCTTTCACCATAATTAAAAAACAAATTTAAAGATTATTATATGTGGATTCCTTCACCATCATCAAGCACAACTTCACCACCATCAACCTCTTTACCATCTTGTTCACTATCATCCATCTTTTACTTTCCAACCATTTACCGTCTTATTCACCATCCTCAACCTTTCACCCTGTTCACCTTTACCATCATCATACCTTGATGATCGATTTTTTTCCTATATCAGAGATCTAAGATCAGAAAAAGATTTCTGGATTTCTTGATCTAGTTTTGCCTTTTAGATTTCGGACCTAAATCAATAGATTAAGTTATCAAGATGTTGGCTAGAGAACCGTCACGACAATCATGGATCCAAAAGTTGATATTGACACCTTTACCAACTAACCAACAAGAGTGCTCCAGATTGAAGAAAAAAGTACGATATCCAATGAAGTGATTGTCTCATTACTCGGCTCTTCAGTAATTTTGTCCAATGGTTGTTGGAATGAAGAATGTCATAACCCATATTGAGGTTAGACGCCTCATTGAGATTGGTTAAAGACCTTATCCCATGGCTTCCTTTTGCCACAAGAGTACATATAGTTTTCCAAGCCACTGTGACCAATTTTATCTGATTGAGATCCCTGTTCCATAGAAAATTCCTCAAGAATATATTTAGCTCTTTGATAGGCCAAGAGTAAATAGTGAAGATTCAAAAAGTAGTAAAGTAAGAATCTCTTCCCACAAGAGTAAATAGTGAAGATAGGGGATAACTTCCTCAATTAAGCCACTGTCTTAGGCCTCATTATTGCTAGTGAAGATTGAAGTAAAATAAGAAGCGATATGGTCTGCAATATGTCTTTCGTCTTTGATAATACAATCATTGGCCAAGAGAGAGGTTGTTTTCTCGTAAGCATGCTTGATCTCGGAAGTTATGTGAAATAAAGTTGTATTTCTATCTCCCCTATAGTGCCACTTAATCCTATATTTTTCTTGCCAAAAGGTTTCTTCAATATTCAGTGCCTTTTCTAACACACTTTAACTTGGTTTTCTTGTTGCAGAAGGGAATCAGAGAAACCGGTATCATTGATGGATTGTTGAGTTGTGTCCATATTCTCATTACAGTGTTGACTAATTGTTGTACATTACCAAGTCTTGCTTTGCTCCAAATATTTAGGCCTCCTTTAAGAAGCTTCAACATATGATCCAAAATTTGCATAGGGGAACCAAACACATCAGGCCAATTTTTTATTTATTAAAGTTGAACAATCACCATGAAGAGTCCACATTCTAAGAAATTTTAAAATGGAAGCAAACTTGATACTATGGAACTGAAAATCAAATAGGAAAGGAAAGTAATCATATTTATGTCTAGTAAGGATGTGTTGTTTTCCGGTTTGTAAAAATTGTCATTAAAGAAATAGTCGGGTCGAATCGCAGAGTAAGTCGCTTTCTTTAGAACGTTTTGTGGCACTGTCTAAAAATATGCAAAAAAGTATTTAACTACTACAACGCTTCCAGGATAAAAACATCTTAATTCTATATTGTACAATTACTACTTGTACGATAGTTAATCGGTCTAGAAATATTTTCTTTGATGGTACAATGATTATTCGAATATAATATAAATATCACTCGTAGTATCTGCTATAACAATCAGCTGAAACATTAGTTTGCTATCTTTACTATGTATTTTTTGTAATAAATTTAGTGTTTTTGGATTGAATCAAAGAATATAACTACATTCTAGTTTAATAACATTAAATTTAAATTTGTGTTGATATGAAAAGTTTCATTCTATCATACCAAAATGTTATAAAAATCTAGTCGATAAATAAAAGATTACAGAGGCACTTAAATCATATTTTGATTAATTATTCTGATCCAACTCCCTAACTAACTTTAAAATTTTTATTAAACATTTAACTGACTAATTATTTTAACTTTTATAATAATGCCATGTCATTTATCACACCTTAATATTTTGTCTGAACACATAAAAATGATTAGTTTGATTAAAAGGAACACAAATCTGTTATATAAAATTTAATTATTTTATTAATAATTAAAAATAAAAGTCAAGTTTCTTCTAACGTTCGTTTAAAATTCTTTTTGTATTTTAATTAAATCATTAATGTAATTTTCTTTTTACGAAAACAAAAATACAAATCTTTCAATCCCAAACAGAAATTAGGGATTTGATAGTACTGAAAAAGACGAAACAACAACGCATGGAAGGCGAAGTTCCATCAATGGAGAATCCCAAAATCTCAGCGTATTATCAGACTAGGCTAGAACACTTCGGCGTCGTCAGCACCGAGTGGTTAGCTCAGGCTCAGTCCGCAACAAAACCTATCACATCATCATCAACCGACGCACGCTCTGATAAAGATGCCAATTTCTCTGTAATTGATGAATTCAATCGGTGGCGTAATCATCCCGATTTGGCCGAAGCTGTCGCCGCAATTCGTGCCCTCGCTGCTGTTATCAGCTCTAGTAAAGCTTCCACTATGATGCAACTTGAAATCGAACTCAAAAACGCCTCTGATACCCTCAAAGTATGCATCTTTACTACCTTTATTCCTTTGTTGCTGAAACCATTTTTATCACCCAATAAGTTTGTGTTAACTTTGAGTGTGTTTGGTTTGGTTTGTATCAGCTACTGAATAGTTTTTGAGAGAGCTTATAGAAATAGCCTATGATTTATGAAGTATTGACACAAAAAGACACAATTTTGATGCTGACATGTTGACACCGAAAATGATTTAAGAAAATTTAAGTGTAGATGCTACGTTGCTTATGATATATTCATAATCTATTTTCGGCTTATTTCAACAAGCTTTTCAGGATAGTTTATAAAAATATTAGTCTAAACATATTTTGTATTTGTTTTGGTTATAGAAATAGCTTCATACAAGCACTTACTTAACCCTTTGGTTAGTTACCCTAAGTGAGATATGAAAAATAAATAATAATAATAATGATGTTGAAAAATAGGAAGTGGTAGTTTTTATTTATTTATGTATTTGAGTTAGAAAAACTATAAGAGAAGTTATTAAGAAATATCTCGAGATTAACGATTTGAATAGAAACATGGTCCTGGATAAAACATTATGGCGAAAGTTAATCCATGTATCTGATCCCACTTAGTGGGATAAGGCTTGGTTTTTGTTGTTGTATTTGAGATATTGAGTTTTGAGATGAATTTGCTAAGATGTATGCGGGTTTAAGTTAGCATTTACATTGATAGGCATGGGATACAACCTCTATCTCATTGACAGCGGCGTCTGATCTGTTTATGAGATACGTGACAAGGACATCGGCTTTGGAATTTGAAGACTTCAATTCTGCAAAAGCTCGCTTGATTGAGCGTGCGGACAAGTTTGGGGAAATCTCCTACAAGGTTTGTCTGTGTGTGGTTGGTTCTGGTGCTAGCTAAATCTTTCTTACTCCTGTTGGTGTGATTGGTTATTCGTCTGTTTTGTTTTTGTAGGCTCGCAAGGTTATTGGAATGCTTAGTCAAGATTTTATATTTGATGGTTGCACTATTTTGGTTCATGGTTTTTCCAGAGTTGTCTTTGAAGTTCTTAAACTGGCTGCGCATAATAAGAAACGCTTTCGGGTCTTCTGCACAGGTTTTTTTCTCTATCCAAACTCTTGAGTATGTGTTTGCATATTGCGATATGTCCCAAAATGTCCGGTTCACATTTATAACTTGTTTTGATAATGGCTTACAAATCGTAGTTTGGTCCAGTGGAAAACCAAAATTTACTTCTACTAAAACCATGGTTTGAGACTCAATATCATGTTCAAATATTAGCTAACTTGATTGTTTTTATACAAGCCTGTGGATGAAATTAAGTAATGTGGAAACTGGTCTTAAGGAGATACTCTAAGATAAGAAACTCACCATACAAGATACACTTAGATACTCTAACACACTATCAAGATATTATAAGATAGTTTCTTATATTCTATTATTTTCTTTATTACCAATTTGAGATTCAAACTTTTTAATTGTTTGACCTAACTTTGCAGAGGGGCGACCAGATCGAACAGGTTTAAGGCTGTCCAATGAGTTGGCCAAGCTTGATGTTCCCGTGAAACTTGTGATAGACTCTGCAGTGGCTTATACCATGGATGATGTGGACATGGTATTTGTCGGGGCAGATGGAGTTGTTGAAAGTGGTGGTATAATTAATATGATGGGAACATACCAAATTGCTTTGGTTGCAAAGAGTATGAATAAGCCAGTCTATGTGGCTGCTGAAAGCTACAAGGTGCATTTGACTATTTAGTTGACTACTTAATAATCAATCTAATACTTTAGTTGTTGCTTCCTCTGTTCATAAAGATAAAACCTTGTTAACTAAATCACGAGAGTACTTTAGAATGCCTGCATTATCATGCGAATTGTTATATTTGTTTGGAATGGATCTTGTATAATTACATGTTATGTATGTGTTACTCTGTAGTTTGCTCGTCACTACCCTCTTGACCAAAAGGATTTGGCGCCCGCCCTACGACCAGTTGATTTTGGTGTACCTATTCCATCCAAGGTTGAGGTCGAATGCTCTGCTCGGGATTATACTCCTCCTCAGTATTTGACTCTGCTTTTCACAGATTTAGGCGTTCTTACTCCATCAGTTGTTAGTGATGAACTCATCCAGCTATACTTATAATCATCCTCATACGGTTCTCAGAACCATCAGTTGTTAGTGATGAACTCATCCAGCTATACTTATAATCATCCTCATACGGTTCTCTTCTGATTCTTATAATGTTGGCCTCAGTTAAAGATAGTTTCTCTTATGAAACAGTTTTGTAATACAAGTATGTGCATTGACAACTTCAGTATCACTGGGGAGAGTTTCTATTGTACTGTATTTGTTAGGTCTAGTTTCTAAGAAATGCAAGGGCTGCAAGTTCAACGTAATATTTGCTAATCCAATTTTGGTCATTTGCTTTTCCATGTAATCATGAGAGAATTCTGTTCACTGACACTGTTAGACACTAAATGTGAATTCTTCTTACAGCCGTGGTTCAAATTGTTGTTTCAGTACAGACTACAACTGATGTTGTTCATTTTTTAGTATATATGCATATCATTTCATATCTTGTAGATTTTCAAAACTGATTCTTATGAAAGTTGATGTTTGGGAATCTTATTTACTCATAAGGAAAGTAAAGAGCAACATCTTACATATAAAAACACCTTTTTGATAAAATTTATTTAACTGATACAGTAGGGTTTAGGGTAGAGGTAAATTGTTTCTCTAGTTTTGTGATTTTTTGGGAAGAAACATATTTCTGAGGTCTGCAGCATCAACCTCTCCAAAGTGATTCTCTGGAATCCAGTTTCCAGTCTTAGGATCTTTCATCCAGAAGATTGTTCCATCTTTATTGCCCACTGAAGTTGATTCATTCCCCACATTTACCTTCACCACTTCCACATTGGTCTTTGCCATTTGCACCCTTATACTTTTTGCTACAGCTGCATAGGATTGCTTTCTGCACCATTGTTCCAAAATTTAATAAACAAATTAAGGAAAATAATTTGAAAGAAAATAATCACATGAAGGGCATGCAAGTAGGCATGGCAACGAGACAGAGTGACATTTTCCTCGTATTCAAACTTGAATTCTATTTAATTATTTATTCGATGTTTCAAGTTCAAACTCAAATGCAGATAAATAATTTAACTCAAAACGGTCCTGTTCCATCAAATAGGTTTGAGTATTTCCACCTTGTCTTATCCCTACATTTGAACTAATTTTTTAATTTAAATTAGTTGATTTTTTTTAAATTAATAATTTGTCTCGAACTCTATCATTCAAAATAACAAATAAATCAATTATGAAATTTTTTTAATATACATTACAAATATTTTAAATGATAAAATACAAACAAAAATATCAATTTATTAACAAAACAACTAATAATTATAAATGATCAAAATAAAATATTTTAGATTATCAACGGAGTAGATTCGAGGTAAATACTAGTATCTCATTACCTGTCTAATGTCTATCTTTTAAAATTGAAAAAATCTAAATTCAAACTCATATTCACTTAAAGTGATTTTAAGTTAAACTCGAGTTAAACTTGAGGTGGATTCACGCAAAGTACTCTTGAATACATATTTTGTTGCCATCTCTACATGTAAGACAAAACAAGAAGTAAGGAAAAACTATTTGTTTCTGACCTGAGATAGAGAAGATGATTGGAAGCAATATTAAACATTATGAAGAAACAAATGTTAAAAGTAGAAAACAAGTGAGTATGGAAAAGAGTTTGTAAGAATGAGTTTATATAAACACTTTGTGAATGAAAGTTTGGTCATGTTCAGATTATGGCATATCTAAAGTATTATTGAGCATTTAATTTTGTCCAAGGCCACAAGATTGTTTATATGAGGATTCTTATTAGGGGAATGAGATACTTCATTTAAATAAAATAAATAAATAAATAAATAACTTCATGTATCTTTTAGTTTTATTTAGTATTGTACAACTCATTATATCAACATATTAGGAAATATTAATAAAAATATTTTTAGATATCTTGTAGAGTTAGGAGATGAGAGATTCTAAGCCAACTTGAATAGATACTGATTCTAATTTGTAGTTATCACCACAACAATTCCTTGTAAGGAAAGTTATCACAAGAATCCCAAACTGTTTTGGTTATTAAATTAAAGTTGAATCATATCCGAAAACAGTAAGTTAAAAGCACAAATTCTATTTATTAGAATAAGTAAATAAATAAAACTTCATAATAAATAAATAAATAAAATTACTAAAATTTTTATAATTTTGATTTAATTAATACTATTAGTTTGATTAATATTACTTGTTTTAAGTCACATAATATAAATTTTAGTCATTAATTTGATTACCAATTAATGTAATAAAAAATCAATCAATCTCGTAAATATATTTAATATTTATTTTTGCAATAAAAATTATTTAATATTTATTTTTGGATTATTTAATATTGTAAAAATTACAAATCACTAATTTTGTTATTAATTTTGAAATGATTTAACTTCAAATCTTAATTAAACATCTAGATTCGTTAAGTCAACCCTAATTAAATGTATTGTTGGTCTTATATTTTTGTCAATATTAAAGTTTTAGCCCACCGTTCAAAAAGGAGAAATTATTAGTATGTCAAGAGTGAGTTAGAAATTTTATAAAGAATAGAAAAATTCTATCTCTATGTTTATCCCCATATCTCTATATTTTATAAAATATTTCAATTTTGTATTTGTTTGGTTTTAACTAATTTATCATTTTATTTTTTTATTATTCATCTAAATGCTAGATAACTGCCATAAATGTTATTTGATGCATATTTTGTTTACTGAATAATTTGAAGTTATGTTATTTGATTTGTATTTTGTTTTTACTGAAAAATTAATTGAGTAGTTATTCAATTTGTTAAATTTTTTAACTTTCGTACAATGTTAACCGGTGAATTCTATTTATGTACCAAAATACTTATTATAAGTTATTAGGTCAATTGAATTTTACTCACCGAAATACTTATTGTAAGTTGTTAGGTGAATCAAATTTTATTCAACGAAAAACTTAAAGGTGAGTTATCTGGTTATCATTTTTGTAATTTTTTAAATATTTTTTTATTTATTTTGCAGCTATGAAATTTCTTTTACAGATTTGCGATAAAAGTCAAATAGGTGTAGATATCTTTGATGCATTCTCAACTGCACAAAGATTTTCAATACACGAGAAGAGGTGATAAAGTGGATTAAAGAGGTTCGGAATTAGAAATAAAGTAACTATTATAATCACCCTTTCAGATACCGGAACAGACAAGAGATGGAGAAGAAAGAAAATAATATTTAAGTGTGATAAATGTACGAAATACAAAGATACAGATAGTGAAACACAAAGTGCTATAAATAAATGTGGTTGTCCATTTAAAATCAGGTTAACACAATCAAAAGATGGACCTAGTTCGAAGGTTGATGTGAAATTTGGATTTCATAATCATGATTTACCTGATAGATTAGTAGATCATTCGTTTGTTGATAGGCTAAGCGGATATGAGCAACAACATATTGTTGAATTGACAAAGCGACATGTTCCACCCATACACATATTGATTTCCTTAAAATAACGAGATTCAGATAATGTCGCTCAGATCACACAAATATATAAACATAAGAGCAAGTTACAAAAAGAGATAAGATGTCCTAGAAGTGAGATACAACATTTGTTTAATCTAATAGAGAACGTGGGTTATGTTTAGTTGAGTAGAAGAAAAGATGACTCAGAATATGTGAGAGATATTTTTTGACCCCACCCTGATTCAATTAAGTTGTTGAATATTTTTCTTAATGTGTTAGTTATGAACAACACTTACAAGACAAACAAATATAGACAATCTTTATTTGATATAGTTGAAATGATACCAACCGAGTTAACATTTGGTGTTGCATTTGCCTCTATGGAATATGAGTAGACAAAGTACTTTTGCTGGGTGTTGGATAAGTTGAAACAATTGTTTATCAAGAAATATTTGTGTCAATAAGTGATTTTGGGTGATAGAGATCTTGGTTTGATGAAAGCAATTGAAGTTGTGTTTCCAAGGATGATTAATTTGCTTTTTCGATTTTACATCAACAAAAATGTTGGTTCAAAGCACCTAAACCCATAAATTTAACGAACATAAATAAATTAAGCAACAAAAATGTTTCTAAGAAATATTTATGATTAGTTTTGTAAACTAAAATTATTGGGTTCAGGTGCTTTTTGTAATCGTTTCTATTTCCATAAGTAACATTGGATTGAAAGAAGTTTTGTTCTTCAATAGAAACATCTTGAATGATATATATATATATATATATATATATATGTGTCACCCCACTTCATACACCCCCTATAGAGACATATAGATCAAATGGAATCAACACTTTATGATCCTCGAATGGGTGCCATATGACATCAACAGGTGTCAGCTCGTCCAATATGGGTCTCAAATCATCCTCCTTTATTGCTCCTTACTTATACAACCATTTTATGGCTTGAGGAAGTCCACCACCATCGGCTGCTTTCCAATTCTCTCTTTTTCTTTCAATAGGTTGAAAATACTCATGAATCTAGCCTGTTACAAAATTAATACTCTTAATAAAAAAAATTAATAAATAAAAATAAATAAGCTAAATACATGTAGTAGAGTCGCATATCCTTCTAACTATTTGCAAGTAAACATGGAAGCATCTTCGAGATATCTATATAGAGTGACCAACATAACTGCTCCCCAACTATATATCCCACATCCATCCAAGTTGATAAATAGTGATAGATATTGTGCCTCGATAAAACGTAAAAGTCTTGTCGGCAAAAATTATGCAACCTATCAGCATCATCATATAGCACAGTCCCATATAGGAGTAGATCAATGATGCGTGAATAACTCGTACATCCATTTCATCTTATAATAAGCACCCCTACAAGAACGAACATATGATGTTACCTCACTGAATCGAACTCCCAAATAATCAACAGGAAGACCAACAACATCTTTTTCAGAGACACCTAAAGGGGCCCAGAACTCGCCCTTAATCAGAAGGTGAAGCAGACAAGAAACGCCATCCAGTGTAATGATCATCTCACCTAATGGCATGCGAAATGATGATATCTCTGGATGTCCTCTCTTTACAAATACTTATACTAAAATTTTCTTTATCCTCAACAAATTGGTTCTCTAGAGAGAAGATAAACTAGAGTCATTCACCTACCTCTACATCTAAGGTAGGAGACAATAAGGAACCCATCATATAAGTTTGCTCCTATGTCTAGCAACCTTGAGTTGTTTCTTCATACCCCTCTCTTGAAAAAATTTAAAGTATATATATAACATATAAAATTTAAATTACAATTTATTCAAAATTATTTCCATTTACTTATCTTGATGAACCATATATGGCGAGCAATATGATGCTCGTATTTTACCAAAAGAGACGTATTGTATGACCCTCCTGGAAACCCTAATAGATGTGGAGCAAATGCATATTCACCTATATGTTCATCCTTGCCAACCATCGGCTCTCGAGCGCCCCGTCCTACACCAATACATACTGGGATCCAATTGTCACATCCTCAGGTTCGCGCCACTAGCAAAATAACAAAAAAAAACATTAAGAAATTTTAAAAAAAAAATATTCAAATCGAAAATCTTTATCAAAGATATCTGATGGCTCAAAAGTAGGGATGATAACAGGGCGGGTCGGGGGCGGGTTTTACTATACCCGCACCCGCACCCGCCTCCATGTAACACACCCGCCCCCGCCCCCAAATCCAACCGGGGGTAAAAATTTACCGCCCAGACCCGCCTCCAGTAGAGAACAGGTGCACCTGCACCCGCCCCGCCCCCACCCGCAAAAAAAATTAATTTCTTTTTAATTGTAATAAAAATTAATAATTTAATTAAAAAATTGATTATTTTAATAAATAAATTATTTATTTAATTACAATTTTAATTAGTAAATGAATATTAATTTGATTAATTTAATTATTTAAATTGCAATAAAGGTATTTATAATTTAATTAAAAATATAATTAATAAATGAATATTAAAATAAGTAAAATAAGAGAATTAAACTAAAATGCATTATTTGGGGGCGGGGCGGGGGCGGGCGGGTCTTAGTGTCTCCTCGCACCCGCGCTCTAATTAAAAGTCAGGTTTTCTCCGCACCCGCACCCGTACCCACTGAAACCGGGTTTTCTCCGCTAATTTCGGGGCAGGTCCGGGCGGGCTCCGACGGGTCCGGGTTTTTTTGACATGCCTACTCAAAAGTGAACCCTATTGAAAAACTATGATGAAAGATATCTGGTATTGTTTTTCACTGAACCAGATAACTTTATAAAAGATTTCTGGTAGATTTCAAGGACTGAATAACTTTTTTTAAGAATTTAAGTGGCTTTCAAAAACTAGATAACTTACTAAATAATTTTCGGTTTGATGATTGTGGACCGGAGAACTTGGTAAATGATTTTTGGTATGTGAATTTTTCTCTCAAGCTCGAAGAACTTAAAAAGGAAAAATTAGAATAAATAACTATTTAAACAGAGGCATTTTGGTATAAAAAAATGGTATAATGTAAGGGTAGGGATAAATTTTGGGGTATGCAGCAGAATTTTCTAGAAAAATGGAGGTTGGAAAATATAATTTAGGATCCATATTCTGATGCATTAAGGTTTTGGTTTAAAATAGGAAAATACTTATCACACCCCATGGGGTGCACCTCACACCTTTGAAAATCCAAAGTTTTCATTATCTGTGTCCAGATATGCATCTTCAAACTCACCTAAAATCACATCAACCCTTTTAATTTAGCCACACATCCCATTTTGCAAACATCTAGTTCGGGGATGCATATCCGTAATTTTCTAGGATGAATATGGTAATGCATCTCTGTAAAATCTACTTAATTCATTTTAAGATATTGGAAATGTGTTTATTATACACGATAGTGGATATTTCTGAGATGCATCTTCGCAATCCTCCTGAATGCATTCTTAGCATTAACATTGTCCTAACTTTGACATTTTCTTAGACCTACTTATATTTTAGGCCAATTAGGCCATTTTTTAAAATATAAATCCATTTAAGAGTGCCATAAATTGATTCAAACATATTATACATACATTAATTAAATTAAATTCAAAATGTACCGCCGATACATAATTTGTTCCAAAAATATAAAAAATACAAACAAACATAAAATATTGGGTATGTCTAACCCTCCACCTGGTTTCTCCTTCGCCTGTATTGCAAGGACTTTTGTACCTCGACCATAAAGTCTTCTACAAAGGCCAAATAGGGATTAACTTTCTCAAAAAGTCCAACATTTATGCTTAATCTCACCATATCCATAATACAGAGACATATTAGTAACATGTTTTGGATGTGGTCATCCCTAGCCTCTAGTATATCCTAATTAGACTGCCTAGGTAGTATTCTAAAAGTGTCTGGTGTCATGATAAAATGTGACACCCTATAGATACATGTGATTTACCTATCTACACAAGCCCATTGTATAGGATCTGGCACCATGTGATAGTCCTCTAGTACCAGATGACTAATGAGATCCTCAAGTATGGCATCAAAAGCTTTGTGGCGAATAGTGGTAGGAGCATACTCTAATGGGTGTCTCGAAATAACCTGCAAATATCTAAACAGGCGCATCACTAGCTCAGGAAGATACACATTCATCAGACTTGGCCCATAAGCCAGCCAGCCAGAGTGAAACAAAATGATGTCCAGTTGCTGCATTGGGCGATGACTACTATATCTACTATATGGGCAGAAGGCAGTGTCATTTGCTACATGATGATCAAGATACACTTGAAAGGGCTTGATCACCTGATTCCCTCTATACGTGGAAAACACGCAAGCAGGTGGCCAATCTTCATTGTAGTCAGGCTCAAGTTTCCACCGGAATATACGAGAAAAGTTATATATGATTCGGGCCTGAGAATGGTTCAGATAAAATATTAGTAACAAGTGTAGCACAAGAGTTATGAAAATATTAGTAACAGTAAACTACCTTAAACAACGTGCAACTTCCTGTCAATTGCTTTGTCTTCCAAAGAGAAGTTTCGCCCAACTTCGAGTATAGGTAGACCAAAAAAGAGCTCCCTAGTTGTAATTGTGAATCTTCGTTAAGTCAATGAAGTATTTAAGGTAGACAACATCGACGTTGGTTGCACTTTTGTCCACAAACATGTACATGTCAATCAGGAGCAAGAGGTAACACCTCAATGTACACTACTAGTGGTACTAAACCTGCATATCATCACCTTCAGCATCCACATCCATATGCAGGTGATCTTTATAAAGTTATTTCTTGTAAGAACTTAAATCTAGCATGAGCACCTCTGGTGTCAACTACCTTATTCTAAACATTAGTTAGGAGGCATGAGACGTAATTTAGGGTGATGGACATATCGCCAATAAGAAAGTGGAAAGATGACGTCTCTGAATGTCATCTCCACGCATCAACATATAAATCGGCAAACCCAGTCATCTTCGGATTGTTCAAATTCCAAAATCTTCCTTTCATGATCTACGAATTTTAAACATGGGCGCTCTTGTAAAAATAAATATATCACCGTCACTCGCGATTAAATTAGTATAAAACAAATGTAATAGAAAAGTAAATAAATATACCTCTCCTTCCTAGACATGCCTAACATTATGGTCTCTATAAAGATGAAGTAAAGAGGTGTCATATGAGCCTCTTGGATAACTATCTATAGGGGCATCCGCATCAGCAACGTGTTCCTCCTGATTGGTTTCATAAGCTTTTGGGGTTTCATAAGCAGAAGACATGTGGCCCTGTGAAGTAGATGATTGAGACAGACGACTTCGGGAAGTAGATGGATGTGAACTCGAGCTTGAGTCGATGTTTCCTCATCAAATGAGGTAGCATCGACTCGTGACCTCGTTGGCCTGACCCTGACCCTCTCACATTGTTCAGCCACGTGTTGGGACATATGGTCGAGCCTCAACATTTTCTGGTTGTTTTCAGCCATTATACATATAATAAAACCAGAAAATCACATCAAAATACAGTCAGGAAAAATTCAGAGATACATTTCTGTAAATCAATTCAGACAAAATTCTGAGATGCATCTCCAGATAAACTCGGGAGTTGCAGAAATGGCAGAAACTCCACTGATGTCCTAAACTCCAACCAAATGAAAATGCATGTCTATACCAGCTACCTATTTCAAATGTAACTATTATCTAATGCATCTTGAACAATCTATTTTACATAATATATTTATCAAATCTCAAAAAATGAAATGAAATGAGAAACTTATCAAATGAGAGATGTGGATGAAAATATTGAATAGAGTGAGTAGAATGACCTAGGATTGAATGTATTGAAGCAATAATAATGTTGAACTTTTAAAAGTGAATTTGAAGAAACTTGTTCACGAATTCTAATGGGGTTTTAGTGAACTTGTAGCAAATGAATAAGAAAGCGGGGAGAGGTCTGGCACGAGTATATGAATTAATTTTTTATGAAAATGTATCTCCGAACTAAACTTTTCCAAAATGTGAATGTCACACCAATTTACGTTGAGAAATGTGTAAAAAGTATGCATTCAAAGACGCATATCTAAATTTTAGAGATAGTTGTAAACTTTTCACCCTAGAGAAGCATTTTAAGTGAGAAAAAGATAATTCCCTTAAAATAAGATTTTCAACTCAATTGTATGGTTTCTTTTTATCAAAGGTGACAATCTAACCAACTTTCTTTTTATCAAAGGTGACAATCTAACAAACTTTCTTTTTAATCAAATACCTTCCTAACAAATGAATTAATTCATCCGCAAGAAGAAAGATTCCTGGTATATCAAATCTCAATTATATTGTTTGAAATCCCATTTTAGATAAAAATAGATGTTGAACAAGTCGAGATATAAGAGAGTTCGGCTAAAAGGTTAATAGGTATAACAACGGGACGGGACGGAGACGGGTTTAATTATACCTGCATCTGCACCCGCTTCCATGTAACAGATTTGTATCCGCTTCTAAACTTAGTTGGGGTAAAAATTTACCGCTCAGACCTAGAGAACGGATTTTTCCGCACCCGCCCCACTCCCACCCACAAAAAAATAATTTCTTTTTAATTGTAATAAAATTAATAATTTAATTAAAAAAATTGATTACTTTAATAACTTAATTAATTATTTAATTAAAAACTTAATTATAAATGAATACTAACTTGATTTATTTTATTATTTTAATTATAATAAAACATTAATTAATAATGTAATTAAAAATATAATTAATAAATAAATATTAAAATAAATAAATTAACAGAACTAAAGTAAATTATAATATCCGGGGACGGGCGAGGGTGGGTGCGGGCAGGTCTTAGTGCCTTCTCGTCCCCGCACTCGTAGTTAAGAATCAAATTTTTTTCACACCCACACCTAATTAGACCAAAATTTTTTTGTTAACTTTGGGAAGAGTCCAAGCGGGTCCAAGTTTGTTTGCCATGTCTAAAAAGGTAGTAAAATCCGACAAAAAAATTGTTCTAATTAAAATTCAAATTTGATCTTCTCAAAAGATTCTTTTTTTTAGGTATAGTTCATTAATCTCTTAAACTCGATTATTTAATCAATTAAAACTTAAAAATTTTCTTAGAATTATAAACACCTGCATGCTAATTTCACTTTATTTTTATTCTCATAATCTGGTAAATCATTAATACTAATAAAATTAATAATAATGTTAATAACATGCGTATTGATCATTAGAGATATCTTATAATTTTACACGGAAAAAAGTGAAGTAATTTATGTTTTACAAATTGCAGAAAAAATATAACATAATTAAAGATGTATTATTTAAAATAGTTATTGTAATTGAAAATAATTAGAAACACATAGTAATATTCAATTATCTTTTTCTTGTTAAAAAAATTTAATTATCTATAGGTCATTATACTATTTGTGAATTTTTAAGTAGAATCTTAAACTAAAAAGGTTTTAACTAAATTCTTGAAGTAATATAATTCATAATTAGATCTTTCTTTTACATTATTGTTAGTCAACTAAAGACCTATTAAAAAAAATTCAATTAATTAAAAAACTTAATTAGTCTCTTTACTTTTAGACATATCATAGCAATTAAGAATTTTTTTACCGTGTTCAATTTTTTTTAAACATACTACACCAATTATGAATTATTTGCCCTCTTTGCCAAGATTTAAATCCTTGACCTCCAACTTACACCTTAGCTAAATTTTTATTTTTTAGGCATACTTCACTAATTAATTATTTAAATGTCTCTAAAATAAAATAAAATCTCTGAACTATTTTTTCTTTCTTTACATATATAATTAAGTCCTAATATCATTGAACTACAAACAATTCAACATGATCACCATTTAAGCTAGTCTAAATATTTTCCAATATTATGCTGAACAATGAATGAGTATGCAAAAATGTCTGCATTAAATAGAAAGACTTAAAAATGATGTATTAGATTAAATCATATAAACATGTTCAGTGCTTATGACTATACATTTACCTTTCAATACAGTAGGACAGTGAGAATAAAGTAAACTTCAAATCACTGCTGGTAATGGAGAGCTTGATCATAGTCCAAACTGGTAAGGAGTTCCATAATCTGAATTAGGATATTTTGTCCCCCTTAATCAAGAACAGAGGTGGGAAGGGGTTGAAAAAGCCTACTCCTAATGACACGTGTCAATCAAACCTAATTCTCTCTTCTTTTTTATCCTATATATTTCACTAATTAATCTATCTAAAACACAGATTACAGATCAATCAACAAAGGGACAAACTAGTTGGCCACTACTCCAGAAGGGGTGGAGGAAACTATATCAAAGGGGTCTTGATGACATTGACCCATGCGAATATCCATTAGCAACACTTTGTTTTTTCTTGAAATTTGTAATACTACAATGAGGACATATATATTCCAACCCATCTGTTTTTGCATAATCCTGCACAAGTTGTAAAAGAACAAAAAATGAACCCTTGATACAATAAAGTGTTTTGCATTGGATGAAACCAGTACTCTTGTATAATTTCAAGTGATGATACAAATGCAATACCTTAAATGCGCCAAGACCCTGCCGTCTGTCACAGCCGAAGTGAGCCCACTCACCACATATGCCGCAATTCACCCAATCCCCGGCAGCACTACTGTTGAACAGTAAGGATTGTAAGGAAAACATTTACAAAAAATTAGATTAGCTGCTGCTACTTTGCACACACATTATATCATGCTTCTCTACAGTTTTAAAATTATGCTTAAATCAATTGCAAAGATTCATTGACTTAAAAATTAGTACAACCTGTGACACAACAAGCAGCATTCTCCATCCACATCATCGTGTGCTAATTCATATTCTAAAAGGTAGGTTTCATAATGTCTTTTGAGTGTATTTCCAACTCCCTGCACAGGACACAACATGGAAAAAAAAGCTTAGCAGCTAGTTAATTTGACATGATAAACAAACATCAAGTCATTACATAAAGTTTGAATTAGTTTGTGAACCTTTTTTTATGTCATTTTAACTAGTCAAAACTATGATGCATAGATAAGGGTATGGTACCCAGTACGGGTGCCTGTACTGGTACGATATACGGCATTTTGAAAAAAATCAAGGTTCGGGTACGTCTATGAAAATAAGAGTTTCTCTATAAAATGTATTAATGAAGAACTAGATTGTTCAATTCATAATAAAATACTACAATAAAAGTTTAAACAATAAAAATTGTGTAAGTTACTATAACAAAGAAACTAAAATACATAATCTATAATGTTAATATATGAAAAAACTGCAAATTTCCCCTTAACTAAATAATGAGAAAAATTGAAATACCACAAGTATGATATGTGTACTGGTACTGGTACTTCACAATTTTAAGAGTACCATGCTTCGGAGCACAGAAGTAAGTTCTGTTTTGATTAGATTGAATAGGTTATCAAGATTGAATTCACAAGTAAATTCAATTCAATAATGAATTTATATATTTGTCTACTTCCAATTTCAATTAGGTGTTTTTCGGTTGGCATTGGATTGAATACGACTATGAAAACCTTAGTAGGTAGGATTTCATGTTTGGGGTCAAGCCTAATCTAAAAACCAAACCTAAATCAACCATATGGTTTAGTTCATAAAATACGATTGAATTATCTTATAACAAATGTACTTAAACAGTTCAGTTTTAGTGAAACAATTATAAATCTGTTCTAAACCAACTTAACCACTATATCTTGTTCTTGGAATTTGTGAAGAAGTTCGAGAATCATCGGACCTTGAACAGAAGAAGTGAAAATCATTGCAGATAACATAAAATCATTACAAATTGTAGAAGGAAACCATCACAGATCACAGGTAGCAAATGCAATTCAAGTAGTATGAATTGTTTTGTCAAGAAAATCATGTTTAAAGTATTTATTATTTGGGAAGTTTGAAGAATTTTTAAAGACTTCAGAAAGCCTGTATCTTATCAATGGAAAAGTTTCAGAGTGAAATTCCAAATTCAATATAACAAAAATCATAAAAGTAAAACGTACAGTCATTCTATTGGTTGATGTGTAATTTCCCATCTTTGAAAAGATTTGCCCCTTCCAGTTGATGCCATTGCCAACATGAAATCCTCCCCTTGTGACCACCTAAGAAAACCAACAAATTTAGAAACATAATCTACATATAATTTCATCCATAATAATTCTTAAAGAATACGGTTTCACTGACTCACCTCTTTATATAGGTTGTAGAGATCAAGGCGCTTTCCATTCAGAATGGCATCAGGGAACTCGGAAAGCCCTCCTTGGGGAATCAATCGGCTATGCCCCCGGAGAATCAGAAACTCCATGACATCCTTAATAAATTCATCCTACACAGAATGTTCAACTTTTTAAAGTTTGAGTATATTCTCATTGGATTTTTGCGTCATAGAGAGTTTAACTAATCCAGTATGATTTAGTAATACTAAGGATAACACCATTTGATGGAATATGGTTTAATTTTTTTTGAAAACGAACAAAGAATATGGATTCTCGTTGAATATTTGAATCATAGAGGTTTATTAAACCTGGTATGGTTTGTTAATATTTAGGATAGCATTTTCTAGAAAATATGAATTCTAAAAAGAAATCATATATAGGAAATCAATGAGAAAGTGAGTTTTATTCCCTTTCTTTTAATCAAGAGTTCTGAAGGGATCGGATGTATTATGAGAGAGTGAAAAATAAAAGATACCATCCTTCAAGAATAAGTAACTTAAATTCTTATATCAATTTTGAGATTACTATCGAATGTGGTAGAATATTTTGGTATAACATTATCCAGCTCATCTTTGCATAATAACTCATTGAATCAATACATACATATTACAGAGCTCTTTCATTTCCAAAGTCAAATAATCGATATGAATTAATAAGCAACTGCAGGACAATTATTCGACATTAGGTCTGTATTATAATTTTTAAAGAAAAGCTGCATTACATTAATATTGGAACACTAGTAAATCTCAAATCTCTTTTGAAAAATGACAACAGCCATTATCGTCAACATATGTAGCATTTAGAGGATTAAGTTTTAAAAATAGAAACTCACCAAGTCGTATTTGTCAACAAATTGATCACGTGATTACTTAGGGTTACAAGAATGGTTCACAAGTATTTCAAACAATTGACAAAGGTAAACTCACCTCAGAGCAAGTCTGTACTGGGCCTCTGCTACAACCGTGTTTCTTCAACGGTAATGGATTCAATGAAATAACCTGCTTAGAATGAGCTGAGCTTGAGAATGATTTTCTATGGGCCGCAGATGATGTTCCAATACTACTGCGCTTCATAGGGACAAGTGGCACATTAGCTTCAACATGGGCACCACCGAAACTATCTATCTCAGAAGGTCCAGAAAAAGGTGTCATTCTATGACGACGAACATGAGGAATTGGCCTCATTGCAGATACTTTTAATCTCTGCCTAGCTGGAGTTAATGGTGTACTAATCCCATTCACCATTTTCATATCCTTTTCCTTTCCATCTTCTTTTTTTACAGCACCCTGCCCTGCGAAGACCACATCGTGTATGTCATGGCTAGCCCCTTGGCTTAATTCGCATCTCTTTCTTGTAGGAGGGGGAGGTTTCAACCAAATGGGGGGCCTGCTGAAAACTATATTATCATTTGCACATCCATCTTTCTCTGAGCTTTGATAGAAGAAAAGTAAGCGCTCCGCGTCATCTTTCTCAAAAGAAGCAACAGGCAACCCTTGAATACTAGCAATGCCAAGTGCAACTAAACTTCGATAAGAAACATCAGGTGCTAGCTGTCGCAAAATCTGAAGAGAGTAACAAGTCATTTATTTAGCTAAGAATTTGAATCACAAGTAAATATGTTTAGACATAGAATTCCAACTCTTATAAGATACAACACTTAAATGCTATACTCCACATCCAGGTATTTATAGGCAAGAAAACCTTGGCAACATCCTGTTTCCACTTCATTATTTAACGTAGAAATGTAGATCATCTAATTTGAAAACAGATTGAGCACTTCACTGCTCTACTATAGAAAGCAGACCGATACACCCTGTAGGAAATAGGGGAATAGAGCTACTGGTTTGCTAGCTCAACCTTTCCTAATGAGTAACTAGTAGTTTCATTCAAAACTACATCTGTAGACAAAATTTTAGTGTTGAAATAGCAGGGGCAATGTATCAACAGCACTAATAAGCAGTAGGAACTCTACTGATACAGCCCAGTAAGTATGATGTAGATTAACTATGAACCATTCTTCCAACAGTAAGGTGAATCAATGAGTTGTACTCTCATTTGAAAGAGGAAAGATGGGTAAAAGCAAAAGCAATGAGACAAGAGAGATGAAAGCAGAGGCATGCATTCAGTCCAATGGTAATACAACAATCTAATCAGTCCTGTTACATACTTGGATGTCAAAGCATTATGAGCAGCCAAGTTGGATAAAAGGATATATCTAACCTCGAGTAACCAACCCAACACTATAGACTACCTCTGAGATGATGAAACTTTCTTTCCGTTATCTCAATCCAAGAAATCCTTGCCTCAGACATTTCAAATCCTTATCATTTTATAGCAGCGTTAGTTGTCCTAATAAACTCTGGTAAAATATGTTTTAAAAGAAAAAGAGAAATGGAGGTGTCTTCGATGAAAATTCAACTTTGAGCTTAAAGCTCTAGAATGGTGGAAATAAATAAAATTAAAAAAAAAAAACTAAACTAAACTAAAAAAACTAAACCAGAGTTGTTTAACTCCTAACCAAGAGCATGAAACTCCTAGAGTAGAGAATATACAAAACCGGCTTGTAAGGTGAGGATTTCCCCCACTTATAAACATATGTTTAATGCACATATTGTCCAATGTAGGACTCTTAACACACCCTTCATGTCCAACAATATTGAGCTTGATGTGTGGATATAAATGGTGGGTGGTCCGATAGTGAAAATCTGATAGTAGGTTGCTCAACAGATCTTAAATCCGACTCTGATATCATCTTAACAATTGTGGTTGAGCCTAACTCAACATTACAAAATCAGCTTGATAAATTGTTGCGTAATGATCATACCCTAAAGACTATGTACATCTTAATTGAGCAAGTACTAACACTAAGAGAGTCACCAGTGCTCAGACAAGTGCTCAGACAGGGGAGAATTGCCCTCACTTATATTATATATTATATTATATATTCAGGTGACATATTGTCCAATGTGACTCTTAACAAATGCTAACTAACTTTATGAATGATTTCACACTATCTTTCTCTTTCTTTTATGAGAGTAAATCCCTTAAAATCATGGAATATCCTAACTTTTGCAAGTGTGGGAGCATGAGGTTTGTGACTTGGGCCCAATGATTAAGCCATCAAAACCATTGGGCCATGGTGTCCTATCACAAACACAACTATATGGCTTCTGATTTTATTATAAAACTATTTGGAAAATTTTTAAATAAATAAGTCAGGTAAAGCATATATGACTCGAATATTGATGAATCTCCTAATAAGAAACTAGCAAGAAGGGATAACACATTAATACAAATAATACTCTTTTTTGGTTACAATTAATACAGATAATAATGCAATAGAGAATGTGAATAAGACTGAGAACTATTAAAACCTGCAAAGCCCATTGAGGAAGCCTCATGGTAATTTCAAATATAGTTGCTCCACAAGCTATTGAAGCAGATCTGCGAGGTTCGGAGATAATCTGTTTGTTTGCTTCGTTGTTGTGTTGTGCGTGAACTATTTGACTCTTCTCAATTATCTCATTTTTTATATGATTCTCCAAGAGCTAAAGAGACAAAAGCAAAAAACCCGAACGGCCAAAGAATAAGAAACCAAAATTTTCAATGACATTTCTTGCACAGTGCATATATTACACAGTTGACTTAATATTTAACTTAACTTTAATGGAAAATTGGTCAAAGGACTGTTTCTTTCCACACAAAACTTAAGCTTAAATTCTGAAGACAATTGTTATAAAACGTTATTCAAAAGAAAAAAAACTAATAATTCAATGCTTAGAATTCTAATCTATGGGCTTGTGGTCCCACTATTTTAGTAAAAATTGAACATTAAGTCCCCCTATTTTTAAAATCCGCATTTTGATCCCATATTAAGCAAGTTTTGAGATATTTTTTATCCCCTCCAATTTTTTTTTTGATGATGGGCCTAGCTAGTACTCCCTCTAGTCCTATTTATAAGAAAAAGTTTGTTTTTTTTAGATTCATTTAATAAGCAATGTATCTGGATAAAATATAGATCAGATACATTAGTTATTGAATGAATCTAAAAAGCAAACTTTTTCTTATAAATAGGACCAGAGGTAATATTAACGAGTTGGAAAAAATGTTTTCCATGTCATTATTGTTGAAATTAATTATATAATTTATGTGAGATGTTGGATCGAACTCTAGTATGGTCGAAGAGTAGCTTCTGGTTCGACAGGAATTAAGCATGAGGTCGAAGTATGTTCGCATGCTGCTGTCGGAGTAAAGCGTGTTGTAGTCGAAGTTTGTTCTAACGTGCATTAGTCAATATTGGTAGGATTGTTAGTGTTAATCACGACATCAGTTTCTTGTCAGCAAATTGATGCTCCTTGACCAGTCGCATCAATTTGAGGGGGGATGTTAATCAGGAAATAATGAAACGCATTTATTGTGAATAATTTACATTCATAGAATAGGAAATTAGTTATTATGAGTTGTAATTAGTCATTATGAGTTGTAATTACCGACACTATTATATATAGTAGGAAATGCAATGAGAAAGGCACAAAGCCAGAATTTGTGACAGTTAGCATGTTGAATTGGGTCTTACTTGTAAGCCCAACTGTTTAAGTTAGCTTGTATCTTAAATTAGCTTGTAATGGGTAATTGTTAAAAAATCCATTAGGTTGGTGTGCTATTTTTCTTATAAATAGGATGTTAGTTTTTCATTCTTAGCATAAGAAAAAATAGAAAGATAAAATCCTAATTTCAAGAGAGAGGTTATTTTGTTATTCTTGTATACTTGTAATCTTGTTCTAAGAGAAAGGAAAGAATAACTGTTTACAACCAATCCTTGGTGTTCCTTATTGTTTTACCTTATTTTCTTTGTTAACCCTAACCCTTGTGTGTTTCTTGATCATAAAGAAATCGTTTATATTTTGTTTCAAGTTATCCGATTTCACAACAAATTGGTGCAGTGAGCGTGGAGAAGATGCCTTCAACAAAGTATGAGATTGAAAAGTTCACCGGAGTGAACGACTTCGGTCTGTGGCGCTTGAGGATGAAAGCCCTATTGGTTCAGCAGGGTTGTTTGGAAGCGTTGAAGGGTGAGGCAGCCATAGACGCTGCGTTAACGGCAAAAGAAAAGACGGGCATGATCGAGAAAGCCCACAGCGCAATATTGTTGAGTCTTCTTGGTGATAAGGTTCTTCGACAGGTATCAAAGGAGACTACAGCATCGTGATTAGGGGTGAAACTTGAAAATTTGTACATGACCAAATCTCTAGTGAATCGACTCTACCTAAAGCAAGTTTTGTATTCATTCAAGATGAGTGGAAACAAAGTGTTGGCTGACCAGTTGGATATGTTCAACAAGCTGATTCTTGATCTTGAAAATATTGATGTGAAGATCGATGATGAATGTCAAGCACTGTTGCTGCTGTGTACTTTGCCCAGAACACATTGGTGCATTAGGACTTGAACGAACGAAAGGAGCATAAACCTTCGACGGTGAGCGAAGGTTTGGCCGTTAAGGAAAAATTCTTGCGAAAGGATGGTAACTTACCATCCGACAAGAAGAAAGGTAAAAGTCAACAGAAGTCTTATAGTGGCGAAACATCTGGTATTCGATGTTATCACTATAAAAAGGAGGGTCACACAAGAAATGTGTGCCTAAACGCCTGAAAGATCATGGAAGTAATGGCAACGCAGCCATTCTTCAAGATGACATCGACTCATTTAATGTTCTTATGGTTTCAAGTGGCGACTCGAGAAAAGAGTGAATTATGGATTCAGGTTGCACTTGGCACATGACTCCAAACAGAGAATTGTTCGAGGAGTTATGTGATCAAGATGGTGGATCTGTTCTGCTGGGAAACAACAAATCTTGCAAAATTGCAGGTATTGGATCTGTGAGATTCAAGCTCCATGATGAGTCAATAAGGTTCTTGACTAAAGTCAGGTATGTACCTGACTTGAAGAGAAATTTGATTTCTCTTGGTGAATTCTTCAGAAAGGGATACGTTTTTCAAGAAGAGAAAAGTATCCTAAGAGTCATGAAGGGGTCGAAGGAAGTCTTGAGAGGCGTGAAGAAACAAGGCTTATATACCCTCGAGGCTGAGGTTGTAATTGGTTCGACAAATGTTGCATCCACGAAACCTGTGTCAAAGACATAATTATGGCACATGAGATTGGATCATGTCAGCGAAAGAGGTCTGGTCGAATTGGGGAAGCAGAACCTGCTAGGAGGTGACAAAGTCGAAAAGTCGGAGTTTTGTGAATCTTGTGTATTGATTTGGCACTTTAAACTACTACAATAATAGTTTGGAAAACATTTTTTCAAACTCATCAATGCCAACTAAGTACCACATCATTAATGAGACCACCACATCATCAAAAAAAGAGGGAAACAAAAATCCCAAGACTTGCTTAATATAGACACCAAAAAGCTAGTTTTAAAAATAGGGAACTTAAAATTCATTTTTTGTCATAATAGGGGTCGAAAATGCATTTAAGTCTAATATATATGTACACATAAGTTATTATGCAAGAGCAACGTAAGATTGGAATTAAAAAATTAAAAGTGTGTGCAAATAGAATTAGTTGTTTGTTTCAGCAATAAAAACACAGACACTTGGAGGGTACCTGATCATTAAAACAGGCTTGTGCACTGCCAGATACTAGAAGTGAGATATGGGCAGAACTGCAGGTTGATATATCACATCGCATGGTCACAACTCCACGTGAAAAAGAAGCTGCCTGAAGAGGTGGTGGAGGGGCACTATAAAACACCATAAATATATATATATATTACAATGTTGCAATCCATATTCATATTTCTAATGAAGTCCTAAAGAAAAGTAAATGAACATAAAATAATTTGAAGAGAAGAGATGAGTTATCAAAAGTATAAGTACTTGACTACTAGTCATATGTAAGTCTTATCAACATACCTATACTTGCCATGGAGCTTGCAACCACGTATCTGAAAAGATAAGAAAATTGAGAAAACCACATGAAATATCACCTTGAAGGAATGAAAAATTACTATGAAAAGCTCTCAAACAGGAGAGTGGTAAAAAGTCACTCAACAACAAGAAGTGGTCTTTTATCAGTTTATGTTTATTCCTTTCATGGAAAGGCCACAAGACTGAAAAATTATGGGTAAATAATAGCCCAGCATATGTTCATAGTAAACATTTTTGGGAAAATGAACTTTTATCAAAATAAGGTAAATTTGATCAAATGATACACTCAACATACTTCAATAGTTAATAGAGTTCTGAGTCCGTCCTCCAAACATCTCAGCAATGACTCGTCCTGAAAAGAAACAAACAATTATAATTGGAAAACATTGAGAAAAATATTTTTTCAAAGTGCATTTATACAGTTGTACGGATATTACTTTATGCATAAGTGTGGTTTTAGCACAAAAAAAAAAAAGAAAGTAGAATTCCAAAGAAGCTTACGACAGTGGAAGGTACACCACAGATGAGAAATCTCAAGTTCATTTCATCATCATGAATCTGTATAGAAGGAAGACTGCTGGAGGAACTTTCTTCATCATCGTCGTCTTCTTCTTCTTCTTCACCAATCTCTGGAGGGTCAACAATGATTTTGAGACAGTCACCAAGAAGGTGTGGCCCCATATCGCTATCAGCATCATTGCTATCAGTAAGAAGTACTTGGTTATTTTGAACACAGTAAAGTTTGAAAGAAGCATGTGCAAGGTGGAAAGCATCCCATGTATGTGTACATGAACTGCAATAAATTTGAAAACAGCACTAAATGTTTAGAAATATTTCAAATTTTCAAAATTCATAACAAATCAAACTACTTTGATTTCTTCAGTTTTTTTTCCACAGAGCGAAAAGAAAAAGTCATACTGGACTTGGAAGTTCTGGCCATTCATGATTCAAAACAAAAATTAGTTAAATAATCATAGATTAACTACCATGACATGTAAACTATATAGGTACACAAATTTTACAAGAAATTATTCCTCTCATAAGGACCCACTACATAGATGTGACATCAAGTATATGTAACCATAATCAAACATCAAAAATGACTAGTAAGTTGTATCAGTATAGCAGTTAGAGTTAGGACATAAAAAGCCATTGTACATAGTAAAAGCGCCATGATCATGCAAGTTGCAATCAATCAAACAAATGATGGCGTACCTCTGCACCACTGAAAAAAATGCTTGACGAAAATGGCAGGCAGCATATTGAGAAAAGGAATTCTTCCAAAATACAACATATGGGATGCCCTGTGTAATCAAACAATCTGAATCAGACAATATTGCCTATAGCATTACCAGAATGCACGGTATTCTTGTGATCGTTTCATCATCAACAACAACCAAGTATCAATAATGATAGTCTGTTGACATTTGATATCTAAGTTTTTTCAGCTTAGACAAAAGTACCTTAAGATGAAGGGCCTCCGCAAAACTTTCTCCATTTCGTATTTCTAAGTAAACCTGAAGATATTTTGCAAATTACATCAAATAAAATACCATACCCACAATATGAACTGAGGCAGGGAAAATGCTTAATTGGTGAAGTTTAATTAGTGAATTTAACATCAAAAAAGATCATATAAACATAAAAGTGCAAATTAGGTAAGCCTTATAAGTAAAAAATGTGAGCAATGGGTGATATGTCACAAAATCTATGCATGTTCTATTATTCCTAAATTTATCGTCTCATAATCATTAGCCCAGCAACACTTTTGCCATTTGAACATGAATAGTATTGAGTCTATTGATTAGTTCAATATTTAATATTGAGATTACTACAAAATTATATGCAACACAGGTGATCTAACGTCACTCACATACACCATGGTCTCTTAGCATTCTTCACAGTTTATAATTTTAACAGTTTACCATCTTTCTCCCACGACCAATAATAGTAAGTATACCCACCGAAAATTAACAACTTAGAAAGCAACGTATTAATAATCTCTCAAATTTGTTTTTTCACTAATCTCTATATGCCTAACCTAGTACCCTATCTTACAAATAAAGAACAAAAGAGCCATATAGAAATTCAGGTTACATACAACAGTCGGCAATGTGGTACCGAAGAGCTTCGATATATCTTCAGGAGTGGATAATTCCACACATTGCCAAACCAATGGACCAACTTCCCCGTTTGCTAACTTCTCTCCTTGTAAGTAGACAAAACTAGGCTGATATGATTCAAGAACTTTACGAAATTGTTCCTTTTCCGGATTGCAGAGAGTTTGCACCTTCATTTAAAAAAAAAACATCATAATTAAACTCAAACAAAATTAGTAATACAAAAGAAAAACTTCTAAACCTACATTGCAATACTTTATGTGAAATTTATATACCTCAAGACGCCCCGAAGAAACCAACTCAGGGAAAGGATATTTTCTATGATTTGGCGGGTGCTTCTGCTCAACAGAACGTGTTTCAGAAGTAACAGCAAGAACAGTACAGGTCTGTTTAGAAGCTCCTTGAGGATGAAACTGCAACATCGTTTAAGCTAAAAGCAACCAACAACAACAACAACAGAGTGAGAAAAAGTTGAAGTGATACACGAATTAAGCTTCTAAAGAAAAAAAATACGAATCAAATTACACGAACATGAAGTTAAAAACCGATGAGGTTGAGTTCTGAAGTATTCTCCGACGAGAAAAGCACCGTTACCGCGAAATTACGGAGGAATTGTGAAGCTGCGTTGCATCGTTGGGTTTGGTGAGTTGTTGATTGAAGGGAAAGAGGTGCGTTTGTGATTAAACGGGAAGTTGAAGAGTGAGAAGGTGAAAACCCTAACGCGATTTGTGGATTGGGATTCGAGGATGAAGATTGAACAAAGATGAACAAGAGGATTCGGAAAGCGATGCGGATTCGCGTTTTTTTCTTTCATGTTCTTCTTCTTCTTAAACTTAAACGACGTAGTTTTGATTCTTTTTGAAAAAATTAATAATAGTACTAGTAAAAAAAAACAATCTTTTGTGAATTTGAACTTAATTATGAAATTGTGAGTAAAGATGTGTTTTCTTTACTTTCTAAATAGGGTTTAAGAATTCATATTTTTAAAGGTGAACATGTCACTCGATTTAAATTCGTCTCCTTGCAACTAATATCTTTACATAACTTGTTAATTTAATGGGATAAAGTTGTATTATTTAATTATAACTTTTTATGATATAGTTAAAGGATTAATTAATATCATTAATAGTAATAATCTTATGTTATTAAAAAAATATCTTTATACTTATAAAAGTTTGCACTCTCAATCAACTATAAACTTCGAATAATTAAAAAAAAAAAAAAAAATCTAAAACACCATATAGATTGGTGGGGTTTTGTTCTCCTGAGGATTGATGGGTTGTCTTTGATAAACTTTTTTTTTTTTTTGCTCTTTATTATTGATTCAATCCTTATTTGCGTTTGTGTCGGGATAACGATTGTATTTTTGTGCAGATATAATGGAAGACAAAGTAAGGGTCGGGGTCCTGAAGTCGATAATACAACCACCTGGCATCGCTGCGGGTCTTCTTTTTACCCAGGAGCTCATTGAAATGTTGCTTTCTTAACCGTTCCTCCGAGTTCTCATGTGGATCCCGACTATCGCTTTGGTCCTTAAGAGAGTTGACCACCCTGGCTCGTTCTTCTAGACAGACTTCTATCGTCGTATCCCTAGCCAAATCTGGTTGTTGGGAAGCTCTTTGAATAAACCAGACGCGTGAAGAAAAAGTCGACTGGAGAGAAGCATGTACAATTTAACTTCCCAATGAGATACCTATTTAAGGGAGTTTCATAAAGTTTATGCTTCACTACGGGAGGTATATAAAAGTTTTGGCTCCGTTCAATCTTTCTGACATTGTGGGTAGTCAGGTGATGTATGTGGCGAGAACGTTGGAAAAAGGTCAAGGTTATCGATTCTTCCTTGAGAGGGTTGGAGTTGTTGTGCTGTCAGAATACTTTTATGGGCCAAAAATTAAAAGAATTTACTTATGTGAATCTTGAGACAGTTGTAGAGTCTTTTGAGAATGCTATACAACAAGTGGAGCATTTCCATCGTTAGTTGGTTATTTAGAGGAAGCAAATTCGGTGGAGTCAAATTCTCCAAGACGACAAGGTTGTCTCTCTTGGATAGGACTCATGTGTTCGCCTTTTTTTTTGTATGTTCCTCGAAAGTGTCTATAATTGTACTTTATTTATGTTGTTTAGTGAAGTTTTTCTTCGTTCATGTTTAAAGTATGCTTGTTCTATCGTGAATATAATATTGCCCTATTGTGTCGTGGTTTGTTTATATACCTGCAATTTATGAAGGGTTTCTTTTGCCACGAAAGTTATCAGATGAGGAAGATTGAAATGCAAATAACTTTGAGTTGTTGTCAGTCTTTCCGAGCAAGTGGTGTTAAAATTTTGTCGGGGTTTTGTATCCCGGATCATAATTAATGTTTGTTCATATTATTACCTTTTTCACAATGGTTTTTATATTGTTTTCCCTTAATTGAGACTTTCGATCCTGTGAAAGCTAGAAAGTGTTAGGGTTCGATTTTGAGCTATTAAATCTTTCGCGAAGCTATGTTTGGTTGATTTTCTCATGACTGTGTTGCGTGAAGATGCACATGTTTTATTCATGAGATATTAATCCAGCTATACGCAACCATGATTGGATACTGCATTCACATTAAAAAGAGGTCATGAAACAGAGAATAATTCCCCGACCAAGGGTAGAGGATTTTTGTCCCTGCCCCTGAGGTAAATCTCATATTGAGATGAATATCTCTAGGCTCCACCACTTTCTCCTCTGGATTGGCTAGATCCAAAAAGGTGCATCAGCTACGCGTAAATGCGTGTATTTATTTTACATATGGTATTTGAATATTGTATTCAGACATACAAAGAGTCTCTGATATCAACCCTAGGGGAATTAGTTGTTGTAGTCGGATGTGCAAAACGTTTCCAACAACCCCCTGAACTCTAAAAGTGCTCAAGATGTTGTTAGAAATTGATTGTTACATTTAGGCGTATAAAGTGTATCAGACAACACCCCTAAACTTTTAAGTTGTGCAAGACACTATGGAGAATTAATTTACGTAAGTGAGCGTACAAAATGTATCTAACAGCACCCCTAAACTCTTTAGGTCATGCATCAATTATGTTGGTCTCACCTAAGTTTCGTCATTGCTGGCATTAATCACAAAGGAACAAACAGTTCAGACTTTAAGTGACTTTGTTTATAACGAAGAATTGCATGCCTATGCTACATGGCAGTTTACTCATATGTATACAAATATGAGTACAATAAAAAAAACAAAATGAAATATAACCAAGCGGGTATTCCTCCACTTATTTCACATAAGGTATTCTCTTTGCTCATCCATGTTTGGTGTAACACCCTTTTCTACCCCAAAATTATTAAGGAAAAATAACACGGATTTCAGAGTAAATAAATAAGTCTCAATAAAAAGCCACAAAAGGGCATACATTTCTCAAAGTCGACAAAATAGGTCCATACTCCGTAACTACGGGTTTTCCCAAAGTACATCAAACAACATAAAACAGCGGAACTCAAAGCATAAATCAAGGTTTCTCCTCAAAAGGGAGAATAAGTAAAATAACCCACTGATATAAAATCAACTCAAAGAACCCAACCTGGTGTTACATATCAGAGCAAGACCCTCTAAGCTAACCAAAAGACTAAAACACTCAAAACTTCAACAATATTCCTCGATGGCGTCCACGGCTAAACTTGCTCATCTGCACGTTACCCACGTGGAGGTAACATTCAAACAGGCAAGGTGAGTAAAGCAATTCATAATAATCAATGTATAACAATTAATGCATAAACGACATAGTAATTATATTCAACACATTCATATTCCTCAAATATGCCGAAGGCCACAATGTCACAATTCATACAAAAAGACTCATAAATGCAATAAGACACAACTCAATGCATGTGGTATCAATCATCACAGCGTGATGGACACTGGACCATCAACCCTCCATAGATCCCCATCAATAGGATCGATTCTACTAGAGAACTGGAGCACATCAAAATACTTCACATCCGCACAGTGGGATTGAAGCCAAAGTAATCGAGGTCTTGAACCGAAGTCTGGATGCACATGAATGCATGATGCACACGTCACAATAATCCTCATAATAATATCATAGGTGCATCCTCATTCATCATATTCGTCATATTCATCAAGCGTCATAACTCATCCACATAGTCATCATCATCATATAAATCGTCATATTTCACATAACTCATCAAAATAATCACCGTCATCACATAAATCATCATATCTCACGTTATCACATAATTCATCATAATAATCATCATCATCACATAATTCATCATATAATTGATCATAATAATCACGTGTCAATCACATGTTAGCTCATAGTCATCCTCATGTTAGCCCATCATATTATCACATATTACCACATATTAATTCATAATACTACCCCATATTATCTCATATTAATTCCTCAAATTATATTCGCGGTAATCCTCACCCTATCGCCTATCAATCACATAATTCCTCACTGTCATACTCATATTAACTCATCTCAGAAATCTCAGAATCAAACATCAAGGCATCGCTGCAAAATGATCAAATTCCACGAACTCTGCTACATTCGCTGGCTTGCTTGCTAGGCGAGTCGGGTGGCGAGTCTTCGCTGGCATGCTCGCTAGGCGAGTCTTCGCCGACATGCTCGCTAAGCGAACAATGTGATGACAACAAACATTTGCTACGCACAGAACTGGTTTCTACCCAAAAACTCATATGATTCACACACCTCATACCCCCCAAAACACCCCTAAATTATCCCTAAGGTCATACGGCGATAACGACACAAAATCTATGGTTTGTTAGGCCAACCCGACAACATTTGCACTTCCTAAATCACTATCTCCCTGCAATTGCTCTGAGTGCATCAGAGCTACTCACATTTGAACATTCCTATTCCTACAGAGTCAAACATATAACAATCCAAGGTTTTGGCCACGAAGGCCTAAGGTTTCCCTTTCTCATGTCAATATTCAGTGTTACATACCACTAGCCATAATCTCAGAGTCGTATAGTCAATTTCCCTAATTCTCCCAAATCAACCCCAAAATACCTTAAATCATAAACGGACCATAAACACATCTAAAGGCATACATAGAAAATCATGAACAACGATACTCCCCATACCTTAGTCGATTCGCAGCTTTCACGATTAACTTTGGGATCTTCTGCCTCCAACCTTTTCTTCAGAGCTCTGGCCACCAAACTTTCATGGTTAACACAAAATGAGTTCTAATTTCCCTTCAGAACTCAATTTTGCCAATCCTAGTCTTGGGCCTCACAAATTGGGTTTTTCCCTCATTACCCTTACTAACTCCTCCAAATGCCCAAATTACCCTTATTCCTCTTATATTTATTTTAATTCATAATAATATTAATAAATCCATATTACATACTATTATTCCAAAATAAATACTCCATAAACAGAGTGGATTATGGATTCAGGTTGCACTTGGCATATGACTCCAAACAGAGAATTGTTCGAGGAGCTATGTGATCAAGATGGTGGATCTGTGCTGCTGGGAAACAACAAATCTTGCAAAGTTATAGGTATTGGATGTGTGAGATTCAAGCTCCATGATGAGTCAATAAGGTTATTAAATGAAGTCATGTATGTACCTGACTTGAAGAGAAATTTGATTTCTCTTGGTGAATTCGACAGAAAAGGATACATTTTTCAAGGAGAGAAAAATATCCTAAGAGTCATGAAGGGGTCGAAGAAGTCTTGAGAGGTGTGAAGAAACAAGGCTTGTATACCCTTGAGGATGAGGTTGTAAGTGGTTAGACAAATGTTGCATCCATGAAACCTATGTCGAAGAAAAAATTATGACACATGAGATTGGGCCATGTCTGCGAAAGAGGCCTGGTCGAATTGGGGAAGCAGAACCTGCTAGGAGGTGATAAAGTCGAAAAGTTGGAATTTTGTGAATGTTGTGTATTTGATAAATCCTGTAGGGCGAAGTTTAACAAAGGCAACCAAAGAATACATGGATCCCTGGATTACATTCATGCTGATCTTTAGGGGCCTGCAAGGAATCCTTCACACTCAGGTGCAAGGTATTTTCTATCCATCGTTGATGACTATTCCATAAAGCTATGGGTATTCATTCAGAAGACGAAGGATGAAACTTTTGAGAATTTCAAAAGTTGGAAGATTCTGGTCGAAACTCAAACTGGCAGAAAGGTTTAGAGGTTGAGAGCTCTGAAATGCATGTTCATGGGATACCTAGAAGAAGTCAAAGCTTATAGGCTATGGTGCCTAGAGCCAGGTCACAAGAGGTGTGTCACCAGTTGAGATGTAGTTTTCAATGAAGCAGAGATGGGTTTTAAGAAAATTGATGACGCTGACGAAGAACTGGAACAAAGAGAGATTCCTGTTGAAGTGGAGCATGTTGATGCTAAATTGCATGTCCCAAATAAAGTCAAAGAAGACGTAGAAGATGTTGTCGAAGATGAGAAGACTAATAATGACTACCTGCTAGCAAGAGACAGGTCGAAGAGAGTTATCAAACCACCTCTAATACTTAGGTATGCAGATCTTATAGCTTATGCCTTAATCTCTGCAAGTGAGGTTCTAGACGAAGAACCTAGAAACTATAAAGAAGTTATGAGGAGTCGAAAAAAGACTTAATGGCTGAAGGCCATGGATGATGAGATGAAATATCTTCATGATAACAACACCTGGGAACTAATCAAGAAACCTGTGAACCATGTTTATATGATATTTCTAAATAACACAAATTTAACGTGTTTGATTTTTTTAAAGTAACTTTTGATTTTAAATCACTTTTAGATGTATCCAAACATAAATACATTTTACTAAACTTAATTTTATTAAAATCAATTCTACTAAATTCAATTTTATCAAAATCAATTATGTACACATCAATTCAAACACAAAATAAATTAACCACGACCAAACAAACTAATACTAACATGAATTTTTAAAACTTTGGTTTAAAAACATAAAACTTTGGTTTAAAAACATAAAACTTTAAACGACATGCATATACTTGAAAATACCTTAACTTATAACTTAAGGAATCTTTAAATGAAAGTGAACTTTAAAAGTGAAAAAATACGCAAATAAACATAAAAATTTCAACTTCAAGGTTTGGGGTGGTTTTATATAAACAAAAATAAAGTTCAATATGACATTTGATTTATAGTTGTGGAAGATGAGACATTTGGTTCAATATATCTACCACCAAATTGAGTCTTTTATGTTGTTTTCACAATTATAGGATTTATTGAAGAAAAATCATGAGATTTAGAGTTAAATCATCAGGTTTCTATGATACTCTACGTTGTGTGTATTGAAGAGAAAATACGAGGGTTAAAGTTAAATCACAAGGGTCATATGCTACTCTTCATGAGTTGTGTGTATGGTGAGAAATCATGAGACTTAGAGTTAAATCATACTCTACTTTGTGTGTATTGAAGAGAAAACATGAGGATTAAAGTAAAATCATGAGGGTCATATGGTACTCTCTATGAAAATGTATTTTTTTTTTATGTATTATTGTTGTGAATTTTGTATCATTTTTAATTTTATAATAAAATATATTTAATATTATTTCTAAGTTTTTAAGGTAAATTTTATTTAAAAAATTGTATGTATTTTAATTAAAATAATTAAATTAATGGTAACTTGAATAAAAAATATAAAATGTGGGGTCAAGTCATCATTAAAGTAAAAACTATTTAAATCAACTATACATTTTTTAAATCCTACAAAACACTTTGGATCCACAAAAAATATCTTAGTTTATCCATTTAGTTTACTCCCATTAAGATAAAACCCTAATCACCTTTAAAAAACGTAATCAGTATCACTTTCAACACTTCCCTTCCCTCTAATTAATCAGAATTTTGTTTCTCTCACAACAATCAGAGCCTATATTCCAGGTCATTGCTCTATTCACTTCTTTGAGCTTTTCAATTTTCTTTTCATGCAATGGTTCCATAGATATTTAGAGTTAATTATTTCATAAACCATGTTCATGTTCCACTCTGTTTATTGTTTCTTTCTATTTGATTTTATTCCTTGTTCGGAAATTCTGTTTCATAGTTTTAAGATTAATAATGCTAGGGTTTAATTCAAGACTTTTGTAGTTACATAATAAATATACAAATTCAATTATTTTATTATTTAAGCTTGTAAATGATTGATTCGGAAAATGAATATGAAAAAAGAGAGCTATTGTGGAATGTTTTATAGTAAATAAAATAGTACGTACCCCATATGATATGATTTCAATACCCTTACAAAATTTATACACTTTAAACTTCAATGGTTAGTCAATTTTTATGTTTTAAAAGTTATTATTTAAATCAATTTATCTACCTTAAAGTTAAATCAACACTTAATTTTTATTTTGTATTTAAACCTAAATTTATTAAACCAATTTAAGTTTATTTTTAATTAAACCTAAATTTAATAAATTAATTTGAGATTATTTTTATTTAAACCTAATTATTTTAAGTTTATTAATTAAAATTTTAATTTTAACATTAAATTTAATTATTTTAAGTTTATTAATAATAATTATGTTTAAAAACAAAATAATAATTAAAAATATAAAAAAATTATTTATATTAAATACATTAAAACATTAATTAAAATTAAAAAAACATTCAAAATTAAAAATATAACAAAAACATTGATATTAAATACGGTTGCCCTAAACATACAAAGCCATTGCGCCATATGTGTTGGCGAATTCGTCCCACTTGGCCAATTTCGCCAATTCGATTGGCGAATTCCTTGAACTCATTTTTGCCAATATCGCCATTCAGAATGGCGACTGTCTGTTGAATGGTAGTTGGTTTGGTAATTTTTCTGAATCAAATATTAATTTGGTAATTTGTTTCAAATACATGGATAATTTTTATATAAAAAAATCATATGGTACTCTCTATGAAAATGTAATTTTTTTTATGTATTATTGTTGTGAATTTTATATCATTTTTAATTTTATAATAAAATATATTTAATATTATTTCTAAGTTTTTAAGGTAAATTTTATTAAAAAAATTGTATGTATTTTAATTAAAATAATTAAATTAATGGTAACTTGAATAAAAAATATAAAATGTGAGGTCAACACTTTGGGCCCACAAAAAATATCTTAGTTTACCCATTTAGTTTACTCCCATTAGGATAAAACCCTAATCACCCTTAAAAAACGTAATCAATATCACTTTCAACACTTCACTTCCCTCCAATTAATCAGAATTTTATTTCTCTCACAACAATCAGAGTCTATATTCCATGTCATTGCTCTATTCACTTCTTTGAGCTTTTCAATTTTCTTTTCATGTAATGGTTCCATAGATATTTAGAGTTAATTATTTCATAAACCATGTTTATTGTTTCTTTCTATTTGATTTTATTCCTTGTTCGGAAATTCTCTTTCATAGTTTTAAGATTAATAATGCTATGGCTTAATTCAAGACTTTTGTAGTTACATAATAAATATACAAATTCAATTATTTTATTATTTAAGCTTGTAAATGATTGATTCGGAAAACGCATATGAAAAAAGAGAGCTATTGTGGAATGTTTTAGAAAAGAAAAAGTTTTTTTTTGTTTTACGTTTGAGAAATCAAGGATATGTATGTTTAATTATGTGCTAAAATTTTCAAACTTTGTGACTTTTTAGATATATTGAGTCATGAGTGGCACTTCAAAGCAACAACCGGGTGATGGTGGCAAAAGTCCACAGTGTAGCCGGTCAGTATTACCGGAGGAAGAAGCTGATCAAATAGTTAACTCGGGTGGAGGAGAAGTTTCTCTAAAGAAAGGTATCGAAGCTGATCGAACAGTTAATGCGGGTGGAGGAGAAGTTGCTCTTAAGAAAGGTAGCACTTCGACGCGAAAACGTAAAGTGTCATCATTATCAAGTGGCAGTGATGTTGGTAAAAGGTCAAAGCTTAGCCCGTCAATATTACCGGAGGAAGAAGCTGATCAAAGAGATAATGCGGGTGGAGGAGAAGTTGCTCTAAAGAAAGGTCCGTGGACAAAGGAAGAGGATGAAATTTTGAAAGATCGTATTAAAAAGCATGGAGAGGGAAACTGGAAAGCGGTCCAAAAGGAATCAGGACTTGCTCGCTGTGGGAAAAGTTGTCGTCTCCGATGGTCAAATCACTTGAGGCCAGGAGTGAAAAAAGGTTCGTTTACTACCGAAGAAGAACGCCTAATCATTGAGTGTCACTTTCTGAAGGGAAACAAGTGGGCTCATATGGCTACATTGGTATATCTAATAACTTAACTTTGTTTGTGTATATTATGTTAATGTTAATGTGTAGATGATATCCTGCATTGGTTTCTTGTGGAATATAATACCATTTTTCTCAAAATGAATGCATCTTCAAATGATGATTTGAATAAATCTTACTTTTGATCATCAAGTTATTGTTCCTGGACAGTATTACTTAAATGTGTTCTGTTACTGAGCTTGTTATTTACATGTTCTGTCGAGTATATTTGCCTTGCTTAGTCCTCTTTCTTTTCTTTTCAGTTGCCTGGACGTACAGATAACGAGATAAAGAACTTTTGGTACACAAGATCTAAGAAACGGAAACAAGATGGCTTACCAATCTATCCTGACGAGATAACATCCAAATATTCGTTAAATGACAGTCAAGAAAGTGCTGACACATTGCCAAATGAATCCAACCAGCATGATGAAACAAAAACCTTCAACTTGGATATATCTGACTTGGACCTTAAATATTACAAATTCCGCCCAGATATGATGCCACCACTTTTTGATTCTCAAGATTACAAACCAATTAGCGACTTGGTTAGACAGTGCTCAGATTCGTCTCATAATACCTTATACATGCCTAGTGCAGTAGTTCAGCAAATATATTTTTTCAATAGCAGGAGTGTTGCTGTCCCGGAAGTATTTGATCAATATGGACAATACCCTATGTTGTCTACTCCATGTGATCCGATTCTTAACACCAACCTTCTTCATGGATATGATAACCCTATAACTGGTTTTAATGCCGCGTCAAATATCTCTTCTTCTGACCCCATATATGGGTCCATGAATTTTGAGCCCCCTTCATTCCAAAATTCACAGACTCAACAGCCTACCTGGAGCGACATGGATGTGCCACCACTTCCCTCATTTGAGTATGATGACACGCCAGTTCATGCTCCTCTAATTGAGTCTTGTCCGCCAGTTCCAGATTCTCTGGATTGGGGTCATTTAATTGATGCAATAGAACTTCCCTCATTTGAGTATGTTGACACGCCAGTTCAGGCTCCTCCAATTGAGTCTTGTCCGCCAGTTCCAGATTCTCTGGATTGCTGTCATTTAATTGATCAAATAGATTATGATCACGATGTTATAGTTGCTAACCAATTAAACTTCTTAAGATAGGTCCGCTCAGAAATTAAAAACACTCGGCATTATTATATTAACCGTGGTGCATTCAATGATCAGCTTCCAGCTTATTATACTTCCAACAAATTTGAATCAGAAAGATTTGGCGCTGTGATTGATCCTAAATGATGATCAGTGTGTTGTTGTAACTTGTATATTCGGCTATTCACTCAATTTCTGTTCCGGTTAACACTCGACATCTTATGATTAGAGTTTTTCTTTTTTCATTTGTCTAAGTCTTAGATTTCAATTTGTCGAATGTTATGAACGTGGTGTGTCCATTATATATTGTGTTGTTGGTTGTCTCTTTATATGATATTGCTTTTCTTAATGGTTAGTTGCATTGTGTTTGATTAGGTAACTGTAATTCGTTTATAGATTTTGTTATGTGTTTGATTAGGTAACTGTAATGGTCAAAATATTTCCTCCAAAATTATTTTTAATTTCTTTTGTTGTTGAAAGAAAAGGGGCAAGTCTCAAAGCACGCAGAAAAAACAACATCTCTCAGATTTGTCAATGCATACATAGTATGCATTATAATAAAAATAGTAGACCAATTGTTAACTTCACAAATATTCTCACAAAGGTTGCTAATCAACTTAAGTACTCAACACATGTTCTAAGAGAATTGTTTTGAAAAACATAAAAAGAAGTTGTATCTTAAAATACAAATTAAATACTTTTTAAACTAACAAATATGATCTATTTCGATTCTTCAAACAGGTAAAAACAAAATAAGGAAATAAAGTAAGATATATATAGAGACCGTATAGTATCTAATAAATTTATATTGCATAATGACATCTAAGATATATAAAACAAATTATGAATTTGACTCATCTCCGACAAAGACGTATTTTACCTGTTCATTCTAAGACACACAGAAATAGTCCAACACCTGGTTCACTTGAGTAAGATTGTGTCACTCTACTTCTTGACTCAATAATTAATAAATAAAATATAATTCTATCTAATTAGAATGTTACTTTCAAATCCAAGAAGTTTGAATGTTATTTTATTTAATAAAAAATTATAGTCCAAACAGTGAAATTAAACAAAAGTATGACATTCATAGGCTCAACAAAGCACTCACACCAAAAGTAGTTAAATAATTACTTTAAACTAAAAGATATGTAACAAAATAACATAAAAAAACATCAGATTCCCCGGTGTTACGTATCAGAGCAACTACATTAGTAGACTCGATCGATAGCAATAAGAGGTACATCTCCAATTACTCGAGTGCCTAATTGTCTATACTTTGGAGGAGTGCAGACACAACAAACACAAAAGGGGTGAGAAATTAATTCGTATAATAAACGGTGTATAATAATTAAGAGAGTAGTATTTATACACACAAATCGCATTCACATTCTCACCACAACAAATGCACAAGCACAACATAATTACAATGTAATGAGATACGACAATATTACACGATGTATGTGGTACCAATTCTCATCAACGGCTCATCATACGAACCTGATTCCCCCTTCGGAATCCCGAACTCCCCCTTCTGAGTTTTGGATAAGTCTTTCGTCCCCCTTCGGACCTATGACTTATCTCTTTCAATATATCTACAATGAATGCATGGCATGGTGTTGCACCATAAAATTTGCCCTCTATTTTTCAAACATTAATTGGCTTATTGCTTTGCTTTCATATACATTTCCATTAGGTCATGACATTCACGATCCTGCATTTCCATTAGCACTCCAAAGTGCTTTTGCCCCCTCTTGTTCACAATAAGGCTTGGGCCTATGAGCATCCACCATAAAGCCCAACATTGTTGTTTGCACCCATTAATTTATACTGCTGAACCTCCCTGCTTGATTAATCCATGTTTGTTTGTTTAAGTTTTTTCATGATGATTCTTGGATGATTTTTTATGTTTGCTCTTATTTTTCATAGTTTTTCTTGAATATTTTTTCATGACTTTTTTTGAATTAATTTTCATGGCTTGTGGATTAGTTTTAATGATGACTTGTCTTGGATTAATTTTTGATAAAAGTTTTGATGATAAACATGAAATTCGTGATGCCTTATCTTGAAATTCTTGATGCCATGAAATCCTTGATTCCTTATCTTCATTAATTCTTTAGGCCTTGATTAATTCTTTATGCTTTGGTTGTGATTAATCCTTGTCTTGTTGATCAGTATAATCTTGATGCATGTCGTGTGCTTGATACTTTGACATGAGTTTCTCCTTGTACTTGAACCTCGTTTCATACTACAAAAAAAACAATGGATTGCGACGGTTATTTTGGCAGGTTACGACGATTAAAACCACCATCAATTACATTTTACGTTGCAAAAACGTGTGTCCCCAGGCTGTTTAGCGACGGTTGCCAAAACCGCCACACCAACCGTCGTTATATTTCACGATGGGCTGGAACTGACCTAAATTGGAGATGGCGACGATTAAAGACCGTCGTTAGTAGCCTTTTGATTTTTGTTTTCATTTTGGCAGGTTACGACGGTTTGAACCGCCACAATTTACGTGACATTTTCCCATGGATTTTCATTTTTACTATTATTATAGATTATGACAGTAAATCATGGCATATTGAACCGTGTGAATATTTATTATAAAAAATTTTACCCTCAATTTTTTAGCATTATTAAAAAAATAAAATAAAAAATAAAAAAAATAAATTATGTAACTTTGTGTACAAATTAACATTATCTATATTTTTTTATAAGACATCTAACTTGACAGCACCAGGTCCATCCAAAAGTTACTTTACAACAAGTGGACAAGAGGCTCGCCTAAACGCATATACTATAGGCACTAATAAATCTAAAATGACGCAAAATATGGACATAAATTGCAGCATTTGAAAAACTACTAGGATGAAGAAGGTTGTCAATCCAGTTTCTGAGTCATAGTTGAAGTCCCATCCACCATGCACTTTATTGGACGCTGCAAGGAGTAAACTTTAAACTTTCCACTTCCTCTAACTTTTAAACTAATAGTCGTTGTGGTCGTCCGGTTAGGACCTAGAGAAGTTATCAGTTCTGATGATACAACCTCTCTGTCAAATAGTTCTTGTTTGTGGTCAGTCTCTCTATGAATTTCGACCTCATCTACAGCTCCTCCAGTGTTGAACATATCCATTAGGCCTACAGCTGCAGATGATATACCGCACACAATTTCCTGTCAAATGAAACATTACATCAGTCAGTTTAACAAAATCAAAGGCAGAAAAGAATCCAAAAAATAATATTGTATATGTTGATGGTGAACTCTTACTTGGATTGGACAGAAATGGTAAAGTTCAAACTCCAGAACCTTCAGTGTCACTGGAATAGAACATGAACCCAGACAACGCCCTCTTGGATGCATTTGGATCTTTTTCTTCTTTGGTTTTCTCTTCTTTCCATCTTCATCGACATCTCTTGATTTCCTCTTAGAAGTAAATGCTTTAGAGCTAGAAGGCATATCCTTCTTAGGCTCCTTTTTGGGAGGCTTCTGAAAATAGATCATTATTAAGTTATCAGGAATACAAAAGATTTAAAGAGTAAAAGTGAGGCATCACAAGATAAAGGCAAATAAAACAAATGACTTGCCTCTTTCTCATCATCACTTTGGCTAGCATCAAAATCATCCGTAGGAGACCCTTCATCGTCTTTTTCAGCAACAAAATCTTCATCCTGTAGACATTTCCCAATGATTAGTATATACAAAAGCAAACAAGATTACAGAAAAACATGGTGCAGGGTAAGGGAACCCCGCCATAAGAGATAATCATGTGCACATAAGTCCGGAAAAAATGCACAACCATAATAATATGCAATACAGAAAACACAAGAAAGTGAAAAGGATAGATAATAAACAACAGAAAGTCTGGCTACATAACAACAAAAATTCAAGCTCAAGAATGCCTGGAAGAAGTAAGCATACTTCCAACATATTTTATATTTTTTCTATGCACAAATATTTTCCAATGTTGGATACAAATTAATATTGTCCTTGTGTGCTTAAAATAGAACACAAATTTAATAAATGCTTTTCATGAACAAAATATGAGGATAAAAAATGAATCAAATATAGGTTAGGCACCTCCTTGTCACTTTCATTTTCACCAGCTTTATTTCTGATGCGCTCAAGATGTGGATCAACAGCATCATCATCATCGCTCTCAAAAGCCTTAGCCACACCTGCGGCTGGTAGGGCATCTCCTAAATTCATAATTTTCAAGCCCTTTAAACTGCATGATCAGGTAAGAAATGAATTGCTATATGACAAACAAACAGTTGTCGAGTAAAATTTGGCAGCGAGGTAAGTTTACTTGATAAAACCATACAAGTTGTGGTACTCATTTCTCTGAATATTACGGAAGAGATGCTCTTGCTCAGATTTTAGTCTGATAAGAAGGTCAAAATAATGCATATTTGAACCACCGACAGCAGTCGCTCAAATTCCACATGGTCAATCTAGTCAGAAACAATGAAACAATGAAAACCTCTAATTGGTGATATCATATGCAGGTCCACCAGTATTTAATAACTGGTCATCAATAAACAAATCTCAACCTCACCTCTTCATGAGTAATAAGAGTGGGAGGTTTAGGTAGAAAGAAGAAGCTCTTCTCAAGGGGATACAGAATTCCATCTTCAGCTTTCAAAGATGATTTAACAGCATAACCATCTTGACAACTCCTAAATTTTCCAGGCTTGGTAACTTTGGCCCTAGACAAGCCACGTAATATTGTGGTGAACACTTCATGGATGAGCCCGTGATTATTGGATTATAAATGAAATGTATCAAGTATTGCATCGTATCGCATGTGACCTGTAGTTACCAAATTTTCACATCAGTCAATCAACTAAAAATATAATGTTTCATGTTTTCCCCAGCAGGTCTTGAGGATCAGTACCCCGGGATTGTATATCAACAAATCACCAGTTTAGGCTATACCTTATAAGACAGCTCCAACTTGTCTTTATACTTAGCGTTATAGAGATCTTCACTTAATGCTAATTCAATTTGAACCACATCATCAGTTTCAAACTATACATAAACGAGCAAATCAATGTTAGCTTCAGAAGAACACAAAATATTTATCACCTAGATTGGTAAACCATAGACCAATGAGCAATTAAATTACCTGCATCACAATATGAGGGTACAAAGTTTGTCCTTTTCGAATAGGGGGTCAAGACTAATAACGACGAAGGTATGCGGCTGATTAGACTGTAGATACATACAGCAGGTTGACATGAGAAGTCAGTATTAAAGACACATTTAACCAATTTATTTATTATAACATGAAATTTGTTAACCTCGTGAACAAACTCACCTGAGCAGGGGGGCGATTTTCATCACCAACGAACTGGGTGTTTGAATTTGGTATATGGAAACTTATCTCCATCAATAAATCTTTCTGAGATCATATGAATAATATTAGACTATAAAAAAATGCACACCCAAATTGAACCGGTTAACCCCATCCCACAATACAGTCAAGTTCAATATGGATAAAGGTTTTTTATAAGCAGTTGTTATGAATTATATTTGTTAAAACTCAGAAGACTATATATTTATATACCTCATTGGCTTCAGTTGTGTCATTCATATGAAACTCCAAGATCACATCATTTTTCCCTTGAAGGTTTGTTTGAGAGACATCTGCTAAAGGCACCTCAAAAGCTTGCTTTGAACCAACCATGAAAGCCAGCATATTACTTGAAATGGAAACAGAAGCATAAGAACATCCATTAGTAGTACAACTCCATCAAACCAGCTTTGCTATGAAGATAAAGAATACATTTGGTTGGCAAAACAAGAAAGCAATAAATTGGCGCAGTTCCTATTTGAGAAGCCAACCCAACACCACCTACCCTAACCCCCAAGAAAAAAATATTCTAAGAGTACAAGGAAAGCTAGTGCATCTCCAAATACAGAACAAATGGTATTAACTGAAGTTCTTGGGGGAGTGATATGTGTTGGTATCACTTGCAGAAAATATCTATGTACCTATTCTTGTGATGCATCTATGTTGTATAGAACACAAAGTCAAATATTTTTACTCCAAAACAAATTTTCTCACATATAACAAGTAAGGATGATAGATCCATCAGGAAAAAATGCAATACATCGCGAGGAAATATCAATTTCATTACATTAGTCAGTTCATGTAAACATCACCAACCATGTAAACTTATCAAACTTACAACGTCCTGATCACGAAATCCAGTGAATTTGTGGAACGAACCATCTTTGTTCTGAACACCAAGTTGATTACTCTTTGGAACCTTCGTCCATGTCACGCTCAATAAGTCAGCTTTGTTCGATTCAATAGATTGAGGATTATCCATGTAAACTTGTTGAGGAGGTTTGTTGTTTTCCTATTTTTATTTTTGATAATTATTCCAATTTATTTATTCTTGAAATTTTTGAATCACACAGGTTAACAAAATTTTTGTAATTGGAGTCCTCATTGTCCATTTGGCTTAGTGTTTAGATCTTTGTCATACTTGCAGAGAGACTAGAGATGCGCTGCGAACCTGCTGCTCCAAATGTATTTCACATATACAAGCATTTAAAACTGACAAGAAAATTCGATAGATAATAATTGTCTAGTGAAGAATGTTTAGACTCTCTTCATCAGTACAACCATTATTACCATAACTGCCAATCCCATGAAACTTCCTCCCATCAAATTTTTATAATCCATGAAATTGGCTCCACCACCATCAGTTGAAGATTTGTCTTTCTCAGCTGTTAGGAATATGTTCTGAAAGAAATTGGACATTCTGCTAACTATTTCAGTAACTGTAAGCTTCAAATTCTGCAAAACAGTCATAAAATCAAAAGCATTTCCCTCCTCTTTTTTAGAAGTTTCTACAGTTTCAGAACCAGCAACAGCAACATCATTTGATGACTCTACCGCCGCTAGCTGTGATTCAAAGAAACTAGTGACAATAGGGTTTTTCATGAGAGCATTCCATATATTAGGGTCACAAGCAATAGATTGCACCACAATTTGGGCCTCAGGATTTGTGTTGAGCAATTGAAAAGCATGAATGGCATGCTTAGGCACTGAAGGACTTGAAATAGCCTCAACAAGATAAGACTTTGTCCCTGTTTCCTTAGCAGGAGGAGACACAACAGAGAGTTGACTACCAGGAGATGAACCCTCACATTGAGAATTACCAGATGAAAGGTAAATTTGATCAATAGTTTCCTTCAATTCTGCGGTAGCTTCCGTAAAGGTAGGGACATCGCCGAACACCACTCTTGGCGTGGGCTCTCCGCCAGTCATGAACAGATCGCCTTCATCGGCGAATTTCCCAGTCAGACAAATCGCCGAACACCGCCGTATGCAGTGGCTTCACATCAGACCAAGAAAGTCGTTATTTCTTCCGCCAAAGAGGTCTCATAAATCAATCGAGGTTCTTTTTCTCGAGATATTAAGATTCTATTACTACTACGAGAGTTGTTTCTTGAGATATCATTTTCGTCGCAATCAGAAGAAATTGGTTGCTCTCGCATATGATTCTCAAAAGAGCAACATAGATTAAATGATGAAATGAATTAAGGAAGTTGTATGAATTTGTAAAGACTATTTTGGCTTGTGAATTACAACACTGTGATGTAGTTGAAATCAATGATTGTCACTCTACCATTTTTCTATCTCTGCACTAATTTGGCTAATATGAACAATTATATCTTTCTCAAAATATTCTATAGAAGATCTAGTCTAAAATCACACAACCCGATATTTCGATTTAAATTACTAGTATGAAGCATGTTCTGAATTATAAAAATGTATCAAAAATCAAGCTACAAGTTTAAACTCCTAAACAAGCAAAAGACTCCAAATCAAACAACAAGCACAATAGAGAAAGTAACTGCCGCAACCAGACACGATCACCGGAAACAAAACCGAGTCTGATACGAACTCAGGACAAAACCATTGAATTAATAACATACAAGGTTTCAAACCAAGATCTGATTCAAGGTTTGAAAAGTAATTTAGGGTTTGAGAAGACAAACCTGTTAAGATTCGAATTGATGGTGATTGCTTTGACGGTGATTCGCAATGACGGCGTGAGTGGCTGAGAAAAAAGTTTGTGTCCCTCTCCAAGAGCATGAACGGAGATTTCTGAAAAAGAAGAGAAAAATACACATAAAAAGGAAAATCAGTTTTCAATTTTAGCGGAAAAAAGACGAAATTTTAGAAGAAACTGATGGATATCACAATCGACATAGTACAGTTTTATTTTAATTAAGTTTTTATATTTCTCTTTATGATTGAAATGTTTTGTTTATTTGATATTTTATATTATTATGAATATATATAGTCTAATTTTATGTTTAATTTTTACTATAAAAATTGTTTTTAAAATTTGGAGTTTATAACATTTCGATATATAGTTTAATTTTAATAATTTAATTTTGGATATAATATTTTGAATTTAATTTTTACTATAAAAATTATTTTTAAAATAAAATTTTTATTTTAAGTATATATAGTATGTTAATTTTTATGTATTTTAAGTTTAATTTATTACTATTAATCTACAATGTCATGAAAATTATAATAATTATTTATTAAATTAATTAATAAAATTGAAAAGGTTAGAAAATAAAAATGAAGAAAAAAGTGGAAAATTAAAGGAATAAAAAAAATAGTGATTATGATTGTCTAAATTAATTGCGACAGTTCGTCTTAACTGTCGCGAGTGCGGAAAGAGGGCGGTTCTTTGGTAACGGTCGCATTATTTTATACAACATGCCTAAATAATTTGCGACGATTGGCTCAAACCGTCGTGAAAATTGTCGTAGTCCAGGAATAAGGACGGTTTTTGATAACTGTCGCAAAAAATCTACGACAGTTGACTCTAACTGTCGTGACAACCGTCGCAATCCAGGAATAAGGACGGTTTTGTGATAACTGTCGCAACTCAAGTGTCATAAATCTCCTTTTTTCTTGCAGTAACTCATCTCAGAAATCTCAGAATCAAACGTCAAGACATCGCAGCAAAACGATCAAATTCCGCGAACTCTGCTACGTTCGTTGGCTTGCTCGCTAGGCGAGTCAGTGGCGAGTCTTCGCTGGCATGCTCGCTAGGCGAGTCTTCGCTGGCATGCTCGCTAAGCGAACAGTGCGATAAAAGCAAACATCTGCTACACACAGAACTGGTTTCTACCCAAAAACTCATATGATTCACACATCTCATACCCCCAAAACATCCCTAAGGTCATACGGCGATAACGACATAAAATCTATGGTTTGTTAAGCCAACCCGACAACATTTGCACTTCCTAAATCACTATCTCCCTGCAATTACTCTGACTGCATCAGAGCTACTCACATTTGAACATTCATATTCCTACAAAGTCAAACATATAACAATCCAAGGTTTTGGCCACGAAGGCCTAAGGTTTCCCTTTCTCATATCAATATTCAGTGTTACATACCACTAGCCATAATCTCAGAGTCGTACAGGCATACATAGAAAATCATGAACATCGATACTCCCCATACCTTAGTCGATTCGCAGCTTTCACGATTAACTTTGGGATCTTCTGCCTCCAACCTTTTCTTCAGAGCTCTGGCCACCAAACTTTCACGGTTAACACAAAATGAATTCTAATTTCCCTTAAGAACTCAATTTTGCCAATCCTAGTCTTGGGCCTCACAAATTGGGTTTTTCCCTCATTACCCTTACTAACTCCTCCAAATGCCCAAATTACCCTTATTCCTCTTATATTTATTTTAATTCATAATAATATTAATAAATCCATATTACATACTATTATTCCAAAATAAATACTCCACAAAGCATAATTCCTCAATAATTCACAAAGCCACCGAAAAACAATGAAATCGAATATTCTCAATTAAATCAATTAATTAAAATATTCCAATTAAAATTTGGGGTGTTACAACTCTCCCCTACTTAAAAGAATTTTCGCCCTCGAAAATTGCCCCAAGTAAACAAAGTCGGATACGACTCCCTCATCTGATCTTCACACTCCCAAATCCAACTTTCTCTTGTTGGTCCTCTCAAAACCACCTTTACTAAGGCAATTTCTTTACCTCAAAGTTGATTCTCGTTCACTAATCCGAACTAGCAATACCTCAATAGTCAAATCATATCTCACTTGTACATCATCTATCTGAATTAATGTACTTCTTTAACTTAGGCACATGAAACACATCATGCAATTTCGCAAGCGGCAACAATAAAACAATCTAACATGGTACTTCCCCCATGCTTCCGCTGCGCTATTCTGATACAGACCAACTAAGCACGATGTGAGCTTCCGAGACCTTAAAGCTCAACCAACACCTGTTACCGGCGTAACTCTCAAAGCACGAGATCTTCCTCTTGAAATTCAAGTGCTTTCCCCCTCTTATCATGGTAACTCTTCTGACGACTCTGCAAAACATCCATCTTTTCTTGGGTCCTCTTGATCTTCTCAGTCGTTCTTGTACAATCTCAGGTCCGAGTACAACACTGTCACCTGGCTCATATTAATACAAAGGAGTCATACACCTCATACCATGCAAAGCCTCATACGGTTCCATTCCGATACTAGAATGGTAACTATTATCGTAGGTAACCTTAACCAACGGTAACTAACTATCCCCCGATCCACCTTGATCCAACCCACAAGCTCTCAACAAATCCTCTAAAGACTGGGTAGTTATCTCTGTCTGTCCATCCGTCCGCGGATGATAGGCAGAGTTCAACTTCAACATGGTACCCAAAGCGTGTGCAACCTCTCCCAAAATCTCAATGTAAATCTCAAATTTCTATCAGGCACGATATTCGACGGTATCTCATACAACTTTACAACTTCCTCAGTATACATCTCAGCTAGCTTCAACATTGAATGATTAATCCTCATTGGTATAAAATGAGCTGATCTAGTTAATCTATCCAAAATCACCCAAATTAAATCATATCCCTTCAAATTTTTTGAGAAAACCCGACACAAAATCCATGGAAATACTATCTGATTTCCAATTTGGAATATTCAACGGTTGCATCAGACCCAATGGTCTCTGATGTTCAATCTTTGACTTCCGATAAGTTTAACTAGCATATACAAATTCAACCACTTCTCTCTTCATCTATGGCCACCAAAATAATTTCCTCAAATCCGGTTACATCTCTATAGCATCGGGATGGATACTCCATCTACCTCAATGTCCTTCTTCAAGAATACTCTTATTCCCCTCAATAATATCTATAACACAAACTCTATCACGACATCTCATGATATCATTTCCATTAATCTGAAAACAACTCTTCGACTTTAATTCATCAAATTCAACCAATCTACCAACTCAAACCAGATTTTCGACCTTCTCTGATCTCTTGGAGAATACCATTAGTCAGCTTCAACATACCAATTTCACACTGCTAGGAGTCTCTTCACAAACCAAACTCATATCACAAAATTGCTCAATCAGTTCTAACTCTTTTACCATCGTCATCGGTATATGCAAAGAATTCCAAATCAATACATCGTCTACCAAGTCCGCTTTATTCGGATGGTAATTTAACCCAAATCCATCCTCCTTCAGAAGCCCCATGCCAAACGGACACTCAATTTGTGAGTTATGGCGGAAACACAAACTATACTTCCGCACTTACTACAAAATACAAACATAGTCCATCAAAAAATAACTTAATTCCATGCCACTACTTCACCATCACATAGAGCATTGGAATAGCTTTCCAACGCTTCAAACCGTGCGTCATCCTGAGTTACGGTTCTCCCGTTACGACAAAAATACGAAAACAACATTCTTCTGCCCCAGGACATTTCGCCCGGCGAACACAGAGGCGAGCGGCCACTTCCTCCTGGAGTTGTTTGCTAGGCGAAGGATATTGCTCGCCTAGCGAACCTGACAGTCCGAAATTCTATTTTCGACCGTTACATGACTTCCGGGTGTCCGATTTCGATTCCGTAAAAAGCTGTGATCTCGGAATTCGACATACAACAACAATTTCACACTAAGGAGGCCATTCAACACATCTTCAACTTGGAAATATTTAAAAGCTTAATTATACCAATATTGCATTCCACATCTGACTTTCTCTAATAATCACCAGAAATCATTGTCCACCTTTAATATACTCGACCTCACAATCTGTTGCCTCAGCACACACACCAGACACAAGTCTCAAAACTACTCAATCAATTTAATTCCTTGACCATCCAAATAGACATATAATATGGAGCTCTCAATATCAGACTAGTTTTCGTAACTAAGTCGATCACAACTCCACTTCAAGTTCTGGCTGTATATCACTATATTGTCAGGATAACATCCAGACGACCATAATTAATCGGCAAACCACCAACTTCCCCACTCTCCTTAACACTCAAAATTCCCATTAAAACAAAACATCTCAACACCGCCTTGCGCCAACTCATCAAAATAATTTGTAAGCATTTAGCTTAACTCAAACAATTCTCTGCACCCGCCATCTAAGCTTGTAAGACACGTCTATCCCATCCAACATGACCCCGTCTACTATCAACAAGAGATTAAGGGTGATCAATTCCTCAATTTGTCAATAAACAACCGAAAATCATGATGGGGTACAAACCATCTTTACTAAACTATTAGAGCATTCATCGACACACTGAGCCACCACTCCACACTCGCAGCATTCTGGAGAAACACGAGCTTTTCCCCCCTTAGTTCATTCCCACTTCTGCAGACAAAGGTTAGACAACAAACATGTACCGACAGTGTTTTTACACACAGTCGCATACAAGGGAACAACCAACATTAGACAACTTGGCCGAACGGACCGACCTGCTATGATACCATTAATGTAACACCCTTTTCTACCCCAAAATTATTAAGGAAAAATAACATGGATTTCAGAGTAAATAAATAAGTCTCAATAAAAAGCCACAAAAAGGGCGTACATTTCTCAAAGTCGACAAAATAGGTCCATACTCCATAACTACGGATTTTCCCAAAGTACATCAAACAACATAAAACAGCGGAACTCAAAGCATAACTCAAGGTTTCTCCTCAAAAGGGAAAATAAGTAAAATAACCCACTGATATAAAATCAACTCAAAGAACCCAACTCGATGTTACATATCAGAGCAAGACCCTCTAAGCTAACCAAAAGACTAAAACACTCAAAACTTCAAGAATATTCCTCGACGGCGTCCACAGCTAAACTTGCTCATCTACACGTTACCCACGTCGAGGTAACATTCAAATAGGCAAGGTGAGTAAAGCAATTCATAATAATCAATATATAACAATTAATGCATAAACGACATAGTAATTATATTCAACACATTCATATTCCTCAAATATGCCTCGAAGGCCACAATGTCACAATTCATACAAAAAGAATCATAAATGCAATACGACATAACTCAATGCATGTGGTACCAATCATCATAGCGCAATGGATATTGGGCCATCAAACCTCCATAGATCCCTATCAATAGGATCGATTCTACTAGAGAACCGGAGCACATCAAAATACTTCACATTCGCACAGTGGGATTGAAGCCAAAGTAATCGAGGTCCTGAACCGAACTCCGGATGCACATGAATGCATGATGCACACGTCACAATAATCCTCATAATAACATCATAGGTGCATCGCCATTCATCATATTTGTCATATTCATCAAGCGTCATAACTCATCCACATAGTCATCATCATCACATAAATCATCATATTTCACATAACTCATCAAAATAATCATCGTCATCACATAAATCATCATATCTCATGTTATCACATAACTCATCATAATAATAATCATCATCACATAATTCATCATAATAATCGCGTACCAATCACATATTAGCTCATAGTCATCCTCATGTTAGCCCATCATATAATCACATATTACCACATATTAATTCATAATAATACCCCATATTATCTCATATTGATTCCTCAAATTATATTTGTGATAATCCTCACCCTATCGCCTATCAATCACATAATTCCTCACTGTCATACTCATGTTAACTCATCTCAGAAATCTCAGAATCAAACGTCAAGGCATCGCTGCAAAACGATCAAATTCCGCGAATGCTGCTACGTTCGTCGGCTTGCTCGCTAGGCGAGTCGGTGGCGAGTCTTCGTTGGCATGCTCGCTAGGCGAGTCTGTGGCGAGTCTTCGCTGGCATGCTCGCTAGGCGAACAGTGCGATGACAACAAACATCTGTTACGCACAGAACTGGTTTCTACCCAAAAATGCATACGATTCACACACCCCATGCCCCCAAAACATCCCTAAATCATTCCTAAGGTCATACGGCGATAACGGCACAAAATCTATGGTTTATTAGGCTAACCCGACAACATTTGCACTTCCTAAATCACTATCTCACTGCAATTGCTCTGAGAGTGCATCAGAGCTACTCACATGTGAACATTCTTATTCCTACAGAGTCAAACATATAACAATCTAAGGTTTTGGCCACGAAGGCCTAAGGTTTCCCTTTCTCATATCAATATTGAGTGTTACATACCACTAGCCATAATCTCAGAGTCGTACAATCAGTTTCCCTAATTCTCCCAAATCAACCCCAAAATACCTTAAATCATAAACCGACCATAAACACATCTAAAGGCATACATAGAAAATCATGAACAGCGATACTCCTCATACCTTAGTCGATTCGTAGCTTTCACGATTAACTTTGGGATCTTCTGCCTCCAACCTTTCCTTCAGAGCTTTGGTCACCAAACTTTCACGGTTAACACAAAATGAATTCTAATTTCCCTCAAGAACTCAATTTTGCCAATCCTAGTCTTGGGCCTCACAAATTGGGCTTTTCCCTCATTACCCTTACTAACTCCTCCAAATGCCCAAATTACCCTTATTCCTCTTATATTTATTTTAATTCATAATAATATTAATAAATCCATATTACATACTATTATTCCAAAATAAATACTCCACAAAGCATAATTCCTCAATAATTTACAAAGCCACCGAAAAACACCGAAATCGAATATTCTCAATTAAATCAATTAATTAAAATATTTCAATTAAAATTTGGGGTGTTACATTTGGGAGTGTGAATGTCTAGACTTTGGAGCTAACGTATGAGGGATGTCATGTTGATTTCCATATATGTTCTTTCCATTAATCTTGTTGTAGTGTATTGTGTATCTTTTTGGTTGCTTCGAGATCGGCATGCAAGACAGCGGCACTCTGTGAAGGTTATGGTACTTGAGCTTTAGGTGCACAAGTGAGGCTACAACGTCTAAGGCCACAATGAAGGGCCTACCTAATATGCAGTTATAAAGACTTTTGCATAAGATGACTGGGAATTGGGTGCTAATAAGCCGAATGCTTTTGTCCTCCCCCATGGAAACCATTAGCTCCATATATCCTCAAGAGTGAGTGGTTGTCCCATTAAATGCTTGCAAATATGAGTCGTCATATGGTATTAGGCTTCCTCGGTCTAAACCCATTTTTTGAATAGTAACGATCAAAATTCGTGAGATGTCGAATTGTCTGCTACCATTTGTTAGTTTTGTTTCTGAATCACGTTGTAAATACTATTCACTAACTCGTTCGTGCTTTGAGAGCCAAGGTTCGCCTCGAGAATTCCAAAACCGTGTTAGATCTTAGGCAATTTCATAGGAAGCAGAGTTGGAACCCAAGGAGGTGGCACTTGGACTGTTTTTGATATCGGTGGAGGAAAGAGCTGAAATGGTTGTTGAGGAGCATGGAGTCTAAAGTTCATTTCGTCGAGAGAAGGAGTTATGTTTCATCAACTGGTGGTTTTCGGTGTTGCACCTGCAGCCACTACAACGACTTCTCTCACGGTAACGAAACACGTAGCTCTTGATCCAACCATTTATTCAGAGTGTGAATTAAAAGTATTGACAACCAAATATTAGGAGAATTGATAGGTCTCTGTCGGTGTAAAGTTCGATTCAATGAAACGTGATCAAGTTTCATCTTTGGTTTATTGGATCTCTTATTTAGAGGTTGAGGATAACTCAACACTGAGTCTAAAGACGTAGAATCATAGAATATGCAGGAATTATGAGTCGAACTCCCATAGATGATGTCACTATTCTGTTTCAGAACCAAAAAGGTGAAGTGTTACGAAAAATACGATGAAGGAGAACTTCTGGTACGATGGAGCGTGGATGTACCTGTAAGGTTAAAACTCTGATGCTCAAGTCAATATGTGAATAATGAGAGAGTATTCAAATTGTATACCTAAAATGAAGATATATATATACAGGAATTATGAGTCGAACTCCCATAGTTCATGTCATTGTTCTGTTTCAGAATCAAAAAGGTGAAGTGTTACGAAAAATACGATGAAGGAGAACTTCTGGTATGATGGAGCGTGGATGTACCTGTAAGGTTAAAACTCTGATGCTCAAGTAAGTATGTGAATAATGAGAGAGTATTCAAATTGTATACCTAAAATGAAGATATATATATATATATATATATATATATATATATATATATATATATATATATATATATATATATATATATATATATACACACACACACACACACACACACACACACACACACACACACACACACACACACACACACACACACACACACATATATGGGAATAATTGTCTTGCTATCTTTTAGGCGCGAAAAGCAGAAGACTATTGGATCTGCTTAGCGCATGGATCTCTTGTAGATGGGTACATGATATTCCAGTGGTCAAGAAAATGTTCTAGAAGTCTATTTAGTGACTGACCTACATTTGAACCTGGGGTGTTCTGTTCCAGAATGACCGGACTAACAAAGAAATGGTTGGATCAATAGAGATATACTTGGCCCATAACAAAATGCAACACAGTTCACCTCAACCCGAGTAACTAATACCTCAAAAATTTCCTGATAGAGTTAACAAATAAATGCCTTTCCTTAAGAACTCTTAGGCCAACATAGCTGACCTTGAACCTAATAATGCATAATTGGAAATTGATACAATCATGTCTGATGAAGATTTTTGTACCTCTAACTCTTTTTAGGTAGCTTTGATCCGCTTGAAATCTTTTAAAAAGGTTACCTCAAAGAAGAAATCCAAGGTCTCCTTATAAAAGTTCACTTATGGCATTAGGTAAAAAGTTGGTTCCTCCAACTAAAAACAATGAAGTGCATATTTGAAACTTAAGGGGTCTTACTAAATCCCCTACAAGGTTGGACTTTTAGGTAATAATAATTAAGTATAAACCTAATGTATGCATTATTGCATAACCATGGATGGATAGCAACAAAATTCGTTACAAATGACTTAATAAGTTTGGTATGAAACTATTTTGCATCGACCCTAGACAAAACCTTCTTCCAAATATCTGGTGCATATGCTCTAAACTTTCGGATCCTACCTTTATCAATTATGATGATCAACATGTGAAATTATGCTTTTTATAAAAATAATGAGACATTTTCAATAAGTGGTGTGCATGTCTCTACTGATTATATCAAAATAAGGTCCTTATAGACATCATTATTTCTCTCTTTTTCTCATATTCACTACAATCTTATATGTTATGGTATTGCACTGGAGACTTTAACTCTATTACTGGGACTCATGAGCATAGAGGTGCACCATCTTGCCAGAATCCCTATGGAAGATTTTCTAAAATAGTTTGATAGTATTTGTATCATCTGTATACCAACTAAAGGAAGTAAGTTCACTTAGTACAATGGATGAGGAACTCACCACACTTAGAAATGACTTAATAGATTCATATGCAATTAGTCTTGACTCATCAACTTCTACATATTGTCCTACTCAACCATAACCAAGCTTAAATATGACCACTTCCCTCTCCTATTTGAATTTCAAACATAAAACCCAAGAAATTCCTCTAAAATAAAAATTTTAAAAATGTGGGCAACGCACAATGATTTTTTTTAATGTTATAAAAAAATATATGGAACAGTTCAATGTTTGGTTCTCTTATGCACATTTTAACAAAAAGCTAAATATGTTGAAAGAAGAACTAAAATTTTGGAATATATTTTTTTTAAAGTATTCAAAACCATGTTAATGAGGTTATTTGTAAACTTGATTGCATTCAAATGGTCATAAATGATAATGGTCTTTTTGATGATCTTTTAAGCCACAAAGAAATAAGCCCAAATAGATCATGAGAATGCATTCACTATTGATGAAACTTTTTGGCATGAGAAAGCTAAAATCAAATGGCATCATGATGGTGATGGAAACTTTAACATCATGACTTAATTGACAAATTGAAGTTTTAGTTATTTCATAAATTGTTGGAATTTGATGGATAAAGGGTAAAATAGATTTTTGCCATACAAAGTTGATTGTGTCGTTTCACAAGGAGAAATGTATCATCCAAGTTGCCTTATTAATTAATTAATTAGTTAGAGTTTAACTAATTCTCACTTCATTTAAATAAAGATTGGGGTAAAATGACATATGTGAAATTTCACTAATTTAAGTCGAGGGCAAAATAGTCATTTACCATGAAGGACATTTTAGTCATTTTGGAAAGAATATATGATATTTCAAGTATAGTTAGTATTAATATAGGCTTAATAAGATAGAGAATAATTAAATCCACTAAAACCATAATTAGTGTGCAAATGACCAATTCAGAATTATGTTATGAAGAAAGAGCATTTTAGTCTTTGCGCTTGAGGGTATATATGTGATTTAGAAGCCAAAATTCATAATTAGAATTGAAGAATAAGTGCTACACATTTTGAAGAAGGGTAGGCAAAAAATTCGGCAAAAGAAGCCTTACATGCAATGAGGGAAACTCAATTTCATGTTGTATTTAAGCAAGACAAGCTGTCTTTCTGCCTCTTCCATTCCTAATTTCGGTCCACTTTCTTATAACTATCACATTTTATCTTTTCCAAAATAGATAAAATTAGCTTTTAAAGGGATTATTGAGTATCACGCTAACAGTTTCTTGGATAATTAATGAAAGAAATTAAAGGGGAATCATCAATCATGGAGTTGGAGTTAGATGATGAGGGAAAGGGAACAAGTATCATCATCATTATGTGTTAAAGTGGGTTCCCCTACCTCATTACTAATTTTGGGATTAAAGACTGAAAATATGGAATGGTTCGAGATTTGATAATTAAAAAACCATGATGCATACATAGTAGTTTTAAAATGATGTTTTTACATGATGAATATACATATTACATGTTTAATGTTTTTAACATTAAAGGACTAAAGTCAAATTTATTGTGTATGTTGTTATTTAGAAATGTTCTATGTGTGCTAGATTTTTATGAAAGGTTAGGGGGTCCTATATAAACCTAAGATGTAGAAACTATATGGAACTATTGAGAAAGGAGTTAGGAAGAAAATTCTGCAACTTATGATGATGATACCCTGTTAGTGATATGCTTATAACTTTAGCTACAAATATCTTTTGAGAGTGAAACTTGAACCATTAGGAATAAAAAAACATGAAATAGACACTTTTTTGGGATCATTTCAGTTGTGCTACAACTAAGAAAACTGAACTGTAATTTCAACTACCGTTTTAAAATTCTGAAGCTTAAATTTTGATATATTATAAATATTGTGTTCATAAATTATCCTACACAAGTAATTTAGTAGTAAAAACTTACACCGTTATAAACTAGATAAAATTTAGAATGAATATACTTTTATTTGGCTCATTTTGGTTGTGGTATGATTGAAAAACTTAGTTGTAAGTTGGACAAAACATTCTACCATGTTAATGTATCAGTTTATATTGTTTGATTCAACTAAACCAATTGGGACCTTAAGCCCTAAAATAAAAATAAAAGTCTTAAAATATACATTCTAATATTTCCAAAAAAATGTTCGATCACTTGAATCCAACTATGTTTGATATTTTAAACAATTAGTCAAATATGGGATATGGCTAGTAGAAAATTAAATTTTGGGGTTGCTTTGATAAGAATGTAGGTACACAAGATGATTGACTAAATAATTGATGATTTAAAAGACACATTTTATACGTATGTTGTGAAACTGTATGATAATTATGTGTTATGATAAATGTATGGGCATTTTAAAGTTGAATTAATGAATAAGTACTTAATATAAAGATGAAATATATTGATAAGATGCAAATGTCATGTAAAGAACATGAAAATTGGACTATTTTACATGTCTTTTGAATGCTTGATATTTGTGATCATTAGTGGCGTACCTCAGGAAAAAGAATATGACCTCACGAAGCACAATTGCACGCTCGCGGGATGGACTGAACATAGTCGCCACCAAACTTTATTTATTCTCAAAGAGAGAAAGGGGAAATATTTATAAAACACCTAAAATAAAGACAACAATTATGGTTGACGCAACCAAATCAGGGTTCGGTAGTCGATCACGTAAGGAGAAGATATTAACACCCATCGTGTCTGTTGTAATCAATGGGAACCATTTGGTTAATTGTGCACATTAGTGTTAATTTAGAAATGTTATGCTTTTTTAATTTATTAAAAAGGAAAAGAATAGGACAAAAAAGGTTTATATTTTATTAGGGTGTCTGACGAGACTCTGAATGTCGCTCCTACGTATCTCTAGGTGCAATAGAGAATTCAAGGCTATGTAGTTCTAGGCAAAAAATGTTTGTTTGTTGGTCGATGTTAGCGAAAGCTATTTTTTTTGCATTTGACAGAAAACATTGTTTTATCCAAAACCATTGAGGAACAAATGTTTGCATCACATTGAATGAATTTCTACATATCAACATTCACGGGAAAAACGCCATTCATCTCACAGGAAAATATCTTACGTTTGTGAAAAGGGTTTGAAGATCACACGACGACGAGAAAATAATTTGATGAGTTTGATGTATTTTGGTGTTGGCGAGAACTTAGATGGGCAAGACATCCATCTCGAATCTTAGCCTCTAGAGCTCGTGGTATCCACCACGTTCGTTTTCCATCTTATTTATAAAATAAATTGATATTTTTAGATATTTTGAGATTTTGATTGAGAAAAGGTTTGCGGAAGTCACATTAAAAGTTTTATATATGGCGAGAGCTTGGATGAGCGAGATATTCATCTCGGATCCTAGCATCTGGAGCTCGTGGTATCCACCATGTTCATTTTCCATCTTTATTGAAAAGTGTTTAATAAGAATTAAGTGTTTTTGAATTTGATTGGGAAAATAACTTAATGTTGGATCAGACATTTGGTTATCGTTGGATTGAAAAATGGTTTGAGGGTTAAGTGAAATAGTTTGAAATGATTGAGGGTGAATGGATTTGAAATTGAATGGTGGAAGCTTGGCGTTGACCAAGTATTTTTGAAAATGGAACTTGGTGTTGACCCATTATTTTTTACTTTTCCAAAGATTAATTTTATTATGCACACTCATATCTTGTTAAATAATCAAAGTTCATCGTGCAAGAATAAATCATACAATCAAAATAAGATATACAATCATTCATGTAATTAACAAGTAGCAAACAACGACATGAAAGCAAACACACACTAAATCAAGAATCAAACAAATCAAGTCATGAGTTAAGATTAATTTGAAAAGATGCAATTGATTGAAACAAAAACCTAATGCAATGTCTAAAATAACAACTCTTTCTTTATTCTATTAGAGTAAAAAAAAAAGAGAAAATAAAGTCAATTAAATATTTTCATATTATTATTACTTATTATTTATTCATTTTTTTACTAGAAAAATTCAAAATGCTTCTAATTAATTAAGGTATTTGATTTATGTTATTATTATTTTTTATCAAAATAAAACAATAAATAATAAGAAAAGAAAGGAAACAAAGTAATGTGTAAAGGGTGCGGATCGCTGCAGCAAGGTGCAACTCAAGTAAAATCAGCAGCCTCAATTTGGGCGCTCAAACCCGGGGACATGCTAACCCTAAAACCACGAACAAAAGCAATAAATAAAATAAGGGTTCAGCCACCCATTCCAATGGTCAACAAAAAAAGGCCAAGAAACACAAACTGACATGCGGTCAGTGCATGCAAAGCGAAAGGTAAATAATCTTGGAAACACAAATGCATGGTTAAAAATCAACATTAAGCTCCACCAATAGTCATTATTAAAAATGATTAAAATAAATCCTAACAAGATGGCATGCAGTCAGTCGTTGCAATGATAACACTTGGCATGGGGAAGCGAACCGCATGACCATCAACACAAATGTCAGTCAAAGAGCATTAAAATAAAATCATGACAAGAAACTCTCTTTTTTTGAATCACTCTTTTTCTTCCTTTTGCAAACCTTTTTTTTTGAAATACTCTCTCTCCACTTATATCACTCCCTCTCCCTTTCTATCTCAATCCAACACCCCCATTTTAAAACGTAAGGTAGAAACCCGCCACTAGCATATGACAGCATGAACAACAATGGTAATCCACACAATAATCTAAGTAAAAATCACAGCCACACAATCAGAAATCCACTCTCATCCCCACAATCCATATACCCCGATTCTCATTTATGATTCGGTTATAAGAAATTATAGTGTTTAATGCACGAAAACGGTAAATTAACAATAGTGCATAAGGGAAAACAAAAGCAAAGGGAAAGAAAGATCTCGTCGGAATCTAAAGTTATGGCGAAGCATCGATGACCGCTTACCTCTACTGCTAATTTTTTCTCCTTTCTTCCCTAATTTTCGTATTCCGATGAGTGTGAGTTATAGCACAAGTTGGATCAAGTTCAAGTGTTCAACTTGAGCAACCTTTTCCTGAGAGTGCTCTAGTAAGGTTTAAGAGAAAATTTCCAGAGCTCCTCTAGGGTTTTTTTGGTCTATGTATAATGACCAGTGTGAGTTATTCTTATAGAGTGAGTGTGAAGAGGAATATTCCTCTATGTGAGTGAGGATTTACTATCAAATTGGATTTAACTTTGAGCTATGCAATCCGAAATCAGTTAGAGAAACTCCATTGTAGATTTGGTGGGGACCAAAGAATTGAGCCTAGTTTTTTATTGTTTGTCTGTAGTGAAATGCAAAGGCTTCTAGAAATTGTATCCAAATGATACGGTCCCTCTATGAATTTTGATTTGGATATTTCATTGAGAAAATATAGTTACTGCTGTTGTAACATGTTAAGTGTAAGTAACTTTTGAATATTTGATGCAAACACACACTTAGATTAAGTTGAATCTTTCTTATTAAACCTAGTATCTTTACATGTGGGGATTAGATAATTAGCTATTTAATTCATGTTGTACTTTCATGTGGAATTCTTGCCATTTATATGTTTTATATGCTTCTCCATGTTTTGTGTATGTTGTGTTGTATTATTTCTTAGATATTTAGTTTGAATCGCAGGAAAAAAATGCAAAAATGCATGTACATGGGAAACATTACTGGTCATAATGCCCATTACGGGATGGTCGTAATGGCCCATAGGGCTTGTATGTGTGTTAAACTGAAAGGCATTACGGGATTTTAATGCCTATTACGGGATGGTCGTAATGGCCCATTGGATTTTAGTATAAGAGGAGAGACTTGGGCCTATTACGGGCCATAATGATCATTACGACTAGGTTGTAACTACCCCAAATTACTCCATTCTTTTACCCCCTTTTAACCTTAATCATGGCTTTAGGTGTATTCCTTATCCTTTAGGCATTGTATGCTTTAATAAATATTTCTTAATGAATGGAAATAACATTGGTTTACCTAGTATGTGAAACAGGATTTTCATAAATAATAAATTTATGATTATGTGATACTTTTTAACAATTAAGTAAAAGTAAGGTGAGAACTAAGAGTAACCCTAAGGTAACCTAGGAGAAATGTAGGGATAAATCTCAAATACTTAGATGTATCACAGGATATTGAGTATACATGGACATTGGTTTCTAATAGGAATAAATTGAAATACATTTGATGAATGTCGATACTCTTTGCACATACTAAGAGTGTAGCTTGTAATCAGGAAAATGATTAGTAATAAGTCGCAGATTCCATAAAATTAGATTTGATATGATAAATACTAATGGGATTTTGATGGTATACAAGGCTAACCATCTTCTAAAGTGTACATGGTACATTTGAGTGAATGTATCGACATTCATACATTGTATGAGGCTGATTATGCCACGGTCTCTTTTATCTTTTTTTTTACACGCGAGTGTTAGAGCCTAGTATATTTTTTAGCAGTTCTAGATTACCGTATTATCAAGAGGATTTATTAGTAGGACTTCACTAAGACAATATCATCTCACCCTATGTTGTTGATTATATTTTCAAATGAGCAGGTTTCTGGAAAAGGGAAAGGCAAGATGAGATGAGGAGTAATTGAAGACTTTCCTTATACTTTTGTTTTTGTTGTGTATGTGTGTGTGCGTGCGCACATGTGTATGTGCGTGTATGTGTGCCTGTGCGCGCGCATGTGATTTTAATTCAAATCAACATATTTTCACAAAAACAAGTTAAATTTAACTTTAATCAATCACACTTTTAATTTTATACTATCTACTCATAAATAATCATAAAATTTAATCTTTATTTACTACTAAAAAGATATTTAGAGATGGTAGAAATCCATCACAAATGTACTAAAATTCCCTCATAAATCGATTTAGTGACAAATTTTGCAAATATCTGAAATTTGTAACGAATTTCGACCTCACAAGTTATAGTGAGGGAATTTACAATCTGTCACAAATTACGACATAATAAATTTGTCACAAAATAAATATACTCGTAAATAAAATTGACCAAAACTATAATATGTATTCTAAAAATTTTGTCACGAATTAATGAAGGAGTTCGATTCCCTAACTAATTAATGACATATTTTAATTTCCCTCACTAATTAAAGACATATTTCCAATTTCTTCATTAATATTTTTTATAAATGTATTCATTATATTAAACAAAAAATAAAACTTAAAATATATTTATTATGAATTAAAAATATATAATTATTTGATACATTTTCATCATCAAAATACAAAGAAAATTTCACTAGTACTAACATTGTTTTTGAAGTTAAATTTACAATCTCATAGCACTTAAGAAAATAAACTAAAAACAATTTTGAGACATGTTTAAAATGTTTCTATAATGAAAAGAGGATATAGTCAAACTACTTTTCTATAAGCTATAAGTTGTTGTCTAGAACTATCCTAAAGAGGTTATGGAAATAAGATGAAAACATTTTAAGACTAGTCAAACTCATCAATGAAAGATTCCATGCCAAAGTAGAAAAACAATTTCAACAGACTTGCGAAGCACAAAGAAGCCACCATGAATGTTGGTATTAGAAATTATTAGTTTCTTACATAACATGTGAGGAGTTGGCTTTGTAGCACTACTACAGAAAACCCATATCACAATGGTTGGAAAAGGGATGCCATTACGCAGGTCCAACCGTTGTGACGTAAGATGTGGTTGTAAGTATGATGATGTAAACCACGTGTGTGCGACTACGATTGTATCCATGTAGCGTGCTACCTACCACAACAGTTACTTTAAACAATCGTTGTGGTATATTAAAATGCAACATATTTAACAACGGTTGTTCTAGACAATCGTTGTTGTATATAACCTTGAGTTTATTATAAATCATGTGGAATGTTTATTTCGTCAATGCTCACTAAACATATAACCTTCTAATCTGCACTAGAACATTATAATATGAAAAATTAAGTTATATTAGAAGAATAAGTACACGTTCAATGCTTGACAAGGGTTCTTCAACTCCTTATCCATATTTTGTTCATTGACAGTAAGAAATTGGTTTAATGATCCTAGCTCTTCAACAACCCCTACCTTCAACTTCAATTCTTTTTATAAAATATTAGTTACTTTGAAAACAAAATTAGAGGTAGAGAGAGGGGTAATCGAAGATCTACAATCACTAAACCAAGTTTAACGGTCAAAGAACAACATGCAATTAACAATGTGAAGAATACTTGTCAAGAATTGAACGTGTACCTATTTTTTTAATATAATTTTATCTATCATATCATAATTTTCTAATGCATTTTGGGAAGTTAATATTCAGTAAGGGATTGGAAAAACACTCAAACCACATAATATATAATAAACTCATATTTTAAATAGACATTAACAACAACATTCATTAAAAACTGTTGTGAATTGGATACTTTTAAACAAAGTATAAACGGTTTCTTAATGATCAAAGTACACACAAGGGTTAGGGTTAACAGAGAAAACAAGGTAAAACAACAAGGAATAACAAGGATTGGTTATAAACTGCTATTCTTTCTTTTCTCTTAGAACAAGATTACAAGTATACAAGAATAACAAAATAACCTCTCACTTGAAGTTAGGATTTTATCGTCCTATTTTTTCTTATGCAAAGATTGAGAAACTAGCATCCTATTTATAAGAAAAATAGCACACTAACCTAATGGGATTTTTAATAATTACTCATTACAAGCCAACTTAGGGTATAAGTTAACTTAAACAATCAGGCTTACAAGAAATGTCCAATTCAACATGCTAACAACCCTAGCAATATTGACTAATGCATGTTAGAACAAACTTCGACTACAACACGCATTACTCCGACAGCAACATGCGAACAGACTTCGATCTCATGCTTAATTCTTGTCAAACTAGAAGCTACCCTTCGAACATACTAAAGTTCGATCCAACATCTCACAAATCTCCACCTTAGATCTAACTCTATAACATCAAGGAACTAGCTTTCTTCATGCATCTTTATCAACTGCATACAGTGGAAAAACTTGCAACTGGGCAACGTCTTGGTGATCATATCAGCAACATGTGAACAAACTTCGATTGCTGCTTTACTATTTTCACCCAAGGCTCTACCATAAGTTAGGAATCTATTCAGAGACCCATTTATGTAACTTAAAATCCACTTCAATGCTTTCCAATGAGCCTTTCAAGGATTCAACATGTACTTGATTACAAGACGTACTGCATATGCTATGTCGGGTCTAGTACAAATCATAACATAAATCAAAGAACCCACTATATTAGCATATGGAATGCTATTCATATAAGTTTTTTCAACATCAGTGTTGGGACACTGATATATACTCAACTTGAATTGAGGGTTTGTCAGAGTCACAACAGGCTTTGAATTCGAAATACCAAACTTTTCGAGAACCTTCCGTTGGTATGCCTCTTGAGATAAGCATAATTTTGATTTCTTTATATCTCTTCGGATGTTAATCCCAAGAATCCTGGACGCAGCTCTTAGATCCTTCATGTCGAATTCCTTATTGAGTTTAGCCTCCACCCTCATTACATCTTCCACATTGTTGCTTGCTATTAGAATATCATCCATATAGAGAAAAAAATAACAAATGAATTATCCGGTCGAAATATGAAGTAAACACAGTGGTCGAACTGACTTCTGATTATGCTCACCATGAACTTGACAAAACTCCTATTCCAGTGTCGAGGAGATTGTTTCAGTCCATATAAAGATCTATTCAGCTTGCGCACATAATCTTCCTTCCCTTTTTCGATATGCCCTTCAGGTTTTCTCATCAGGATTGTTTCATCTAAGTCACCATACAAGAATGCAGTCTTCACATCCATCTGTTCCAGTTCAAGGTCGAACTGTGCCACTATGGCAAACAACATTCAAATGGATCTGTGCTTCACAACAGGAGATAACACATCATTGAAGTTGATGCCTTCTTTTTGAGTGAACCCCCTAACAACTAATCATGCCTTGTATCTCTTCAACGCCACTCCTTCGATTCCTTCCTTAACTTTGAAAATCCATTTACAGCTGACTAACTTGGCTCCAATAGGTTTCTTGATCAGCTCTCATATATTGTTATCATGAAGAAATTTCATCTCATAATTCACGGCCTTCAGCCATTCAGTCTTCTTTTTACTCCTCACAACTTCCTTATAGTCTCTAGGTTCTTCGTCTAGAACCTCACTTGCAGAGATTAAGGCATAAGCTATAAAATTTGCATACCCAAGTCTCTGAGGTGGCTTAATGACTCTCCTCGACCTGTCTCTTGCTAGCAGGTAGTCATTATCAGTCTCCTCATCTTCGAAAACATATTCTACGTCTTCTTCGAATTCATCTAGGGTACGCAATTCAGTATTAACATGCTCCACCTCAACAAGAATCTCTCCCTGTTCCAGCTCTTTGTCAGCATCATCAGTTTTCTTGAAAGCCATCTTGCTTCATTGAAAACTACATCTCGACTGGTGACACACCTCCTGTGACCTGGCTCTAGGCACCATAACCTATAAGTTTTGACTCCTCCAGGGTATCCCATGAACATGCATTTCAAAGCTCTAGGTTCGACCTTGTCTTGCATAATATGAGCATATGCCACACAACCAAATACTTTCAGTCTGTCGAGACTAGGTGGATGTCCCAACCAAACTTCTTCAGGTGTCTTCATTCCCAAGGCAGTCGAGGGACATCTACTTATCAGGTAAGTTGCTGTTGAAACAACTTCAGCCAAAAACACCTTCTTCGATCCAACACTAACCAACATGCATATAACCATTTCAAGGATTATTTGATTAAATCTCTCATCTAAGCCATTTTATTGAAGAGTATCTGCTACAGTCTTATGCCTTGCAATCCCGGACTCAATATAGTAACTGTCGAACATTTCATTGCAGAATTCAAGGCCATTGTCGATTCTTAACCTCTTAACCTTTCTGCCAGTTTGAGTTTCGACCATAATCTTCCAAAATTTGAAATTCTCAAAAGTTTCATCCTTCGACTTTTGAATAAATACCCATAGCTTTCTTGAATAGTCATCCACAATGGATAGAAAATACCTTGCACCTGAGTGTGAAGGATTCCTTGCAGTCCTCCAAAGATCAACATGAATGTAATCCAAGGATCCATGTGTTCTTTGCTTACCTTTGTTAAACTTCTCCCTACAGGATTTACCAAATACACAAGATTCATAAATCTCCAACTTTTCGACTTTGTGACCTCCTAGCAGGTTCTGCTTCCCCAATTTGATCAAGCCTCTTTCATTGACATGGTCCAATCTCATGTGCCATAATTCTGTCTTCGACACAGGTTTCGTGGATGCAACATTTTTTGAATCACTTACAACCTCAACCTCAAGGGTATACAAGCCTTGTTTCTTCACGCCTCTCAAGACTTCCTTCGACCCCTTCATGACTCTTTGGATACTTTTCTCTCCTTGAAAAACGTACCCCTTTCTGTTAAATTCACCAAGAGAAATCAAATTTCTCTTCAAGTCAGGTACATACCTGACTTCAGTTAATAACCTTATTGACTCATCATGGAACTTGAATCTCACAGATCCAATACCTGCAATTTTGCAAGATTTATTATTTCTCAGCAGCACCGACCCAGTATCTTGATCACATAGCTCCTCAAACAATTCTCTGTTTTTAGTCATGTGCCAAGTGCAACCTGAATCCATAATTCACTCTTTTCTTGAGTCGCCACTTGAAACCACAAGAACATCAGATGAGTCGAAGTCATCTTGAACAATGGCTACGTTGCCATTATCTCTATGATCTTTCAGGCGTTCAGGGCACACCTTTCTTGTGTGACCCTCTTTCTTACAATGATAACATCGAATACCAGATGTTTCACCACTATAAGATTTCTGTTGACTTTTACCTTTCTTCTTGTCGAACTTACCATCCTTTCGCAAGAATTTTCCCTTAACGGTCAAACCTTCGCCCACCGTCGAAGGTTTATGCTCCTTTTGTTCATTCAAGTCCTTAAAATACAAGGCTGATTGAACTTCTTCAAAGGCCAGGGACTCCCTTCCATACAAGAGAGTTTCTTTGAAGTGAGCATGTGTTCTAGGCAAAACACACAACAACAACAATGCTTGATCTTCATCATCGATCTCCACATTAATATTTTCAAGATCAAGAATCAGCTTGTTTAACATATCCAGCTACTCAGCCAACACTTTGTCTTCACTTATCTTAAATGAATACAAAGCTTGCTTTAGGTAGAGTCGATTCACTAGAGATTTGGTCATGTACAAACTTTCAAGTTTCACCCATAATCCCGATGCTGTAGTCTCCTTTGATATCTGTCGAAGAACATTATAACCAAGGCTCAACAATATTGTGATATGGGCTTTCTCAATCATGCCCGTCTTTTCTTTTTTCGTTAATGCAGCATCCATGGCTGCCTCTCCCTTCAATGCTTCCAAACAACCCTGTTGAACCAGTAGGACTTTCATCTTCAACCGCCACAGACCAAAGTCGCTCACTCCGGTGAACTTTTCAATCTCATACTTTGTTGAAGGCATATTTTCCATGCTCACCACACCAATTTATTGTGAACCAGATACCTTTAAACAAAGTATAAATGGTTTCTTAATGATCAAGAAACACACAAAGGTTAGGGTTAAAAAAGAAAACAAGGTAAAACAACAAGGAATAACAAGGATTGGTTATAAACTGTTATTCTTTCCTTTCTCTTAGAACAAGATTACAAGTATACAAGAATAACAAAGTAACCTCTCTCTCTTGAAATTAAGATTTTATCTTCTTATTTTTCCTTATGCCAAGATTGAGAAACTAGCATCCTATTTATAAGAAAAATATCACACTAACCTAATGGGCTTTTTAACAATTATCCATTACAAGCTAACTTAGGATACAAGCTAACTTAAACAATTAGGCTAACAAGCAAGGCACAATTCAACATGCTAATAACCCTAACAATATTTACTAATGCATGTTAGAACAAACTTCGACTACAACACGCATTACTCTGACAACAACATGCGAACAGACTTCGACCTCATGCTTAATTCCTGTCGAACCAGAAACCACCCTTCGACCATACTAGAGTTCGATCCAACATCTAACAAAAACATTCATCAACAACAAATAATAACCAACAAACATGATATAACAAACATATCAAGGCATAAAATGCTTCAGAAATATACCATTCATGTCAAGTCCCATAATGGTGTGTCAACAATGAAATAAGGATGAAGATAAATTTAGACTAGCAAACTTATGTGTATTTTGAATGGATGTCATTCTGGATTTTAGACACAAGTTTGACAGGCTAAATTTATCTTCATCCTCTTTATTGTAATAAGCATCCATACCTATAAGACGAAAAAAGAAGAAAGTTCAAACATCATGAAACAAGCTATTGAAACAGATTTTGAAAAAAAAATATATAGAGAAAACAAACCTGTAAATACACATTGGCTAAGATTTATTGTTATGGTTTCGTTTTGTGGTTTCCATATGAGAGAGACGAGTGTCAGAGTTCTTAGGCTTTCGTTTTGAGAGACGAGTGAAAGAGTTGTTAGGGTTTTGTTTTAAGAGAAACAATTGTTATGTACTTAAGCAATATATAATTTCGCTTATATATAAATAAATATCACGTTTCATTACGGTTGAAAATAAAAATCGTGGTGATATACATGGTCAATAACATTTTTTATCACAAAAAAGAGCTAATTGTTAGTGATGGGATTCAAACCATTTTACTTTGTGAATTTTTCACTACGGTTGCTACTTCTGACCGTTGTGATATGTCATCTAGTAAATAAAAAATACGCGTCCAAGATTAATCTATTACCACAGTTAACACTATGACGGTCGTAATATTAGTCTTACGAAAGGCGTATTTTGTAATAGTGTATGCAACCATCAATCTCCCTTGTAATATCCTTCTAATTCATCTCCTTCTCATGTGTATTAATTTCTCAATTTCCTTCTAATTTCGACCTCTTCGTCTTCTTTTAATTCCTTGACTTCATTTTATTGCTCTTTGAAATCTATATTTTTTATTAGAGAAAATAAAGGTTAGTGCCAAATTTGCATATCTCCTATCCTACAATAGTTGTCTCCGTGTTTCACGTATAGATCCATACATATATTTCATATTTGACTTTCTTTAATATGCAATTGTTCCAACATACAAAATGTAGACAAGACTAACTAAGTACAATACTTCTAATATACATATGAATAATCTGAACAATTTGAAATATTATATACTCTAAAATGAATTATTTACTCTATGTGTTATATGTTTTTGTGTAATACCTAATTGATTCATAAATTTAATGTATAAAGTGTAATTCATATATGTTATCAGTATGTAGAACTAAACCAATATTACTATTAAATCTCTTATATACGAGGAGACTAAATGCTAAAAAGGTTATTTAATAGCACATTTTTTTATGCTTTAATAGCGCTAAACATAGTTATAACATATTTTTCTACTTTTAAAAAGGAATATATCATTAATTTTTTTATAAAAAAAGACACCACTTTTAAAGAAATAAAAATATAAATTGTTGTTGCTGAGATTCGAAGCATGTTTTGAATTATTTTTTCTTTCGATTATATTTAGAAACTGAAGGAATATGTGATATATTTTTTTAAATAAATAAAACAGGGCGCACATTGACATTATATCTCAGTTTTTTGTTGGGCGACGTGAAATCTTTGTTATGAAATGTATTATTTTTAATAATGAATAACATTAGAGGTATGAATTTTTTGATTTTATTTCCGGCAAGCTATGGTGTTGCATACCGGTGAAAACCCATTAGGACCAACCTTATAATTGAAAATTTGTTTTATTATTATTATTATTATTATTGTTATTATTATTTAATTCTTACATGTTCGCAATAGATTGTTAGAGAAGATAGTAAGAGATTGATAAATATTTTGTTTTCAAGCTTTGTGACTTAATCATGATAATTATCCCATTCAATTTTTTTGAAACTAATTGTTGAAACTTTGCTTCCAAAAATATTATATGCAATGCATTATGACAATTCCATTTGAGTTGTATATTTTATTGTATAAAACAGAACTTATCAATGCTTCAGTTAAAGAAACCAAGTCATGCTAAGTGGTGAATTTGCCCACTGTATTGGTGGAAATGATAACATAATGTTTATGAAATGTCTTAGGGATCATTCAAATAGCATAGCAAATGTTCCAAAGACTGTTTTTTTTAGTCTCTAGCTCATGTTGTTCAACCTGGGGATTGTATTACACTGTTTGTGGTTGGGTCTTCACAAACTACATGTCATTTTCTTTTGTATCTTCTTGTTTTCTTTACTTGTGTGTTTATCTTTTGGTTTGGTGTTGTTTTTGGCTTCATTTTTTAGTTAAAGAGATGGTTTCCCTTGTTTAAAGACCATTTTTTCTTTCTTCTGAAGAATTATTTTGAGCGCCGTATTTTTTCCAGCAAAGTGTTTTATGTTTACTTTTGTAATACTCTATCTCTAGACTCTTTCTTACTTTAGAAGGATATCATATTTGGTCTATAAATGTGATTTAAATCACTCCATATATGATTGTTTTATTGCGAACACTTAGAAGAATGTTGAGTGAAAGCGAGGGGAACTCAATTTTAGGGGGAGTCTAAGTTAAAATTCATGGATTGTATTAGGAAAATGTTATTGAACTAGAGGAGTTCAGATAAAACTGTCGAGTACTATTGAATTAGGGAATTTCCTTTGATTGGGCACAATCCTTCAGACGCGGGTGACATTGCATTGAATTGAATTACCTATTATTTGTGTTATTTCACTTGTTTATTTGTTCTTACTTATTTCAAATTAGATTTTCTCACACATTGTGTGTGATATCTTGTCGCTAACCGAGCATAATTTTAGGATGGTCAAACGACTATTATTTAAAGGGATATTTTTAGATTGTTTCTCTATTAAGTAGTAGTAATTGTAATAGTTTTGAACTGAGTTGTTTTTATCATTGAGGTGCCTTGCACAATTTGGATAATTCTTTGAAACATCTTAAAAAGAGTGATTTGATTCGTGAAGTAATCAATAATGTTTTTGTGATATTTTTTCAAAACCGTAAAATAGTTGAAACTATATATCATATGGAAATGACGTGGCAATAGAGGAATATGCATGAGGTTAATGTTAGAACACAAAACAATGGAGGGTGGATAAAAATGGTGGAAAGGGAAAATGGAAAAGATGAAGATTAAATTGAGAGAGAGAGAGAGAGAGAGAGAGAGAGAGAGAGAGATAATTGGGGAGAATTGAGAAGTTTTATTCACAATGGTGTATCAAAAAAATGTTACACACTACAATACATTCCCTTATATAGTGCTAAACATGTAACAAACAAAACAAACAAACTAACTGTCAAAACTGAAAATTTTAATTCCTGCATTGTTTGCTGCAGCCTTCAAACAACTTATCTATTTAAGTTGTTTCTTCAAACTAGCTTCTGAGCTTTATTCCCTTGCATTTATCTTACTCAAACATCAACACACCACCTTAAGGTAAATGCTCCACATTTATCATGTTTAAACTCCTCAATAGCCGCTTGAACACATCATTTGAAACCGCTTTCGTCAACAAATCCGCAATTCGTTCTTCACTTCTGCAGTAGACTAACCTCAACTGCCCAGCACACACCAGATCCCTTAGGTAGTGAAAGCACATTTTGATATGTTTACTTCTCCCATGTGCAATGGGATTCTTGGCTAGATTGATGGCTGAAATGTTATCAACCATCAATGTGACAACACTTTCAAAGCTGCTGTCCACTTCTCTCAATAGGTTCATAAGCCACACCACTTGGCACACACACAATGACGCAGCTACATACTCAGCCTCGCAAGAAGAGAGTGCTACCATTGGTTCCTTTTTAAAACACCAAGAGATTGGTGCTCCTCCGAACATAAAGAGATAGTCGGCCGTTGACTTCCTATCATCCTTATCTCCACACCAACTAGAATCGGTATAACCAAGTAATTCGCATTTACCGCCATTATCCGTTGCAGGAAAAAGTATTCCACAACCAAGAGTTCCTTTGATGTATCTTAGAATCCTCTTGATTGCATCCAAGTGTGATACCTTAGGCCTCTCCATGAACCTACTTGCAATTCCGACACTAAATGCCAAATCTGGCCGGGTATTGCACAAGTACCTTAGTGATCCAATCAACCTCCTATATTGAGTTGGATCCACATCTTGTTCATCCTCACTCTTGGACAGCTGCAACCTTGCTTCTATTGGTGTAATTGCCGCATTACAGTGCTCCATTTTACACCTTTTTAGTATCTCAAGTGCATACTTCCTTTTATGCATAAGCAGCCCCACTTTTGATCTATGGAACTCTATGCCAAGGAAGTATTGCATCACACCAAGGTCACACATCTCAAATTCTTCCATAAGCTCTCCTTTGAACTTTGAGATCTTTGCTTCATTGCTGCCCGTAATCAACAAATCATCCACATATAGGCAAAGAATAATTGCATCTTTGCTTGCATCCCTCTTCACATAGACACCATGTTCGGATGCACACTTCTTGAAGCCAACATGTAGTAAGAACCCATCTATGCGTTTGTTCCAAGCTCTTGGAGCTTGTTTCAAACCATAGAGTGCTTTTCTCAACTTGTAGACCTTATCCTCTTGATTCTTCACAACAAAACTGGGTGGCTGCCCCACATACACTTCTTCTTCAAGAGGACCATTCAAGAAGGCGGATTTCACGTCCATTTGATAAAGCGGCCAATTGTTACTATTCACAATAGCAACAACAAGCCGGATGGTCTCTATTCGAGCTACCGGTGCAAATACTTCTTCATAGTCTATGCCTTCACGTTGCAAAAATCCTTTTGCCACAAGTCGAGCCTTATGCTTGACTATCTCGCCTTTAGGGTTCGCTTTCACCTTATAGACCCATTTCACACCGATTGACTTCTTCCTTTCCAGCAAGTCGACCAACTCCCAAGTATTGTTCTTCTCAATCGATTTCAGTTCTTCCTTCATAACACATACCCACTTTGGATCACTTAGTGCCTCCTTCGTACTCAAGGATTCAGATTCATCCATAAGTGCAAAGTGTATGAGATCGCCATCCTTATTGATCTCATTATCATGGAACACTTCACAGTCTTGGAGCCTTTGAGGCAATCCCCTTTGCCTAGTTGGTCTCTTGCTGTTTTCTGCGTTTTCGGCATTTTCGGACATTAAAGGTGGCTGCTGCATAGCCTCTGCTGTTTCCTGAAAAACTGTATTTTCTGCTAGAAACTGGTTTCCATTATCTGGGAAACCGGTTTCTTCTTCGAAAATCCCAGTTTCAGGTTCAGCGGAAACAGGGGGAAACTGGTTTCCTGTTTCTGGGAAACTGATTTCTGCTACTGCAATCTGACTTTTCTTGCTATCAAACAGCCTCAACTTATCGATTACGACATCTCGACTTATCATAATCTTCTTGCTACTGACATCAAACAATTTGTAGCCTCCGGTAGGGTGGTAACCAACAAGTAACATCATCTCACCCTTGTCATCCAACTTTCTTCGAAGTTGACCCGGAATGTGTCGAAATGCAATCGAACCGAAAACTCTCAAATGACTTAAGCTTGGTTTGTGACCATACCATACCTCTTCTGATGTCACCTTGTCAAGCTTCTTTATAGGGCACTTATTCAACAAATAGGCGACGGTTGAAACGACTTCACCCCACAATTCTTTCGGCAAGTTCTTGCTTCTTAGCATACAACAGACCATGTTCATTATCGATCGATTTTTCCTCTCGGCAATACCATTTTGTTGAGGCGTATAAGGTGTCACAATCTCATGCACTATACCCTCATCATCACAATAATTCCCAAACTCATTTGAGGTATACTCACCTCCACCATCGGTCTTGAGAATTTTCAACTTGTGACCACATTGTCGCTCCCCCATGGATTTGAAATGCTTGAATACATCAAATACCTCATCCTTTCTCTTGATGAGACAAATCCACAACTTTCTACTAAAATCATCAATGAACGTCACAAAGTACCTATCTCCTCCATACGAATTGACTTGTATCGGTCCGAAAACATCCAAATACACCATCTCAAGGTGGCACTTGGTCCTATGACCCGCATCCTTGCTAAATGCAGCCTTGTGTTGCTTTCCTTGAACACATTCATCACACAACTCAGCTGGAATCATAATCTTTGGCAGCCCGGTCACCATACCGTGCTTTTGCAACATGTCAAGGTCTCGAAAATTGAGGTGCCCAAGAAGGTAATGCCACGACCACTCTTCACGATTTGCCGCTGTAGCTAAACACCTATGCTCCATCACTTTCAAAGCTATCTTGAAAGTTCTATTGGCAGCCATTGGTGCTTTAAGGACCAAAACTCCATTTCGGTCGAAAACGCGCAAAATCTTATTTTCCAACCGGATAGTGTAATCTTTCTCAAGCAATTGGCCAATACTCAAGAGGTTACACTTAATCCAAGGAATATACAAGACATCTTTGATCAAGGAATGCCCACCATCCCTCTTCATGATCAAAACATCACCTACTCCTTCGGCCTCCAAAGTCGTATCGTCGACAAATTTCACTTTGTTCTTGGTGGCTTGATTGATCTTGACAAACCAATCTCTTCTACCTGTCATATGTGTTGAACAACCGGAATCCAAGTACCACTCATCACTTGCTTGGGTTCCATCTCGAACCGATACCATTGCGCTTCATTCCGGACACTTTTCGACACACTTTTGCACCAAACTGTCATTGCTGGCCAGCAACTTTCCTCTATTGTAGTTGCTGTCCAGCCCCTTCTTAACACCATAATTCTCCTCCGTGATCATCACAAGAAGCGTATCATCTTCCTCCGCATCTTGCCTAACTATCTTAGCCTCATCCGCATTATTTTCCTTGCGTTTTGAGCGACATTCTCTCGAAAAATGCCCAAACCTTTGACAATTATAACACTTCATGGAACTTTTGTCGAGTGGTTTGTAGGCGCTTTGATTACCCTATTTGGAGCTTCCTTCACCCTTTAGCCCCTTTGAATTTTGTGGATCTTTTCCACCAAAATTCTGGAAATTCTTCTTACTTCTAGAAGACTATTTCCCTTTCGATCTCTTGTTCTTTTCATTTAAACGAGCTTGCAAAGCCACTTCTGCTTTTGCCTTATCATTTCCTCTTTCATCCATCCTTTGTTCACGAGCTTCCAATGAACTTTGTAGTTCATCCTTCGTCATGGTCTTGAGATCCTTCGATTCTTCAATCGCAACAATAATGTTGTCGAATCTTGCCGTTAAAGAACGCAACACCTTCGACACAATGTTTTCCTCCAAAACCGACTCACCGCAAGCCTTCATTTGATTCACCAAATGCGTCACACACGTCATGTAATCGTTGACCGTTTCCTTCTCTTCCGTTTGGAGTAAATCGAATTGACGTTTGTGAGTTTGTAACCTCACAACCTTCGCTTTGTCTTCCCCTGTATAAGCCTTCTCAAGAATTCCCCATGCTTGCTTTGCCGAGTCACAATCGCCAACTTTCTCAAAGTTGTTACTATCGACGCAAGAATGTATCAAGAAGAGGGCTTTGTAGTCTTTCTTCTTCTCTTCTTTGTGAGTAGCTTGCTGGGCTGTAGTAGCCTCTTCAACAAGAGGAGTAACACCGGTGGTAATCACATCAAGCACATCTTGATAACCGAACAAGACTTTCATTTGCTTGCACCATTTGTCGTAGTTCTTCGAATCAAGAATTGGAAGGTTGGTGAGTATTTTATCGTTTGAAATGGACATGATTGCAGCGGAATAGGATCAGAACCAGGCTTGCGATGCCAAATGTTAGAACACAAAATAATGGAGGATGGATAAAAATGGTGGAAAGGGAAAATGGAAAAGATGAAGATTAAATTGAGAGAAACAGAGAGAGAGAGAGAGAGAGAGAGAGAGAGAGAGAGAGAGAGAGAGAGAGAGAGAGAGAGAGAGAGAGAGAGAGAGAGAGAGATAATTGAGGAGAATTGAGAAGTTTTATTCACAATGGTGTATCAAAAAAATGTTACACACTACAATACATTCCCTTATATAGTGCTAAACATGTGACAATTAAAACAAACAAACTAACTTTCAAAACTGAAAATTTCAATTCCTGCACTGTTTGCTGCAGCCTTCAAACAACTTATCCATTTAAGCCGTTTCTTCAAACTAGCTTCTGAGCTTTATTCCCTTGCATTTATCTTACTCAAACATCAACGGTTAATAAAGCAAGAAAGTAAAAGAGGAGAGTGATGAAGGAAAGATACGAAGATGTGATAAATTTTGTTTGCGTCTAACTATGATACTACATTTGTTTTTCTTCTCCAATTATACATACAACACAACCCAATTCTCTTATTCCTTTACAATTCCATTTTGGTGTTTAAGTTAAAAATTTGGGAAAATGACATATTTTTGGATTAATGTTTAGTTTTGATTTAGGGAATAAATTTGATTTAAATTTTTATGTGTAAATATTAAATAATTTATAAGGAAAAAAAAATACATTGACAGTTTAAAATACTTTTATACTGTCAACTAATGACGAATGTGTATCTCACCAAATCATACTTTTATTTTTAAAATACTTACATGACATGGTTGAATGAAAAAATTCTACTAAATGATAATGTAAAATTATTTTACATTTACAATGCACTTTTAACCTCTTAATTTATTATAAATGATTATATTATTATAAAATTAATAAATAGTAACAAGTTGCAATATTTTTCGCATGTGTCATGTTACTAAAAATTAAACTTAAATTGCATTGAAAACTAAAGTCATCAAAAATTAAAGAGATCAAAAATTGGTTTACAAAATACATAAACAAAAATATTAAAATACAAAATAAGAAAATTAAAATTAAATTAAAATTAAAGATTAATTGATATGTTATGTCCGTGTAAAAAGTAGGAATATGAATAGATTAGACAAATTAACAAAGATCTTCGATCTAACCTATATAAGTTCTGGTCAGACAAACTAACAAGTAGTTATGACCTAGTCTACATAAACTCGGATCAGATCAGATTTTTTTTTTTTAAATAAAAAAAATCTAAGATTTTTATAAGACTATTTAATTAAGAAGATTAGGTTACGTGTCATACAAAAAACTTTTTAAAACCATGATACCGATCTATTTAAGTAAATATGAATAATTTTATTATTTTAATTATAATACTATTTTTACTTTAAATTAAAATATAAAAGTAAATATTATTTATCTTAAATAACTTATGAAAATAAGTTGAAATATCTTAAATAATCTATTTTAAATAGATTACTCAAAAATACTTAAATATATACTTATAAAATTTTATTAATTATAATTAACTAACAATATAAAATATGTTACACCATCTCTACATATTAAATTCATTAAATCAAACTGACGCCAAAATGGAAATATGTGCTTATCTTACGTCATTTCTTTTTCTGTTCCACGAGTTCCATGTGTGTATATTCCAAATAATTAAAATAAGTCTCCGTCCTCGTTACTCTTCTTACGTGTGGGGCCAAACAATTAAGCAATGCAAAGTGTAAACTGTAGAAACAGGTGCTAGCCATTATTTAAATATAAAATGTTTCTATACTCATTTTCTATATAGTTCTGTCACATTTAATTAATTCTATATAAATATAAACATATAATTAATTCAATTCGCGCTAAATAATTTTAATAGTTTATATAATTAAATTATTAACAATTTTGATGATGAATTGAATTAATTATCAAACTAAATTAATCACATGTTATTCTATTACACATACATGTTATTGGTGTTTACGAAAAAGTAAAAATTATTCTATTTATGTCTGGGTTATTTTGTAATTAAACATGTGTTATCGGTGTTTAAAAAAAAGTAAAGTTTATTCTTACTTTATGTTATATCTCTCCACTTTTATTATTCTACCATGGAAAAATGATGCAACTTTACTCGAAGTTGTGTTTGCATTATTAGACGAAGGTAAAATAAAATCAACGAAATATAAATTGCACTAGTTAAAAATATTTTAAATTTATTTAATTTTTTTATTCTTTAATATTTTTGTATTAAAATATTATGAGATGTAGTTAAATATTTTTTTTGAATGACGTGGGTGTACCAGAGGTTTGAGGTGTTTGACGATATATTCTGTATTGTAACAATTTTTACATAGTATTATTATTTGATTGTCATTTCACGACGACCGTAATTTTTTCTCCGGTTTTAAAGTTTATACGTTATGTCATTCTTTTGCTATTGTGTTCTGTTATTTTCTTTGTGTCAATTATTCCCAACAATTAGTATCACAACTTTTGGTTCGATCTGAGTATTAGAATTCTTAATATGCATTTGTGGTTGCAGCTTTGTCTAATCATTCACATTAGAAAAGAAGACTGATGTTGTAAAAGAGTTGTTGAATTACAGTCACAAGTTCTAATGTGTAGTTTGTGCTAAAGAAAATTGATGGAAGAATTGTTTTTTACCCGTGGAAACTTTATATAAAATTGTGTTGATACAATCAAAATTACACAAAGTGAACTATGAGATTATATATGTCAGCGGTTGAATAACTTTCTACCAACATGGAAGTTGCACCATAAATTTTCAGCCTATAATTTTTGACATATGAAATTTTTGTAATGATTTAGTTTCAACCGAATATATTCTTCATGATATAGTATATGATTGCCGATGATGACAATGTAAAATTTTCTGAGTAATTTATCTTCAAGTGAAATATACTCTTCATGGTAAGTACGATAGTTTTTAAACTATAATTCTCAACAAAGACAAAACGATTTTTTTAAAAAATAATTTAGTTTCAAATAACTATACTCTTTATGTTGAAATACAATAAGTTTCTTTAAACTATAATTGTCACTGAAACCAATGAAGACTCATTCTAACTTTTACATTTTATTTTAATTTTCTCACTAACTTAAACGTTAGAATATTAACATTATAAACATTATAGATTCACTTACATCCTCTCAAAATTTCATTTCATTGCACCCTCTCAAAATTCATTTCAACAACAATTCTGATTACATTTCAACAACAATTCTGATTTTGGAATAAATACTAGTACCCACTTTTTTTCATAAATATAAAAAAAAACCTTTATTACAAACTATATTCTTTTTTGTATAATTATCCTATTCAATTACCTTAATTTTAAAAATATCTAAAAAGTATTCACTCTTGTCCCTACCTGTCTGCCACCAAATATATAGATCCTAAAAGTGTATAAAAAACTTTATAAAAAATATAATATTGTAATACAGCATGTGTTATGTGTCACAAACAATAAAAACAGAAGATTGTCATCTTCATGGGACCTATGTCTCTTTAAATATCCACCACTTCTTCCTCTCTCAAACCTCATCCAATTCCCTCTACTTAATTTCCACTACACTATTCAATCATCTTCCATTCTTTTCTACTCATACTATCACCATGGAAGTTGGTCTTAGACTCCTTCCCTATATTATCAGCTCAAAGAGTAACTCAAATATTCTTATCAAATCTGCAGTGAAAAAGCCAAACCAAACCATCTCTATGGATTTTTGCTTCCTTAAAACATGCAATTTGTGTAATAAACACCTCAGCCAAGACAAAGATATCTACATGTACAGGTATATAATATATTTGCAACGTATAAAAATATATATAGGTGTGTGTGTGTTATTGATATGTTGGTGATAATTATGCAGAGGAGATCAAGGTTTCTGCAGTATAGAGTGCAGGAACAGGCAAATAGTTTTGGATGAGATGAAAGAGCTAGAGATCTCTACTAAAAGAATGGTAAAATCTTATAGGCAATGTTGTAATGAGGCACGCAGAGAGACAAGCCTTATTCTTGAAGACATTCGAATGCAAAGACTTAAATCTAAAGTATAAACCAATTCCATGTAACCAATAACTAGTTATAAATAGGTAGTTTTTTTGTCAAAGAATAAAAAAGTTATATAGTTGGATTTGTTTTTTCAGTGTCACCATGGATGGGCATAGAGCAAATGCGCCTTGCCTCCATATCTTGTTGTGTTGATTAATTCAATCTTTCATAGATTCTAAACTTAGGTTATGGTCCAATCCAGCCCCCAAAAATTCTTCAATTGGATAGTATATAACTTTGATGACATTAAGAGATAAAAGCTAATTTATGTGCATGTGGTTGTACTTTTATGCTAACCGATTATACTTAGAATATTTTAGTTAAAAACTGAGTCAGTAGCATTTAGCTATCGTTTGACATAATATATCAATCGATTACAATTGAAGTATTTCAGTTTTATTTGTTTGATAAAAATTTCATTGGAATTATAACAGTTAATAAATAACGATAATGATAAAGCAAAGATCGACACAAAGCTCTAAAACAAACAATACTTGAAATGTTAAGGTAAATATTTCATTAAATATACAAAATTGTTATACCCAAGGAAAAAGAAACCTAAAAAATATCGTAGAAAATAAAAGCAATACAAAACAAAAAGAAAAGCATGCCGAAGCATCTGAAGCTGTGGTACGGGGACCATCTCCTAAGTCATTTCGAAAGCGGAACTAAAGGGATTCAACGCCTAAATAGAAATTACAACATCGAGGCAAAAATGCCTTTCTTGTTTCACTATTAGCTCACGGACTCCAAGCGCATCCCACATAGTTTGTTAAAAAAAGTCATGGAGCACACACTTTAGACTGTCCACCTTGTTCTAGGGAGCTTTCAAGACCTCTACATGAGCCTCAGTCGCCTGAAAGGAGGATTTCCAGTACTTTTCCACCTAACGAGTCTTCTCCTTAACAGAATCATAAGCAACCTTGAACCACTTCTTCACATCCTGAAGAGAACCTTCCGGCTTCATCACGCGAGCATACAAGTCAGAAAAAGAGCCATGTATTTTCACTACCTCTTGCAAAGAGTTTGCAACTTTAACTTCCTCCCCCAGCGTAACAAGCCCCTTCTAGAGATTGTAAACCTCAACTCTATAACTTTGACTTTCTCTTTCTAAGAAGTCTGTCTCATCTTATCTCTGTTAGGGAGATTCTGGACGAAGGATAAATCAGACGTCGAAACAATAACAACATCCCTATCCTTAGAAGTGTGAGCTAGAAAGAGAAGATGTCTGATATCTTTATAAAGGGAGTCATCTCCTCATAATCATCATCCTCAGCGACCCGACTCCATTTTAGAGAACACTCAGTATGATGGGATTTTTTCCTCCTCCTGTGCCCTCTTTGTCAAAATTGGAGGTAGGGTTGATTCCTCAACTGCCATAATATTCGCAACATCCACAAGTTGGTATGCCTCGCGGGCATAAGCAAAAATTTCTACAACCTGTGTAAAAGAAGGATCAATGGTCTTTATAGGAGTATGAGCAGAAGTAGAAGTCCTAGTATTCACCACAGTCTGAATGTCTTGAGCATCTTGAAGGTTGTAGAACATGTTCAACTTGCCTATTTTATCCATGCTATCTGAAAAAGGCAATCACACATGTTAAAAACAACATGAAGACTCCATCCTTTCCAAGGATCTTCCTTCTCTCCTCAAGGGTAACTACACTCAAGATAAGATGAGTATCAATTCACCTTTTCCTCACATCGCTAGAATGCACCTCACTATGGCTGAACCCATCCTTATGGCCAAACCCTTAAAACCAAGATTTCATGTCCTCCTTCATCGTCACATCGTCCGAAGAAAGGGAATCTTACTTGGTACAATAAGAGTGAGCAAACCGGTTAAAATGGAGCTTGGACCAATACTCTGGGAACGAAATCCTATAGTATTAAGGGGAGTCTGCATGGATATAGTAAAAAATAAAGGGAGCTATGAGGGTGGGGGATTTCACCAATATGAAACGTTCCAGAAAATTGCCCCCAATCTAGAGTAAAGAGATCAAACCAAAGATATTGACCGAATGAAAGTAAATAAGCCCCTAATTACGAAAGTTGTCTAAGTAAGTACGCCTCTGATGAAAAAGGTAAAAAAAGAAGCTAAAAGAAGTCTTTCAGGATTCGTACTCAGCACACAGTTGGAAGACTCTTATGCATGCCCATGACCCCAGATAGTTTTACAAGAACAAATAGATTTATCTTGAAGTAGGATTTGGTCTTATTTTGGTTTTTGTTAGCCTTTAATTTAAACCTAATTGATTTTCCATTTACATTAACCCTTGTACCAGTACTTGCACCACAACTTTCAGAAAACCTTCATTTCTTTCACAAGTTCTTTCTTCTTCGCTATCATCACTAGTGCAAAGTGACAGATATAATTTTAAAATTTACACCTGTTATACGGAAAACGTGCGTAAATAAAAAATACGGTGGCAAACTTGTAAATAAAATATCATTTTAAGTATTACCACATGCCAATAGACAGTGCTTTTTTTTTAAAAAAGGATGTAAATTAAAAATACTATTATAATCAAATCTTTATTTCTCGCGTTAAAGGTAAAACAAGTGTAAATTTAGATAGGTTGAATTTTTTTTATAACTCTTATTACTAATCTAACAAATAATAATATATTTTATTAAGTGTTAATTGGGTAAGTAAGTGAACTAATTGATGTAAATTTATTAAGTTAATATTGTGTAAATAAAAACAAATAAAAAACACAACAAATGACCACATTCTATTTTCATGGATAAAAACATAACCTTTCGCATCTCTCATCATTAGACGACCAGTCTCACAGCTTGATAACGACATGTACGACGAAGAAATAGACTAATTGGTTAGTCTTTTTTTTAATTAGGGTTTAAATATTTAGATAGAATATTAGGGCTCATATCTCTTTAAAAAATAAGCTCGATTTCTTTTTCTGCCATATAGATAGAAAATTTACTCTTATTTTGTTACTGATAGCTATCACTATTTTCAATGTTTCTTTATATAATTTATATCTTTTACTGTCACAATTTGTTAATTCACGTTTTTACTAATTTATGTTGTACTTGAAGTTGCATGATGAAAAAAATCAATTTGATTCTCATTGATATGTTCATAGATGAGATTGCAACCAACTACTTATGACAAAATCAAATTATTTTCCATTTACTCTTTGCATGTTCTTTCGATTGCAAGTTCTGAGATTTTAGATCGTTTACTTAGTAACTTTGTTATAGGGCATATATACATTTAATAGATAATTATAACGATCACATTTTCATATTTTTATTATTTTTTAATAAATTTTTTTAGAAGAAAATATTTATAATAATATATTTTAAACTATTAAATTAAATTATAATAATTATAATTAATAATTTTACAAAACTACATCATATGTAGAAATTGAGCAAGAAAATTTAATTTGTGGGGTATATATATTGTTGAGAGGATTTGCAATTTTTTCGTCCAAAAATTGCATTTGAGAGAGGGTTTGTAATTTTTCTGTCCAAAAATTGCAATTGAGCTAGAGTTTACAATTTTTCCGTTCAAAAATTGTAATTGGTAGGGTTTGCAATTTTCTCCTTAAAAATTGCAATTGTATGTGAGAGTTTATAATTTTGTACTTATAAAATTACAAGTTAAATTATGAATTTATGAGTTTTTGTTAGAATTTTTACTTCTTTTTCTTTTTTGTGGGTATACTTCCACGTAGAAATTTATTTATTTATTGTTATTTTTCCTACAACTGATATCAGAGTTAAGGTTCCGATCAAGAGAGGAAGGAAGAGTAACAATTATTTTGATCAAGGGAGGAAGAAGACAAAAAGATTGAAGAATAATAATTTTACAAATATGTCTAAATATCTCTATTGAAGATATGTGAGACTTTGGATGAAGGAAGGATTTGTTTGGTCAAATGATATATTCATCCATGTCCCACATGAGAGGGTTTTTTATTTTTCTATTCAAAAATAGTTTGTTGAGCGGTTTTGTATTTTTCCATTCAAAGTTTGCAATTTTTTCGTTCAAAAATTGCATTTGAGAGAGGGTTTGCAATTTTTCCGTCAAAAAATTGCAATTGAGCAAGGGTTTACAATTTTTCCGTTTAAAAATTTTAATTGGTAGGGTTTGCAATTTTTCCTTCAAAAAATTGCAATTGAGCGAGGGTTTACAATTTTTCCGTTTAAAAATTTTAATGGGTAGGGTTTGCAATTTTTCCGTTCAAAACTTTTAATTGGTAGAGTTTGCAATTTTTCCGTTCAAAAATTTTAATTGGTAGGGTTTACAATTTTCTCCTTAAAAATTTCAATTGTATGAGAGAGTTTGTAATTTTTTCCTTATAAGTTAAATTATGAATTTATGAGTTTTTGTTGAAATTTTTACTTCTTTTTCTTTTATATGGACATGCTTCCGCGTGCGTAGAAATTTATTTATTTATTGTTATTTTCCGTACAACTGGTATCACAACTAAGGTTCCGATTAATGAAGGAAGGAAGAGTAACAATTATTCTGATCAAGAGAGGAAGAAGACAAAAAGATCGGAGAGTAATGATTTTACAAATATGCCTAAATAGAGATATCTCTATTGAAAATATGTGAGACTTTTGGATGAAGGAAGAATTTGTTGGGTCAAATGGTATATTCATCCAAGTCCCAAGTCCCACATCGGGTAGTAGAAAAAAAATAGAATTTAAGTATTAATATAAATAGAGAAAGTTTGTTTTAGTTTTTCTACCCAACAACAAAATGTAGTCTTTTGAGTATTTTTGGGATTTGGGTAGTTATGTGTTTAGAGAGGGTTTTCTATTTTTCCGTTCAAAAAACATTTGTTGAGAGGGTTTTGTATTTTTCTATTAAAAAATAGATTGATGAGAGAGTTTGCAATTTTTCCGTCCGAAAATTGCATTAGAGAGAGGGTTTACAATTTTTCCGTCCGAAAATTGCATTAGAGAGAGGTTTGCAATTTTTCCGAAAATTGCATTTGAGAGAGGGTTTGCAATTTTTCCGTCAGAAAATTGCATTTGAGAGAGGGTTTGCAATTTTTCCGTCTAAAAATTGCATTTGAGAGAGGGTTTGCAATTTTTCCGTTTAAAAATTGGGTACGAGTTTTTGTTGGAATTTTTACTTCTTTTTCTTTTTTGTGGGTATGCTTTCGCGTACGTGAAATTTTATTTATTTATTGTTATTTTCCTACAACTGATATTAGAGCTAAGGTTCCGATCAAGGGAGGAAGGAAGAGTAATAATTATTCTGATCAAGGGAGGAAGAAGATAAAAAAATTGAAGATTAATAATTTTATAAATATTGTTGGGAAAAATGTGAGTTGTTGAGAATCAAATGTGAGTTCTAAGTCCCACATTGCTTAGAAAAGTGGAGGTTAAGCATTTTATAAGTAAGAGGACCCATACACATATCACCCTAGGGTTTTGGATGAATATATGATGTCTCTCTTACTTGTTTGGGTGAGTCTTTGACCTTTAGGTGAGTGTTTGACCCAATGTGTATGCTCTCTCATCATGATCCATCAGTCTTACAAGATAAGGTTAGGTGAGTGTTTGACCCAATGTGTATGCTCTCTCATCATGATCCATCAGTCTTACAAGATAAGGTTACTTCCGCTTGAGTGGATATATATATATATATATATATATATATATATATATATATATATATATATATATATATATATATATATATATATATATATATATATATATATATATATATATATATATATAATATGTTTGTTTTGATTATGCTTTTTGTTTAAAGAATTTTTAGCGGTATACAAAAATATTTGATTAAATAAAATATGGTTTAAATTAAATTAAATATAATATAATTATGAAACTAAAACTAGCATATTTTATTTAATGAAAATATGTTGTAAACTTGCCAACATTCATAGTAAAATCGGGTGTAATATACCATATTTTTACATCCTATTTAAAAAAATATTCGATTAACTTGCCAACATTTATAGTAAACATTCCTCAGTTTACACCAGATTTTTATCAAATGGGGTATAAATTCGCTTGATTTAAATGCAATTATTTAAAATTTTACACTCATTTTTTATAAAACGGGTGTAATATGCCATATATATACACATCAATTTTAAACAAAAAAAATGGTGTAATATAGCATCTATAAATGTATATATATATATATATATAAACATTTACAATATTTTCTATAAAACATGGTGTAATATAAAATATATTTACATCCGTTTTCAACAAAAAAGAGTGTAATATAATATCTATTTACATCCATTTTAAAATGGGTGTAAATTCGTCAGACATTTCTCACCCGTTGAATTCACACTCTCTAATAACATGTGTTAAATGTAAAAAAAAAACAGGTGTAAATTACTCTTCTTCACTAGTGCGTCAAACTTAACGCCTTTATTAACATCATCGTCACTACTACATCATCATTACCTTCCCTGAATTGATCAACATTAGGACTCAAAACCTTGCTCATCATGTCTTCAACTTCATGTACTCAAATCGTATATGACCATCAACTTTATTATCAATGTTGTGTTTGACAATTTCTTCAGCTTGTACATCATCAATGAAATGAAGAAACCCTTTAAGCCCTGGTATTTTTCTCCACAATCTAAATCCATCATAACCGCAGTCTTTAACTAAGCTCACAACCTCAAAAAAAAACCCTTCTACAATTGTTTTATTCCATCTCCTATAGGGGTGTCAACGAGGCAGAGAATGTGCGGAGGATGTTTCCCTGTTCTCCGCTCGTCCCCCAAATTTTTTCCATCCCCATCTCCGATCCCCGCCACCGATGAATATTTTTCCCCATCCTCATCCCCAAGGTATCTACGGAGATCCACAAATTTTAAATCTTAATTTTTATTTTATTTTTTTTGGTCAAAATTGTGACATTAGCATTTCATTATTTTAAAAAACAAACATATATTTTGTATATTTATTATTTAAAAAAAACATATTGCATCAATAACAAAAAAATATATAAGTAATTGTAGTTGCTAATAATTTTTCTTGCTAGCATGCATAATCTCATAATGCGTATGCAAATAGTTTTGAGAAAAAAAAAACTCTTTTAAAAAAAAGAGAAGAAAAAGCGTTTAACATTGTAATTTATATATGCATCGTTCACTTTTCTAAGATTAGTAAATAAAATCTCCACTAATATAGATTAAAAATAACTATTAACCCCCCGTTTAATGTCTCAAAATTTCAATAAAAAAAATCTTCTCTACTTTTTGTAATAACTACATTTAATATAGATTAAATATATTTGTTATTCAATAGATTTTAAAAATTAAAATTCATTTATAATAAAAAAATAATAAAAAAATAATAAAAGTATTTGATAAAATCTTCAAAAAGTAACAATAATTATTAATTTAATTGATTTTAATATAATATTTTGTTTTTCTCCTATAATAAAAACTAGAAAATACCACCACACATACAAAAATTAGAAATATACTTATTACAAATTAAAACTAAAATATAATTAGTATACGTATGGAATCAACTTAGAAACTTACATGAAATCACTTAAAAAATTAATTGAAAGAATTTCCTTCTGTACCAATAAGTCATACTAATCCACGCTTTCAATCGATGGTAGTCTTTGTTCATATTCAATTCTATTCAATTTCAATTGATATTAGGATTTGTTCATATTCAGAGCTATTCAATTTCTATTTTTTGTCTACATTTTTTTTATTCATTTGATGCAGGTTTAAAATGGTTTTGATGGAAATATGTGCGTTTTGTGCGAAAAGCTTCACCCGAACTAGCTTTTTCCTATCTGATATTTTAATCATGGTTAAATTTATTTTATGTTTTCACTAGTACAATTTTTTCTTCACTCTTAACCCGCCTTCACTAAAAGGTTTACAAACGTCGAACCAAGCAACCCAATAAACCTTCTTAGTATCTTCCAAAACAGACCAAATAAATTTATTATGAATACTCTCAATTTCTTTCCACACTGATATCAGAGCTTTGAAGAAGGCCATAGTAAAAGTAGAAAGACTCCCCAAAATCCAAAACAACAAGGAGAATACACGTTGACAAAGTAATAAAAATGGCCCCTCAAAAGAACCTTCAAGCCCATAAAGCTTTCCCCTTTGAAAGAGAAAGTTGGATTGAATATACCTTCGTTCCATATTATCAACATACCTCCTAAGACACCCACTAATTCTCAAAAAGACCAACCCACCTTATGTTGAGGCCAAAAGCTACCAGCCAGCTCTGCATTGACAAACTTCATTTGCCTTACCTTCCTCAATAACAACACCATTTCTACGTCTCTTGATATTACCCTCTAATGTTTAAGGACCCTACTATCATTGACTCTTTTTGTTTGACGTCTTCGAAGCCACCACCCCTTTTTTATCTCTCAACTCCAACTCCAAAATCTTCTTCTTATGATCCCTACCATTCTCCTTAGGAATAACCCCTCACACACACACACACACACACACATATATATATATATATATATATATATATATATATTAGAAAATCAAATTAAAATTAAATAGAACGAGACTAGAATCGTGAATAATGCCACTTTTTTTAAAAGTATTTCAAGCAGTTTATAGTCTTAGAGTTTGAACGCAAGAATATTCAAGATAATTCAACATTTTAATTGAATCTGCACAAGATTGATGAAGATTCGAATCTAGAGAAGAGTGTCAAGAATTATGTGAAGATGATGCACTATTTTTTAAATATATTTTTCTGAATTCAGAATGCTTAATTTATACGTTAAATTGGTGTTGTTTCATTTCGGCAATACTTTTGCTAAATGTTGCATTGTTTAGCCTAGAACAACACTTTTCAAACATTGCGATGTTTCATCTACAACAACACTTTTATCAAATGTTGCACTGTTTCGCCTACAACAGCCGTTTTCAAAGGTTGCACTGTTTCGCATTCTGCAACACTTCACAAAGTGTTGCCTATTTCTGAATTCAAACTTAATGCAACACTTCACAAGTGTTACCTATTTCTGAATTAAAAAATTAATCTTCACTTATATATTTTCTTATCATATCTAAACACTCACATGTGCATTGATTGTTCATATATATATATATATATATATATATATATATATATATATATATATATATATATATATATATATATATATATATATATATATATATATATATATATATATATATATATATATATATATATAAGTTTCAAGATGTGTTAACCTTCAAAAGTACTAAACAAACTTATTATTTTCAGCTGATTTCTCCATGTAAATGCCTCTCTTATATTTTATGACAAAGACAATGTATTTGTTGTTGAAGTTTATATAAGTGTTGAGTTTGTTTAGGTAACTTGATATGCTAGAAATGATAATTTTATATTGATAATGAGAACCACTAATTTTATCCATGTTGCATTTACTTTTCATGTTGTATTTATATCGATCAAAATGCTCAATGGCTATTCAATTCTATCATTATTGTATATTTTATCCCTCTATTGTGATATTTGATACTATAAAGTTAATGATCATATATCTTGGGCGATTAATGTTGCATTTTTTTTTGGGAAATGTGTAAATTATGGCAGTAGAAACCGCCATTACACAAAACTGTCATCTTATACTAAGTAAATTATGGTAGTTTATGTGGCAATTACTGTGAAACCGCTATTTTTTGTTGTTGGACCACAAGGTTTAAGATGAAGATGGATGTGTGTGTATATGTGTGTGTGTGAGTGAGAGAGAGAGAGATTTTGTAACTAACTTTCTTTTACAACAGAAAATGGTTTCAATGAAATGATTCTACATTAAACTGAATTTGAGTTAAGTTTATATTCTATAGGAGCCACAAAATAAAATTCAAATTAAAATCTAAATGCAACTTAAATATGAATTTGGATTATACTTTAACACCATCCATTAATCCACATTCAAGATTAAAATCAACAACACCAATTCCATATCTCAAATGGATAAAATGCTTAGTCTTGATAGCATTAATCAACACATCTGCAAGTTACTTTTGAGTGTTACAGTGAACAACTTAAATCACTCCATTATGAACCTGATTGTGCAGAAAATGAAACTTTGTAGAAATATGCTTGATCCTTCTATGCAACATTGGATTCTTGGTAAAACTTATAGTTGATTTGTGTTCAATCATCAACTTCACAGGCTTGCTCACCTTAGTCTTCAGATCCTACAATAAGTTTAGAAGCAAAACAACTTGACACGTAGACAAAACAACTACAATATACTCAGATGCACAGGTTGACAATGCAACTACTTGTTGCTTCTTGGAGCACCAAGAAATATGACCTCCCAAATACTTGAAGAAATATCCAGAAGTATTTCTTCTGTCGATTCTGTCTCCACACCAGACAGAGTTTGAATAGCATATCAGCTCTAAATCAGATTCAATACCATAAAGGAACAAAACTCCACACCTCAGAGTCCCCTTAATATACCTCAGTATCCTGACAAGAGCTTGGTAGTGTGACCATTTTGGTTTATTCATAAACCTACACATTATTCTAAATGCATATCAGATGTCAGGTCTGGTCTTGCAGAGATATCTCAACAAGCCCACCAATTATTTACAATTTGTATCATATATATTAGAATCCATCTTATGATTTGTTTCAGCAAGTGTGATTGCAGACTTGTAATTTATAAGCTCAAATGTCTTCAGAAGCTCAAGTTTATATTTCAGCTGATGTAAAATTATACCTTTGTCAGAGTACATAATATTTATCCCTAGAAAATATATCATATTTCCTAGACCATTCATCTCAAACTCATTCACCAGTACCTTCTTGAACTTGACTATCTCATCTGACCAACTCTCTGTTAGCAATATGTCATCAATATAGAGACACACTAGAATCATATTGCTAACAGATATATGCTGAACATAAACATCATACTTCTTCTCACATTTTCCGAATCATTAAAGCTTAAAAAATGAATCAATTTTTCATATTCCAATCTCTAGGAGCTTGTTTCAGTCCATACAAGGCTTTCTACAACTTGTACATCATCCATTCCTGATTCTTTTTCTTAAATCTAGGAGGTTGCGACACATTAACTTCTTCTTATAAAGGACTATTCAGAAATGCATATTTCACATCTAATTGCATCAGAGGCCAATTTCTATTAGCAGCTATAACAATCACCAATTTGATCGTTTCATGTCTAGCTATAGGTGCAAACACTCAAAGTAATTTAATCCATATTTTTCTAGAAATCCTCTAGAAACTAACCTTGGTTTATGTTTGCTAATTGATCCATCTGGCTTCAGTTTTAACTTGTAAACCCATATCACACTGATGGCTTTCTTGTTCTTTGGAATCCCAGTCAACTCCCAAGTCTTGTTTCTTTCTATAGCTTCAAGTTCTTCTTTCATGGCCTTCAACCACACTTTCTTCTTGAGAGCTTCTTCGGTAGTAACTAGTTCAGAGTCTACCAACATGGCACACTGAGTGAATTCTCCTTTAGAGTCTACCTAAATATATTACAACATGTTAAACTCTACAAATCTTGTTGGTATTTGTATGATTCCCAAGTTGGACAACCTTCATAGGATGAACCATATTTAGAGGCATGATTACCACTAGAGTATAAATCATCCTCAGAATCTGGATCACAATCAGATTTACCTTCACAGTCAGACTCACCTTCAGAGTCATACCCACCTTCAGACTCAACTTCAGAATCAAAGTCACCTTTAGACTTTGACTCATCTTCAGCATCAGAATCACCTTCAAACTCTTACTCATCTTTTAGGGCAGAACTTCTATAGAGGCAGATTCTCTTTCAAAATTTTAAATATCTTCAGAAGTTAACTCAAGCGTTAACATTGCACCAAAGTTTGATTAAGACTTGTTTTAATCCATGCTTTCGTTTCCTTCAGAATGACATCTCTGCTGAATTCAAATTTATTGGTGACATAATAGTAGAGCTTATAAGCACTTGTACTTTGGTGCCTTATAAGAAACATGATTCTGCTTCTATCATCCAACTTTGTTCTCTTAGCATCTGGGACATGTTTATAACAAATAGAACCAAACACCTTCATATAGCTCACACTTTGTTTGCCTCCACTCCACTTCTTAAAAGAAATAGTTTCCTTCAGCTTCTTGGTTAGACACTTGTTGGGCACATATGCTGTAGTGGCAACAGCTTCTCCCAACAAGGTGTGAGGGGCTTCTTCTCCTTTAGCATGCTCCTTGTCATATCAAGCAATGTCCTATTTATTCTTTCAGTAAGACCATTTTTTTGTGGAGTATATGGAGCAGTCACCTCATACTCAATTCCATTCTACTCACATAACTTTTTGAACTTTAATGATTTGTACTCACCTCTACCATCAGTTCTAAAAATTTTCAGCCTCGACTACTTTGTTTTTCAGCCTTTACCTTGAACTTCTGAAACTCAGTAAATACCTCATGATTAACTTGATGAGTTCTAGCCATGTCATTCTTGTGAACTTATCCACAAATGAGACAAAGTACTTGTTTCCTTCAAGTGAAGGTACTTTAAATGGTGCACATGCATCAAAATGCACTACTCTAAAAACATGTTTTTCTCTTGGAGACACTTCTAATGCAAATGGAAATCTAGGTTTCTTTCCTTCTGTGCATATCTTACATGAATTATCAAGCTTCATAATCTTAGGAATACCATATACCAACTTCTTAGAACTCAGATTCCCTAAGCTTATGAAGTTCAGATGCCACAATCTCTTGTGCTACAACTTACTGTCACCTTTAGCACCTTCTGCACTAAGGCATTTAGTTGCAACTATTTCCACATTCACCTTGAATGTTGTGTTGCTTCTCTATTCAAATTTCATAATTAGCTTCTGATCATAATCATACAACTTTAAAAGATTAGGAACCTTTCTCAATGAGCTGACCTACACTCATCAAATTGCTCTACATTCCAGGAATATACCAAACATTCTTGATTAGAACAATTTTGCCATTCTTTACTATGACCTTGACATTTCTTATTCCTTTAGTATTAAGGTACGTATCATCAACACATCTAATCTTTTTACTCTTTCTAGAGTCAAAATTAATCAGTCATTGTTTGTAGTTAGGTGATTTGAGCAGCTAGTGTCCATATACCACCAATATACAAAATATCCACCATCAGATTCATAAGCCATCAATAGCACATGTTCATCATCAAACTCTCCTTTGGCTATGTTTGCTTCTTCTGATTACCTTTCCTTGTTTGACCAACAGTCAGCACCAAAGTGGCCGAACTTCTTGCAATAGTATTATTGAAGCCTGTTCTTATCAAACTTCTCATTTCCCTTCTGATGTTTCTTTTCATCAGAGTTGGAGGCTTCTGACTTCTAATAACCACCACCATGTCTCTTCTTAGCCTCTGACTAAGACAAATTTTGATTCTTCTCAATAAAAGATGCCTCTAGAGCCCACTCTACCTCTTTTTTAGAGGTTCTCTCAGTCGGACGCAACTCTTATGCCTCTAGACAATTTTACAGTTCTTAAATTTTCATGATTCTGAGGTCCTTAGAGTGTTCAATTGCTATAACAATGCAATAAAACTGAGGAGTAAGTGATCTCAGTATCTTTTTAATGATTACTTGTTCAGAGATAGCCTCTCAATAAAATTTCATCTAATTTGTAATTAGAATCACTCTGGAGATGTAATCAGGTACCTTCTTATTGTTCTTCATGTTAAGTTCTCATACTGCTTACATAGAGACTAAATTTTCATCTTTTTCACTGATGCATAACCTCCATAGCACTGTACCAGTATGTCCCATGCATCCTTCGTCATCGTTGAATCAACGATCTTCTCAAACACATTCGTATCCATACACTGATGGATATAGAACAATGCCTTATGATCGTTCTTTCTCGTTTCTCTTTGCGCATTTCTCTGCACTTTAGTTGCATATGCTGTAAACACTAAATTGTAACACCCCACTTTCCCCATTTAAAATAAAACACAATTCAATTCAAATAAACATCAGAGTTTTCCCTCAAACAGTGGGATATCACATCAGAAGTTCCTCATACTTTTCATTAAAAAGGTTTTCTCAATAAAACAGCGGAAATCTTTCATTTTTGATTCATCACCCACGGCCATCCGCCAAATATATATAAATAGTTATTAATAAAATCCACCAATGTGATATGTTCACAAGAATATAACAAGTTCAAACAAAATAACATAAAAACGCCCAAGTCCCATGCTACGTATCAGAGCATCCTAGACTCGACTCACACACCACTATCCAGCTAGCTAAGTACCTGAATTATTTGTACTCCCAAAGAAGCACAGACCACAACAACAACAACAACAACAACAAAAGGGGTGAGAAAACATGGTCAAAATCATTAGCAATGATATACATGAATAAGGATAGCATTTACAACAATCATCACCCAACCAACACCAATCACGACCTACTGTCCAATTATCAACACAACAAATAATTATGCATATATGCAACTCAACACCATGCATGCGGTACCGACTAAATGGTTCATTCAATCGAACCCCGGATAGATCACATACACCCCTACTTGGCAATGATATATCCCCACCATTCTCCACAAAGGAGTACGGGTGAATCACTTACGCTCCTCCTGAGACATGATTCGACCCCACCAAAACACCATGATATGCAAGACACCAAATGTATACTAATCAGCTCAAGCACACTAGGTGCACACGATCCTCCTGATCACATCACAACATGTCACGTGTATATCACACACCTCCCCATACATTATATATATAAATCACACCAACCACATCAATTAAATTCAATATTATATAATTTCACCTTTTAAACATCAACCATGCACTCATCATCATGAAACATCATTTCTGTACCAATCACAACCCAAGGGGTCCTCTACATCAAGAATACGGAGCCAAACAGCAAAAATCCTACTTTTGGCACCTCAGACTGTCCATACGCGTATTGGCCTGTGCCATACGCGTATGACTTACACATACGCCAGGCCATACGCGTATCACCTCCTCATACGCGTATGCCCAGAGGCAATTTTCCCTTCAATACACGTATCACCATGCCATACGCGTATTGCCTAGTCCTGTACACGTACCATACGCGTTTGGGCAGAGGGCCGTGTCACAAATCCCTCCTCTGTCACTCATACGTGTATTGCCTCCCTTTTCCCCCCTTCCATACGCGTATGGACTAGCCCCATACGCGTATGGCCAGATCTCATACGCGATTCACCAGAAGCCACTCATCTGCAATTCTTCTACGAATCCTACTTTTTCCACACTTCTAATCAGTCCATTATGTTACTATTATTAGTTCTAGACCTGTAATTCTCATCTATCTTGTATCCTAACATTATTATCTCAATTCTATGTTACTCTAATCATCATTCTATCAATTTTTCTCTCCAGAATCCCACACCTGTGTTCATCACCATTGTCACAAACAAACACATACAATTTTCACCAAAATCACACCAATGTGTGCACGAATTTCATCATCAACAACAACAACAATCAACATATCATCATACAATTTAGATTCATACAATTCCTACGGGGTTAAGGAATCCCCACTACCCAATTCATGCATACAATCAATTAAAACCAGTTTCTCCCCCTTACCTCGATTATGCACGGATTGCTGAAGAATTCCTACGAATTTGGATGGTTCTAGCCTTGTTCTTGATTCACCTTTGATCTTCTTCTTTAGCCTTTCTCTAACCAGTTTATCGTGTTCTTTTCCCTTTTTACTAAAACCTCCTAATATTCCCTAATTCCAATTTTAATTACTAATTTCCCAATAATACAAATAATAATAATAATAAAATAACAATATTACTATTAATTATTAAATTATTATCATTATTAATTATATTATATTATTATTATTCTCTTATTTCACTAAACAATCATTATAATCTAAGGACACTCTCTGACGCACTCAGACACACTCCCACCTAAGGGCACCCAAAGCAAAATAACGCCAAAAAGACTAAATAATTAAAATGGGTGTTACACCATGCAGCCTTCGTCATCGTTGAATCAACGATCTTCTTAAACACATTCGTATCCACACACTGATGGATATAGAACAATGCCTTATGATCGTTCTTTCTCGTTTCTCTTTACGCATTTCTCTGGACTTTAGTTGCATATGCTGTAAACACCATGTAGCAGATATTAACGAGATCAAAACCATCTTGAGCTTCAAACAACACATGCATCTGAATCTTCCATCGATTCCAATCATTTCCATCAAAGATTAGAAGCTTTGTGTTCAAGCTACCGCTTCCATCGTTCATCTTTGATCTTCAGTTTATATACTATTAGAGCCACTAAATGAAATTAAAATTAAAATCTAAATGCAACTTAAAGTGAATTTGGATTATACTTTAACATTTTTTACTTAGCGGGTTTGTAGCCGTCATACTAGTACTTCCTTTGCCGCCACAATTTCCCAATATTTTTTGTAGTAAAATTAGGAACATATATATATATATATATATATATATATATATATATATATATATATATATATATATATATATATATATATATATATATATATATATATATATATATATATATATATATATATATATATATATATATATATATATATATATATATATATATATATATATATATATATATATATATATATATATATATATATATATATATATATATATATATATATATATATATATATATATATATCTGTGTGTGTGTGTGCGTGCGTGCGTGCGTGCGTGTGTGTGTGTGTGTGTGCACGCGTGCGTGCGTGCGTGCGTGTGTGTGTGTGCGCGCGTGCGTGCGTGTGTGTGTGTTGATGTCAATTTTTGTTCTAAGAAACTTGTTAGATACTTTATTTGAATCTTGGATGTTACGTCTCATGGTGGTCAGACTGATGGGGTACGACTCCTTACAGCTATTTGAGGAGTTCTTTTCTTATGGTGATTAGATCTCTGGAAGTCTGGCCGGATAGAGATGGATATGGCCGACTCGAAACACAAATTTTATCTGACTAGTTACAAAGTTTATCAGACTTGTTACAAAGTTTATTAGACAAATTACAAATTTTGTTAGACCAATTATGGAGCAATCAATTATACCCTTTGCAAAACCACTTGTATTCACTTGTATGTATTAGTTGTGTAACTTTAGTGTTAAGACTTTTGTTTGTGATGAAATAACATGCTTGTTCATGATTCATTGTGGTTGAGTAGATTATGAAAGTAAGGAAACCCTATTTGGTCAATCGGTCTAAATACGAAATCCTAGTTGGTTAGTAATTAAAGTTTGAAATCTAATCGATTGACCAAAAAACTTTAATAGGAAATAGGAAATTAACCAGGGAAATGTGTTAGATGGCCTTTCTTATGTATAAACACTCACCTAATGGATATTACTTAGTAAATAGGAATGCGTTATACCTGATGGTGATTGTCTGAATATCTATTCCAATCAAGAGAGGGAAATAATTAGGTATGTATGTCCCTAAGGTGGTTAGTTCCAAGACTCTTGGAAGGGGGGGGGGGGGTTATTCGCTTCGTAAAGCCTTGCCAAAATGGATAAGGTTTGGTAAATTTCTACGTTCAATGAGACTAACCTTGCCTTGATGTATCAATTTGACTGTGTCGTATAAGCCCGTGTTCATGTGTTGTGGAAGCAATCAGAGCTCCCTTTTCTTGTACACTTGTTTATTAAAGTATGGTAATAGGTGACCGTGTGATCCCACATTGTGAGAACTTAAGAGTTGACATCTTAGTTGGACCGCCTAATGCAAATATGTAGTGTTACGTTAATTGAGTGGTAATTGGCACCTTTGGGCGAGGGGACCCATGAGATATATGGGATCCACTGAGATAATTTATATCTCACCTCATGTTCATATTCCGGCAGTTAGGGAAAAGACAAAGGTAAAGGAAAGGCTTGAAGACCTCAAAGACTTTGTTGTTTTGATTTATGTTTCCGCTATGGGTGCTTATCTTTTGTAGGATTTGTACTTGACATCCTTATTATGTATACCCTATATTTTGTACTTGAAATTGTCATTGATCACTATAAGTTTACTTTAATTACCACATTTTGCTCCAATAGTGTAACACTGGGATGCGAATACTGTTTTATGCTTAATGTTCTGCGAGTTATTGGACTATTTATTTTATGATTTAAAATGAAGTTGATTTTTATTCATGAGACAATGGACAATGTGTTGAGATTTATTTTTGCTGCTGTAATTGATTTTGAAAAAAATGTTATGCTGAGAAAATGTGACACCCTTTTTGGGCAAATTATCCTACATGTTTTACAAATTAAGTGTTCGGGGTTTAGAGTGTTACACAAACTCCAAAGCTCCAGAAACCCCGCACAAAATCAGTTTGTTGAGGCAAGGGTTTTTTCTTTTATGAAGCTGAGTAGCCAGAGGTATAAAGTTTTTGGCTACTTGCAGGGAGTTTGAGAAAAAGACATAGCAAGAAAGCCAATAGGTGAGGAAAAATACATGTTCATGGGCACCTACATTATCAGTCAAAACATAATGTTCTTCAATATATATGCTACAAATATGATGAGTAAAGATGAATTTGGGTTTAATTTTGGTGATCTTATAGGGTTCAAAGAGTTCTCCAGTTGGTCGAAGACCAGTAATTGCTGCTATATCAAAAAGTGTTAGGGTTATCATTCCACATGGCAGGTGAAATGTATTGGTCATGGATTCCCAAAAGCACATGGTAGCAAAAATCATGTGAGAGTTTTACCTAGGGCCAACTCTTTAAAGTTGTATCAAGTCAAAACTACCTTGATCTTTCCTAAAATTACGTTTCTCAGAGGACAGATGTTGGGACTACTTGTCTAACTTCTTAAACCAGATTAAAATACGGTTTTAACAGTAATAATAAATCAATGCAAAAGCTATAAAAATACAAGAGATTGGTAACCCAGTTCGTTGAAACCACACATATGTCTGGGAGACACTTTAGAGACGAAAGGAAATTCACTACTTCTAATTAGTAAACTTAGTATTACATGAACTAACAAACCCTATGTTATTCAAAGCCTCATCCTAATCCCAGTGACTTTATATTTAAGGGCTCCCCCATAAATATGAGAACCTACTCGATTTCTTCTCAATCACATACCCTGTGATTGATGTTTATAATTCAAATAACTAATATTGAATATTACGACTCAACTAACACAAACTTTATATGTCAAGTTACTAAAACATAGAGATGTATATCAATGATTCAACACTGACCCTAATTAGGGCATTGGCATGGAATACAATACTCACAAAACCTAGACATAAAGACTTTACTCTTGTGTACAAAACACTCACTTCAACATGAGAATTGAATATCCTTATATAACAATGCATTCTGGGATTTTTATTCATGGATCTATGAGTTAATTTCATCTAGAATAATAGAGATCGTGTTGGATATGATATTCTCCACAAATTTCACCAAAAGATATGATTTGTTACTTTTAAATTCAAATTTAAATCTCCATTTAAATCTGAAACAATTCAACCATACATTGCTCAAAAAACCGAAACAAAAATAATTAAAATATAATCAAAAATTTATGCATCAAACAACATGCATATGACCTGATGTCAAGGCCAAATGTCAAGCAGCAAACATGATGGAACATTGTGTTCCACATGTTGCACAAGAACATCCAAATTAACTCTTCTCCATTACTTGCAGATCTTGTATTGTAGAGTGAGTATTGGATAGAAAATAAGCTTTAGACAAACTACAATAACATTTGTCTATTGTAAGAGACCAGATGTTACAACATACATGCTAGAACATCGTGTTCGACACGTGTCCCTTATGCACTAAACATCTTGAAGAACTTCCATGTTGTTTTGCATAATGTAGCCAATCCAAAGGAGCGAGATTTCCATATTTGTTCTTTATTTTGTTGGACCCTATCCAGTCATTGGATGTATGAAATATTGTTAGTCGAGGGAGATGAATGAAATACACGGTTCTTTATGAAGATGAAATCAAAGGGTTTAATTACAAACACTAAGGGTTCACATGTGGGATAACTTGGGGATTAGTGTTCCAAGAGCTAGGGTTTCCTAATGTGCATAGTTAAATGACCCATGAAAGCATAAGTATTTCCTACAATGGAGTAGGGGATTAATATCTAAGAATACTATATTTGTCTCTTCTCCTCTTCTAGAGGAAGCTCTGGGACGTAGGTGTGATTGTCTTCATGGATAAGCTTTGGGATGTCAGCAACATAAGGAATACTTGAAGCACACTTGATAATATTATGAAATGCCATTGACGATTCTTCAGAACTTGTGGAAAAAGAGCTTTGAAAGACGAGAATGAAAGTTGCAGAAATCTCAGAGGAAGTTCTAGGGTTTTGGAGAAGAAAGTGGTGGAAGAGAAAAAGAGATGTTGAAAAAGCATAGAAATAGCCACCAAGTAGGAAAAACTTTTCAGTTTCCCTCTAAAAAGAATTTTTTGACAAGTGTCGACTCTAAGATGGACACGTGGCATTTAGTTTTTTTTGGAAAAAATTAAAGTGAATTATTTCTTTTAATATCATTAAATTTCGTGGCCCAAGATTGTTCTAGGAACTCGGAAGTAATGATGGAAATTTGCATGCACGTTTGTGACGTGGCAGTTTGGTGGAAAGTAGTTATGAAGACTAAAAATATCTAATTAATGTGACATGTGCAAGCTATTCTAAATAGTGTCGAACCTTTACAAAAATGTCACCTTTCATGTGGATTGATCAAGGGCTCTCGACAGAGGAAGCTATGAGGTTCAAAGCAATTATCAATGCAACATTTGGTTTAAAGCAGTTTTATATTTGAAGACACATGAAAGCAAGTTAGAGAAATGAAAACTAAGTAGAGGGATACATGTCAGATCCTTAGGGTCTATCCGTTGTCGACAGTTATTATTGTATTAGTATATAAGTCAGTCTCAGTGTTTGGGATCGAGGTCGCAACTTTTCACTCATTCTCTATAGAACTAAATTATCCAAGTCACCGAGAGAAATAATTTGTGAGAAATGTGAGAGTAGTGTCCAATCTTTAAACTTTCTTTAAGTCTTTTGTATTTGAAACATTTATTTTAATGTCATCGTTTTCTATTTATCATTTATTGTCTTTATCCAAAGCACATTGCTTGCATCCAGTTTATCATCATTCATGAATTTAAATCCCAATCACACGGCTTTTCTTTACATTCTTCTTTTACACAAATTGTCTTTGAGATTTTTCGAATTAATTTTTTAAGTAATCTAGATTCGTGGTTGTTTATTATAAACACCGTTAAACAGACATATTATTTTTGTTTACCATACAAAGTGAGATTGCTATCTTTGTGTGTGTAATGTATAATGTATTTTTAGAGGAGACTTTGAATAGAAAATAACATTTTAATATCATAAGTCTTTTGTTTAGTTATAAAGAATCACTTAAAAACTTAAATGAGAAACTTATATGAGATCACTTAGAGGCTTCAATGAGAGTGTCTTACATTGTCGTGGTTTTTTAAACGAATATCAACTAGGAAAAAATTATTTTGAAAATACCGTAGCTAAAGAAAATTGTTTTCAATATTAAAAAATTATTGTAGGGCCCGCATAATTGATTCTTGATAATCTGCTGTCTTGACTTTTTTTTCTTGATAATCTGCTGTCTTGACATTAAAACTCGGTTGTTATAAGCTTTTTTTATTTTCTCAAAAATATTTGCTTTTTTGTTATAACTTTTTTTTAAAATGATTTATTTTTTAAAAATCTTTAAATAAATTATTCATTAAATTAAATTTTATAAAAAAGTTATTTTTATATTTATCCCTTTATATAATTAATTTTAGCCAAAAATTTCCAAAAAACCTTTGAATTAAAAAGTTATTTTAAGTAGTTTTATGAAAATTATTCAAGAAATATTATTTTAAAAATTGTATTTTTAATATATGAAAATATTAAATAAAAAACATTTAATTTATTAAATAATAAAATTATTATTTTAATTAAAAAATAATAATTTCTAATTAACTTAAATGAATTTTCGAGAAAATCTTTTTAAAAATACAAAAATAACATCATAGTATTTGTCAATCAATTGAATTTATTACAAATCCAAATTACGTAAGCTAAAAACAAGAACATTGACTCCATATTTAATTGGTAATTTAATAGTAATTTACAACAGTTCCTTCTTTTCTTCACGCCAACGAAAACAATAAATAATAAAAATAAAATAATTAAAGTAAATGGCCTTAAAATTAATATTATACGTTTATGATTACGCATACACACAATAATACTTTCTTAACAAAGAAGTTTTTGAATTTCAGCTTCAATGGATTCTCAAGATATAGTTAGAAAGACAAGTGATCAGCATGAAGTCTCCTTGATGACAGGTGAAAGTGCGAAATCGCTTAATCAAGCTTTTCTGAGAATCTGCGACTCTCTTATTGCAGGTGAAGTCGTCGATGGAGTGTAAGTTTCAATGCTTTTTTTTTTAATTTTTGGTTTTCAAAACCAATTATGTTTCTTAGATATATAAGAGGATTTGTTAGATAATGATTTTTCTTTTAGAATTTGTTTTGAATTGAGAGAGTAAAATGAAGAAAAAATAATTGAGAAAAAAACAACTAAAATAAATTGAAAAACAGGGTGAAAAGTTGAAAGAGTAATAATCGGATTAATGATTAGTAGTAAGATTGAATGGTGGATCAATTACGAGAAAAAAAATTGATCTTTAGTAAGATTTAGAGTTGGTTAATCCAAAAATTTAGAGTAAAAATAACTTGGATGAACAAACTCTTGCATTAACTAAAATAAAAAATAATCACAAGAACTATTATTTATAGTCAAATTTATAAGGAAGATTAAATAAGAAATAAAAATTCAATCACATGTTAGAAAATAAGAAATGTTTTCTTCTAAGAAAGAGATAGTTGATAATAGAGTGAGATATTGTTTATGTGCGATTTAGTATATTTTTTATGCAACAAAGCAAAGTGGATTTTGTGTTGGAATGTGCCTTGATCGATTATTAGAGGGACTAGATTTTGTAGTGGAGGAGTAAAGAGAAGTCGTGAGGAGAGGATCGTCCTTAACTATAAGAGGAAGTAAAGTCTCCCTCGCGAGATCGAGAACATTGATTACTGTAGTGGTCGCAGTAGCGGCGTTGTGTTAAGCAACTAATTGAGTAACTTTCGTTGTTGTCATTTTTTCACGAGTTTTATTAGTGACTTGAATGGGAAAGTGATCGGATGTTTACGATTTAAGGTGAAGAAACAGTGGTTTCCCATGGAATTTAGTGGGAATTAGATGTCAGATTCCCACAAATGGTATCATTGTCCTGTTTATAAACCAAAGATAGTTGATGATGAAATTATATAGTTTTCAAGTGTGGTGAAGTGTGCTTCAGATGTGGTGGAGCGAGATGAACCTACCAGGTTTGCACTTCAGCACCTAAGTTAATGAATAAAAGATAAGTAGTTAGAATGTGATAATGAATATAAAAAACCAATTCTTGTGCTTAATATAGTTCCAGGAAGATCTTTAAGTTGGACAACGCTTCCTCTCACTCACTAGTCCACTCAAACTTTTTCTTTTTCTTAAAAGTGACGAAGATATGGAATGCCTTGTCACTTGCATAATAAAGAAAATGAGTTAGAGCGGCTAATCTCCCAATTAGTTGTTGAACTTCCTTAACATTTGGATGGACTCCTCATGTTGATGATGATTTGACATTATTTGAATTTTTCTCTATCTCTCTCCTGATCATGAGTCCCAGAAATTTTCATGCTTGGATGCCAAAGGGGCACTTGGTTGAGTTTAAGCGCATGTTATACCCCCTGATTGCTTCCAGGATATCCTTCAAGTCTGTAGCACATACTTTTCACCTATAACGTCGTTATTATCATTTTGTCAACATACACTTTCAAGTTTCTCCCTGTTTGCTTTTAGAACACAACATCCATAAGTCTTTGGTAGGTGGCACCTATTGTAACACCCGAGACCGAAGATGGAAGAGAGTAGTTGTAACCCCGAGGCTAAAGAGGGAGTGGTTGGTCGAATTCACATCGGAATGAAAGGATCATGAGGTTGTACATCCATTGGTCTGCATAGTTGATGGAAGACTTATAAAGATTGATTGATACTAGCTATACCAATAAGATGCATATTATTTTCAGTAGCCTAACGAATAAGACTTCCATAGTTAAGCGTGATTGACTTGAAGTAGTATTTGGATGAGTGACCTTTTGGGAAGTTTCATAGAAAGCATGTGTGTAATGACAAAGAATGTTGAAAAATATTGTGTTTGTTTGTGGGGTCAGTAGGTAATCCTAAAAGGAGTTTGGGATGTTACAAGTGGTATCGGAGCATACCTCTCATAGTACGATGTGATTCAGGAACAAACCAAGTGGAAGCTGGTGGACATGTAACACATGAGGCCAAAGAGGGTACCGAATGGTTGTAACACCCGAGGCCGAAGAGGGTGGGGAGTGGTCGCCTGAATTTACATCGAAATAAGAGGATCCTGAGGCTCTACAGGTATGTGACTACATGGTTTAAGGAAGGTTTCTAAGAGTTGATTGGTACTACCTATGCCAACAAGATACATCTTGTTTTTCGTAGCCTGACAAATAAGAACTCCATAGTTAAGCGTGCTTGACTTAGAATAGTATTTTGATGAGTGACCTTCTGAGAAGTTTCCTAGAAAGTGTGTGAGTGAGGATAAAACATGCTGAAAAGACCCATGTTGGTTTGGATGATCATTCGCTAATCCTGAAAGCGGTATGGGCGTTACACATGTCTTTGTAGTAGTAGTAGTCAAGATTAGATATGAACGCTGTTGTTGGCGCATCCATGAGATCTATATTAATTGGATTGTAGCCAAAGTAGGTGTCCATAAAACTTAAGGTTTTGTAATCTAAAGACCCATCAATCAGACTATCGATGTTGGGCAGTGCATATGGATCCTTAGGGAAGACATCATTTAGATCAATGTAGCCAACAAAAATGCATCATTTGTTTGACACCTTTTAAACCAAAACTATGTTTTCCAGCAAGGATGGGCATTTAACTTTGGTGATAAAAATGACTTTTTTCATTCCTGAACCTCTTCATTAATGGTTGGACTTTTCTCCTCTCCCACTTTGCACTTTTTTATGAGAGACTGGCTTCACTATAGAATCAATGGTGAGGCGATGTCAGACCACCCTACTATCTATCCCTGGCATGGAAGAAGATGCCCATGCAAACAATTATATGTTTCTTCTCAATACGACAATAATTTCTTCCTATTCAGCACCAAACATGGACATGCCTATCTTGGTGACTACGTGAGCCAAAGGTCCAATCTATAACTCCTTTAAGTCATCTATGAGAGTGAGGCATACATTTTCTATATTCATTATGGGATTCCAGCTTCCAGCTTCTACTTCTTGCGCGCTTGGCAGAGGGCCAGCGACTGCGGCAATCTTCTCCCTTCTTGCCTCCAAACTATTCTAATAAAATTCTTAAATGATATATTTATCCCCTTAAACCACCCAGCTTCACCACTGAGCAACGTATATTTCATGCATAAATGGAGTGTGGATAAAATTGCTCCCAATAAGGTAAGGGCAAGTCACCGCAAAATGGCATTGTAGAGGGATGAAGCGTCTACTATAAGATATTTTACCTCAGAATGGCTTCTGAATTGAATGTTGCGTTGATACTTATATGACCATTCACCTATATATGTTCCCTAGAAATACCAACTAAAGAACCTTGGAATGTTTAAATGTCATTTGGGTCGAGTTAGAGTCCTCTGAAATCGCTTCAGAATAAGATGTCAATTGAGCTTCCAAGGTCATTTAGCACCCACTTTATATCCTAATTAGCATATTGCACTGTTATCACCATAGATTCTTTGTTATATGGGAGGGTATCAATGGTGTCCTCATTGAAGAAAGTGATTTTGGATTTTGAGTCCTTTACTCACCATCTTTTAGGATCAATAAGTATAACGCTTTTCGTCATTATTTGCCTGAAGTATTTTCGGCGGGAAGAATGGAGTCACCACCACTGGAGAAACCTCTTTCTATGGTGCAGACGACAATAGTGGAAATTTGTTCCGTCATTCTTCGGGAGAAGGTGGAAATATTGAGTGAGTGATAGTGAGTGTGGCCCAAGTTAGATTTATCAGGAGCCAGCGCGGGCGCCAATTATACTTGTTAAAAAGTTCAATGATTGACAACCCCTAGTTGTATAAGGTTGTCTGAAGGTTTTAAGCTTGTTGTGATGTTAGAGCAAGCTCATGCAAGGATGGTGAGAAACTTAGTATATTGGTGTTTGATGAGTGAAAATAATGTCCCCTATCAACCTTATGACTGGGGTATTTATAGGAACCTCTTAAAAGTGTGGGAAATGGAGCCGTTATTTCCTCTATTATCATGGAGAAGATGACTCCGCTCTTTGAATGTCCTTCACATACCATGAATGGGAGAAATATTTCACTTTGACATATTTTGAGGTAGCTTCTGAACTGAATGCTTCCTTGAGACTTATACGATCATTTACCTATATTTGTTTGCTAGAAAGGCTAACTAAAAAGCCCTGGAATTTTCGAATGTCCTTTGGGTCGAGTTGGAATCCCCTGAAAGTGATCTAAAGCAATATGTCAATTGAGCTTTCAAGTTTAATTAACACCCGCTTTATATCCCGATTAGAACATTGTACCATTATAACCATAGGTTCTTTGTTATGAGAGAGGGTATCATTGGCATCCTCGTTGGAGAAGGTGAGTTTAGATTCTGACTCCTTTACTCACCCTTTTTCAGGATTAATAATTATAATGTTTTTCGTCATTATTTGTCTGGCGTATTTTCAATGAGAATAACTGAACTCTCCACCACTGGAAAAATTAAACCTCTTGCTATGGTGCAGACGGTAGTATTGGAACTTTGTTCTATCATCCTTCTGGAGAAGGTGGTGATATTGAGTGGTGAGTGATAGTGAGTGTGGCCTAGGTCAGATTTGTTGGGCCCTAGGGTGAGCTCTAATTGTACTTGGTAAAAAGTTTAATAATTGACAATCCCTAGTTGTGTAAGGTTGTCAAAAGGTTTTAAGTTTGTTGTGGTGTTAGAGCACGCTCATGGAGTGATGGTGAGAAGTTTTGTATATTAGTGTTTAATGAGTGAAAATAACGTTCCCTCCCTACTTAATGGCTAAGGTATTTAGAGGAGCCTCTCATGAGTGTGGGAAATGAAGTCGTTATTTCCCATATTATCATGGAGAACATGGCTTCCTTCTTCGAATGTCCTTCCCATACCATTAATGGGTAAAACATTCCCCATGTTTTATCTACGTGGGTGAGTGATACAAAAAATGGGTGTAAAAAATTCATGATCTAACACCATTTTAAGCACACCAAAGCATGATCAAACATACCCTTACACATACAAACAAGTTCGGAGAATCAAAGTATAAAAAAACCAACACATGCAAGTTCATTCATCATACTTAGCACATTACACATTCAAATTTTAATTTCATGCAAGTTTCCATTTATGAACACATGATGAAGAACATGAACATCTCAAGCATATTATGGATTCGTACTTTGCACATACATCAGCATAGAGATGAACACATTAATACCATACTGAACAACAACATCAATGTGTTCATAGCAACAATACACGAGAACACCAATTTTAATATCAAGCAAGAACACATGCATTCAATTTTTTCATTACCAATCAAGAAACCTAACATATTAAATGCTAGAACTATCTAACGAATCTCAACTTAAATTTATGAATCGTGGATTTTGGAGGCTTAGGAGATGAAATTGATGATGATTACATCTCCTCCAATGCTCCTTCTTCTAAGATTTCTTCAACTTTCCCACATGCAATAAAAGTTGGTGTTGGATTGAACATTATCTCCTCAAGTCACTCGATCTACCATCTCTCTTCACTTCAAAATTTTGATTGTTAGAAAGAGAAAGCCATGTGAAGAATGAGGAGAACTTGTCTTAACAAGGCATATATAAAATCCATGCCAAATGATGCTTTTGCCCTTGGTTTTAATTCTAATTTACTAATGACGGCCATTAGCTCACTTAATATCTAACCATTAGTCTTAATCTCAATTATTGCACTTGATTAAGTGATTAAAAACATAAATTATTATAAAATATATTTATAATTATTCAAATTCACATATTTGAATTGTTTTAAATAGAGGTGCCAATTGAATCTATTAAGACAAAATCCATCCAATCCATCCACCACATAAAAAATAAGTTAATGTATTGGATTAAATACATCCATTTATATGCATGGATGAATTCGATCCATCCAGCATATTTTAAGAATCAAATGAATTATTTTTATTTTCGTTGGATTTACTTTTTTAAAAATAATTAAAAATAAATTTTTAAAAGAAAAGAATTGATTTTTTTCCAATACAAAAACCAGAATTTTTTTTTAAAAAAAATACGAATTTTTTTTTGAAAAAAATTTGGTTTTTTTTTTCTAAAATAAAAAATTGATTTATTTTTCGAAAAAATTGATTTTTTTCCGTAAAAAACGATTTATTTCCGGAACAAAAAACCAAATTTTTATTTAAAAAAAACAATTTTTTTCTCGTAAAAAAATTGATATTTTTCAAAAATTAAAATATCAATTTTTTTTTTGAAAATACAAAAAATTCAATTTTTTTTGATAAATATATTAAAAAACAATTTTTTTAAATACAAAAAATGAATTTTTCGAAAATAAAATAAAAAAATACATTTATTTTTTCGAAATAAAAAAAAGTTGGATGGATGGATATCCATCCATTAAAAATATATTAATGGATGGATTTGATTGATTTTATTCTTAATGGATGGATTGAATTGGATAATTTAAAAAAAAAAAGTGAATTGTTAATGGATTAATGAATTGTTTTAATTCATCTAGTAACAATCCAATCCATATCCATCCAATTCATTCATTTTACCACCCCTAATTTTAAATAGTTCATATACAAATTTAGTGCCACATGTTATAATTAAAATGAATAAATATTACTTTTAAATTATTTTACATGGATTTAGAATATCATAAATATGATATATTTATTTAATATAATCATGTATCTTTCATCATGATTATGAATAAATAAGCACATATGTTTCAAACACATTAATCACAAAAAATTATAAAAATTATATAAATTAATAATGTACTTTTCACCATCATAAAAATTTGTTATCATCTCATTTAAAATTGCAACATTTAATATTAATAAAATTAAAATATGAATCAAATTAAACTTGAATATTATTTTATCTAGTATAATAGGATAAAAATTATAAAAAATAAATAAATTTTAAAACATATGTTTTCTTTAAGTTTTAAATTCGATTCGCCACCATTAATATAATAAAATTAGATGCAAATGAATAATATGATGAATCTCATTTAGAATATTTTAGAAATTTTAATATAAATCACACATTTACATAAAATATATATTCAATCAATGATGATTTATAAAATAAAATTTTTTCATTTATTCTCGCACACTAGAAAAATTTAAAAATAATTTAAATAATTTGTTGACTAATGAAACATATGAATTTTATATTTATTTATGCCTAAAAATGTCTCTATTGCAACTTTTTGAAATAAAGATTATGTGAAACAATATGTAGTCTCACTTGTGACTACATGTCTTTCTTATTTAAAGGTTGCGAATTGGAATCGGTCCTTATTATTTTCTCTTTGTGCTATATTTTCTTTTGATTCTTCAAAAATAGATCCATGAGAATTGGCAACTTCATTTCATACACTATATCTATTAGTAAACACTACTTGAAGAAAAATACTTGTGAGATCATCAAGGAAAATTTATCCTCTACAATAGATGAAGACAAGTTTTATGATGCTGAAGAAAATTTTCCAATAAATAATGACAAGTATGTCGTAGAAACCCAAGTAGTGGATATCGATGATAACACACTCTCGAGGAACCTCAAACAAAAACAGAAGAAGGAGACTATTGAAGACAAATATTCTACTCAATTGAAACATTCATATTGTTCTATTTGTATGGAAGCTAAACCAATTAAAGAAATGTTCAAAAATCAAAACTGTTCACACTCTTTCTGTGAGGATTGCATTGGAAGATATCTAGCTGCGAAAATTCAAGAGAATATATCAACGGTAAACTGTCCTGAACCAAACTGCAAAGGAACTTTAGAGGCTTATCAATGTATTTCAATTATACCAAAGGATCTGTTCGATAAATGGGAAAATGCACTTTGTGAGAATTCGGTGTTAGAATCACAAAAATTTTATTGCCCTTTTAAGGATTGTTCGGCTATGTTGGTGAATGATGCAAAGGAAGTTGTGACGGCTTCAGAATGTCCACATTGTCATCGATTGTTTTGCGCACAATGTAGGGTTTCATGGCACGCAGGAGTTGATTGTAGAGAGTTTCATAGTTTGAAAAATAGAGAGCAAGGAAAGGAAGATTTATTGGTGATGAAACTTGCAAACAAAAAGAATTGGAAAAGATGTCCAAAATGCAACTACTATGTGGAAAAAGTTCATGGATGTACTCATATAATATGCAGGTATAAACACTTCTCTTTTGTTTTAATTTCTTCTAAAATATTTTTATTGTTAGAAAATATTTTTTTAATATTAAAATATAATATAAAATTGTTTTTAAATACAATTTAATTTGTTGTGATTTGTTATAGTTTAGGAATGATTATAATATTATTTATTCCTAGGTGTCGTCATGAATTTTGCTATGGATGTGGAGGCACTTGGACAGGGGGGTCTCATTATAAATGTAAAGCTCGAAAAAAAATTGCACTATGCCTTATTTGATTTGACTCTCTTTTAATATTTGTTTATGTAAAATAAATATTTGTATATTTTAGTTTTGGAAACTAAAGCAAAACAATTTAAAGTCGTTTTAGTTATAAATTTCTTATGTTGTTTTTTTTATTAAAAAAAGGCAGACAGTATGATTTGTTTTTTTTTTAAATACAACTAATGTGATTATAACTTCTTCTTTTTTTTTTTTTATGTTTATAATTATACATGTTGAGTCTAGTTATAAAAATAAGTTAAATATTACTTAACAAGTACTATTATAGCGTCTGGAATTAGCTTGTGACATGCTCTTTTCCTATATGAAGTGATAAATGAAGTAAGATTAAATTCAAATATATGCTTTCAAATTTAACCAAATTTTGCTTTCTAAAACTTAAATGAAAATTGAAATGTATTTCTTATATATATAACGAAGATGAAGGTAAGTTTTACCTATCCCAATCATGTTTAATAATGTTCAAATCTAGAATGTGGAAATATTTTTATGATTACATGCTAGGACAATAGGATTAATAGTTCTAGTCTAGGAAAAGGTCCAAAGCATATAGAATTAGGTTAAATAAATTTTAGAAAGTAGGGAACTAGGGGATAAATGTTTAGGAATCTTATTCGATAGAGTCATGCCAATAGAACTATTTTATTGTTGTAGTTTATTTCACCAAAAGGATATATGTTGAGGTTGTAGATAGTATAATTGGAGACAATATCCTTTATTTATTAAATAAAATTCTAATAAGGGTTGGCGTCCTATAAAGTGTTTTTATGGAAAATGAAACATAGTTCATTGGCTAGAGGTTTAAAAAAGGGATTTTAGTTTGTAAATCTTAACTCAACGAAGTTAATATTACTAAGTTGGACGACATCACCAAAATTTGAACTCTAATACTCACAATTGTGTGTGTGAGTTTCTAATGGAAATTACCACTTTATATGCAGACTATAAAGAAGGCTTTTATCTCGGTTTGCAGGGTAAGGTGAAGAAGCGTGTCATAGAAAGTGTTCCACTTTTCCCCTTGATTGAACTGTCACTTGAGGGAAAAGTTTAACCGATCATGGTTTTGATCCCATCAACAACATTTTCGTATTTTCTTACTTTTCCTCTCAGTTGTAAAAAACATGAGGTGATATATATATATATATATATATATATATATATATATATATATATATATATATATATATATATATATATATATATATATATTGTATCACCCCAAAGATATTTGTCTAGAATAATATCATTGCATTGTTAAAATTTGGTAATAGATACAAGCACAAGTGTCTAAATGACATCACATCAGATAAAATTGATAAGTACAACATGGTACCAATACATATGATGTGAATATCGATACAAACTAATATAAAAGCACATCATATAACAAATAAATATGAGATATCCAAGCCATCAGGTCTTCAATCTAACTTGCCTTTACCTTTATTTTTGATTGAGCTACCTGAAATATACAACATGAATGGGGTGAGATGTGACATCTTAGTGGAGCCCTAACTACAACATTAGGTCCAATCGGATCTATGGATTCTCATACTCTATCATATTCGCATAAAGCATTCTTCACCTCGCATATCATACGATCACGCAGACATCAGGATATGAGATCTACTCGATCTCATATTGTGTGTGAATATCATACATCATGTTCATTCCAACCCATTTGTTACTGATAACCCACATTTAGTGAGTTATTATTTACCTTAGTTCTTTCTTATTGTTAGTTTTATTACCTTTTTAGTGGTTATTTTTAGTTCATTTAAGTTTTTTTAAAACAATTAGTGTGGAGCATAATAGATGCTCCCTTTTGTTAATTTAATGTTTTTGTTGCTTGATTTAAGGTTAGCTCTGATAAGCTAAGGCAAAACTGTAGTGGACAACACCTGGAAGATGGACTTTTCCATAGAAATTAAGTGGAGAAAGTAGCTGAGTTCATATGGAAAGCTTGGAAGGAATGACATATTTGAGAGAAAATTTACTTTGTACTGAAGATAATTAATTTGAAATAAGTGGATAAGACCAAAGAGGTGCTAGAAAACAAAGGTCGTACAATAGTACAACAACCACTCTGCGTGCTCTGCAAGAAAGGACATAGTCACCTGCACCATGCTGTGGCAGCCTGTCATAAGACACTATGTCTCCCACAACTGTTTCATTGTACCTGATGTATATTGAGCAATGGGAAATTAATGTTATGTTGTTTTTATGTTAAATGATGTTCAATTTAATGCCTTGTTTTATTATGTGCTAACTTGCTTATAAATCTAATTCTTTGAGTAATCAACTTAGAAAAAAAGGATAACAACTTGTTGTTGCGAAGGATCCAACAACAAGTAAATTTTGTAATAAAAATAGTTGAAAAGAGTAGAATAGCGATATCCACTTGATTAGTTCACTTATATATAACGAACTATAACTATAAAGGATTTGAGACTCCAAAGAGACGTATTTTAGGGTTATAAGTGTGACTTAGAGATTTGTTCCCTTGCATTAATAATACATACTTTAATATTGTAGAAATACACCTCTAGATCACCCTGACCTTTCATGGCACGACACTGCACATCATAAATACATAATTTACTTCATTAACATTAAAGGACCTTAGCTCAACATGCAATCTCTTTATATTATTTCACTTTCACATTTCATTGTCTAGATCTGTTATAAAAAAGGAAATCACTGAACTTGTGACATTCATATATTATTTTTATCCTTGATCATGCTTAAAGTCAAAAGATAGTGTATTACAAAATTAACCTAAGTAGCATTCACTCCCCGTGGGTATGATATTCTTACTTTTTATTTATCACTTATCACTTTTAAACATACATGTATACTTGCATGTGACACACTCACAAGCAACAGTTACCTCATGATTTCATAGCATAACGAGATGTACTTCTGTGGTTATAACCTTTTAAGTGAGTCGGGATTGGGATCACGGGCCATCTAAGGATCAACATACATCTTTCCCCGACCATAACTCATCAATCGAGCCAGGATTCGGGTTACAAATTTCCCTCACAAAGTGAAATGTCTTTCCATGGCCAATAACTCATCACTCGATTTGAGATTTGGGTCATGAACTCACTTCACGAAGTTAAATGTCTTTCCCCGACCAATAACTCATCACTTGATTTGGGACTCGGGTCACTGACTCACTTCATTAAGTGAAATGTCTTTCCTCGGCCAATAACTCATCAATCGATTTAGGATTATGGCCACATATATTTCAATAGGCTATAAATAACATCTTGATTATTGAATCAATTCCCAGTGAATCTCTTACTACTCCTTAATATCTTTTCAAGAGCATCATATCCACCTATGGAGTAAATTCTCAACATCCATTTGGCTATTTGGGTTTTACTCTTTCTAATCCCTTCGACTAGGAAGGTTCATCCTCTTAACTCTAATTCTTAATTCTCATATTCTATCATGTTTACCAAAACTTGTCAAGTGTTCCGTCTAGCTCTTTTAAGTAGTTTAGATACGCTTCAACATCCAAGATACAATAATGGAAATGGCATCACACTTAGATCAACTTGGGCTACAAGGAGACATAGGGATGTGCTATGTCACAACCTTCATTTTACATACAACTAGGAATTATAATGGTTGACCTACATTAATTCAATTCTATGGGTGTCGAGACACCCTAATTCGATCAATTGGAACAAGGTAAAATGACCCCTACAATCCCAATAAAACGAATTAAGAGCATTTCCCAAAGTTGGAATTGACACGGGAAGACTGTGTTATGTAACATGGGTCGTTTCAGACCCATACCACCCTTACTATATCAAAAACTAGGGGCATCACGAGTCCCCCGTATTAGCTAACACAGTCGTATTATGACCATAGCAAATATTCTTCATTTTTGTAGATTACACACAGTCTGTTCGTGAGAATGAGGTAGATTTTGTGGGTAACAAGAACATTCCATTTTTCCTGCATAATTCCAAACATCCAGCAACACGAGCAGACATATGTGTATAAAATATGATCTCAATCAAACACAATAGCATGCCTTTTTTCGCAAATCAAGCAAGAAAAATCAAAACATTCTAGTATACCTATCACACCCCACTTGCAATGAACTCATAGGCTATCCAGGGATCAAATACCTAAGGAACCCCACCTGTTAATCTTGATGAAATTATGACTTGGACTTGAATGAGAGTTGAATGGTTCTAAAGACTTCTAGCACATGCATGATGAATTTGGTGATGAACTCAATCCCTAATCCATCTTCTCCTTGGAATTTTGTCGTTCTTTCTCTCTAGCTTCTACCATTCTCCAAAAATATGAGTACTAGAGAGATAAATACAAGTGTGAATATGAGGAAAATCAATCTCCAAGTGTCTTATATATTTAGCATGAGTAAAGTCCATAACTCCCTTGAAAATAGATCCAAATCTCTAGCCATGTCATCCTCATCTAATCTTGGAGATAAGGCTTCCTAATACATCCCATTAGATCACTAACATATCATTAATAGACTAATGATTAGCATATGATATTATATCCTCCCCCTTAAATAAAAACTTGTCCTTATAGTACACTAATTTTCTTCTTGGAACATAGGGTTCAATAATTCTCTTCTTATGATCCATTTCAATCGTTTCTAATTAAATTAATTTATTCCAATAACATAACAAAAACTTGATTTACACGCACCTTATCAACTTTCCATTTTGGCAGAAGACATATATCTAGATGAATTTCTTGAAATTCTTCACCATTATTGTCATGTCAGATCCTTTATCACCGAATTTGAATCTCATCTAAACAAATGGGATTATCATGGAGTAACTTGCACATGCAAATGAAAGTCCATATCAAGTCATTAATAAGAAAACACATTTCAATTTATTTATTCCACGTCCATCCACTTGACATTCTTAATATGAAATTAAATGTTGTGTGTTCCTAGAAATATTTCCAATTATTTGGAACTATGACACCTTTCCATTGAATTTGTGTTATGGTAAAATGATGCTGACTTGAAATGAAGTTTGTATCTTAATAACCCTCTAATTTATTGTGCTATTGATTAAATCCTAATTTTTACATATATCAATCATACTATCTCCCAAATAACCTTTTAATCTATGGTGTGCGAATTCAACCTTATTTGTTGTTGTATTTCCAATTTGCATCATACAGTCAATCCATGCTCTTACCACTTTCTCCTCCACCAATCTCAATATAGAAACTTTCATATATTCTTGAAATTTGAGAAAGTTTGAACACACAATTTTGAACAAACTATGGGAGTAAAGATGTGTTTCTTCCTAACCAAATTCTAATTTTGTTTCCCATGAATCCATTATATTTTTTCATACTAGAGTTGATTTGATCTCTTTTCATCTCTTAGATGGACATTGATCGGTAAATTAACAAGTGTGCTAATCTGTCGATGTAGTAATAATGAAAAATCCCAAATATCGATCTCAAGGGATGCTTGACGATATACAGTTTGTGTTTTAAATCAGTTAAACAAAAGACCTAGGGGTTTGGAATTGTTGTTTTAAGGAATAGAAAATAAAATAGCAAGTAAAAATAAATAGAGCAGTTGAACGCCTTAAAGTGATATGAGTGAACATACTAGAGAAAATGTATGATTGGATTCTTTAACAATTCTAACATGACCTTGCAACAACTTCTTTCAAATTATTGATTATCAGTTCTTAAGGATGTTTACTCTTAAGTCTTTAGTGAGAAAACCTGTAAACATTCAAATTAACTCATATGTCCATAGTGAACTACAGATGAATTTAAGCATTACTTTATCAAGAATAATTTGGTTTTCATAGAGTATTCATAGTCTTAGGTGATATCTACTACAAAATACTCTCAATTGAGCGTTAACAATGGTGATCTAGCCAAAGATTAATCGTAAATTAGACTCAGTTTTTCTGAAAGAGAAAACATTAAGAATAAATTGAAAGTAAATCAAATATAATAAAATTATTGTTATCACAAGGTTCAAATCGAAATCATTAACAAATCCGAATCAGGGACACCCCTTAGAATCAAGGGGTTTAACTACTCAAAATAAAAACATAATACAAAGTGTAGACATTACATATAATGAGATGAAATCAAGTCTTCAATTACTTATGATTCACTATGCCAAAAAAGATCTTTAGCAGCGCTTTTTTTGGCCTTTAGCAGCGCTTAAAAGCGCTGCCAAAAGTGGCGCTGCTAAAGGTGAAGGCAACGCTTTTTTTTATTGAAAAAGCGCTTCTAAAGGCTCCCTTTAGCAACGCTTTTAGCAGCGCTTTCTTAGCCCTTTGGCAGCGCTTTCAAAGCGCTGCCTATTCCCCCTTCCCCTCCCTTCAGCAACGCTTTTAGCAGCGCTTTGTTCACCTTAAAGCAGCGCTTTTTAAAAGCGCTGTCTTAGGCCCCCCTTTAGCAGCGCTTTTTTAAAGCGCTTTCTTTGACCCCCTTTTAGCAGCGCTTTTTTAAAGCGCTTTCTTAGACCCCCCCCCCCCCCTTTTCCAACTTATAACAACGCTTTTTTGGCCTCTCTTTGCCCCCTTTAGCAGCGCTTTTTTTAAAAGCGCTGTCTATTCTTCACGATTTTTAATTTTTTTTTTAAATAATCACATTTTTTATATATTTTTCGATAAACCTGCTTATAACAATTACATTCCCTGCTTATAATTCAGGCCTTTAATTCAACAGTTTGACCTTATATATAACAATTACTTTGGCCTTATTTATGTGTATTCATCACTTTGCCCATAACCATTTTAATACACATAAACCTGCTTAAATATATTACAACATCACAAATACATTCAATTTACAACATCACAAATACATTCAATTTACATATAATTACAAATCCGACAACTTTACAAATAGATACGTTATACAATTCTCAACTCAAGAATAAATTGACACCAGTCCTCCTTAATTTCTTCCAATCTTGCTTTCAAGTAAGTACCGCACTTGTATTCATCAAAGTACTACATAATATAACAGAACATGCACGATTTAATTTTAAAACTAATTACTCAGATGAAATATCGGTTAATTATCAAATAAATCATATAACTTATGAATTGATCCATACCATGATTGAAATCTCTATTTGACCTGAAAGAATAATTTCCTTCATAAAGCGCAATACAAAATATCCGCAGTCAATCCCATTGCGCTGACGAGGACACTGTAAATGGAAAAAATAAACAAACATTTATCAGGATATATAGTTTAAATAGTTTTATCAAGTAGAACCACTATAACAGTAAAACATGGGAAAACATACCTCCACTCTGATCCAGCTGATGTTGTTAGCCTTTATACAACGGTTTCTCTGCATCGCTTACCAACCTCTCAAACATCTTGGGACAATCTTGAAGATCTTCTTCAAGTGCTTCTGCAATCTCTTCGACTCGATCACAATCATATGTATCCCTGCCATTGTCCGAAGCACAAGTCGTATTATTCCGGGGTTCAACATTCTCGTTACTTATCTCACCATGTAATGTCCAACATGTGTAACTTCGGTCAATTCCATGTCTCATTAAATGAGATTCCAACTGAACAGCTTCAATTCGACGCCCATAACAGCAACCTAAGCAAGGACATGCGATCCTACTGGGGTCTTTGGCGTGTTCAACAACAAACTTAACGAATTTCGATACCCCATTCTCGTACTCTTTTGACAATCGATTAGCAGACATCCATTTTTTATCCATACTAATTGAGTAGTCCAAACTAAACTATGAAAGTTAAACAAAAAAGGAGAATACCTGTAAAGAAATCACTAACTTCTAAGAAAGCTACACAGTAGGATGCTTGGAAACGATCACAACCTTGCTCTTCACAGGTAACCCCTATAACAGACAAAACTAATAACATCATCAACATTAAATAGTTCTTGGAAACGATCAAAATTAACAGACATAAATAATTCATTTACTTTCATCAACAACATCAACATCATTAACATCAACATCATTAACATCAACAACAATATTATCGTTACTTAATTCAAGTTTCCATCAACAAATACCATTAACAAATATACAAAATTAACAAATATACGAAATTAACAAATATATGAAATTAACAAATATATGAAATTATTCGAGTAATTTAATTTTTCAACTAACAGTGGTATAAGAAATTATTTTTATGCCGCAAGCATATAACTTCCAAAGAAAATATTATATAAAAAAATACTCTTATTTTTCTTGGGATTATAAAAAAGAATAATAAGTATATCAAAATGAAATGATTTTTTTTTACAAAATGACATAAAGGAAGAATAATCAAATTTAAAACACATAAATCAACAATATTTAATCCTTTTGGTGTAAAAGAATGCACGACAAATCCACCTAAAATTATTCCATCAAATATGATCTTATTCTTGAAAATAAAATGAAGAATATATGTTTCGAAATTTAAGACAATAAGAACAATGAAAATATACATTAACTCACAAATGTATTGTTGTGAGTCTTTACAACGATTAATTCTTCTTCTTCTTCACAAATTTAAAACACATAAAATGAAGAATACAAAGATTTTTAATTGACAGTTACTAAAGAATTAGAAAAACACATCTCTCTCATGGTTCATATCCATATATCGATCAATTCCTTTCTTAAAAAGCTCTTGATTACTTTCTCCAAATCAAAGTCCACTTTCATTATTTTGATTACAAGAAAACCTAAAAGTTCATCTAAAACAAATCACTGTTATCGTTGTATTATTTAATGTAGCTACAGTGGTATAAGAATCACATTCCATTTGCAAGAAATAGAAAGAATCACATTCCATTTGCAAGAATCATATTCTACATCATCAAACTCCAATAATGCATTCAACTATCAGAATAATAAAAATGAAAAATGAAAAACTTCAAATACCTCAAAAATGGTGGAAATGCGCCGGTGGTGGAAATGGATGGACGGATGACAGAGACGACCGTAAAAAATGGACGAACGGTGGTGGAAATGCAGCGACGACGGATGAGAGTTAGGGCAACGCGGAATGAGGCACGGACGGAAGGACGGAAGGAAAGTGTCGACGGAGTGAATAGGGTTCGTTTTCGCGTCTGGGAAAGACGAAGAAGAATACTGTTATGTTTTTGCGCTTTAACTGAGAATTTTAAAATTTATTCTACTTAAACCTATAGCAGCGCTTTTGCATGGCCTTTAGCAACGCTTTTATAAAACGCTGTTATAGGTTTGCCTTAGACCGGGCCTTTAGCAGCGCTTTTAGAAGCGCTTTCTTAGACCCAGGCTATAGCAGCGCTTTTCTTGAAATCGCTTTCTTAGAGCCCTCTTTTAGCAACATTTTTTAAAAGCGTTGTCTTAGGCCCCCCTTTAGCAGCGCTTTTTTAAAGCGTTGTCTTTAACCCCCCCCCCCCCCCCCCCTCTTTAGCAACGCTTTTTTAGAAAGCGCTGTCGTAGGTATGCAATTTTTTTCTTTTTTTTTAAGACTCTTTTAGCAGCGCTTTTTCAGAAAGCGTTGTCTTTTAATGCGCTGCTAAAAGTCATTTCTGTTGTAGTAATTCATGAAAATCTTGATTCATCACGAAAATCTGAGTTCTCCAACCTTCAAAACGTGTTCTTACAATGAAAAATTGTCCAACCCTTGGATATTCACATTCTCTGGCTAAATAGGACAATTTTAGATTTTTTCTAACTTGGGTCGTGTCACACGTGTATCGCCCTCTCTAACACCTATGGTGACTGATCAGACATCTCTTATATTGGTAGGATTTGAAGCAAAGAGAAAAAAAGGTGATTATCGATTTCTAATTATGGGCATGGCGTATATAAATAGGTTTTAGATTCTAGAATCCGAAATTTTAAAAAAGTATTGTGAATTTTAGAACTCTAAGTGATATTTTTAGGTTTTAGAAAGGCTTTCGAGAAACTTGAAAAGTGACCGAAAATATATATGTGCACTATACATCCAAAGCTTTTTCTTAATTTATTTTCTGATGTTACTATTTTAATTTATTTTATCACACTATGTTTTAGGATTAAACTTTCTTTAAAAGTAAAATGATTACATGTACATTTTTTGTCCATAAAAAGTATCAAATTTGGTTTTTTGTGCTTTTAAAAAATTTAGTTTCTAGTTTTACAACAATATCATGTAATTTTAGTTCTTGAGGTTAAATCAACATATGTATTTTTAATAAATTAAAAAAAAATAATTTATTATGAAATTAAAAGAACTTCAAATTAAAAATATTTATGTATAAAATATTATTCCAAAACATATTTTTCTCACTTCTAATTCTCTAAATCTATTTTTCATCACACAACTAAGGTGGTAGTTGCGAATAGTGTTTTGTTTATATGAGTAATAGAAACAGGCAATAGGAAATATAAATCACAATTGAATTTTTTAAAAACAAAAAAAAAGAGAAAAATAGAAAGGAAAAAGAAAAATCAAAAACCAAATTAAAAAACAAAACTAAGATAGGATCAAACCAAAACAAATTTAAGATTGTCTATTTAAAGAGTTGTAATTAGATGCCTATTGAGAAAATTTTATGTGTTTTATGGGTTTATATCTTTGTAATTTAAATGTAATTATAATAAAATATTTCATCTTATCTTATTTTTAAGAAAAGAAATTATTTTTTTAAATTTATTGAATGAATAATATATTTGGAAGATACGTTAATTATAAAGAAATAAAAAAAATAAAAATTTTCTTATAAATAGAACTAAAGATAGTAGTTATCATCTGAATCAACTTTATTTTTCCCTTCAAAAAATTTGGTGAATATTTTCATATCAAAAACAACATTTTGAGTTTGTAATACTATCTCTAATCTTATTTATAAGAAAAAATTTGCATTTTAAATTCATACAATAACTAATATATCTTGTCTATATTTTGTCCAAATACATTGTTTATTCAATGAATTTAAAAAACAATTTTTTTTTATAAATAAGATCAGAAGGAGTATTAACTATAACTAAATTCGCAAACTTTGTTGCAATGATTAACACCTGTTAGAGCTTATAATTACGATTTAATTAAAGTACGTGCTCTTGATGAAAAAAGATATTCCATCGGTTCCTTTTTAAATGTTTTTTAAAAAAAAATTATACACATTAAAAAAACTAATAATTATTGTTACTTTTTAAATAATGATTATTTTTTAGATATTTAAGACAAATAATAAAATTGTGATTGAAACTGAGCGATGGATTCATGATAGTGCTGAAGATTTAGTGGTCATGTAGAACATTATTCACACCAATATATTCAACATGTAATTATTTAACAACTACCTTTTCAACTTGTTGGGGGCATGTCTTTAACCTGAGCATCATCAACAAAATCATGTGAAGCTCTTGCACCCTCGGACTATATTGGTTTCAACCAATGGTTAATCAACATAATTCTCTAAATGCATCTTGATGTTATACTTTCTACAATTGGATTGCAAATGTCCAATAACGTTACAAGATGTACAAACCATGAACAAAAATTTGCATACTCTATACAAAGAATGTACATTATTCTTATTCCATCAATATGTGCCCCATAAGCATTTGCTCCAAATTAACATCAACATAAACACAAGAAAAGTGGCTCATAGATTTGGTATTGGTTTCTTCAATCAATGATAAAGAAGTCCTTATAGTAAACACTAAAAGAAAAATATTCAGAGACGCCAGCCAATAGCAGACGCTAACTGGCCAAAAACGGGTGCTATAGAGTTTTTAACGTCATCTTAAAGTTTGAGTTGGGACAAACGCCTTCACCCTTGAATCTAACATTAACATATAGTCAATGCTAAGTAGAGTCCATCATATGTGACATTAAAACAAAGCTAAAGTATATATTAAAAGAAAACACTACTAGCGTTGGCTTTATGAGACGTTGTTTCGTTGATGTGTAATTTCTATTAGCTTCGGCTATGACCAACACCAATTTTTAACATCTCATTTTAAAAACGCCATTTCATTGATGTATATCAATTATTTTCTTCAACTTTAGTCAACGCTAATTTTTTAACGTCCCATATAAGATTCTTATTAGTCCAAAAGTATATTGAACAACATATACTATTTTCAACACAGGACCACCTTATTTTTTAAAGAATTTCTCAAATATCTTTATCTTTAAAAAAATTTTAAGATTCAAATATGCAGAAAAATATCAATTCAATTACTTCCTCTATGATAAAAATATGCCTCATTCCCATCAAAAGAAAATATGACGTAGTTGATAATATTAGGAATTAGCAAACGCTAAACTTAGAATGAGAACACAGGATTGCAAGTGCAAAACCTGTCAAATAAACTCTATAATCCACTAAAATTCCTTAAAATGCCTATTAAGGTTTAGAAAAGGTAGTTAGGATTCATAGGAGATTTTTCTAGGGTGGGGTCAAAGGTTATTCTAAAATTCCTTTGGTCTGTTGGTCTGGTGTGTATGAACCTAAGGGGAGAGGCGGTTTGGGGATTTTATGTATTCATTTAGTTAACTTAGTTTTACTGAGTAAATGATGGTGGAGGTTGATCTTAGATGTGGTGATTCTTTGGATTGATATCGTATATGTTAGATATGGGCTCAATGTTATTTAACATTTCTTTTATGGAAAGGATAGATTTTTCTTTTCTCGACTAGCTTCCACTTGGTGGAAATACATATCTCTTTTGGCTTCTAAATTTTTGTGTCCTTCAAACTTGTATGTATTAGGCTTATGAGAAAAGTACAAATAAATCTCCTCACCTTTTTATGGAATGATTTGTAGTTTGGCTCTATCTCACTTAGTGTGAGATTATCTAGGCTTTATAGTATCTCTAGTCAGCTTGGTATGAGATATCTTTTTTATTATGAGCCGGAGTTGGTCAATAATATATTACTTCTTATTCAAGACTTGATTCTACCTCTCATTTGGGAAAAAAATAATATTCTCACTAGACTTCTTCCAAAGTTATTGTGTTCTATTGGAAACTTCTGCATGATAATATTTGCACTCGAATAAACCTTTTTAAGCAGAAGATTATTGTTGATTATGAAGGTGTGGTGTTCCCTTTATATCAGAGGTGGGTTGAGTTAGTTTTCCATGTGTTTGTTATTTGTGAGTTGGAAACCTCCTTGTGGTATATGATATTTATATGTTTATCGTGATTGTTAGTTATACCTATAGATTTCACATCTATTTTTAGATTTTTATTTCCTTAGATGACGTATCTAGGATTGGATGTATCTCTATGATTTGACACTTAGTAGTCTGGTCGCTATGGAACCCAAAATGATGTTTTCTTTATAGGTACGTCTACTACAATGAAAGAGGTGGAGGATAAAAGTGTTTCCCAGCTTAACAACAATACCTTTGTAGGTTTGTGTCTACCACATGCGCTCTTTCTAGTTAGCTTGGTAATCATATTCTCTCCCTGAGTCAATAGCAATTTCAATCTTTGACCTACTCCTTTTGTTCAGTCTTCTTGGTGCTTTATGTTTTTTTTTTGTGGTGGTTCCTAAGGGTTGATATCTAACTTATTTTCCTTTCTAAATTGTGTTATCTTTCATTCTTTTCTTCTCCTATTTCTAGGTGAGTTTGGTTGGGCTGACATCCATATGTCTACTATTGTTTTTATTTTGTTGTTGCTTAGTATCTTATTTTCTATGGTAATGTCTTAGCTTGGTACCACTTGTACTCTTGTTCCTCAACTTCTTTGTATTATTTGCAATTTGTTTTCCTCTTATCTTCATATAGATATTATTTATCAATAAAAAAAACCTTGATATTGTCTAAATAATTATAAAATTGGCACATTTAATAAAGTCTTGTGTCATGCACCCTTATCACAAGAATTTAAAAGTCAATCCCCTTTATCTCTATGAAACAACCTCACTTAATTCTCATATAAGTAGATTATATTAGAAATGCAACCATAATGTGCATTTTAGCAAAATCTTGTTATATGTCCATTTAGAGTAAAACTTAACCTTCCAACATTGTACTTATCGTCCAAGTACTTTTATTTTTCAAGATGCATATATAGTTAAGTGCTTGTAATCACTCTAATAGTGTATTCTCATTATTGAGCTCAAGACATGATTTTAATCGAATGTGAGTTGAGTTTCCGCTATGATTAATTAGATATGGACTTATATCACATCCCTAAATAAACTATTCAACATCATATCATTGTCAATCGTTTCGTCAAATAATTGAAAGATATTTATACTTTAATAATATTGAATATTCAAACACACACATAATTAGGTCTTTTATTCATTTTTTATACTTTAACCAAATATCACAAAACCATGACAATAAAGTAATTGAGTTACTTTATTTATCATATAAACATTTTTAATCACTCACCGTTTTCTACTAAACCATTTAAAAACAAACAATACAATTTAATATTGCATTTTTCTTTCAATAGACACACAACACAATTTACTTAATATAAGAAGCATATAAAACAACAATAAACATGATTAACAAATTACTATACTCAAAACAATCATGATCATAAACTTATCATGTTCAACATTTATCTTAAAGATGGTTCAATCATGTTAATCATAAACATGTATCAAGATTAAATCTAAAATCTTATAATTAATTTTAATTCTCTTAGATGATTTTTATCCTTTGCATGACATACAAAACATACATGTATACACTTGAAATTTATTATGTAATTATTAATCACTTAAGTGATATTTGTAAACACTTTATCATTTATTCATTTATCTGAATTGAATCTTCAAAGGGGCGTTAGTCGAATTCTTTTAGAAGACAAAAAGATATGGATTAGATTAGTTCTTTTTAGGGGTGGCAAATGAGTATGTCGACTCCGTTTATACCCGCCCCACAAAAGCCTCCAAAAAAATGAGGTGGGATGGGGTGGACATAGTTGATAGTGCGGATTAAAACCTTGGTTCGCCTCGCAAAAAATGAGGGTGGGCATGCAGGTGCTACACCTTTAAAGTTTAAAATTGCAAAAATTAATGTTAATGTTCGCGTCCGCAAAAGCCCGCAAAAAATGGGGCGGGGAGGGCGCGGGCATACTAGAGGGCGCATGTATAAAATCTTGGTCCACTCTGCAAAAAAATACAAATAAAATAGACATGCCGTCAGACAAAATCCTTTTTGTCACTCTCTAACTCTTAATGTTTGAGAAATATAAGATATAGATCAATTGGATTAAAAAACATCTTAGTAATATTTGTAACTCGTTTAATTGTATTGAAAATCTCTCATTGTGAAGTGAATGTATGTAGTTTTGAGTTAAGAGGATGAATAAAAAAAACTATGTTTGTACGTGTCTCTTCTCTTATCTACTTACCTGGCTTTTGTGATTGACTTAAACTTAAATTAAAACATCAACAAAAAATTTAATCAGTCAACACAATTAAACCTCCTTTTTTTCTTGTATTTTTCTCATCTTCAATGTGTTTTACACAACATTGATGAGATTGAGTCATATGTTAAAACCTCGAGAAAATATTTAAGAGGTTGAACAATAATCAAAATAAACTTGATTACTAAGATAACATAATCAAAGCTTTATAGTGTGGTTAATAATAAAACACAATCAAAGGTTTATATTATGGTTACCAAATCATTTTTTTTCATAATTTTATAAAATCTAGATTTAATTTCAGAAAAATTGAGATATATAACAAATGGTTTAAATGCATATGTCCTTTCTTATTTTGGGTATGCAATACAGTGATGTCCATTCGAAGCTCAATATATGCATATCCATCGTCTATTTGCTAATGTCATACTCCTGGTTTGATGACATGATTGGTATGTTAGATAATTCAATCTGAACATACTCTTAGATTCCATAGGTTCGAACATACTCAGTATTTTAAATTATTTAATAAAAAGAAATCATGTATTAAATATAGGGGGATAATGAATCGAAACAATTCGAAAATAATTTAAAATTTATTTGACAATTAAATCATATAATCAGATTTATAAATCAAATGAATTGAATAGGAGCGAAAAATAAAGTCTGTTAACTAAATGAGTTGAACTTAAATTATACATAGTTTGACTCATTAGGTTCACGAGTCAACTTGATTATATATGAAAAAGATTATATTATTTTTAAGAGTTTGTTTAAAATAACATGTGTAATGAAGATTGCATGTAATATAATCATTATGTGATGAAAATGTATTAATTTTTAGTGTACTGTTTTATTAAATCTATAAGGTTTCTAAATATTTAAATGAAATTGTAGATTTTTAAGACAAATTTGAATATCAATTAAATAGTTTTTGAATTAGACTTTCGAATGTATCTCTTAAAAATTGTGTAGTTTTTGAATTAATAAAGTTTTGAGATAAAGTTAAATTTCAATATTAACTTTTATTTTATTTTATTATTTTCTTTTTTAAAAATATTAATTTAAAATATGAAATATAAAAAAAATAGATTTAAAAAATTATTTTTAACTCCGTGAAATAAATGAATTTAATCTAATGAGATAAACCTAATGAATTGAACTAAATTGTTCGTGAATTTATAACAAATCGAATTTGAGAATAAAAAAAATTTGTGTCAAACTTAAACCGAAATTTGAGCGAAATCAATTTTTAACAAGTTAGACCGAATTGAAGCGAGTTCGATTCGACTTAATTCATTTTTATCTCTAATTAGATCAAATAAAAGGAATACCTGGGAGCAAAATAGGAGACAAAAACCTAATTGAATATATCAATGTATCAATGTTGTTGATAGTTTTGTTTTCATTTAAAACTCAAAGATAGCAAAATGGTCCAAACACCCTTGAAGTATTCTCATCATAATTAGCAAGAGTCCTAATACCTACCCCGCATGTTTTCTATAATTTTATTATATTTTAGTTTATTTCTTAAGGTCCCACATGACAGCTTGTAGTTAAAATTATCAAGATTGGAGACAAAGAAAATAAAGAGGAGTTTGTTTTTTATCAGGTGGCCACACCATGACAATTTGTAGTTGAGATCATCAAGATTTGGGACACAAGAAAAACAACAGCTAGCTAGCCAAGAGGGGTCACCATCAACCCAATTCAAGGAAAATGTTTGATTGCAGTATGCCATTTGTTAATAAGGCAAAATTCAACAACAATATTCAAAATTGATTAATTGTGTGTCTTCCTCTCAAGTCACAAATTCACCATTTGGAAGCTCATCTTTTGCTAATTTATTTGGTTTGAAGCTCTCAATCAAGCTATAGCTTAACAATTTCTTGATGTGCAACCACCAAGTTGAATGTGTCATCTTACACACATATTGTATAAATTTGTAGTGAACTCAAAAAAAAAAAATCACCTGATGAATAAAAAATAAATGAATCATCACAATGATGTGATCTCTAAAGAATATAAAACTTAAATCATTTGGAATAAAACCTTATTCATATGGCTTTTATAAACAATTTTTAAATCAGTGTTATTTAGGGTTATTACTTTCAAGCGTTCATATGAAGTTTGCGAAAAATTCCACAAACACTTAAATGCAATTACGAGAGATTAATTTCACTAATTTTGTTTGCAACTTAAATCTATCCGAAGTTAAATTGCTGAAGTGTTGAGTACGTTTTTGGAATTTATATTTATCCGAAATTAAATTGCTAAAGTGTTGAGTACGTTTTTGGAATCTATTATCAATTGGTAATCTAATAACTGAGCAAGATCAAATTAATGCAAGACTCAGAGCCGACCCAACATATTTAGAGACCTAAGACAAAATTTAATCTAAATTATTTTAAAAATAATATTTAATTAAAACTTAAAGTTATATATATATTATTAATTTTGTTATTTAATAATTATAAAATTTATTTTAATGAAATATACAATCACAACTTACTTGTTTTCTATCTGTCATGTACTTCTTTCCACCAGTAAAAAAGTGTTTTAAAAATACACACAAAAATAGGTTTAGAACTCACGTGCCAAAATATTACTATCTAAAATTTTCACCAGTAAGGCATTACATTTCTTTTTATATGTTATAAAACATTCTTTTATTATATAAAAGTTGAGATTTTTTTTTATTTTTTTTGCATTTGAGGCCTATTTTAAAGGCCCAAAAATTTGAGACCTAAGACGATAGCCTCACTCGCCTTAGGCTTGGGCTGATCCTGAATAGACTTGCATATAAATATAGTTCTTTTGTTATGAAAATCTATGATCACACCGAGTCTTAGATGTCTTATGGGATTAAGGCGCTCTTGTATGTGCAAGAGACTTACATGAAAAAATTCAGACAAGAACTCTACACCTCTAATGTCTCTGCAAATATTGATCATCATGAATTTAGACAAGAGCTCTACACCTCCCTGAGCTCAAATTGTGGTGAGTTATGTTTTGTGTGTTGTTGGACACAATTAGGAATGGAAATGAGTCGAGTCGAGTCGAACTCACCTCAGCTCGGCTCGACTCGTTAAGAATTGTTTGAGTTCGCGTTCGAGTTCGAGTTCGACACGAACTTTTTTTTAAGCTCAAATTCGACTCGTTATAAGTTCACGAACAGTTCGGTTCAACTCGTTAGGTTTAGCTCACATCATTCACAGACTTAAAAACTATTTTTTTAAATATAAATATTTTTTAGTATATTTGACATTTTAAATAAATATATTTTTTTAAAATAAAATAAAAGTTATCATATTGAAATTTAACTTTATCTTCGAAATCTACTAATTCAAAACCTATACAACTTTCAAGAGATACATTTGAGAGTCTAATTCAAAAACTACTAAATTGAAGATTAAATTTGTCTAAGATTTAGAGTAAATATTTAAACTTAATCTTAAAGACAGTATAATTCTTCTCATATTTAATCGAGTTGACTCATGAACCTAACGAGTCGAACTATGTATAGTTCAAGTTCAACTCATTTAGTTAACGAACTTAATTTTTCGCTCATACTCAACTCATTTGGTTCATGAACCTAGTTCAACGATTTAATTGTCGAATTGAATTCCAAACTATTTTCGAGTTGGTTCGGTTTATTGTCAGTCCTAGACACAATCATCATGTTCGAAGTGATGATTGCTCTATAGGTAATTATGGCTCGAGGTCTACTTTTCAGCTCGGTGAAAATTTTATTGAAATTATGTTTTTGTGGGGACAAATGTTAGACACACTATTGAGAAAACTGATCCAACTTGTTAATTTTTCTTGATTCTTTCTTACATGATAAAACTCTATATTTACCACTCAACTAGTTAACTTTTTCTTGATTCTTTCTTACATGATAAAACTCCATATTTAGGAAATAATGAAGTCCAAGTGGATAATATTCAGAGTCTAGACATTTAATCCAATTGTTCCACTCATTTTGTTTCCAAGTCTGTGCATAACTCTTACGTTTTTTTTTTCTTTCAAAAAGTCCTTCATGTACACTTAATTACTGGAAATTTGTTGTTTGTGTAAAGACAATAATGTAATCTTTGAATTTCATACTAACAAGTGCTATGTCAAATTTTAAGTTTCTAAATAAATCATGCTTGAAAGATTCTTAAATGTTAATGGTCTATACTATTTTTCTCATCTTAAATTGGAATCCTTAAGTCACTCTCATTCTTCTCAAAATTATGGTACCATAAATTTTCTTTTAATGCAGAAATTTAAAAATTATACTTCAAAATTGCATGGATATTAGTGACTATATATCATCAAATACTTCAAAATGTGATGAATAGTTATGCAATAAATATCCAGACATATATGAAACGTGCATGAATATGATTTTTATTTAATTGAGTGGATAGCAGATTACCCTAGGATGAATGCATTCAACAAAAAGTCAAGCATTGATATAGTGAACCATAGAGGGTGGGTCTGGAAATTGAATGCTTGTGTTTTTTGGTCAAATAAGTTGAATCTCTTGAAGCACTGATAAATAGCTTTAGCATGAATCATGGATGGTTGAGGTACCTCGTGGGTCCATATTCTTTACAAGTGCATCAATTATATAAGCAGGTCACTCAAGGACAATGGTATTGGTACAACATTTAAAGAAACTATTTCGTCGGTTCAAAGTAGTCATATAAAATTCAAACAAACTATTAATTTGATTCAAAATAATACGAAATTAATAGCTATACCTTATAAGTGTATACAAGTAACTTTTATATATATATATATATATATATATATATATATATATATATATATATATATATATATATATATATATATATATATATATATATATATATATATATATATATATATATATATATATATATATATATATATATATATATATATAGAGAGAGAGAGAGAGAGAGAGAGAGAGAGAGAGAGAGAATACAATCACAAGTGTGGTTGGTGATGCATTTTCCATTAGAGTATGAGGAAGCAACTACTTTATGTACAATTGCTTCTGGTGTTGTCACTCTTTCATTAGTTGACAAACTTACAAGAAAAAGAATTTTAGGGCATTTTGCATGTGTGTAGATAGACCGTAACAAGGCAAATACTATCCATGACTGTATTTTGGTGGAACGTGAGGGTTATGCATTGTTTGTTGGATTGAAATACGAGAGTTTACATCTTTTTTACCATTGTATATATTGGTTATAATATTGACAAATGTTAGAAGTTGTAGAATTTTTTTTCTCTAGAGAAATGAGTCAAAGAGATTATTTATCTCTCTTACTCTTCTGCATTACTGAAGAGGAACTTAGTAGGATGTTAACTATGTTAGTAGATTAAGATAAGTTGACATGTATATCGGTTGTTAAGAAAAATATTCTTAGCCACACTTTTTTGCATATGACCTTATGATATTTTACAAAGCTACCATGAAAATGTTGAAGTTATTAATCATCTCCTTCAAGAATATAGTCAGAATTATGGCCAATGCATCATTCCAACTAAATATAGGCTTTATGGCAGAGGTAGTTCTAAATCTAGGTTGAGGCATATTACAGATATGTTTGGATTCACTATGAGACAGACATAATTTAACTATCTTGGAGTTTCTATATTCAAAGAAAAATCTAGAACTCGTTATCTTCCTATCATAGTAGTTAGAGTATTGGTCAAGCTACTTACTTTAAATGGTCGCCTTCTTTCTATAATGGGTAGGGTTCATTGGTAATCAATCATACATGACATGCTTTTATATAGTCTTAGAATTTATGAATGGTCAATCAATCTTCTTAACAAACTAGATTCTTCCATTAAAAAAATTTGTACGAACGAGAAGAATAGACAATAGAAAGCTGATTACTACATCTTAAAAGGTTATTGGCTCGTTTTTGTCTAAATTACGTCTTGGTCCTAATGATATTAAGAAAATAAACAAAGTTAGTTATTTATCTCTTTGTTGAAAGTTATTGACTATAATAACCAATTGTCTTTTATACTTATTAGTAGAGACTTTACGCACAAAAAACTAACCATACATCATATTTCTTCTTCAATATGGTCTGCATTAAGCATTTATTTTTTTCCAGGTGGAACGTAGTATATGGCAGATTGGTAATAAGAAGAACATTAATTTATGGACGGACAATTGGTTGAGATACAAAATTAAAGATTTACATTTAATATTACCGTTGGATATTCAATTTATGCAAACTATTAAGGCCAATTTAATTATCAAAGATATCAATTGGAATATTTATCATTGCTTATCCATTTTGCCTCCTCAATTTGTTAAAGATATTTTGAAGATTAACTTGTCATTAAATAATACTTTTGTCGATAAGATCTGCAAATGGTGATTTATCTGTTAAAATGTCTACAATTGTATCAGAAGGGATATCATTGAGTCTTTTTGAACAAGATTTATTTGATATCTGTAAGCACGAAAAAAATCAAATATAATTTCATAAAATTTGATTTTAGAGATTGAAAACAAAACGTAATATATGTACAAAAATAAAATATATATTTAAAGCCAAAAAATATAATATTTGGCATACTTCAATAACATTAACATTACATTTTAAAATTTTCCCGATATTTAAAAAAAAAAATCATTCCATCTCAAATATATATGTATTGATGTATTTAATTCAAAATTAATTCAAATATGTTAACTTTTATTGATTCAATTTTTAAAATACTTTTTCACTTTATTACTTTTTAAGTGTTGTTACTAATTAATGTAAATTATTATCTGAACAGCTGGATTGTGTTTTGTTTTTCAGTGAGACATGACAAATAATCGGTACCACACATGTTTTCTAGTTTCTGTTTTTGCAGGTTTACTGTAACAACACAAACCACAATGGTTTCCTGGGATATAAAAATTCTCCACTTTTTCCAATAAATATATTAATCATATATTTTCCTACATAAATTCTCAATTAGAGCTAATTGAAAAGAAAACATTTATTTTCATTTTTCCAATTCACCAGCCACCTCAGTGTTCTCCTACTCCCACTACAATACCAAAGTTTTGTCTTTACCACAACAAGCCTATTTTTATTTTATAGTAGCTCTAGCCTTAATCTTAGTCATACCAATAATCTTATCTCTATTTTATTTTGCTTTATAGACTAAAGTATTTTAGTGTGTAAAAAAAATTTAGTGTAATTTTATTAGTATTATCAATTTTTTAAAGTCAAATAAGAATTTATTAATTAAATGAAAAAAAAAATACAAAATATATGGAAAGACAAAATACTATTCATGCTTAATAATTAAGACTTGTCTAACTTAAATATTGTGATGTTATTCTTTTAGAAATTTTTTTCTTTATTTTTTTTCTTTCTATTTATACTTTAGTGATATATATATGAGTTAGAGGATTCTTTAAAGAAAGGGAGTGTAAGAGTCAATTCAAGTTATGCAGGCTCAAACTTTTAAGAAAAATGGTGGTTTCAAAAGGGACAAAGGCAAGAAGATTCAAGACAAACTCAAGAAGTATAGAGATTCGAGCTCTAAAAAGACTAAGCTTGATGGTAAACATGAATCCTTCAAAAAATGATGAGATACATCGAACTTCAACCCACAAAAGACTCAAAGCAATGACAATAAGTACATCCAATGCTATAATTGTGAAAAATAGGGTCATTGTGCCTCTGATTAGTGGTACAATAGAGAAAATGAAAAGGATTTAGACAATGGTGACGATGAAGCTAAAATAGCCCAAGATTATTTAGATGATGTCATTGTAGTATTCATGGTTGTAGTGTTTGGAGATCAACATAAAGTAGGATCATAGTTCCTAGATACATATTGCTCAAATCATATGACAAGCCACAAGAACATATTGGCCAAGTTTGATAGCACAAGAAAGAGCATGCATGGCGAGGTTAAAAAATAGTATAACCCTACAAGCTAAAGGAACTAAAAACATGGTGATCATAAGGAATGATGACAGATTTGCAATCATTAAGGATATGTTGTTTGTACCAGGAATGAAGTGTAATATACTAAGTGTTGGACAACTTATAGATAAATCATTCTCTGTAATCATGAAGAATGATGTATTTAAACTAATAGGACCTTCAAGACATTGATCAATACCATAGAGATAGAGTTCTTGAAAGTTGTGGTTGAGGACCAGAAAAGTTGGTTATGGCATATAAGATTTGGTCACCTTAACTTTAGATCCCTAAACCCATTAATCAATCAAGGTATGGTTTTAGGTTTATCAAGTTTAAAAATTCCTAAAAACATGTGTGGTGGTTGCGTGGTTGGTAAGAAACCTATGAACTCATATAAGGCCAACTTACCAATGAGGTCAAACAATGTGATATAATATTTCTACTTAGATAAATATGTCATCTCACTTTTAAATGAGCATAGAAGGATTGCATTGATCTATTTGATTCAATCTAAGGATGAAGTTTTTGAAATATTCAAGAAGTTTAAGGCTCTGCGTGAAAACTAAAACAACTGAAGAATTAAGATTCTAAGAATTGATGGTGGTGACGAATACACATCCAATGCCTTTGAGTCAATTTATGAAGATCAATGTATATTGTTAGAACAAAATTTGTTCATGACAAGTATTCCTTAAGGTTTTGATGATAACAAAAGTATTGAAAGAATAATGGTGTTATCTAATGTGTGTTCTAAGTATGCAGGTTCTAAAGCTTAAGAATAATCTATTCATAGTCTGATAAAAAGACGCATTTGAGAGAAGCTGAGTTATTGGCTTCTGGTGGTAGAAAACTGAGGAACGTTCTTAAGTTAAGTATGATAATATAGGTTGGCATAGACTCTGACGCTGAAGGCATCATCATCAGAAGAGCAATACATTATCTCTACACTTATTGAATGTATCAGGTTCTGGTGATCATTCAGAACCGGTGACAAAGCTAAATTATATGTACTGTAGAAAGCAAGCTACAATGTCAAATCAGTTTGTTAACTAGAGTCTGTGCTCACATGGCTCAAGAAGAGTTGACATGTTTTACAGATATGCACTCTCAATAGATCCATTGTAGAAGATCATAAGGAAGATGATATTGATAAAATAATTATACAATGGATAAATATTTTTTGGTGTATCTATCTTCAACGTCTCTTGTACTATGGAGTAACAAAGACACTTATACAAGTTATCTCTTCCAACGACTATGATTCTGCAACTGCTATATAAGTAGCTGAAGATTCAATCTAGAATCAACAAGGAAATAAATAAAAATAGCCAAGAAAAAATAAGTGTTTCACGCTTCTATCAGAATAGAAGAATAACAATATCAATAATGGCAACACAATCGAGTATGCAGAATTTCTGTTATATGTTGTGAATTGTACAAAGCCTTAATATTTCTTAAACGTCGAATATATTAGAAATCTTAAGAGCTATGATCTTTGTTATGTTTATTACCTTGTACCTTTAATTGTATCAAGTACACCTTGTTGTTTATTCTGCTAAACAGATTTTGTTTAGTAGTTTAGAAAGAAAGTCTATTGTTGTGTGCTTGAGCATCAATGTCTATTCCTGTAAGCTTGAGCCAAGTAAGTCTCTTGCTATGTGCTTGAGCATTGAAGTTTTGATCATTTTTATCAAGCAAGGAAATCTTGGAATGAAGGTCTAAGCAGAAGTCTTGGATTTGTGGAATCTGGGCAGGGAAGTCTTGTACTAGAGGGTATGAGTAGAAGTCTTGAACCTGAGGGATTTAAGCAAGAAAGTCTTGAATTCTTGGAATCTAAGCAGCAAGTCTTGGGTTGAGGGTCTAAGTAGGAAGTCTTGAGTCCATCGGATTTAAGCGTGAAGTCTTGAACCTGAGGGGTTTAAGCAGGAAGTCTCGGGCTGAGGGTATGAGCAGAAAAGTATTATGCTTGAGGGCATAAGCAGTTGTAATCATGGTTTGATTATAATGGAAAATCTATTGTGCTCAAAGGGGACTGGAATACTCTCGGTTTGGGAGGAAACATGATAAATCTTTGTGTGTTTTGTTTATATTTACTTGCTTTTAGTATTTTTTTGTTGCAACTAGTCAATCGGGTTCTGAACTATTATTTAGATACTGAATTCTATTTAGAAACAACGAATTTGGAGAATATAATTCACCCCCCTCTTGTGTGTTTTTCTCACCTTCATATACAACATAAAGTTATAACATAGTATTCCCTCGTGCAATGGTAAAGCCAGAGTCAACATAGTTCGGAGGACTACAGGTGAAAGGGAAGGGTGCTCGCCAAGACTTCACCGTCTTGTGCCTACGTATCTTCATTGTGAAAAGAATGAAGAAGTCAGAGTGTTTGTAGTTTGTGTGTACGATCACAGGTTGGTTAAGTATCTTTTATGAGCGATGCTAAGTTTGGGTTCCAGCAGTTAGGATCGATGTCTGTTTGTAGTAGAACGAAAATAACATGCCCTTTCTAAAAAAGTTTTCTTGACAATCCCGAAGGATAAAATGGTTTGCAATTATTTAAAGAGTTTTAACAGAAGTGGATTGACTTTATTTGAGATGTGTATTGCACTAAAGTCTATGACATAGGATCGAATGCTTCGTAAGGTCGACCTAATACGGGACATATACAAAGCACTCTAGACAAGGTAATGAGAGACTCCCGCTCATCATTTCTCATATACTTAAGGCTCGTGGCGTACAATACTCATCGTATTTATTAAATGTTTTGATTTGATTTTGAGAAAGAAGAGAGACTCAAAGAGCAAAAGAGAATCTGAGGCAATTTCACTTAGATGTTGTCATGCAATATGGCTATATAGTTGAGGATAATAAATGGACTTCTATCCTAGTGTTGTCATGCTTGGATTGAGAGTCTAATGTCTATCCTACTCCAAACTTAATCAGAAATTAAGTTGGACTTGGAACCTTAAGGGATCATGTGAACAAAACACAAGTAAACACAAGACAATTCAATCACAAAGAGAAATCACAGAACTAGGCTCAAGTATAAGCAAGACTCAGGCAGAAGGAGAACTTTATGTCAAAGTATCAAACTCGAGGCATGCATCAGGATTAAACAAGTATCAAGGAAAGAATTCACAAGTAACCTCAAGAATTAGTCCATATCCAAGGCTTCAAGAAATAACCACAACGTGTATCAAGGATCAAAATCAACAATTAATCAAGACAGAGTAAAAAACTCCTAAAATATACAACCAAAACACATGCAATTGAAGAGACTAATTACAACAAAATCCTAATCAAGAAGTAACCAAAGGTCTAAGCAACAAGAATTCAAAGATGATTATCAAAATATCTGAATAGTTATCCACACATCAAAAAAATTAGACAATGTTTAAAACAATTATCTAAAACAATTATCAATATCAAAAATGATTATCAACAAGCTAAAACTTCCAATTAACATAATGGAAAATTCTACAAAAATCTAATCAAAATTAAGATCAAAATTAAGATTAAAATTCAATTAAGATTTCACCAAACTAGTATCAAAATTAAAATCAAAGTTTAGTCAAAATTATCAAGATTAACTCCTAATCTAAACTAAGTTTAAAATTTAAAATAAAATCAAAATTAGCCTCAAACTAAGATCGACGTTAATCAAAAAATAAGATCAAAACTAAAACTAAAAGTTAATCTAAAATTAAAAGCAAGATTAATTCCTAAAAAATAAAATCTAATTAAACTCACTTAAACTAAAAAAAAGGAGGTTCAATAGTGAAAAATGTGGTGAAAACAGAAATCAGGCGCATGGGTTTAAGATCCTAAGCCTAATAACCTTTGATCCGCGTCCAGGGGGTGCATGAGTAGTTTGGGAATGTAAAAATGAATTTAGCATGGGCCTACGAGCCTAGTCCATACCGGTACAAGCTAATGGATAAACAAAACCTAAATCCATGAAGGTACTCAACAAACCAACTTTAGAATTTATCCTTTCACTCACCTTCGCAATCTGTTAAGATCAAAGAATAACTCCACGAGGTATGCGTGCTTTTCAAATTCCAACTTTGAATTACATTCATCGTTCTTCTCCTTCAATTTCTCAATCTTCTTTTTTAAACTTCTACCTACAACTTCGATATTTTTGCTTGCAAAGCCGTGGATTATTGTAGTGTTAAATGTCAAACTTTGCTTATTTGATCTATCAAATATTGGCATCTTTCAATCTTTTTGTAGGTGAAAGTGATTAGAATCACTCTTGTTTTTTATGATATGCTTCATTGTATGAAAATGTCTTGGTTGCTTTGATTTGTGTGCTATTGTGCAGGAATTAGGCACAAAACAAGTGAAAAGTAAGACACAAGAAATTGGGCAAGGAAACTAAGACAGCAGGAAAACATCATAAAACTCGTCGTGCGAAGCTCCCAGCGAACATCCCCAGAAAAACTTCAAAAGTTCACTGTGCGAACTTTCCAGCAAAGGCCAGGAAACCCAATGTACTATTCAAAAGGGACCTAAGTTCGCTGTGCGAAGGAGCTATTGAATGGTTCGCTGGAGCGAAAGAGAAACAAAGTCCTAGCAAATAGCCCCAGACTTGAGGCAGTAACTACTTGGAGGAGAACTCGTTGTACGAAGTTTATAGCAAAGCCTTCGTAATGCAAAGGATTGCTCGCACAATGAATTTTTGGAAATATCTCAAGGGTGGTTTAACTGTTCAGAGGCACCTCAGGTGCCTAATTTGATGTTCACTATGCGAAGGATCTGTTCGCAGTGCGAACAAGACATATCCTGAATGTACTATATAAGTACTTTTCTTGCTTTTTAGAAAGGTATGTAATATTTTTTATATCAAAACTTATCTCTCTTCATTTCAAGTTTATTTTAGAGAGAGAAATACAAAACCCTAAGAGGGAGGAGGTAAGATCTTTGATCTCTTGTTGGGGTTTGGATGTAATCTTTTGATACCTTATGTATTTCATCTAATATATGTTTGTGAACTAGTTTTGATTCTCTATTGATTGATTGTCTTTGATTTCTTTTGTGGATCATGACAAAAACTTTTCACATCTTGGATCTAAGATTTTCATCTATCAATGAAGAAACTTTTGACATGGTTTTGTAAGTTGATATTCATTGTATCTTCTATTGTATTGTGTTGATTAAGTAGCATGAATAGGATCAATACGATATTGTGCGGGTGCGTGATAATAGTGATGAAGAATGATGTTCACATACATTTGGAAGATTAGATGAATACATTTAAAAAGGGTTAAGCGTATGTACGTATTCTGATCATTGTGTTTTATATGAAACAATCATTTATCCGATATGGGTGTCATCTTTGTTTACCTGTTTATCTTTGATTTGAACCACTATAGACATGTACTCTTCAGATCTGAATCTAGGATGATTACCTATTAGGTCCTAAACTCTAGACATAGATTTAGGCTTAGCATTTACGTGAGTATCAGTTCTTAATGCTCTGTGTTGTGTTTTTGTTGCGTGAGACATCACCAATGAGACAACACGGTTGTTCTCTTGATGTTGCGTTAGAGATAACCTTTGTCGTGGGTGATACGCGAGGATATTAGACATATGATTGAGTTGTGTTTAACATGATTAGAAGAATGCATGTGTTATCAATTGATGAGATCCAATCCTAACAAGGCTCCGTTTATATTTCAGTCTTCACTTTATATTTTCTGTCTTTATATTTTCTGCCTTTTATTCATGGTTCGTTGAGTCTTTTAAACCAAACCTTTTGAACAAAAAGTTTAGAAATATAGAGACCGTTGAACGGCATTCTTTCATCGCACCGATCTCTGTGGAGACAAAAAAAATGGGTACTTAATATTTTTGGTTGTTGCTTTACTGCTCTAACAAAATGGCGCCGTTGTCAGGGATTGGTGTTGAGATATTGAAGTGCATTGCAACCGTTTCTATATTTTTAAGCTTTGTATATTTGTTTATATTGTATATATATTTGTTTCCTTTTATGTTTTCTCTAGTGTGATTAGGAATGATGAGAACTCCTTCTAGAGTGGTTGTTATTTGTATAAAAGCATTCAACGAAGATTCGACCGAGTTTGGATGGCGATGATAGTATAGAACAAGTGAATGTTGTCAAGGTACATGGCTACCTTTGTTTAGAATTTTAGAATGCTTAAGAACTTAAGTCTTTGTACAAATGAAATTAGTTTTTTTAGCAACTTATTTTGAATGATTGTTTCACTTAGGACCAAAACCACAATTTGTGAGAAAGCTTCCATTGTTCACTAAATGCTGGATTACTAATAAACTTTGTTGATTCATTTGATTCATACTTTATCTTTTGATTATTGTGTAATTATGGAAGCATTAGAAATGATCAAGAAATTTGTTTATATTGAGCACAACCATATCCAAATGTAACTTACCCGTGAGCAGAGAGAATTCGTTAACCCCCTTTGAGCTTAAACAATGTGAATCTCATTTTGAATTTTGTGAGATTCTAAAAATTTTCTTGAACCCTTGAATTTTTTTTAATTGTCCTCTTTGCCATAAAAAGTCATTCACTTGAGGGTTGAGTAAAAGTCAAGCTGGGGAGAATGAAAAAGAAGAATGGTAGGTTGCTACAACTTTTGAAAAGTTCAAGCAAGCATAGAAAAAAATTGTGTGAATATGAATGTAAAAAAAAAAAGAGAAAAATAATGCTTGCTTGGAAAAGAAAAATAGTGAAAGAATAAGCTGTGAAATAAGGTTTGTGAAGATTTGCAATTGAGAAATAAATGGAATGAAGTTGGGATGTGTAAATAATATGTACAGTGAATGTCTCTTTTGCATCAGCAATTTCGTTTTAATGGCCTTAGAAATGTCCCTTGTTTGTAAACCCGACCAAGCTACAACCTTAAAGACCTTAGTGATCTTCTTGCTTCCATATTTTTACTTTTTGATTGTTAGATGTTGGATAAATTGAATCGATATTGACATTGTTTGTTAGGTGAGTAAAATTTTCCCCGCGGTTGCGAACGCTTAATTTCTTCAATCCTTATTCGAAGAGGAGAGATAAAGTGATTCATTCATGAAAAACATTGTTGTTGATTGATGCATGACTTAATATTTGCTTTAAGAATTTAGTTCTTGTGTATTGTTTGATTCTCAACATTAGAAACCATTGCTTGTTTGCATTGTTTGTGTTTGAGCCATTTTATCCATTCTTGGGTGAAACTTAATCTTGAGCAAATCCTCTTATTTGAAATGAGAGGCATACTTTGCTTGAGGGCAAGCAAAAATCTAGTTGGGGAGAGTTGTTCGATGCCAAACTTTGCTTATTTGATCTATCAAATGTTGGCATCTTTCATTCTTTTTGTAGGTGAAAATGATTAGAATTACTCTTGTTTTTAATGATATGCTTCATTGTGTGAAAATGTCTTGGTTGCTTTGATTTGTATGCTATTGTGCAGGAATTAGGCACAAAACAAGTGAAGAGTAAGACACAAGAAATTGGGCAAAGAAACCAAGACAGCAGGAAAACATCATAAAACTCGCTGTGCGAAGCTCCCAGTGAACGTCCCCAGAAAAAATTCAAAAGTTCGCTGTGCGAACTTTCCAGCGAAGGCCAGGAAACCCAATGTACTGTTCAAAAGGGACCTAAGTTCGCTGTGTGAAGGAGCTAGCGAATGGTTCAGTGGAGCGAAGGAGAAACGAAGTCCTAGCGAATAGCCCCAGACTTGAGGCAATACCTATTTGGAGGAGAACTCACTGTGTGAAGTTTATAGCGAAGCCTTCGCACTGCGAAGGATTGCTCGCACAACGAATTTTTAGAAATATCTCTAGGGCGGTTTAACTGTTCAGAGGCACCTCAGGTGCCTAATTTAATGTTCGCTAGGCGAAGGATCTGTTCCCAGCATGAACAAGACAGATCTTGAATGTATTATATAAGTACTTTTCTTGCTTTTTAGGAAGGTATGTAATGTTTTTTACATAAAAACTTATCTCTCTTCATTTCAAGTTTATTTTAGAGAGAGAAATACAAAACCCTAAGAGGGAGGAGGTAAGATCTTTGATCTTTTGTTGGGTTTTAGATGTAATCTTTTGATACCTTATGTATGTCATCTAATATATGTTTGTGAACTAGTTTTGATTCTCTATTGACTGATTGTCTTTGATTTCTTTTGTGGGTCTTGACAAAACCTTTTCACATCTTGGATCTAATATTTTCATCTATCAATGAACAAACTTTTGACATGGTTTTGTAAGTTGATATTCATTGTATCTTCTATTGTATTGTGTTGATTAAGTAGCATGGGTAGCATGAGTAGAATCAACACGATATTGTGCGGGTGCATGATAATAGTGATGAAGAACGATGTTCACATACATTTGACAGATTAGATGAATACATGTAAAAAGGGTTAAACGTATGTACGCATTCTTATCATTGTGTTTTATATGAAACAATCATTTATCCGATATGGGTGTCGTCTTTGTTTACTTGTTTATCTTTGATTTGAACCGCTATAGACATGTACTCTTCAGATCTGGATCTAGGATGATTACCTATTATGTCCTAAACTCTAGACATAGATTTAAGCTTAGTATTTGAGTGAGTATCAGTTCTTAATGCTCTGTGTTATGTTTTTGTTGCGTGAGACATCACCAATGAGACAACACGGTTGTTCTCTCGACGTTGCGTTAGAGATGACCTTTGTCGTGGGTGATACATGAGGATATTAGACGAATGATTGAGTTGTGTTTAACATGATTAGAAGAATGCATGTGTTATCAATTGATGAGATCCAATCCCAACAAGGCTCTGTTTATATTTCAGTCTTTACTTTATATTTTCCGTCTTTATATTTTCTGCCTTTTATTCATGGTTCATTAAGCCTTTTAAACCAAACCTTTTGAACAAAAAGTTTAGAAATGTAGAGACCGTGGAACGGTGTTCTTTCATCGCACCAATCCCTATGGAGACAACAAAATTGGGTACTTAATATTTTTGCTTGCTGCTTTACCGCTATAATACGTAGTCCGTTGAATTCTTGCAGATGCATTGCATTCTTGCGTAGTATGAATGCGTGAATTTGTAGTTTTACTGTGATTGTTGAATTGGTGAAAATTGGATGCGTTGAAGCTGGTCTTGATGAAGATGGTGGTTTGTGCGATTGCTACAACTTGTTGAAAGTGGTTGAAGATTGAAGGAATTTGAAGTGTGAAGTGAGTTCTGTAGAAGTGAAGAAGAAGGATGATGAAAATGGGAAGAACGAAAACTAAAGACGTTTCTCGTCACAATTCAGTTGCATCCTGGGTTTTATAGATGACTTAGGAAGGGTAATTTGGTATTTGCAATTGAAATTCTGTTAGGGAGTTTGTTAGAGATTTTGTTATAAACTTAATTCTGTTATGACTTTGTATGCTTTTACATTTTTCTTCTTCTTGTTATTATGACTTAATTCAATGATTTGTATCTTGCCCTGTACTTTCATTTTGCTTCTATGTATTTTCCGTGTTTTGTTTTTTGTGTTGTGATTTTCTTCTGTTGGTACATTAAGAGCCATTTGCAACCTCTTCTTCACAGTATATGCATTGTCACTATGATCCACTTCCATGATCAAGACATACCTGGTTTACGTTTGCACAAAAAAAACCTTCTTCTGCCTGAAAGTTGTTTGCCTTCCATTATCTTACTCTCAAGGTACTCCCTACCAAGCGAACTACAAAATAAAGCCACAACCATCTGGGTTTGAACATGGATGTCTAATTTACAAGACATGTGTCGGGGCTAGGATCGGGTAATTCTTGCAAAGGACAAAAGACTGGTAGTGGAGTAAAGCTTCTCTTTTCCCAAGAAGTCTCCAAACTCCAAAACCAATGAAACTAATATGAAACCAGACTCTAAATCCCCAACAATCATTAACATTAACAAAAGTATTAAACCGAACTAGGCATAGAGATCCCCAAATGTATAAATTAGCTCCTCTAGAGGTGTGTAGCAATTTGGAATTCCATACTTATCTGATATGCATTTATATGGACAAGAGCACTTTGTAAATACGGATTAGGCAATTGGTTTGGACTTTTGGACGTAAAATGAAATTGGATATTTTGTTTTAGATATGAGTTTGGGTTTAACAATGGGTAATTGGTTTTGGAAATTGGTAAAATAGATTAATGGATATTTATAAAATGAATTGAAATGGATTTAAATTCTAAACAAAATGGACATGGACATGAATTTGTCTAGAAGATGGATTTGGATATTTGTTTTTTGGTTATTAGATGTTGGATATGAAAAATGGTTTAAAGGATGGTTATTGGACAAAAATGGTTTTGAAGTGGACTAACAAGAACATATGTGGATAAGTAAATGAAATGGTTTTTGAATTGAGACATGACTTGAATCCCAAGAAAACTTCCAATGCACCATTTGAATCATATCTCGAATAAACTTGAATGAACTCATTACCCAATATTATGCAAGGTGCCTAGGCAAGAACACAAAACTTAGCCATGAATGAAGCTTGCCTGATCATGAACTTGCAATGACACGTGGACCTTCTTTGACTTTCACCTCCTGGAGATTCCTCGAATCCAAACCCTAATTAGATAAGTACATCAAGAATTCCTTAATAACATGTACCTCAAACCTTGATGAAGGACTAAAAGTATTTGTGAATAGTCTTTACAAGTGAACTTCTTGAAGACCACTTGACTAGGGAAATAAACCCTAACCAAGTGATGATGATGAACATAAGAAGATGATTCTCTCGATGGTTGTATAGCCAATGCCTTTAGTATGCACCAAAACCTTAATCATGAGGGATGAAGTCCTAGCTCCATGATTTGTGTACCCACTTGAGCCACAACTTGTATGAAGATGAAAACCTTTATTTACACCAATTAAAACCCTAATCCACTTGCAGCTTGAGGAATCTTGAAGAAGATAAGCTTGATATTTGATGAACTTTGATAAGAAGGTACTCATGATGTTGTGAGCTCAAACATTCGTCTCAATTTGAGTGCAATAGCCAGATAAATCAACTCGGAATAGGGAGAACTCAAACCACAAGAAAATGCTTTGATCCGTGTCTTATGATCTCAATATAAATGAATGAATATATGACCTAATGAAAAAAAGAAAAAGCATATGAATGCGAAACAAGAGCCAATTAAGGTTAGCAGTGAGAGGGAAAATTTTGAGGTGCAACAGGTTTTTCCGACTTTTGACATTTTTCCACGCTTAACTTTTTTTCGATCCTTTTTCACCTCAAAAACTCATTAGACCTTAAAAATAATAAAAGCACACAACCAAAGCATAAAATATGATAAACGAAAACGAATCGGAAAAAGCGGTAAAAAGCTAAGTAAAAACGGCTAGTAAAGACGTTACAGAAATCACTTATCAATCTTAAGTTAATTAAAGCTAGTGTGAACCTTATAAACATATATTCTCATTTTTTCGGCCAAATTTTCAATGCCTCTAAGTCCTTAATCTTTGTTAGAGCTATGCATCCCATTAGGCACAAGATGCTTGTTTATTTGTTTGGATTCACAATTACTTTCCCTCCCATTCTCTATCTTGAAGCTCCTATCTTCATTGATAGACCAAAGAACATTCATTTTCAATTCATTATTGATAATATCATATTGAAGCTTGCTGCTTGGAAGACTAACCTTATTTTTATGGCAAGAAGAATACAACTAGTAAAGTCTGTTGTGCATGATATATTGATGCATCACTTAAGCATATATAGCTGGTATAATAGTGACATTAAGAACATAAAGACTTGGATGCGAAATTTTATTTGGAGTGTGGAATTGGACAAGATGAAAATGGTTACAATGGTCTGGAAGAAGTGTGTAAAAGCCTTAAAGAAGGAGGTTTTGGCATAAGAGACATATTAGTTTTAAATGACGCTTCCAATCTTCATCTCTGTTGGTTTATGGTTCAAGAAAACAAATGTTGGGCTAGACTTTTGGCTTTAAGAGTTATCAAAAGAAATATGGTCATTTCTCACCATATTCATTCCTTATCATGGAGTACCTTGAAATACCAATTCACTACAGATAAAGATAATACTCATTGGTGGCAAAGTAATGGTAATAAAATTAACTTCTAGTTTGACACTTGGTTGGATGTTCCTCTTGTCCAAAACTTTAACATTTTTTGCTATTCATCACAACTTTTTTCAACTCTTGTTGATGATTACTTGGTCAACAAATCTTGGTCGATTCCTCTAAATCTCCAAAATTGATTTCCATTATCTTATCTTTAAGAGTTATCAAAAGACGGTTTGTTACTCCTTCAATGTACTTTCTTTTCCATTATCATTCTAAAAGCACAAACCAATTATTTTTTGAATGTCAGTTTACTTCCAACATATGAAGACGATTCTTAGTTTCCTTTAACCTTCACCATTCCATGTTCATCATTTTGGATTGTTGAAAAACCTTAAACTTGGTATGGTCCCCTCAGGTGCATGTTGTAATCAACTATTGTTTAATTAATGTGTTCTATGATATTTAGAACGCTAGAAGAAAAACAATATTTGATGGTAAGGTTATGCATTGGAAAGCTTATTTGGCTTCCATTTCTTTGAATGCCAAGATATATGGAAATCACATTGCAAAGGCTTCCAACTCCTCTATGGTCAGTTTTTGCATCTTTAAGAAATTCAACATTTCTATTCATCTTCCTAAGTGGAAGAAGACTTTGGAAATTCTATGACAATGTCCTACTTTAGGTTGGATTAAATGCAATATATATGACAAGGTTAGAGGATTTTCTACTGTGTTTCCGCGGCATAATTTGTAGAAATAAGACATCTGATCATGTTGGAAGTTTTACTTTCTTTTTGGGAGAAAGTAGCGTTTTATTGCCTGAATTTACTACAACAATGATAGACAGTCAAATTAGTTTTAAAATTTTTTTGAGGATGTTTTAGTTTGAATCAGATTCAATCCTTGTAGTGAAAGCTTTCTCCAATGCAAATTTAGTTTCTTGGAGGATGAGATCAAAAGATGGTTAAATTGCTTACTCTCTCATTCTATAGACTTTATGTTATGGTCTAATGTATTTAGGGGAAAAAATTGCTTGTGCAGACAAATTAATTATCATTCATTTTCTCTCTATATCTCACTCTTAATTCCATTTTGTGCATTATGATATAGCCAATAATTTATTGTTAAACAAGCTTGGTACCTTGAATATCTAAAAAAATATAAAACATGCAAACAAGAAAAAAAAAAGGATAAATAATTAAACTTCAAACTAAAGAGATAAGACATTTAGGAAATATTTTTGTCTATTTTCTCCATTTACAAGGATCTAAGTACGTATAAAATTTTCTAGTTGTATAGATATGAGAATTTAGATGATAGTGTCCTTCCTCAACACTGTCATCCATAATTTTTAGTAAATGGTAGCCCATTCTATTGTACTATTGTAGCTAGTTAATACTAGTAACAACTAATTCATCACAATAATAATCACCTTCCATTCCCTTTCCTCCACTCACATTCTCTCACTCTCTCACTCTCACACTCTCAATCAAACACATGGACTCAAATCTACTTTATCTTCTTTAAATCAAATTTTCCTCACTCCACTCACACACCCCTCTCCAAAAATGTCTCCATTCCCTTCCCTCATTCTCCTCTTTTTCTTCACACTCCCACCTCCTTCATTCTCATCTTCCTCAACCTTCATCATCCAAGTCCAACACGATTCAAAACCTTCCATTTTCCCATCTCACAGAAACTGGTACGAGTCCTCACTTTCCTCTATCACAACCACACCCAACACTATCATTCACACATACGACACCGTTTTTCATGGCTTCTCAGCTAAGCTCTCACCTCTAGAAGCTCAAAATCTTGAATCACTTCCTCATGTTATTGCTGTTATACCTGAACAAATTCGAACCCTTCATACAACTCGTTCACCGCAGTTTCTAGGCTTGAAGACCGCTGATAGAACTGGGTTGCTCCATGAAACGGATTTCGGGTCGGATCTTGTTATTGGAGTTATTGATACCGGAATCTGGCCGGAGAGGGAAAGTTTTAATGATCGTGAGCTTGGTCCGGTGCCGGCGAAATGGAAAGGACAGTGTGTTGCTGGGAAGGATTTTCCGGTGAGTGTTTGTAATAGGAAAATCATCGGAGCAAAGTATTTCTCCGGCGGGTATGAAGCTACCAGCGGGAAGATGAATGAGACTAGTGAGTATCGTTCGGTTAGAGACTCGGATGGACATGGAACCCACACTGCTTCCATCGCCGCCGGGAGGTATGTTTCTCCGGCGTCTACGTTGGGTTTTGCTAAAGGTGTTGCGGCTGGGATGGCTCCGAAGGCTCGTCTTGCTGTTTATAAAGTTTGCTGGAGTGGTGGTTGTTTTGACTCTGATATTCTTGCCGCCTTTGATGCTGCGGTGGCGGACGGTGTCGACGTGGTTTCTCTCAGTGTCGGTGGGGTTGTTGTGCCGTACCATCTTGACGTCATTGCTATCGGTGCTTTTGGAGCTTCTAATGCCGGAGTTTTTGTCTCTGCCTCTGCCGGAAACGGTGGTCCCGGTGGGCTCACCGTCACCAATGTAGCTCCTTGGGTGGCTACTGTCGGTGCTGGAACCATAGATAGAGATTTTCCTGCAGATGTGAAGCTTGGAAATGGTAAGGTTATACCTGGAGTTAGTATCTATGGTGGGCCGGGTCTAACTCCGGGTCGTATGTATCCGATTGTGTATGCCGGGAGTACTGAACACGGTGGCGAAGGTGGTGATGGTTATTCCTCTTCACTCTGTTTAGAAGGTTCTTTGGATCCTAAGTCTGTGAGAGGAAAAATTGTTGTTTGTGATAGAGGCATTAATTCGAGAGCAGATAAAGGCGAAGTAGTGAAAAAATCAGGTGGAATTGGCATGATTTTGGCTAATGGAGTGTTCGACGGTGAAGGGTTAGTGGCCGATTGCCACATTTTACCCGCTACATCGGTTGGTGCAATAGGTGGCGATGTAATTAGAAGTTACATCGCCTCTGCCGAAAAATCGGTTGGATCAGTACCGACCGCAACTATTGTGTTTAAGGGAACTAGGCTTGGGGTTAGGCCAGCTCCTGTGGTAGCATCATTCTCAGCGAGAGGGCCTAACCCTGAATCGCCCGAGATTTTGAAACCGGATGTTATAGCACCTGGTTTAAACATTCTAGCTGCCTGGCCAGACAAAGTTGGACCTTCCGGTATCGCTTCTGATCATAGGAGGACCGAATTTAACATATTGTCGGGTACATCTATGGCGTGTCCTCACGTTTCCGGTTTAGCTGCTTTGTTGAAAGCAGCTCACCCTGATTGGAGCCCAGCTGCAATTAAATCAGCTCTTATGACCACTGCTTATACGGTCGACAACAAAGGCGATCCAATGTTGGATGAATCAAACGGTAACATTTCATCCGTGTTTGATTATGGAGCAGGACACGTTCATCCCGAGAAAGCATTGGATCCTGGTTTGGTTTATGATATCTCAGTTTATGATTACGTCGATTTCTTGTGTAACTCAAATTACACCACAAAGAACATTCAAACAATCACAAGAAAAACTGCAGATTGTAGCAATGCTAAAAAAGCCGGCCACGCCGGAAACTTGAATTACCCATCATTATCTGCAGTTTTTCAACAATATGGAAAACATAAAATGTCTACACATTTCATCAGGACTGTGACCAATGTTGGCGACCCGAAATCAGTTTACAAAGTAACAATTAACCCACCAGAGGGAATAGTGGTAACCGTAAAACCAGACATGTTGCATTTTCGAAGAATTGGTCAGAAATTGAATTTCCTTGTTAGGGTACAAACTAGAGAAGTTAAGCTTTCACCTGGAAGTTCATTAGTGAAAAGTGGTTCCATAGTTTGGTTTGATGGAAAACACACTGTCACAAGTCCTTTGGTTGTGACAATGCAGCAACCTCTTGATTAGAGTTCTTTTTTGTGTGTAGAAATTTTGGCTTTTTATCCCATCTTGTGATAAATTAGCTCAATATGTATAATATATTACTATGAATATGTTTTCAGGTGTTTCAATTCTAAGAAGTGGTGGAAAAGTTTCATAAAAATAGTATGTGTATATTTTTTTTGATGTTGTAAAATTAAGAATGTTGTGTTTGGAACAGAACATGTATACTGGGAAGATCCCTTTTCTTTTTTAAGTAAATTATGTTGAATACTTTTTTGGTATATACATATTTAGTGATGTTTGGTAATGGCATCATTGGCATGTGCATAAAGAAGATGATAATGTTTTTATGCAGAAAGAAGCTTTTGGTAAAAGCGTGGATACTGTGATTGTGACAAACATGAGAGGATCCTTTGAAATATTTGGGATTATTGTATTTTGCTGCTGTTGTTTTGTGATGATCACATGATATACTGTGACCATGCAAAAACAACATTGGCAGATAGTATCATTACTTTTTTATTCAGAAAATGACAAAGATTTGCCCTAAAATTTTAAAATAAGAATCTTGTGATATATTTAGGATTGACCAGTAGGGTTGGCAATGAAATGATACATTTTAAATTACTTTGAAAGACTTTGTGTATGATTAATTTGTTGAGTTTAGTTCATGAATTAAATGATTTGAATCTGAGGTAAAGACTTAGTTTGTATGTGTAATTTGACTTGTTTATTTTATGTTGGTGGATATTATAAAAAACAGACGGACCCTTCTGCATCCATGTGTCTGTCTGGACGTTGGTTTTAATAATTGAAATAAATAAGTATTTGACAATGAGGTTGTTCTATGTTTCTTGTATTTGTTAAGTTGAGATCTCTTAAACTTAATTTTAAAAAATAGAATAAATAGATATTTGACAATATTCATTATAAAGTCTTTCAAGCTATTGATAAAATTAACAAAATACAAAGTTTGATCAGTAATATAGGTTACAATAATATTTTGAATTGGGTTAAATATATTTTTGGTCCCTGTAAATATTTGACATTTTATTTTTAATCTCTAAAAAAACATATTTTAGTTCCTACAAAAATTTTATGCATACAATTTTAATCCTTGCTATTTTCTAAAATTTTGAAAACTATTTAATTATCTCTAAATTTTAAATTTTTGAATAGTTTTTTTCATACGTGTTCAGATTACTACAAAATATTTATTTACCTAATCATATAATTTTTTAAAATGACAAGAATTAAATATAAATTTTTTAAATTTCAAAAGATAATGATAAAAGTAATAAAAATCTCGACTTATAAATTAAATTTTGAGTTCTTTTTTTCGAGAAATTTTTTATAACGTTCTAAACATAAATGTAAAATAACCATTCAAAAATACACATTGATTTAACAGTAAGGACTAAAACTACGTGCATAATTATTTTGTTGGGATCAAAACAAACTATTTTTTTTATAGGAACAAAAAATAAAATTTGGTATTTTATAAGGATAAAAAACATATTTAATCGTTTTGAATTAGAGCAAAAATGGTCAAATTTTTATTAGATAACACATTGCATATGCATAACCAGTTTTGAAGGAATAAAGTTAGGAATAAGTGGTTCAAGAATGCAGAGATGAATATAAATTTTTTCACAATACAATCAAATTGAGATATGATAGACTGAGACAAAATCATGTTATTAACTTCTACAAAAATTATTTAGCTTAAAAAACTACAATTATACTAATATGTTAGATAGAACTATCCCATAACTTATAACTCATGCAAATAATGAGTATCTCACTAGAATGCTCCAACTATTATAGAAAATTAATAATGCGGTGCACAATATGGATGGTAGTTCTGCTCTAAACCCTGATGGTATTGGTAAAGACAAATGTGACCAATTCGATGAATCAATTTTTTGAATAAGGTTGAATCTTTTCTAATCTCAATTCACGCAATGTGACTTTGATACCTAAATAACATGTAACCGATTCTATTGAACAGTAGAAATCTTATGCACTTGCAAATTTTTAATAGTAGACGACAAGAATGGATCAGACATTGAGATGAGATTTTGGAATTGTAGATGGTGTGTGGTAAGTCCTCACAACTTTTTACTTCTTTTTACTAGATTCAAAGGTTGAAGAAGTTACAGAAGCATGTGATTATTGTTTGTAACACAATCTTAACTTAAAGAATTATTTTGTTACAAATATTAAACTTGAAGTAACACATTGAATGAATAATTTTTAATACATTTAGGTAAATGACAATGAAGCTGGATGCAAATTCTTCATGTGGAATGTAGACAAAATTATTTAATAGTAGACAACAGATACTCAACGTCGAAATTGTGTGAAGAAAGATATTGAAATATTTAAATAAAAATGGAAATTTAAAAGATGGTGAATGAAGAAATGTCTTGAGTGAAAATTTATTGAAAGTGTTATTTTTACATGCTTGTTCTTAGCAATATGTTTTGTTAATAATAGTCTAAAATGAAATTGTCTTTAATATAGATTGTCCTGTTGATTTAAATTATAAAGTTTTGTGTTTAAGTTTTGGAACCTAATATGACTATAAAAAGAAGTTAACAGTTCTGATATAATATGGTTCTTGAACAAAGTTTTTTACATCAAATTCATCGAAAAAATCATAATATTATGACATGTGATCAAAATATATAGATTATAAGTAATGTCATGTCATTTAAAGATCATACTTGAGCACAATATAGTAAAGATTCTAAAATACAATGTTAAAATTTTAAGATTTTAGCTTCCTTATGTGTATTTTGGAACTTGTCCTTATTCTTCAAGTGTCAATCTCTTTGACCAAGTATAAGTTTTTTTCAATTGTTTTTGTCTTATGGGTTGGATTTAGTTGAGATGTAACCCTTGGTGCAACTTTGTTAGACTTAATTTTTTTTCATATTTGGATGTAATCGCAAGGGCATATGCCGATTGTGTGCATGAGCAGGGTCAAGTGCAACTATGATGCTAAAGTTGTTTGTGACGTGGAAGTAGGTATGGGTGGCAAAATTGGTAAGGTCTATTGGACATGTCTGTATTTTTTTTGCGAGACGAGTCAATATTTTATACTCGCACCTCCTAATGTGTCTTCCTTGCCTCATATTATTTTTCTGGGTTTTTGGAGACGTGGACATTAACATAATTTTTATTGTTACATTTTTAGACTTAAAAGGTGTAGTGTCTGTGGGTCTGCCCCATCCTTTTTTTTTTGCGAGATGGACACAGATTTTTAGCCTGCACCTTCAATTATGTCTGTTCCATATTGTTTTATTGTGGTCTTTTGTAGTTTGGGCATAAACAGAGCTTGCATGCCCATTTCCACCCCTAGTAGCAGGTGTAAGTTTTGATGCATGAGCAGAGGTAGGAATAACCTGTGATATGCCAAGATTGGATATGACATGGTAGCAGATGTAGGATGTGATGCATGGAAGGGATATGAGAAACATGTGATGATGAAGTTGATCATGATATGGTAGGAAATGCATACTTTAACATGGTAGAAAATGTAGGTTGTGACATGTTAGCATGTGCATCATGTGATATTGAGCAGTAGCATTGGCAACCTTGCAAAATGTTTTCTTTTGACTAATTTGTTTGTAGACTGACCACTTATTAGTTATACCGTTTTCACTAATCAGTGATAAATCTCTGACTTTCTAAATATTTTTGGTCTATCTGATATTCTTTTAAATAGTGGTGAATAATGGTTGTAAAATACTAGTGCATGATGTATGCTCCTATAACTTTCTTCCATTTGTTGCATAAATGAATGATTCATAACATTCTTTATATGTATTTTTTTTTGTAAAAGTCAAGAATAACGTTCATCAAATTTTCAGCCATGTCATTGTAACATGTTACAACATAGAATACCCGACAACATTCATCTTCTACATGAACACTCTATTGTTTGCAAGTTGACCATGTATTTTTCTCCGGATCAATAAATGTTAAACACTTCATTTGAAAGAGGGGGAATAAGAGTATTCATTTGGCCTGAACTTGGTTTTTTAATAGGTCAAGGTTGAATTCACACTCCTTCTCGAATTGAATTTCAAATCATATCTGTTGCCTGAGCCAATAACAGTTCAAGTGGTAAGGTCTGCTCCTCTTCTTAGTGTGGTATTGGTGGTTCCAATGGTGCTCTGTTTCTGTTGATGGTGGGTTGGTGGTTTGAGATCTAGTTCGCCTATTTTGCTTGGAGTTTTTTGGTGCTTCGGGGTTTTGTCTTGGTTTTCTGGCAAGGTTGGTTTTTGGGGTGTTATGGTTTCTTTTCAGGAGGTTCTCTTTTGTTTTTTCCTTAGTGTTTTGTTCTTTTGGCATTTCTTGTACTTTGGGGCTTTTTGCGGAGATTTTCCCTCTTGAACTTTTGATGTTTTTCTTTATATATGTATATGTGTGTGTGTGTGTGTGTGTGTGTGTGTGTGACCTTCAAAGAAAAAAACACTTCATTTATCATATCCCCACACTGTTGGGGCTATTCGAGGAGTCAACATAAGGGAGTATATTTACACTTTATAGTTTTTCTTAAAGAGCAACACACCTTTGTGAGAGACACACTACATACTCACCCAAAACCTTAGGCGATAGGTGTGTGGATTATCCCACTTATAAATGATCAACTCTCCACATTCCTAAACAATGTGGGACTTCTTCACACTACTCACAATTGTAATTCTTTTTCAACACTCCCCCTCAATTGTGAGTCTATTCACAATGACATGGACACTTTTCAACAAGTCACCTCTAATACCACTCTTGGGGGGACGAGGGATCATTTTTACACTTTGTGACTTTTTCTTTAAAAGCAACACACCCTTGTGTGAGACACACCACATACTCACCCAAAACCTCAAATCTCCACATTTCTAACCAATATAAGACTTCTCCACAACTCACTTGTAGTTTTTTTTCAACACGGAGGAACATTTTTAAAATTTGCAGGTTTTTCTACACACCTTTGTGAGAGATACGCCACATACTCACCCAAAATCTCAAATCTCCACATTTCTAACAAATATAAGACTTTTCCACAACTCACTTGTAATTTTATTTTCAACACATGAAACATTTTTAAAATTTGCAACTTTTTCTATCAACCTTTGTAAGAGACACATTCTATATTCACTTAAAATCTCAAATTTCCACATTTTTAACCGAAATTTCCACAACTCACTTGTAATTTTATTTTAACATATTACCCCACATCCAACTTTAATTTGAGAGGAGACATGTAGATAAAACAAAGACTAAAGTTATTCTTGACAAAAGAAATAATTAAAGTTGATGACCTTATGTCCCCGTGTAAACTTTTGGCGATCCTAGTTTTGGTAAGAATCCCTATAAATGAACAGTTACATGACAATGTTTTGCTTACTTTATGAACAGAATTTTCAAATTCGTGGATGCATCAAAAGTTCAAAACACACGGAATTCAAATGATGAAAGTTGAATCAAAGCTAATTTTATACGTTCAAAACAAAGCATCTTAGCTGGAAAAGGGTCACTTGAATATGAATATCAATTGGTTTGCCAAACGTGACACAACACAATGAGAATTCTTTAATATTTATAAGTTTCTTGTTTGTTGTGTGTGTATCATGAGGTTCCCTTTGTATTTTGTTTCTATCTTCTTAACAAAAGTGTAGAAAAAGAAGTTTTGGGATGTGATTGCATGATTAAATTATGGTGTTGGAGTAAAGTGATAACCACTGTAAAATTCACTTTTTGACATAAATAAATAAGTGAACGATGACACTCAAATTAGTAACATATGCAGTTTAATAAATATTAGAATGTATTACTTCTTTTAATTTTTAATACAATATTCATATATTTTTCTAATTAGTGTTTAATTAATAAAACATTAATTTATCCAATGAATTTAAATAAAGAAGAAGAAACTACCATATGTCTTATGACAAAATGTGGTAAACAATTTCAAAACTAAATTTATTTATAACAAGAGCTCTTCGTATACATGTCATTTAAAAGTATATTGACGTTTTCATGGATGATTTTTATGTGTTTGGAGCTTATGGGAATTTTGAGGAGTTAGTTCATTTGAGTTGGAATGAATGTAATTCTTATGGTTGAAAAAAATTCATTCTAAAAGAGAAATTCAAAGCTTTCAAAGTGATAGTGAAAGTTTGAAAAAAAATTTGAGCTTCAAATAGATTTCATATGAGAGAGGTGGTGAATTCTCTTGAAGCTAGACTTGATATAGGGGTTATTTTTGTGGAGGGAGTAGAGGCCAGATCGAAGGCTATACCATATCATTGGTTTTTACTTAATATTAAAGATTCTCAATGCTTTTTGAGGTTTAAATCCAAGTGGCTTAAGGAAGGTGATGCAAATATTGAGTTCTTTTATGATTGTGTGAAGAGTATGCATAGAAGGAATACGATTCTAACTCTAGGCGGGTGATAGTTTGGTGGAGGGGGTGGCAGAGATCTGGTAGGAGGTGGTTAATTTATTTTCTAATCAATTTGATGAACTTCCCATTGAATGACCGCAATTGGATGGGGGTGATGTTTCGTACCCTTTCTGCAAAGAGTTTTTTCTTACCACACCTTTTCTAGCCTCTGAGTTAGATAAGACGGTTACTCTCTGTGATGGTAATAAAGCATTAGGTCATATGATTTTAATTTTTCCTTTATGAAAATGTTTTGGCTACTTCTTACGTATGATTTAGCAAAGATGTTTAACTAATTTCATTATTTCGCATGGTATTTTTCATTCTACTTTTGGACTTTGATCTCTAAAGGTTGAGTCTCCCTCTCACTTGGGTGATTTTTGACATATCTCCCTCTCGGGGTCTCTTTATAACATTGTCTCTAAGGTGCTGGTAGCTAGACTTTATAAGGTCATCAATAACTTTATTTCACCGAATTAGCCAACTTTTTTTAAAGGTAGAATATTAGTGGATCAAGTGGTGGCAGTTAATGAGTTGGTGGATCTGACAAAGAAAACCCAAAAAGTTTTTCTCATTTTCATTGTGGACTTTAAAAACGCATATGATTTTGTTAACTGGAGATTTATCGATTGTATGCTTATCAGGTTTGGCTTTTATGCAAAGTGAAGATCCTGAATGTATGTTTGTGTGTTTGATGGAAATTTTGCAATGTTAGTTAATGTGCGTCCAATCCAAGAAATTAATAACAAAAGGGAGTTGAAGCAAGGTGATTCATTAACCCCGTTTCTCTTCCCGTTGGGTGACGGAAGGCCTTAACGGGTTGTTCTATATGGCTATGGATCTAGATATTTTTCTGGGTTTAAAATAGGTTCCTCAGATATGGTTGTCTCCCATCTCTAGTATCTTGGTCGAGGATTCATTAAAGAACCTTTAATCAATTAAGGTTATTCTTTGGAGTTTTGAGTTGACTTCGGGTCTTCGGGTGAAGTTTTTAAAAAGTAGCATCATAGGGATTAATGTGGATCATTCCTTTTTGGACTTAGTTGGTGACTTTCTCCACTGCAAGATTTAATCCCTCCCTTTCAAGTACCTAGGTTTATTGATAGGAGCTAATCTCCACTATGAGTCTACATGGCAATCTCTAGTGTTTATGCTCTGTAGATATTGGAACTCGTAGACACACACACACACACACACACACACACACACACACACACACACACACACACACACACACACACACACACACACACACACACACACACATATATATATATATATATATATATATATATATATATATATATATATATATATATATATATATATATATATATATATATATATATATATATATAAACAATACAAAATGTACGAGGAATTTATCTGTCATCCTTAAATTGTGCCAAATCCTCCCTTAAAGAAATTGTGATTATGCTTTTGCCCTTGCTATAAATTATCGGAATTTTAAAATTTTTTGTTAAAATCTGAATTTTTCATGAAGTTATCGGATATTTCATAAAATTTTCCTTTTGAATGTAGAATTATTAGATTTATTGAAAAACTTCCGAATATTTTACAAAATTATGCTGAAATTAGGGATGGCAAAGTGGGCATCCCGCCCCGTTTAGGCCCGCTTTGTTTAGACCCGTCCCGTTTAAGTCCGTCCAAAAGCAGGACGGGGCGGACCAACTTAGGCGTCCGATCTCAAAAGGCAAGTCTGCCCCGTAGACTAACGAGTTGGCGGGCCGGCCCGCTAATTTTTTACTTTACAATTTGATTTACTTCATAACTTACAAAAAAAATATTTATTACTAAAGATGTCAACAAAAGATTGTTTTTTTAAGAACACATAATAGAACTTGAACATGTCTTAAGTCCAAACAGTTCAAAAAATAAAATAAATAAAGACCAATTACAACAACAAAAAAATAACAAAATAAACTCAAGCACAATAATAAACATATCAAAATAAATAAATAAATAAATAAATAAATAAATAAACAATACATATCATCTTAATCCTATTTAAAAACTAACTACTAAAAGAACCCAATTAAGAATTTAGAAAAAAAACAATGATAACAATTACATTACATAAAATATCACAGTGCATAAAATAGTAGTGCATAAAATATCAACATCTGACTTTCTCATTGTTTACATCATATAGACTTTTATATTGATTGATTCCTTAATAGTTAAATCCTAAATTTGTCACACGTATACACTAATCAAATTCTTCATTTTCTTAAAATTAACATCTATTTCTAAAAAAAACATGTGAGCTAATATTTGACAACTTAATAATTCAGCATGTCTTACAATTGTTCTTTTAGTTTAAGTTTTTCCAATCAACATATGCATTAGAAAGTCATAGAAAGAACATTACAATTATAATTCATTTTGTTTGTATAATAATTTATAATATAATTCAATCAACATAAATCTAAGAGAAGAGTGTCATTTTTATAGTTAAAGTTGTTTTAATTCTAAGTAAAAAAATAAAAAGTTTTAACAAAAAGGCCGTGGGCAAACCCGCTCCTCCCCGCCTTTGCCCGCTTTTTCAAACGGATTAGGAGGGGCGGGTCAACTTAAAGTACCGAGCCGAAAACCTCAGCCCAGCCCGTCAAAAATGGAGGGGTCAAACGGGCCGACCCGTTTTACCACCCCTAGCATAAATGTCGAACATTTATAAAATTGTCGGTAAAAAATTAAGGTTTTTTGGAAAATTTTTGAAGAACTTCCGAAATTTTACAAAATCCAAAAAGTAGTTACCAGATATTTGAAAAAAATCGGAAACAAAATAAACCTATTGGATTTTTAAAAAGAACTCAGTATGAACTAAAAGTTCTGGAAATTTGAAAAGTTCGGTAGGCCGCAATGAAAATTTTGAAAAACTGTTTTTTTTAATAAATTTTTTAACAAAGTTAAGTAGATAAAACATATATGTATAATGCAAAAGTGTTATCATATCATTACAAAACAAATTATGTCGAATTTCTAACTACTTCTCAGTGCCTAATACGTCCTGCAAATGTTGATTCTCATGCTCTTGCCACTTCACTACAGTTCTGTCTCCATCAGTCTGTGACAGAAGACAAAGGAAAATTGTATTTCAACTTCACCTGCACCCAATGATTGTTGTTAACAAAACCAAATGCAATCATTTTTTCTCTACTTGAAGCTATGCCTAGAGCTATCACTAATGGGAAGAATGTGATGTTAAGGTTCCTGGATAACGAGACCAATATAACATTGTATTTAAAAGCAATAGGGTAACTCATATCAGGAATCGTCGTCCACTTCTCACGATTTAACACAATAAAACCATCAACCTGCAATGAACTCTTAACTTCTGGCACCATGTCATAGAACAAATTAGAATACATTTGATAATTTGATAAACTTCAGTATCTAACTGAACTAAAGACTTAGACTCTTTGCCCCATCCAAGTAAAGTTGTAATAGCCGAAAACCACAATTTTCATCGTTTTCCACATTAATATTGCCATCAATGTACTAATGCAAGAAAACAGGAAACTGAGACAAATATTTTAGTTTTGAAGACATGTTACACGATTGACTTTCAATTGGTTTTATAAATGATCTCTTCGTACTTTGACTTCCCTGTGACCTCTCAACATACTTCCATTGTGAAAGATCACGATACACGTCACTCTCTTCACCCTTTTTAATCTTCTTATTTCTCTTCTTTGTCCTGTACTTCACTGGTGGTGGACACATGGAAGTTGTGGATGGATGTGTTAGTTCTCGCACTTTCTTCTTAATCGTCATCTGGCCTACATTATCCATTGTACCAAAATATTTCTTCAACTCTTCACACTCTTCTTCTAAATCGAGTTGTGTTCCAATATCTTCTTCAGTGACCTCATGATCTTTAATAAATAATTTTTTCTTCCAAAATACATATATTGAGTCTAACATAATAGGCTCTCTTTGTATTTGATACCCTGCAAGTTCACATGCACAAGGTAACCCATGAGTTGTTTTAATGAATCAACCACATGTTGTATTATCACAACCAATAAATTTTATCCTTTCTAGCTCATTTCCAATGTGTTGTATACACTAACTTGAAACAAAGCCATACAATCTGAAGTAAAATGAAGTGTTATACCGATGCTCAATATGACATACTCTTTTCTGAAATGACACTCTAATTGAACCTAATTGCAACTTCAACATGGTGTTAACAACATCCCAACTTCTACATAAATCTCTTCTGCTAATTTACAACATATTTTTTAGTCTCCAATGAGCAGATTCAACCCTAAAAAACATAAACAGAACAAAATATCATTATTAGATAATTACTAGTGTAATTGTATTTATATTAACATCAATGTACATGTTGGTTGTTGTGTTTCCTATATGAGTGACTCTATTTGTCCAACTAGTAACAAATCTTTCTTTATATGGTGTCAACGAAGTTTCATGAACATACTGAACAAATTTTGGAATATCAGCGGATACAATTTCAAAATGCTTTAGGTGTACCACAAAATCAGTCTAAATATTCGAATATATGATGTTGTTCAACATATCCATAACATGTTTTTCCTATGTGATTCAACATACTCTTTACACTTCATACTAATTTTTTTTGAAATATGGAACAGACAACACAAATGAGTTAAGTTTGGAAACACAACTTCCACAACATTCATCAACGTCAGTTCATGATCAGTAACCAAAACATTTGGTAGCAACTTCTCAGAAGCGAACAAATATTTTAGATTTTCAAGTGCCCACGTGATGTTTTCCTCCATTTCATGTTCCACATATGCAAAACCAACAGAAAATATCAACTTCGTGGAAGTTACACCAACAATCTCAATTAGTGGTAGTTGGTACCTGTTTGCTTTGTACATGTATTCAATCATTAACAACCCCAACAACTTCTGAAATAATTAAGTTAAAATAGACACATTTGGAATAAGAAGTACCTATTGTTTTATATAAGCAATCAAAAATCAACACAAGATGAAACATGTTCAACAACTTCACTGAATCAGGGTGCATCCAAAAGATATCAGTAATAACATTGGAATAGTCCTTGTTTCTTGTCCAGTCAATGTATTTATCTTCATGAATTAGACTCAATAGATGTTTCATCTCAGTCAAGGAACCTCTCTTGCTCGCATTGTATGTAGACCTAACATTGTAGATCTAGGTAACGCTCATTAGGTTTTCTGGATCTCTATCTTTCAAAGCAGAAACTATGTATGTATCTAGGAGCTATATTGTATTTGGTCATGTCATTCACAAACTTTATTTAATGATATTTTAAATGACCTAATACGTCATTACCATTTAAGTATTTTATGAGCATATGATTGTAAAATTCACACCTGATTGTAACCTTCCAACCGCTTCCACTTGGCACAGGTCTAATCATAAATGGAGATTTCACTTTCATATTATAATTCCCTGCAACTACATCATTCTTCTTGTAATTTCATCCTCTCTTATAACATATAATCAATTTATCTTTCCTCTCTCATCCCATTTACGATATCGGAACAAATAGTAACAATAACAATACTATATTGTTTACCAACGAACGCGTACATGCCAAAATGTCAGCCCGATAGGGGAATATCTTACATTTACAACATATACAAATAAATTATCAATGTATGCTATATCAAAAATAAGGATTGCACAATTATGTAAAAAGTAAATATTTATGTAAAACATATCGCATTAGTGGTGAAAAGTTGAGTAAAATCCACTTGTGAACCATCAGAAACAGGATTGCATAACTAAAGCATAATGAACTATCAAAGTTTTTGGTCTATGTAAAAAATTTGGTATAACGGACTTTCTAAAATATTCGGTACTCAACACATTTTTCGGATTTTTCAAAATCTTTGAGAAAAAACTTTACAGATTTTGGACTTTCGAAAATCTGGTAAAAATACAAAAGATTTCAGATGTTTTAAAAAAAAAGGAAAAAACTTTACAGATTTTGGACTTTCGAAAATCCGGTAAAAATACAAAAGATTTCAGATGTTTTAAAAAAAAAGGAAAAATTCAAGGTATTTCTAGATTTTTCAAAAAAATATGGCAAAACTTTTAGGTATGTTTGGTTTTTTAGAAAATTTCCGATAAAACTACATAAAAATGTCGAGTATTTGCGAAAAATTTGGCAAAACTTCAGCGTATTTCTAGATATTTGGAAAAAATTCAGTAAAACATCAATCGAATTTTTAAATGTTCAGTAAAAATGCATAAAATCCAACTTCACAAAATTTTTTTAACCAAATATTTTGTTTCTATCAGGTTTTTACATAAAGAATCTTTTACTACAATGTGAAATTTTGGAAGGTAAAATAATATAAAATGTAAATGGACATTTAACTTTCATGCCATAACTACCTTTATAGGAATTTTTTCTTTTGTAGTTTTCTCCTCTCTCACAAACAACCCATAATCAATTGCGGTATTAGAATGAATAATAACAACAATAATATCATATTATTTATCAATGTGCTATGCTCATGCTAACACGTCAACTCAGGAGAGAAATATATGTCATTTACAATATATATAAAATAATTATCAATGTCAGATATAACGAAAGTCTATTAAGTATTGAACAACTTAAAAAAAATATGGAAGTAAAATATAGTATAAATAGTGAAAAACGGTGTAAAATCTACAAGAGAACTATCAAAATCTTGACCGCACAAATAAAACATTCTAAACCACCAAATATTTCAACACTAGACTAAAAATCCGGTATACTACAATTTTCAAAATATCTGGAATTTTTTAAAATGTATCGGATTTTTAAAAAAAATGTGGTAAAAAATCTTTAGAAATATCAAAATTTTCGAAAATATGCGATATAAATCCATCAGATTTTCAATAAATTCGGTAAGAATGCAACAATTTTTTAGAAAATACCGTATTTTTTAAAAAAAACCGATTAAAACTCATGTTCGTTTTAAAATATCCGATAAAATTGCATAAATTCCCTCATTTTAAAAACTCATGTCTTAACTACCGGTGTTTTTAGTTTTTTTTCTTTTTACCATTATTTTAGAGTGAATGTTTTTAACCAAATACAAATTAAGCCTATTTTTTACCAATATAAAATATAAAAGGGTGTGAGGTTAAATTTGGGAGTGGGAAAGATAAATTCTCCTACTTACGGGCCTGAATGAAAGTCCAGTCCATTGGGGTAGAATGTGGGTTCTATCACTCTTATGGAATAGAAACGGGTTGAGAATTTGGGATAGTTGGGTATGAGAAACTTGAACAAATCAAAGAAAATTATATTTCATGCCTCTATATTTAATCTTCATACCATCACAAATCATCATGCAAATTGTACTATGAATATGTTATAATAAATATGTTATAATAAATATCAATTTGATCTATAACTTGTCCAAATGGGGAACAAGAAAATAATATCAAAGATTTGTTGATAACCAATTGGGTGATTACTTGTGAGATAATTGTGTAAATTTATGGGATCTTTATTAATCTTTGTTTTTTAATAGGTGAATACAACTTTTTCTATGAAACTTATTTTTACATTAGGTTAAGGAGAGATAAGGAATATTACTTGGTTCATTCCTTTCATAATGAACCCCATGTGATTTGAAAAGTAACTTAGAAATCTTCTTTTTTGTAGGCCAATAACTATCAATTGCAATTTATTTTATTTAAGCAACTAGCTAATAAAGAAATCATAAATAAATTGTTAAAAAAAGAATTGTGTATAGGAAGCAAGGCCAGCAAAATTCATATTAAGGTCTAAATTGAATTTGTGATAGAGTATATTTTTAACTATATTATTTTTAGATGAAATTTTATTAATTTTAATCATTTTCCTTATTTTAAATTTAAAAGTAGTTAATGCATTATCTTTTTGTTGTAATTTTACAAAAATAACAATTTTGAAGATAGAAGGCGGTTGTTGTCTTTGCGACCTTTCTTTATCTTAGAGTTGATTATGATAAAAATTTCAGACATTCTTATAAATTAAAAGACAGAAGGATGATTTGACAGCTAGAGCGAGAAAATTTAGAAGTAAGATGTTATGTTTAAACTTTGTAATAGGCTCACAACTTGGAAAAGAGGTCGGATTATGCTTATTAACTTCGTCTTGAATTCCATTATGTTATTCTATATGTCTTTCTAAGCTCCAAAAGTTGTATTGTTCGAGATCATTAGGATTCAGAGAGCTTTTCTCTAGAACGGGCAAGGGCATAAAAAGAGGATAAATTGGGTTTCTTGGAAACGATTTGCAGACCGAAATTTGAGGGTGATCTAAGTATTAAAAACTATGAAGCTTTCAATAGCATCTTTCTAAGTAAGTGGGATTGGAAAATCATATCTAATTCTCAACCATTAAGTTCAAATTGTTTTTTTTTCTTTGCGCTAAAATTCAAATACGAGATACTGAGGGTATGTTTCTCGATTCGATTCCTCTTGGGCTGTTAATATGCGAAAAAGCTCAATATGATGGTGGGAGTTAAGGAGTTGTTTGGGATCATGGGGAGAAGATTACAACTGCTTTGGGAATAATATTTCCCACAAACTAGGAAATGGACCTGACATCGATTTTTAGAGGAACATTTGGTTAGAGCAAACATCTCTAAGTCGTTAATTTGCGTTTGTTTTTTTACTATGTACAGGTAAAATGGAGTAAGATTTGCAGTCTAGGCTATTGGTGTGGTAACGTGTGGAGCTAGAACAATTTTGCAGACTCAGTATGCCCTCTTAATCCAACACTTTTTAAACTAAAAGAGTTGCAAACCATCATGCATAATATCCAACCGATTCATTTTGTTCGAGACGTGTTCATATGATGGCAAAATGACGGTTCCTTTTCAAAAAAGTCAGCATTTGGTAGAGTGTAGTTATATCTAATGCATGTTCTTCAATATTATCTTATCTTTATGCGGACCTCAAAAGATTATGGAAACCAAACGCACCCTCTAACATTCATGTATTTGGCAAGAGGCTTATTCTTAATCGTCTTTAAATGAAAGACGAATTGGCTAAACAGAGAATCATTTTGGGATCTCATAACCGTGTCTGTGCATTATGTCTAGGCCCGAAAAAATATATCTTTCATTCATTTTTCTCATGCTTGAAATCAGTTGTAGTATGGATAAACATGATGGACTCTGTCATACCCTAAATTTTCCCCTCTCTAAAATCATTCATCTGCATCTCTTTTGCATAATTTCTTGTGACCATTTTATTTGGTCATAATATTCCTCTTTCCTGCGTGGGTCAATTAAGGTTGAGATCAACCTCTATTGTGAGGTTTGATTTTAAAAAAAATTCATGTCGTTTCATACATAGTTATCTTGCATCATTTGAAGTCAGTGAAGTGTTGAAAAATATTTTGATTCATGGTTTAGTCGATATCATTTTATTTTGTTGATAAATAGTTGTTTGTTTTCTTATGAGTCAAGTATCAATACTTTTGATCTTTTCTTTAAGAAAGAAGGTCATTTTAGAAGGTTTACTTCTCATACCATTTCATTGCATTTACTGTTTTCATTTCATTTCATGAACTATTTGAGTTTTACTATTTTTGTTTGTTTTTTAAGTACCATTAAGATATACTGACACTTTAATCTTTGAATTTTTTCTCAAATGACATTATCATGATTCATTTTTTGTGCACGCATACTTAAACGATAAATTTCAAAAAAAAAACTTCAAGTAAATGGCATATGCATATGCATTTTTTACATTATTTTAAGAAGCATTTTTGCATTAAAAAAGATTAAGTTAAAAATAGAGAGAGTTTTTACATATTTTTGAATTTGCATTTCAACCATAAAAACCATAAAATTAATAAGTATTTTAAGACTTTTCATGATACATAGTTCCATGAAATTGCATTGTATGTATCATGTAAAGTTGGTCGCATAAGAAGACAAAATAAAAGAGACATTTTTCACTAACATTTGATACGTAATCATACATGTTTCTTCTTTTTTGTGACAAAGGCAATAAGACAAATTAAAAGAGCATATTTTCTTTTCATTCTCATCGTTTCTCTCTTCATAAACCAACATCTCTTTTCTCTCATGATGCACTCATAAACATATCATTTACTTGCATTCATTCTTTAGCCACTCTATCACAATATCATCTTCTCCGCTTCAACATAATATCTTTTTTCTATTCACAAAGCAACAACCCTCATCTTTTCTTTTTCATTTTTTAAAACCAAACTTCACATCTCACCATCACATAGCATCTTCATGATTTCACACCATAACCAACCTCTAAACTTTTTACCTTTATTTTTCACCAATTCTACAACTTCATCACGCATGCTACTTCTTCCATCACACCATCATAACACCATGAGCAACAACAACCTCCATAAACTCAAAACACTTTATAAAGCAACATAAAAGAAAAAAAATTCACTCAAACAACAACATCACCACATTTTTTCACTACAACAACATTCATCTTCTTCTACTAAAAACTACAACATCTACTTTATCATCATCTTCAAATCATTTTTGTTAGTTTTTTTTATTGCCTCTTTTATTTCTTAAATGTGTGTTGGTGTGTTTTGTTTGTTTATTTATGAGCTTTTCTTGATTTGCATAAGTAAAAAGTCATTTTGTAATAACCTTGTTATATATATATATATATATATATATATATATATATATATATATATATATATATATATATATATATATATATATATATATATATATATATATATATATATATATATATATATATATATATATATATATATATATATATATATATATATATATATATATATATATATATATATATATATATATATATATATATATATATATATATATATATTATAGTTAGTTTTAATATTTGTGATTTAAGCATAAGATGAGTTTTGTAATAATAGATTGAGTTTTAGATCCTAATTGCTCATACACCACATGCTCATTCTTATTATTGGCACCCATTTTCATGTTTTATTTTTATTATTTTATTTTTATTTTTATTTTCATGATTAATTAATTAACTTAGCATAGTAATTAATAAATTGATTAACTTTTATTTTTTTAGTTATTAAATTTTAATTAATTAATTACTTTTAATTATTAAATAGCCTATTTGATGAATTGTTAATCCATCTTATTTTGATAAGTCATTTGTTTAGGTAGTTTGCCTTTTAATCTATGTCCATATTATGTGCATGTAAATGACCGCACTTGATATTTTTCACAAATTCAATTTCACTAACATTTCATTCGATTTCAATATTAATTCCAACTTTCCGCAATTTCAAAATGCACTTCAAAATAAATACATTCATTTTCAACCTTTTCACAAACCAAACATAACATTAAAACTTTTTTAAATAAACACGAAAGAAGAGGACTATTGGAATTTAGCATTCTGGTAGAACCCTCTAATATTCAATCCTGAGCCACGCGTTTTGGGTTAATCGTTCATTCTTTTCTTTCATCCTAAAAACACTTAATAGTTAACTTAGACAAATAAGGGTCGTTGGTGTAGCGCTCCAAAATTTACCTCATCGTTTTTTGATCTACTGGCTTGTGTTTCTCTACATTTTGCATTTCTGCATATCATAGTATTGGTTCTCGAGACATGAGATTAAGGTGTTTCTACGGCTCAGAGTTCTCTTTTATTGTAAGAGTTTAAACAATGAGTGTCAGAGGCGTCGACATTTATTTTGTCCAGCAATTAAGTGGCCAATTTTATTTCATTCGGCAGGTTATTTTCAGCGCAGGAAACAAGTCACAGGTTATCTCAGACATTTTCACAATTATAATATCAAAAGGCAAGTTTCAAAGGTTTAATGTGGCTCATAATGGGTGAAAACGGGCGAATGTGCAAGTTTTCCTCTAAATGGTGCATTTTTCAAATTTTGTGAGTGGTTAACCGATTAACCAATTTGCACTAGAAAATGGTTAATTGATTAACTAAATAAAAATTTGCACAGATACGTGCATTTCAATGCTGCCACTTTTAGGGTCTATTTTGATCACTTGTGAATTGATTTTTACATCAGAAGAAGGATCTAGAATCACTCTAAATTTTGATTAACTTTCAAAACCAATCCAATATCCTTCCAATTTTTCATTCCTAATCTCATTCCAATTCTCAAACCCTCACTCCAAACCATATTTCTACTCCTAACCAAGAGCTTATTTAAGTGAATTTTTTCCAAATCTCTCAAATTAACCTTCATTTTTCTGATCTCTCAACACATTGCTCTCAAATTCTCTCAACTTTTCTACACTCCAAAACTCCATTAAATCTCTCTTCTTGAATTAATTGATTCTTCATTGGAATCCTTGAATTCTAGAGTTAAACCTCCATCATTCATCTCCATCATCTTCAATTCATCATTTGATTTTTGTTTGGATTTGGATCTGATTTTGAAAGCAAGCTTATAAGTGATTCTTGGATCAATTTTGGCTTATTTTGGCTTGTTCTTCACTTCTCTTGCAAGAAAGCTCTTGGATCTTGATTTTTCTTTGGGTTTCTAGCTTGGATCTTTCAATTTGTAGTAGATCAACATTTACCAAAACAAATCTCAGCTTTGAAGGTTAGTTAATTCTATATCCATTTCTGTTTTGAGCTTATTTGGATAATCACAATGTAGATCTTCAATGTTAATTGATTTTTGGTGATTTTGATCTATGTGATTTGTGATCTAAATGCTTGATTAAGTTTGATTAATGTTTGATCACTAATTTTTGGCGTTAAATTCGTGCATAATTGATTACATGATCATTTGGATGATTGCACGTTGGATTAATTGCTGAAAGTGCTTTTGAATTGTTGTTTTTCTGCTTCTAGTGCAGTGTTAATTGATTAACTGGTTGCAGTACAAAACAGGTTAATTAATTAACCAGTATAATTTTGGACATTTTCAAGTGGTTAATCGATTAACCAAATTTGCACTGCAAATGGTTAATCGATTAACACTGGACCAGAATGTGATTTTTGGTTTCTTTCAAGCATGTTTTGATTTCTTTCCACCTCTAACCTTCATTGATTAATATGATGTATTTGTGTGGACTGTTCTTGACCAGTTTCATCATACTTGATTGTTTGATTGCAATTCTTCGACGTGTGACTTTTGGTTTCCGTTTGAATGCTTAACATGTTCATGTTGCTTGATTGATGTGATGATCATATGCTTTTCTTGCTTGTATCTTTTTAATAATTAATTGTTGATGATTATCTTATTGGACTTGTGATGCATGTGAGTGTTTTCTTCCGATTCCGTGTGTCGCATGATCGTTTAATTGTGTAATTGATATGAAAAGCATGTTGTTCTTGTTGATTCTTGATGAAGCAATCTTGTTGAACATTGGTGTTTGATTGTTGATGCTTGTCTATCCTTGCATGATACTTGTTCATGATTGATGCTTGCTCATGTAGATTATATTAAGACATGCTTGCTGCCCTATTTTTTTACAGTTGTCTTATTCTGAATTTGCATGTTGTCTATGCAATGCTTGCTTGATGCCTGCCTTTTATGTAACGCTCATTTTAATTATTTTTGGTTTTTATGATTATTTTACTCGTGGGTGTATTTTGAGAATTATTGTGAAGGATCAAGAACTCATGATATTGGTATGCAGTGATAAAAATATGATATTTAATAGTAATGTGATATTATTATTAATTATTATCATTTTTATTACTAATATTAATTTTATGAGTAAAATTATAATTTAATTGGATTTTTGGAATAAAAGTATTATGAGAAATATTATTATGAGTTAATTGAATTAAAAAGGATTTGGGGGGGGGGGGGGGGGTATTGAGGGTAGCATTGTCATTGTGGTGAGAATTAGAATTGGAAGAAGAGAAAGAACACGGTAGAGAGAACGAAGAACAGAGGAAGAGAGTTTGAGCAAAGCGTGGCAAGGAAAACCACAAGGCTGTCAATTCGAGTGGAATTTCGGAAGTGCATCATCATCAGCATCGGATTTGAGGTAAGGGGGGAGAGTAATCAGTTAAATTTGGTAAATACATGATTAATCGGTAGAAAGGGGGAAATCCCTATCCCCATAGATTCTTTGATGATTGATGTTGTTTGCATGTTGTTATTGTTGTGTCGTATGATGTTTAATTTGTTTGCATGTGCTGAGAATATTGGGATGAATGAGTTTGGGGTTTTTGAGTAGTTTCGGAGTTATGCCGGAAGTCGGTAATTGAGCAGATGATGCGTTTTATCGGATAGAATCGGGAAATAGACCCGTAGTTAAGTTGCAGTATATGGAAGATTGTGGGCTTCGATTTAATTGGGCGGAATCAGGAGTGGATGACAATTCTGCAGCCCAGAATATTTCTGTGTACACAGGTATTCGCTGGGCGAATGGGGGCGAGCCTTCGCCAGGCTTCGCCGGGCGAACTAGCCAGCGAGTGCTGGCAGAAGCTTCTGTTTGGCTTCGCCAGGGGTTTCGCCAGGCGAATGGCAGCGAGTGTTCGCTGCGGGGCTTCGCCAGGCGAATGTGCCAGCGAGCCCGACAGTAGTTTGTGATTCTGCTGCTGTTTTTGTGTTGTTCTGCTGTGGACTTGGACCCTCGTTGGTCATGTGTGACGAGAGGCTTGTTGGAGAGCTGATGCGAGCGTATGTTGGTGGTTGTAGGGCTGTTTGGCCGGCATCTATCGCAAGTGGCATAACGGTAGGTTATGCGTTAAGTATGAACCCGTGTGGATGTGTATGTGAGATATGTGCACTGTGTGTGCTGCGTGTGTGATATGAGGATCAGTATGATCGTTGCGCCTTGAGTGCGTTGTGTTGGTGTGTTGCGGTGAGTGGATCCGTGAGGATCGGTACGCTTATTATGCGTTACATTCGTGTGCTGTTATGTGATGTATTTGGGTCAGTAGGACCGACATGCCTTGTGTGCATTGTATGTGATAATTTGTGTGGTGAATGGATCCGTGGGATCGACGCACTGTGTGTGCTTGTTGTGTATGTATTTTGTGATAGGGATGGATCCGTGGGATCGATACGCCTTGTGCGTCGTGTATATGTATATGTTGTGTGAGGGGTGGATCGATAGGAGCGGTGCGCACTTGGTGTGCCAGATGTTTGATGCGTGTGAATATTGTGTTGTGCTCCCGGCGGGGAGGGTGATGGCCATGTGTCCATCGATGTTATTGTGTTGTGCTCCCGGTGGGGAGGGTGATGGCCATGTGTCCATCGATGTTATTGTGTTGTGCTCCCGGTGGGGAGGGTGATGGCCATGTGTCCATCGATGTTATTATGTGATGCTTCTGTAGTAGAGGGTGATGGCCAGGTGTCCATCGGTATTGTTGTGGTGCTCCCATTATGGAGGGTTGATGGCCAGTTGCCCATTGGTGTGGTGTGCTCCCTGAGTGGAGGGTTGATGGCCAAGTGCCCATTGTTGATATGTGCTCCTGAGTGGAGGGTTGATGGCCAAGTGCCCATCGTGATTGTGAGTCGGTATCGTGTGTTAAAAGTTGAGTGAGTGCATTTGTTGCATGATTGTATATTATGGTTGATGGTGGGACTATGAGTCCGGATGATATGTATATGGAATAGTATTATTATGATTTCTGCCTTTTATTTCATGCACTAGTATGCCATTATTATTTAATCGTGATTCTCACCCCTTTGTTGCTGTTGTGGTCTGTGCTTCTTCGGAAGTACAGACAATCCAGGTGTTTAGATAGTTGGATTGTGGTGCCTCCGTAGGACTGCTCTGATACATAACACTGGGGCCTTTTTGGGAGTTTTATCGCTTTATGTTGATTTTGTGTGCCCTTGTGGCGTATCTGACTTTTGTATATGTGTGGTGATATGTGATGATGCTATGTATTTTGGGGAGATAGCCAATGTTGTACATATGATGGTGATGATGGATATGGATGATGTGTGTATATGATAATTTGTGTTATGGCAGACCATATCTTTTCCGCTGCAATTTTATTGAAAAATTCAGTTAAATTATTTGGAAAAATAATTGTGGAAATCTTGACGTGTATTGTGGCATCCCATTTGGGATAGAAACTCTGATATGTATTTTATTTGTTTGTTTTATTTTATTTTGGGAATGGGGTGTTACATTTTACACCTGCTTTTGTGCTGAATCAGTAGTTGTTAAATGTTGTTGTGTTGTCTTGCTGGATTTTATTGTTGTTTTGTGCAGGAAGCGTTGTTGTAGCTGTTGTTCTTACCTTGTTTTATTGTTTTTGCTTTGCTTTTGCATGCTCCCTTAGGATTCTTAGTCCAATTTAACTTCCGCTTAAAGTTTGGATTAGGATAGACATTAGGAGTGTAATCCATGCATGATAATAAGTAGGTTAGTTCCTTTTAACCTCAACTTTAGGTCCATCTTTTGCATACTAACATTAGGATAGAATTTCCTTTCGCATCCCAATCTTAGGGCCACTTTGCATGACAATGTAAGGACCGAGTTCCCTTTAAACCTTTTGTGCATCTTTCTCTCTTCTTATCTCAAAAACAATTTAAAATACTTAATAAAGATGATGAACGTTGTGCACCACAAGCCTTAAGCATATGGGAAGTGATGAGTGGGGGTCTCCTCTCGCTTGTCTAGAGTGTTTAGCATACATCCCGTCCGGGGGTGATATGTGACGCATTCGTTCCTATATCATAGTCTTTAGTGCAACATGAATCACAAAGCAAAATAATTCACTTCACTAAAACTCATAAACAAAATTCAAACCTTTTCATCCTTAGGGATTTGTGTTTCAAACTTATTTTCAGAAAGAGTGTGTTACTTTTCCGTTCTACCACAAACAGGCATTGACCCTAACTGCTGGAACGCGAACTTAACGCTGCTCATAAAAAACACTTAACCAGCCTGTGGTTTCATTACCCGAACTACGTTTGCTATGATTTCTCATACTAGATGAGGATATGTAGGCACAAGACGATGATGTCTTGGCGAGCAAACTTCCCCCATCACCCATAGTTTTTTAAACTACGTTGACTCTGACTTTCCCATTGCACGAAGGAATACGTAGGTATAGGGCGACGATATCCTATCGAGTCTCTTTCTTTTTCTTTGTTCTCGTTTCCGTTTAGTAGCTTTTAGATGACACACCATTTTATTAGATAACAAGCGTGGATCCTGTTGAGTACAACGGACGTGAGGGGTGCTCATACCTTCCCCTTGCGTAACCGACTCCCGAACCCAAGATTTGGTTGCGATGACATTGTATTTTCCTGTTCTTCAAGTTTTCTCTCGATCATTTCCTTTCTCTGCGTTTGGATAAATAACGTTTGGTGGCGACTCTTTTGTTTGTTTCCGTCGGTTTTTTCGCAGTTGCGATAACTGGCATCTAGCATTTTGGCGTAACTCTTCAGACAATTGATTCTAAGACACATGTCTTGTTCTTATAAACGTTCATTGTCCATCAAACAATTTTCTTAAATAATCTTGAATGAAAAAGTTCTGTTGGAATCTATCATTCTAGTGGAACCTCGGATGATTGATCTTGAGGTTTGTGTCTCATTCTCATCAAACATTCATCATTCATTTATAAAAAAATCATCAAATAAATCAAACTCTTTTTTTCTCGCTGTCGTGCAATCTTAAAAGCCTTTTCAAAAATAAAAGACATTTTGGCTTAAGATGATGCAAAGAAATGTTTCATCCAAAATTGTTGAGTTGAGATAAATGACGTATTCTCGTGAATGTTTATTTGTAAATCCATTCAATATTATGCAAACACCCGCTCCTCGCCTGTTTTGGGTAATATTTTTTTGTCGATTAATACAAAATAGATTTTGCTAAAATCGAACAACAAACAAACATTTTCTACCTGGAACTACGTAAGCTTTGAATTCTCTATTGCACTTGGAGATACGTAGGAGCAGGATTGTGAAATCTTGTCAGACCCTAATGATAAAATATTTTAGGTCCTTTCCTTTTTGCACCCTAATAAAAAATCTTATCGAGTTCTTAACACTTTAATAAAAAAAATCTAAAAACATTTCTCTTTTCTCTCTTTTCCCCCTTTAATAAGTAGAAGATCAGAAACTAACATCACACTAACATTCATTCAACACTAACTAAATGGTTCCCGTTGAGTACAACAAACGTAAGGATTGCTAATATCTTTCCCTTATGTAACCGACTCCCGAACTCAGATTTGGTTGCGATGATCATATCTTATCCTTTCTTTTATGAATTTTATCGATATTTTCCCTTTCCCTCTTTGGGAATAAATAAAGTTCAGTGACAACTCTGCTCAGTCTATCCCGCAAGCGGGCGATTACATCTCGAGAGGTTGTGTTCTCATTTTTTGAGGTACAACAGAATGGATTGGTATTGACAGGATCACCCCGTGTGATAGTTCTCTAGATCATTTTCAATGGTATGTAGTGAGTATAAAAGTCAAGTTCAAGAATGATTTTTTGTTACTTTTCTGGCTTGCAATGGTGCGGTAGATTTAGTTAATAAGAAATGATATTTTATTCAATGGAGGGCATAAGGGTGTTAATTATATTATTGTTTTGGCCAAAATTATCTATTGGGATTGGCTAGAGGCTATATCATATGAAATTATTTCTTATGATAGAAACAAATGGTTTGTTAATCCATTCAATTGTGTCAGTTGATTTTCGCTAAATCTTTATACATATGATATCTCTTTTTATTAGGACTGAGTACCCCCTGTACTCACATTGATCTAGACTATTGTATGTGTGAGATATTGGATCGAACTCTAGTATGGTCAAAGGGTAGCTTCTGATTCAACAGGAATTAAGCATGAGGTTGAAGTCTGTTCACATACTGTTGTCGGAGTAATGTGTGTTTTAGTCGAAATTTGTTCTAACATGCATTAATCAATATTGCTAGGTTTGTTAGCATGTTGAATTAGGCCTTACTTGTAATCCCAATTGTTTAAGTTAGCTTATACCCTAAGTTAGCTTCTAATGGGTAATTGTTAAAAAGCTCATTAGGTTAGCGTGCTATTTTTTCTTATAAATAGCATGCTAGTCTCTCATCCTGAATAAGGAAAAATAGGAAGATAAAATCCTAATTTCAAGAGAGAGAGAGAGAGAGAGAGAGAGAAGAGAGAGAGAGAGAGAGAGAGAGAGAGAGAGAGAGAAGGAGAGAGAGAGAGAGAGAGAGGAGAGAGAGAGAGAGAGAGAGAGGAGAGAGAGAGAGATTATTTTCTTGTAAGGTTCATAGAAAATACTATAGGAAAGGTGCAAAGGAGATCAGTAAGCATACTAAGTGAGACGATACCCTTCTACAATATTATTCAGAAGTATTGTTATAGCATGAAGCATACAATTATATATATGACTTGTAACACTGTAAGCTATAATTGCTTTGTAGTCATATATGTAGGCACACCTTAGCCAAACTGCGTAAACAAAAATTGTATTCAATGTTTTGCAATTTATTATCTTTCTCTTTTGTTACCAGTTGTTATAACACTACCACAGAAAACATTTATCACAACGGTTGGAAAATGGATGCCACCACACTGATTCAACCATTTTGAGGTAAGGTGTGATTGTATGCATGATACTTTTCACCACAAACATGCAATCATGATTGTATCTATATAGCGCACTACCTATCACAACGGTTACTTTAAACAACCATTATGATATTCTTTAATGCAACATATTTAACAACGGTTGTGCTAAACAACTGCTATGATATATAGACATGAGTTTATTACAAATGCTATGGAATGCTTATTTTGCCAAGACTCACTAAACATATAACCTTTCAATCTGCACTAGAACATTATAATATGAAAAATTACATTATATTAGAAGAACAAGTTCACTTTTAATGCTAGACAATAGTTTTTCTACTCCTTATCTGTATTTTTTTCTTTGACAGTAAAAACTTAGTTTAATGATCCTAGTTCTTCAACCGCCCATGCCTTTACCTCTATCTCTTTTTGAAAAATATTATTTACTTTGCAAATAAAATTAGAGGTGGAGAGAGAGGTGGTTGAAGATATACAATCATTAAACCAAGTTCTAACTGTCAAAGAATAACATCCAGTTAACCGTGTGAAGAATTCTTGTCAAAAATTGAATGTGTACTTGTTTTTTAATACAACCTTATCTATCATATCATAATTTTGTAATACTGTTTGGAAAGTTAGGTATTCGGTAAGGGATTGGAAAAACACTCAAACCATATAATATATAATAAACTCATCTTTTAAACAAATATTAACAACAACATTCATCAACAATAAATCGTAAACAAAAAACACGATACAACAAACATATCAAGTCATAGAATGTTTCACAAATATACCTTATATGTCTCAAAATGGCGTGTCAACAATGAAATAAGGATGAAGCTAAAGTAAGAGCCGCAAACTTGTGTATATTTTGAATGGATGTCATTTTGGATCTTTGACACAAGTTTGCAACGCCAACTTTAGCTTCGCTCTCTTTATTGAAACAAACATCCATACCTATAATTCAAAACAAGAAGAAATTCAAACATCATGAAGCAAGTTATTGAAACAGATTTGAAAAAAAAAACTATAGAGAAAGCGAAGCTGTAAGTCTCCATTGGCTAAGATTTTGATGTTATGGTTTCGCTTTGGGGTTTCCATATGAGAGAGACGAGTGACAGAGTTGTTAGGGTTTTGTTTTGAGAGAAACAAGTAAAAGAGTTGTTAGGGTTTTATTTTTAAAGAGACGACTGCTACGTACTGAAGCGAGATGTAACTTCACTTATACATAAATAAGTATCACATTTCATCACAGTTGAAAACAAAAATCATGGTGATATACAAGGTCAATCACATTTTTATCACGATAAATGGCTAATTGTTGGTGTTGAGATTCGAACCATTTCACTCTGTGTACCTTTCACTATGGTTGCTACATATGACTGTTGTGACATGTCCTTTAATAAATACAAAAAAAAAAAGCGCCAAAAAATAAACTATTGCAACATTTAACACTATGATCGTTGTAAAATTGGTTTTACGAAAGGTCTATTTTATAGTAGTGTAATAAACGATATCATATAGATATTATCCATAGTATGAAATTTAAAATTTCAAGGATTGATAGAACAAGAAATTTTGGATTATAGTACAGGAAGATTAAGGGTTTGTTGTCTCAACAAAGTTTACAAAAGGTGATGCATGCGAAAAAATTGATAGAACATGGAGGAAACTAATTAGGTAGAGATGAAGGAGAATGTTATAGAATATATATGTCTATATGTATTAGGAGATGTAACGTATTGTATCATGGATTTGTAAAATCCATGTGATATTTGAAATAAATTTAAGAGCCAATATATGTCAAAGACGCTAACAAATAAACTGTTTGGGAAATCGTGACTATAAAACTTTAAAATGAAAAATGGATTATATTTGCAACAACATGTTAATACCTTCAAAATAATAATCACCAATTTGATGAGGCTTTGGGTGAAGGATAATGTCAAAGAAATGACACTTATTTTATTATGTTCGTTATCACGTTCTTATATCCAATATGTGATCGTTCTTACCTACAAGAAATATATTATCAACCTCGATGCAATTACAGCTACGCTTTTGTCTCATTCTTAAAGAAGTAAAAATATATAGTCTAGGAAAAGGTTTGTAAGTGAAGGGGAGCCATAAAGGGAAAAATGTTTTGGAAAAAAGGTATAAATCTAAGAACATAAAAACAACAAAATGCTTTAGTTTAAAATAAGTCATGCATTGGAAGAGGGGTTGTCCAAATCGAAAATAGGGTTCATCAAGTTCTTAAAATATGGTGCGCACAAATTACTCTTACAATGAATTAGGTATACTTTGTGTTTCATTTAGAAAGTTCATAAATCATGAATTCGTAATTGTAGATGTTCATACAATAATACGTTGCACCGAGAATGACTCACCATATTAAGTTTGGGAAGCTTTGGATTTATTTATTTATATGTTGATAAAGCATGTGTATCATTGGAGTGATACATATTAAAATGAGTCATCTCAGCATGGGATAATGGAACCTTATAATAGATATCTATTGAAGAGCGTTTGCAGTTTCAAGATGAATTTGTGAAATTGTTTTGTACTTGGGAAACAATATCACATTTGATTTAAGATTGTGAAACACAAAATTTAGGGAATCATGTATTATGTGCATTCTAATGTGCAAGGGCCTACAAGATATCCCTTTTATAGGTGGATTAAAATATTTTGTTGCTTTTATTTATAATTTTTCTTGCAAGGTTTGTTACTTGGATGTTTCCTTTGTATTATTAAACTAATTCGACAAGTGAAATAATCTTACATGTTGCTACCAATTTCTTAGAGTGTTCACTCTTAATATCTTGGTGATTAAACCTTTAATTTTAAGATAACCACTAATATCTTAGTGAATTTAAAATTAAGGTTAAGCTTATATTTATCGTAAATTATAGGCTTAAATGTATTTTTGGTCCCTCTAATTTGATGACTTAGTTCCCCATTTTCAAAATAAACTTTTGGTCCCTAAAATTTACATCACTTGAGATTTAGTTGGACCTCTTCAATTTTGCTTAGTTGGCATCCTCATTAATGTTGTTGCAAGTGTATTGTGAAGCCAAGTCATATTTGTTTCAGTTTTTTATTTAAAGTAATTGTTTTCTTAATTGTTATAATAATTTAAAATGAAATAAAAAATCATGTACTTATTTAAATGAAGGGAAATACATATGAAGAACAAGTTCAAGAACACAAAGAACACATTTTCTTATTCCTCATATTATCCCTCGAATCATCATCCCCGAACCAAAAATGTCTCGGAAATGTGTTAGCAACAATAACAACATATTCCATTTAGTGAGTTGCAAACGCAAATGTGGTCTTAATGCTCTATTCATGACGAAACAGACGGATGTGAACTAAAGTCGTTGCTTTTATGATTGTGGTATGTATAAGGTATGATTTTATCTTTGCTGATTTTAATGTTGTTTTGTTTTAAGAATGTCACCATTATTTTATATTATTTTTTCTAAATTTATGTCGCCAATTACATGGTTACAAGAAGTGTAGCCATTTTGTTTAGTGGGATGAAGAAATGAATCTTAAAGTAAAGGAAGTTATCTCCTCATTAATGAAAATTTTAAATGATGAGAAGTAGAAGGTTAAAGATGCAAACCTTAAAGATGAACATATGAAGACAAAAACGAAATTTTTGAAGAAGCAATTAAAGTTCAACTAGATGATCACCATCATTGTGCTATTTTCCTTAATTGTTTCAATACTAATGAAATATGTTTTTAGTTGATTAGGCATTATTTGATTAGGTTTAATTTTCTAAGATCCATAATGTTATTGATATATAAATTTAGTATTAGAAGGATCCTCAAGTGTAATTTGATTTGATTAGGGAATGAATTTATTTGATGAATTATGGTATATGTTATTTGAATGCCCTTGGCCAACAATTGAGTTTCAGTTAGCCAACAATGGCATGAATTTGGCCTGCATTGGCATGCATTTTCCTACATTTACCTGTATTTGACATATATTAAGCCTGAATTGGGTTGCATTGACATGCAGATTTTGGCAGCAATGCACAATACAATATTTCACATATAACTGTTGATAATGAATGGTACCAAAACGGCGAATAATAATGCATAATTCAACAAATAACAAAAAAGCTCACACAACACACACACACACACACACACACACACACACACACACACACACACACACACACACACACACACACACACACACACACACACACACACACACACACACACACACACACACACACACACACACACACACACACACACACACACACACACACACACACACACACACACACACACACACACACACACACACACACACACACACACACACACACACACACACACACACACACACACACACACACACACACACACACACACACACACACACACACACACACACACACACACACACACACACACACACACACACACACACACACACACACACACACACACACACACACACACACACACACACACACACACACACACACACACACACACACACACACACACACACACACACACACACACACACACACACACACACACACACACACACACACACACACACACACACACACACACACACACACACACACACACACACACACACACACACACACACACACACACACACACACACACACACACACACACACACACACACACACACACACACACACACACACACACACACACACACACACACACACACACACACACACACACACACACACACACACACACACACACATAATTAGAGGGGGGGGGACAACTAAATCCAGAGACCAAAACACTATTTTTTTTAAATGAGAGAAATAAAAATTAAAGATCGTCAAAGAAAGGAGATCATAGGTGCATTTAAGCCTAAATTATATTAGTTTTAAAGTTTCGAATCTAAATATAAACTATGAAGGGCAAAAATATCTAATCTCAAGCATTCTAAAATGTCATCGTCGTTTCAAAAAGTAAATCATAAGTCAATTATTTAGTGAACAAATGCATAAAAGTATTAAACAAATAAATTAGATAATTAAAATGTAGTGACAATTAGGAAAGATAGCTTTAACTCAATAACATATTTTTCTCGAATGTTAACTCATCCTTAACAAAATAGAGTTAAAGTAAATGTAAAAATTACACATAAAAGTTGATGTTGAGAAGTTTTAACTTTGTATCCTAAATTAACCATTGAGTTATCAATGCTTAGCAAAGTGTATCTTCCAATATACTGTCTCTAGTCTTTAATATAAGAAAAAAATTATTTTTTATATTCATTGAAAAATTAATGTATCTGAATAACATATAGTCCAGATACATTAACTTTTCAATGAATTTAAAAATTAAATTTTTTTCTTATATTATAAACCAGAGAGATTTTATGTAAATTTTCATTTCAAACCTTCTCCTATCAAAATCTAACGTTTCAACAAAAAATGCATAAAATTTTGTATCATTCATGTTTCACCGTAAAATATGGCGCCTAAGTGTGTTGAGATGGTAATTTAGAGTGTCAGAGAGTCAAATCTTACACTTGAGAGTAAAACAAAAGAAAGGAATTGAGTTTGACGTAAATTAAAAGCACCTAAAAATGATTTTTCCTAATTTGTATAGAATTGAGTTTAGATATCTTCGTGAAAGAAAAATAAATAAATATATATATATATATATATATATATATATATATATATATATATATATATATATATATATATATATATATATATATATATATATATATATATATATATATATATATATATATATATATATATATATATATATATATATATATATATATATATATATATATATATATATTGTTCTGGCCTGGGCCCCGGCTTGACCGGATAGGCCCAACCCAATGATACTTAGTTGGGCCCAATCCGACTTGGGCTACATCCGTCGAGCACATGGTTCCCGCTGGACAGACAATGACCCCTCTGCGGGTAGAACCTTCTCCCCTGTCGAGCAGAACAACGTGTCCTTCACACGTTGTTCACGTGCTCCCCTCCGCGGGAACACATCATCAACCAACTGCCCACCTCCGAAAGAGCAGGTTGACCCACTCTCCGGAGTTTACGGAGCAGTTGAATTAGGGCGAAGACCACGTTCTGCTCTTCACTACGCCATGTAAGCCCTAACAGTCACTTGGGTTGGGCCTGGCCACCCAACCCAACTCAAGTGGCCGTTGGCCCTGCGCTGGGGTTTCTCTATAAATACCCTCTTTCACAAGAGGGTCAGGTATTCTCTTCTTACCCTTTTCTGTATTTGCTGTCACTCTGTCCAAACTCTTACTTTGACATCGGAGTGTCTTGCAGGTACAACCCCCATCTCCTTCTCAACACCGGTGAACAGGCAGCAGATCAACGGCGTGTGGCAAGTCTATGGTCCCCTTCTGATCAGGTCAGATCATATATATATATATATATATATATATATATATATATATATATATATATATATATATATATATATATATATATATATATATATATATATATATATATATATATATATATATATATATATATATATATATATATATATATATATATATATATATATATATATATATATATATATATATATATATATATATATATATATATATATATATATTATTTAATTTAAAATTAATTTAATTATATTTGAATTTATAAAACTCCATATATGTGTAAAATATTGCATATGTGTAATGTAGCTTTTTCACAAAAGTTAATCATATTAAATAAAAAATAAAATAAAAACTGTACGAAATATTTGGTTAATAAATAAAATAATAGTGTAAACATATAATTGAATTCAAAAAATATTTATTTAAATTAAATATAATAATAACGTTAAATTTAAATTTAAAAATTAAGTAACTAACTAAATTGACTTTAAAAGTTGCATTTAAAGAGGAGTGATCAATATGATATCGATGGTACGAGGTCTACAACATGATATATCTTTAATGTTATAGGTCGAATCTAATATAATTTGAACACACCAAGATAGTTGATGCGTGAGACAAAAAACAATGATAACTGAAATAAATGGCATCAAGCAATATTAATAAATCTGTCAAGAATAAGATAAAAGAAGAGAACACAACTGATTTGTTTACTCAATTCAAACAAATCAATATACTTTATAGGAGAGGACAACTATTATATTCAATATACTTAAAAATTTACTGTTAGAAATAATTTATATTTTACAAAACTTAGTGACTCAGCTTTGTTAGAGGGTATTTTAGTACTTTAGTATGTTGCCTATGTGGCCCTAGTTTTCTGTGTATAAATAGACTAGTGGTAGATGTCATTTATAATTCTTACTTAAAAATTTTGTAGCCGTCATTTACAAAGTAGAAATATATTCTCTCATTCTATTCATCTCTTTTAACCTTGTGCACCAACAATTGGTATCTAGAGCTCTAGTTCAGATCCACGGGGAAACACAAGTGAAACAATGAGGCGTTGTATGGTTAATTTCATTTCTTGCATTCATGTTGAATCTTGAACAGAATCGTAACAGAATCACATTTTTTGATTCTGCGGGATTGGGAAACACTGTGTTTGGTGAGATTTGAGTGATTGCACAAGGTTGAAGATGAACGGAAACGCTGGTATGAGCACCAAGCTTCTAGTGTTTGATGGAAAAAACTGGACTCGTTGGATGATTTAGATGTGTGTACTGTTCGGTGCTCAAGATATGCTTGATCTTGTCATTGAAGGTTACATTCCAGTTGCAGCAAATGCAACAGAAGAACAAAAGAACACGCAGAAAGATACGAGGAAGAAAGATCAGAAAGCATTGTTCTATATCCATCAGTGTGTGAATGCAAATGTGTTTGAGAAAATCGTTGATTCAACGATGGCAAAGGCTGCATAGGATACACTGGTCATGTGCTATGGTGGTGACGCATCAGTGGAGAAGGTGAAGCTTCAGTCCCTACGAAAGCAATATGAGAATCTCAACATGAAGAACAATGAGAAGGTATATGAGTACATCTCCAGAGTGATTTTGATCACTAATAAGATGAAAGCTTGTAGAGAAACCTTTTTTGAACAAGTAATCATTGAGAAGGTATTGAGATCCCTTACTACTCAGTTTGATTACATTGTGGTAGCAACAAAACATTCTAAAGATCAGAGCACCATCAAAATTGAAGAGTTGCAAAGTAGTATAGAGACACAAGAGTTGCGTCTGACTAAGAGAACTTCTAAAAGGAAAGTAGAGCAGAAGGCTTTGAAAATAGTTTATGGTAAGAAGCATCAGAAACGGTCTTGGTCAAAAGGCAGGAGAAGATCTGATGGTGTTCAGAAGTCAGAAACCTCAACTTCTGATAGGCAGAAGAGTGCTCAGAAGGGAAAAGAGAGGTATGACAAGAAGAAGATACAGTGCTAATGTTGTAAGAAGTTTGACCATTCTGTTGTTGATTGATGGTCAAACAAGGAAAAGAAGTCAGAAGAAGCAAATATAGCCAAAAGTTTTATGATGAATCTGTGTTACTGATGGCTTCTGAATTTGATGATATGGATTTGACAGACTAGTGGTATATGGACACTGGCTGCTCAAATCATCTTACTAGAAATAATAAATGGCTTGTTGACTTTGACTCTGGTAAGAGGACAAAGATCATATGTTCTGATGATAAATACCTCAACGCTGAAGGTATGGGAAATGTCAGAGTTATTATGAACAATGGGAAAACAACATTGATTCAGAAAGTGTGGTATGTACCAAACATGAAAAATAATCTGATGAGTGTGGAGAAACTAATTGAGAAAGGTTTTTCAGTTACTATGAAGGACAATATTCTAAAGCTGTATGATTGTAATCAGAAGATAATTATGGAGTCAGAACAGGGAAGGAATAGAACATTCAAGGTGAATGTAAGAACTGCAGACTCTGAATGTCTTAGTGCAACAAGTGTTATGAAGGAAAGTGAGTTGTGGCACAAAAGATTTGATCATCTGAATTTCAGAAGCTTAGGGCATTTGAATTCGAAGAAGATGGTACATGGAATTCCTAAAATTAAGAAGCCTAAGAAGTCATACAAAGTGTGCATGGAAGGAAAGCAACCAAGATTGCCATTTGCGCCAGAAGTAGCTCCAAGAGCAAAGCATGCCTTCAGAGTAGTGCATTCTGATGTGTGTGGTCCATTTCTAATAACATCGATTGGAAGGAATAAATACTTTGTGTCATTTGTTGATGAATTCACAAGAATGACATGGGTATCCCTTATAAAGTTCAAACACGAGGTGTTTGCTGAATTCAAGAAGTTCAGAATGAAGGCTGAGAATCAGAATGGTCAGACTCTGAATATTCTCACAACCGATGGTAGAGGTGAGTATAACTCTATTGAGTTCAGAAAGTTCTGTGAGAATAATGGAATTGAGTATGAGGTTACTACTCATTATACTCCTCAACACAATGGTTTTGCTGAGAGAATAAATTGTACTTTACTTGATATGACGAGAAGCATGCTGAAGGAGAAGAAGCTTCCTCATACCTTATGGGGAGAAGCTGTTGCCACCGAAGCATATGTGCTCAATAGATGTCCAACGAAGAAGTTGATGGAAATAGTTCCTATTCAAAAGTGGATTGAAGATAAGCAAAGTGTTAGCCAACTAAAGGTATTTGGTTCTGTATGTTACAAACATGTTCCAGAAGTCAGAAGACAGAAGTTGGATGATAGAAGAAAATTAATGTTACTAATGGGGTACCACAGTACAAGTGCATACATGCTCTATTGTCCAGAAACTTATAAAGTTGAATTCAACAGAGACGTCATTGTAAAGGAATCACAAACTTGGGATTGGAACAAGTCTCAATCAAAGTCTGATGTGAGAACTTTTGAAGAAAGTTCAGAATTAGAAGTTTCTGATGATGAGTCAGAAACTGGAGAAGATTCTGAAGCTGGAGTAGACTCTGATGGTGATTCTGACTCTAAAGGAGACTCAGAAGGTGAAGATGATTCCGATCCAGATTTTGATGGTGATTCAGATTCTTGTGGTGATTTAGATTCTGGGAATATTCTAGACTCTGAAGGTGTTCAAGGTTCTAGAGGAGGTCGAACTTATGAAGAAAGAGCTTCTAAAGGAGAAGCTTCTGAAGATAGAACATCTGGAGTTCAAGCATCCGAAAGAGATTCTGAACGAGGTCAGAGGCTACAAAAAATCTGAAACATTCTGAGAAGATTTGCAGAGTTTGACATGCTACAAGACACTGAATTAGATTTTAAAGGAGAAGTTATTCAGTGTGTCATGTTAGTAGACTCTGAACCCATAAGAGGCTGTTGAGCAGAAAGTCTGACTGAAGGCCATGAAAGAAGAACTTGATGTCATAGAGAGGAAAAAGACTTGGAAGCTTATAGAACTTTCAAAGGACAAGAAAGCCATCAAAGTCAAATGGGTTTTCAAGCAGAAGCTAAAGCTAGATGGATCAATTGGAAAAAACAAAGAGAGGTTAGTAGCAAGAGGATTTCTGTAGAAACCTGGGCTGGATTATTCTGAAGTGTTTACACCGGGAGCGAGACATGAAACAATCATACTGGTGATTGCTATAGCTGCTAACAGGAATTGGCCTCTGATGCATTTAGATGTGAAATATACATTTATGAATGGTCCATTACAAGAAGAGGTATACGTGTCACAACCTCCTAGATTTGTTAAAATGAATTAGGAATGGATGGTGTACATATTACATAAAGCTTGAATGGATTGAAGCAAGCGCCCAGAGCCTGGAATCTGAAGATTGATTCATTTTTCAAGGAGCAGGGGTTTTAGAAATGTGAAATGGAGTGCGGTGTTTATGTTCAGCATATTTCTGAAGGCAATATGATTCTGGTGTATTTGTATGTTGATGACATACTGCTGACAAGAAGTTTTGAACAAGAGATAGCTAGGTTCAATAAGGTGCTGATAAATGAGTTTGAAATGACTGATCTCGAGATAATAACATATTTTCTAGGGATGAAGTTTATATACTCTGAGAAGGGTATCATTTTGTATCAGCTGAAGTATGAACTTGAGCTTCTGAAGGGATTAGAACTGTAAGGCTGTTATCACACCTGCAGATACAAATCAGAAACTGGATTCTGGTTCTGATGGTGAGGATGTGGATGCTACAACCTTCAAATAATTTGTTGGTTCTATGAGGTATATGTGTAATACTAGACCTGATATCTACTATGCATTTGGAATAATTAGTATGTTCATGACTAGACCTAAGTGGTCCCATTACCAAGTTGCTGTCAGAATTCTGAGGTATATCAAGGGAACTCTGAAGTATGGAGTGTTATTCCCTTCTGGAAGAAATATTTGAATAAGAACTTCTGAGTTATTCAGATTCTGATTGGTGTGGAGACAGAGCTGATAGAAAAAGTACTTTTGGGTACTTGTTTAAGTTTCTGGGAGGTTCTATTTCTTGGTATTCCAAGAAATAACCTGTTGTTGCGCTGTAAACTTATGAAGCTGAAAATATCGCAGGCGCTATGACTGCATGTCAAACTGTGTGGATTCTGAACTTACTGCAGGATTTGAATATTAAAGTTAATAAGCCTCTGAAGCTGGTGATTGATAACAAGTTTGCAATCAATCTTTCCAGAAATCCAGTGTTGCATGGGAGAAGCAAGCACATTGAGACTAAGTACCACTTTCTGAGAAATCAGGTTCAGAATGGAGTGTTATAAATTGTGCATTGTAGCACCCAAAAGCAGTTGGCAGATGTTCTGACGAAGACTATCAAGACTGATCAATTTCTTCGCTTAAGGGATGGAATTGGTGTTGTCAGTTTTGGGTAAATATAAATTAAGGGATGGTGTTAGAAATAATTTATATTTTACAAAGCAACTTAGTGGCTAAGCTTTGTTAGAGGGTAATTTAGTACTTTAGTATGTTGCCTATGTGGTTCTAGTTTTCTGTGTATAAATAGACTAGTGGTAGATGTCATTTATAATTCTTTCTTACAACTTTTGTAGTCGTTATTTATAGAGTAGAAATATATTCTCTCATTCTATTCATCTCTTTTAACCTTGTGCACAAACAGTTGCTACAAGAGATTACAAGATGAGTCAAAAGAAAATCGTTTTTCAAGTTTTCAAGAACAAACTCTATTTTCTACCCCGAGTGTCTCTCAATATCTTTACTTCTCAATATATGAATCACATAAATCCAATGTGTTTAGAAGTGATTACCAATTTTATTATTTATGTCCAAAGGTCTTCTAATTTTTAGAATAATGAATTTTAAAAATCCATCTATTTGCCTCTCTAATTAAGTTTCTCTAATTCAGATTGCATATCTCTCAATTTCATACCCAAAAAAGGATGAAAGCACATTTTATAGGTTTTAGGGGGAGAATTTTGAGTTTCATTGAAATCTGGTGCATTTTACAAAAGACACCAAAATTAATTATGTCCTTAGAACAAATCGTGTTTCAGGAAAATGCAGCACGTTCATGCAAAAAATCTTAATTGGCTTTAATCCAATCACCATAACTCTCCAGGTTGACTTTAAAATTGATTATGGTGCTAATTCACACATCAACCATCTTGAAGCTCTTTCCAAGCTTTAATTAATCTTCAATGAATTTGATCAATTCCAAGCAATGCTTGAACATTACTCTAGGAATTTACATCCAATTACATCCACTTTCATACAAATACCATTTTCTTCTAAGGTAGTCTCACAAGCACGTTCTTCATTAGTGAATGCATTTCATCATTCACCACCATCAACCATCCTTGACTCCATTTTCTTTTGAATGTCCCCCTGAAATTTTTTTGTTCTGAGTCTTCAACCCTTTATCTACATTCAAAACATAACAAATAAGTCCAATATAATTATATCTCTAAGTTGATACAATTTCTCTTCTACCCTATTGTGATTCAAATGATAATTAGGATTGAGTATAGATTTTCTCTCTCTAAAACAAGAAGTATGGGCCTTGACTTCCACCTTTTATCTAGTCTTCCTAATAGAAACATCCACCTCAAATTGATTCTTCTCCACCATAATTTCTAAATCTTTCACCTTTAGGTCTTCACTCTCCATCCCCATATAAGTCTCATTGAAACATCTTTTCTTATGATGAATTTGAATCCTTTAGGTTCCACATTCCACAACTTGTAACCATTAACGCCTTAAAGGTAACCAGTGAAGACACATTTCACAACTTTAGTATCAAGCTTGTCTTTCTTGATATACACAACCACCAAAAAGTTGAATACCTTCAAATTAAAGTAGTCTAGAAGTTTCCCACTCTAAACCTTCATAGATGTCTTGAAGTTTATTTTCGTGAGTGGACATTTATCGACCAAGTAAGCAATTATAGCAGCGATCTTATCCTAAATATTCTTTGGAAACCTAAATCTCAACAATATGCATTGTACCTTCTCCAAAATGGTATTTTTCCTTTTGTTCAGCTAGTCCATTTTGTTAAGTTGTGGCAACAACTCTACTAATTCTTGAAAAAAATCATTAAACTACTATGAAATAACCTACAAGTTATTGTCAGTTCTTTTTTTACTAACATTAATTGAACCCAAATTATATAGCTTGTTTTTTCCTAGAAAGTATTTACTAGCTGATACTGCATGGCCAATAACAATGGAACCATCTAAATTAGTACCCATACATTTTAGACCATTTAGCCACGATCCATACGCCATGTGAAGTTTTTAACACTCCATGTTCAACTCTAGCGCAATACCCTAGATCATCAAACATTCTTATGGAATTTTTCTTTTTTATATTATCGAGAACATACCTCATATTTCATTGAAGAAAAGCATGGTTTTAAAACATTTTAAGTCTAACCGTACAAAAACTATGAACTTTGAAATCCTTATTATCACTAAGTTGAACAACTCCACCTTCTTTCAACTCCAAAGTCTCAAAGTATTCTTTTCTTGGACACATGTGACAAGTGCATCTTATTTCCATGACCCAACACTTATATGTCTTCAAAATTTTCACCACTACTGTAACATCACTTTCATAACGATCATAATCTGAGGCAACTGCAATTTGAATAAAATATTTCTTGCCCTTTCCTAGGAAAATCCTTCTTGAAGTGAGCACTTTCATGATAACTAAAGAATTTTAATATTGATTTAAGAAAGCCTTTGAATTTTAACTTCACTCTTCTTTCATGATTTCCTTTTGAAGCACTCAAACATTCAGCATTATCGTGAACCTTCAGATATTTCATCATTGAAAGATCCTTAGACCTCATAGTCATGCAGATTTCATCCAAGATGATAATACATTCCTTACCATAAAGAATGGAGTCCTTGCAATTATGAAAGGATCTAGATAATGAGCTTAACAAGAGTAGGGTCTTATCCTCATCATAAATCTCCACTACAATATTCTCTAAGCCATTAATGATCTTGTGAAATCATGTCAACTGTCCAACAATGGATTTGTTTTCGACCATTCAAAATTAGTAGTTGTTGTTTCAGACACAATGTTTAATCCAAAGAATTTTTCATATGCAATAATTCAACTTTCACCAACATCAAAGTCGCAGTCTTCTCACTAGCGATTTCCCTTACATTATTATCTCCAAGGCATAAGATAATGACATTTTTAACCTTATCCACCATCTCGATTCTGTTTTCTTGTGTTAGCCTTGCATGCATTAATGCCTAACCCTTAAATGCTTTTATACATATTTATTGAGTTAATATTTCTTGCATTTTCATTTTCCAAAATACAAAATTGTTATCTTTAGAAAATCATTATTATTACAAAAATCAATGTACCATCGTTCGTTCAACGCTTAACCCCTTTGCTTCATAATGGATGTCATTTTTGTGAAATCTAATAATATATTACCACACCAAGACCTTCGATGCGTGGGACCAAAAATAACTGCAACAAAAATAAATGGCCTAAAGAAAAATTTATCAATCTACCAAACAGTGTAAGCAAATTCACACGAGCAAGAATAATATAAAAGATGAGAAAACATAGAAATTGTTTATTGAGTTTGATCAAACCGATCTATTATGAGAGAAAACAACTCTATAATTTCAAAATTTGCTAGAAAAAATTAGAAATTAAGTTATAAGAAAATAGTCTTTCAAATTTTCAAAACAATTTTTTCTACTCAAGAGTTTCATAACCTCTCTATTTTTCAATATACGAATCACACAAAATATTAGCAAATTTTTTTTCTTCTAATATTTTACTCAAGAGTTTCCTTAACTAATTAATTCAAGTAATAATATATAATTACAATGTCTTGCGATTCATCGTCTCTCTTTTCTCTTGTATTACTATTTGTACTAACACTAAGAAAGAAGAAATAGGGGAAAAAAGATAGTGGTAGGTCAAAACTTTTTCAATTCATCGACTATTTGACAATGATTTTTTTTTTTTGTCTCATTCCCTTAATCATAAATTGGAAACAACCAAAATAAATTGAATTATATTGTCCCTTTTCTATGTCTTATCATTCATCCATATTATTAGAAGTGTGTAATTTTCTTCTTGTGATACCTTTAAATACAAATTAGTACTACTATTTGACTTTTTCGCCTTTTGTTTTCTTTTTCAAAAAAATAGTGGAAGGAAGTTGAATTGATTGAATTTTGAAATCATACTAATTTTTGTGCATATGTAAGCTTTTTCAATGAAATATATCGTTATATATGTTTTCTAATAAATGTTTAATACTAATAGTGACCTAAACCAAAATTTTCTTACCTAATTAAGTCTATATTTTAAAAGCATACCAATAGGCTCCCATCTTAGGCTCTTCCTAAGCACCATTAAAGACAAGATAATTTATGATCAAAATTCAAAACCAAACTACCTTACCTTAGTTTTGGTTAAACTTACATCACATGCAACATGAATATTTTGGATTCATATGAATAATTGAAGTGTTGCACACAAGTCAACTCAATAGCACATGTATAAATAAATCTTATCTTTTTCCTTTCCCAATTTCATTCTAACCTATCTTAATTGTTTTCTCATTATAAATATAGCTAGTGGAGTGAGTATGGACCATGGATATTTCAAGTTCCAACCCAACAAATATGGACCACAAATTTCCTTTAGTACCCTTCATGCCTTTGTACGGGAGACAGCTGCAAAGTGGGCCATTGATGACGTTTTCGAATTGGAAAATTATATTAATTATTCATTAAGTCAAAAAAATAAATGAATTGTAATAAAAATATTGAAGGATTATTCTTAAATAGCAAGAACAAAATGAAAGATGTTGTTAGTATATGTCTTTCTTGCGTGTGTCGGAAAAATGAAGAGTAAAAGAAGAACTTGATGCATCCACTTGCCAACTTGACCATCAATCATCATGTCTTGTTGTCTATTTCATGTTACCAAATAAGTATATAAAATGCTATGAATTCAACATATTTTAATAGAAAATTAGACACTATACGTGGCATTTGTCTTTTCTCATTTTGGCCAAAAGTGATAAGATCAAACTGTTGTTTGTTAATAACTACTAGTCTACGGTGGATATATTATGCGTGTGAAGAGCATGAGAGAGCCACACGCTAATACATGTTGCGTTGTACTCATAATTGCTTACTTTTACTTTTTCCGCAGCTTTTTTTTATAACTATAATTATGTGCAACTAGTACTTAGAATTTTTTATAAGTATATATTAACAATAAGTTTAAGTTTAATATATGTTAATTAATATAATTAAGTGAATATATTAACAATTAATATAATTATATAAATGAATAATATATAATAAAATTAATTAATATTATTTATTAATATATAATTATGTTAATAAATTTTATTATTAATATATTAACAATTAATATTATTATGAATATATTAACGATTAATGCAATTAATATTAATTATTAATATAATTAACAATAAACAATATAAATTAATATTAATAATAAAATTTTATTATTTTATTATTATAGTACACTTCAGTCTCTCTGCAATGAGCAGAAAATTTGACTATTTTATTATATATGTACAATTTTGGCACTGTCACCGACGAAATTTTTTAATATTTTATTATTTATGTACAGTGTCGGCACTGTAATGAGCGGAATCTTTTAATATTTTATTATTTATTTATAATGTCGGCACTGATAAAAATATAGGTGTGGTGTGAACTATTTTTCACATCTATTTTAAATTGCTTCTATTATTTTGAAGATGTATCTTCGCCGCTGGGGGGAGTGATTTTTTTGAGAGAAAAATTGGCTATGGATATACTTTTCTAGAACATCTGTAGTTTAGAGCAACTACAGAGGGAGTTGAAGCGTTGGTTAGAAGGAGACATATCGTAAGGGGAAAAAATTAAAAGTATTACGTACGATGCCCGGTGTGGGTGAGTGCGAGTCAAGAATGATAAGGAAGCGAGAGAAATAACGTTTGGGCAAAATGAAATCGAACTGATAGTTGTAATCAGTTAGAGAAGTTGTGTTAAATGTTGTTTTTAAGTATTTTTATCTATGTTGATTTATGTTGTGTTATTTATGTATGTGTTGTGTTATTTAATGAAGTATAAAGTTGTTTAGTTTGTGATATTTGATTTGTAGCTATTGATATTTGGTACTCAATGATTAATGGTTTGGAAAATTGAGAAATTTGATATTAATCTGAAAATAATACATGATAATAAAATAAAACACTAACGATTACTTGTTCCCATATTGGGGCTCTGGGTTCTGTTCTAATACATGTGCTCATTGGGTGACCTTTCTTGTTCCTCCACATTCTTGGATTATGGCAAATTTGATCTCCTTCATAAACAAGTCAATATTCATCGTATGGCAATACTGAAAAGCTTGTGCTGTAAACCCCAAACAGGTTTGTAACCCTGTAAACGTCGGACAAAAGAGCATAAGCGTCGTGGCGCACATTAGAACATGCAGCGATAACATGTGAGCAAGGGACACGGTAAGCTTGAAACTTTCCGCAGTCAGACCAACCGTTTAGTAGGTTGACCTTATAATGTCCCATAGGCTTCCCCTCACCGGGGTCCATTGTCTCCTTCACGCGGAAAATATTTTTAGTGTAGTCAAAAATTATGTCTTGATGTGTGCTGAATTTTTGTTTCTTCTTTCATCACCTTGAGGTAGTTGTTTGTAAATGTTTGGCCAAAATTCAACACTACACTCCACTTTGCACCCCTTTCAGCGAATAATGATCCCAGTCTATAATATGTTGCACTTGCAAATGCTGTAATGGGCAAATTACGGGTGCCTTTAAAGATAGAATTCATTGACTCAACATGGTTGGTAGTCATGTGACCCCAACGTCGACCCCCGTCAAATGACTCGTCCACTTTTCGGCTGAAATATTGTCAATCCACCTTAAAGCATCAACATTCGCCATGCCAATTTCAGACCGGTAATATTGAAATGTTGGTTCGTTTAAAGCATACCCTACATCATACAAAAATTGTGAATTTTATAATATCTATAATAGACAGAGATATAATATATGCTTTTGACAAAGGTTTAATGTCACCAAATATACTTACCCATGTTAAAAAAAAATTTAAGGTTCATGTCCTTGATTTCTCTCATAAAATTATGCATAATGTGCCAGATACAATAAACATGCACCGATGGGGGATTATGCCAACCATTTTCCAAATTGTTGTATGAACTTTCAATAGATGCATGTCGGTCTGAAATCAAACATAGGTCTGATTGTGGCGCAACATACCTCCTCAAGTTCCGTAGAAAGAACCCCTAACCTCCGGGCGTCTCACCTTCCACAAGCGCAAAAGCAACTGGGAAAATATTGTTGTTGTCATCTTGTACCATGCATGCAAGAGGCACGTGCCAACATAAATATTTCTACCAGCATGCATTAGTATTTCTACCAGCAATTTTCTTCACATTTATCACCTTCAACTCCTATAAATACCTTATCATTTCTATTAAAAAAATTTATCTCATCACCAAAAACACTATCAATCTTACAAAATTCATAACTACCACTCTTACAAAATGATTTTGTTAACATTAGGAGAATATCATCGAGGAACACCTACAAACATTGCATTATATGTAAGTTTTATAATGTTTATAATGTTTATAATGCATCACATGTTGGTAATGTTTATAATGTTCATAATTATAATTTTTATGTATTTTGTTATAATGTATATTTAATTATAATGTTTATATGATTATAATGTTTATATAATTATAATGTTATATATAAAATTATAATGTTTATATAATTTATAATGTTATATAAACTGTTATAATGTTATATAATTATAATGTTTTTATAATTTATAATGTTATATAAATTGTTATAATGTTATATACTTTTTTTTAGGATGAACAAAACTTCAAACCACACTCACATAAATACATAGAGTCCGATGAGATTATGCACCCATATTTGATTCAAGCGGATTTCGATCACGTCATCAACATAATTTCATATGGAATTGATTGAAAATTATTCTCGCCTTGATAAAAAATTTCACTTTCCCACAGGTGAATGCATCGTTACTTTGCAGGATGTCCATATGTTGTTAGGTCTGTGTGTGGATGGGTTAGCGGTTGTTGGATCCACAAACATGGATTACAATATAGTTAAAGAAATATTAGGGGTGCCTTTGAAGGAAGGTGATAGGAAGGGGCAAAGCATTAGAATTACATGGCTAAAAAAATTTACTAAGCTTTAACATTGAACGAGGAGTCTCCTGAGGAACAAAAATTTTTTAAAACTAGAATATATATTTTATTGCTTTTTGCATGCTTTTTATTTCCTGATACTAATGGTAACAATGTACATCTTAAATTTTTACTATTATTATAATATTTAAATAAAATAAGTAGATATAGTTGGGGCGTTGCTACCAAGTGCATCTATACAAAAATTTATTTAAATGTGCTAAAAAATGTGCATATTTTTGCTGGTTGTGGCGTTTTGATTCAAGCTTGAGGATGGTCCAGAATGCCCAGTCTGGCACCAACAAACCTCAATCCATACCACTTTCCATATGCGACCAAGTAAGTATACAAAATTTATTTCTTTATATTTTTTATCTATAATTTTTACTAACTATTTATTTTATAAGTGGTCTGCATATGGTGTGAATTACGAAAAAAAAACCCTCATCACTGTGCTCCTTGATATCAGACGTTTTTCAATCATTTCGAGGCCGATGATGTACTATCTCTAAGACTTATACTACTATCATTAACGTTTATTTATAATTTTTTTAACTAATCCTTTTTTGAACTACATTACAGTTTCTATGGAGGTCATATCTTGGACTTGAAGATGAAGATCAGACTGAAAGTGACATGTGGAGTTCTACAACATTTATATTTTGTTTCACTTATGTTGAAATGCATCATTCGGATAGGGTGAAACTCCAATTTGGAATTCAACAAGAAATTCCTGGTCCACCTAGGTGCATGGAGAAGTACCACAAGAGTATAACGACCGAGAAATGGAAATTCGATAATTGGAGAGACCATAATAGACAAGAACGTCAACAATGGAAAAATCGTCGTCAAACCGTCCTACAAGGAAATGTCATGGAAAACGAATGTAAACCCAATAGAGAATACATGAATTGGTATAGATATGTGACAAATTTGTATCTATCACAAAATAGAAACTTATTTGACCCTCGTAAACAACCCACATCTTTAAACTTCCAACACACCAGACCATCATGTAACACCCAACCACAAACATTTAACACCCCACAATAAATATTTAACACCTAACCACAAATATTTAACACTCCACAGCAAATATTTAACACCCAACAACAAAGATTTAATATTCAACAACCTTTCAACCCAACCCAACAACAAACATTTAACACTCAACAACCTTTCAACCCAACACAACAACCTTATACCCCAAACCAACACTACCATCAACCATACCTATCATTTAACCCAACCTCCTTCAATAACCAACAACAAAACTCATCGTCTTCATACACCCAACAACAAACACAATCCACCACCCAATATAATCAATACTCATTCTCTCAGCCTACCCCACAAGAACACAACTACCGAACACCTCTACCACAAGTCCCTTTTTACCCCTCACAAACCATCACCCTTAATTAATCTCAATACCAATACTTATACACCCCCTACATGACTAACACAATGTCACCAACCACCCTACCAAATTGGAGTAATGAGGGAACAAGATTAAGTTATGGCAGTGCGGCGGCGATACCAGCTGTGGACGAGTTTAGTGATGATATGGTCGCTGAATTCATGAATCCTAGGAATGATGCAGGACCTTATACTCAACATACAAATGTTGATGACAAACATACAAGGTCCACCCGAATTGGACAGGCTCCAGATTTGGAACTCACCAACGCTTTCATCGACCGGATCAAAATCAAGGATAAATAGGGGTTTAATATACTTTTTTTTATTTCATGAATAAATAAATATTTATTTCAATTAATATTCATTTTATTTTATTATTATTTTATTTATTAGTTATATATAGTCTTAATTACAAAATTGATTAATTACCTAATTAATTTATTTATAATTTTATAATAATTATTTATAATTATTATATATATTTATTATTTATTATTATTATTATTATTATTATTCATAATTACTTATTTTTAATAATTGTATTTAAATTAATTAAAACATAATTTTTAAATACATTATTAATTAATTAAAACATAATTACAAAAATTAATATAATTAAAATTTAAAAAATTAAACCGTGGTCACTGCCGCCCATTAAAAAGATGACACCTATGCATTTTAAACACTGTCGCTCATTGAAAGGGTGGGACCCTTGTCACAAAAACCCAATTTTTTTAAAAGATCGCAGTTTGGTATTTTTGGTGAAAACTAGAGTAGTTTGGTATTTTGCTTCTAAAAGTGTGGCAGGACAGAAATTTTTTCACAATTTTAAGCTATCAACATTATTTCAAGAGAGTATAATGTTAGGCTCATATAAAATTTGAACTCTTCTATTAAAATTAAGTCAACTTTTGCATATTATTATTATTATTATTAAACTCTTGGATATTTTAGATTTCATAGTATTTCTAATCAACTTCGTAGCTTTGTCGTCGAGGTTGAGATTTGGGTGGATGATATGTTTGTTTGAAATCTTCGATTGAGGAGATTATCTTTGTTTATGAGATTATCTTTGTTTATGAATAGGAGTTAGTCACCAATTTGCTTCTCCTTATCCAAAATGTGACTCCAACTTAAAATTTTAATAGATGGTGGTGTAAACATGCTAAATATGGTGTTTCAATTTCATAGGCTTATAGTGCCCTATAGAAAAAGAATCTTTATCTACCTTTAAAACATACCTAAAGTAGACTTGATTCTACCCTTCATATGTGGTAGTTGACCTCATTCTAAAGTTGTTGTATTCTCTTGGAAGCTCTTGCATGACAAGATACCCCCTAGAGTAAATTTTTTTAAAGGGAATACTATAGTTGATCCTGGGGTGTTTTGTGTGCCTTGTGTAGGGGTTGACTGAGTCATTTTTATTATTTTTTTCATCACTTTTGCGTTGGAGGTTTCTCTACGGTATATGATATTTAGATCGTTAGGGTGGTGTTTTGTTCTTTCTCGAGATCTTCTGTCTCTTTTTGAGTTATTTATTTAGTTGGGCAAGGTAGATAGGATTATAGGTGACTTATTCATAATTTGGCACTCAGTAGTCTGGTCTCTTTAGAAATCACAAAATGATGTTGTTTTTATAGATATAAATACTACTATGAAGGAATTGCATGATTAAGTTCATATTACTCGCTTGAAAATGACTTCTTCGTGGATTTGCCACTAGCTTATGTGTTTTTATTGGTTGGCTTGGCAATCATATTCTTTATCTGAGTCAATGGGATTTTGAGAGCTTTTTTAAGTATAATTATATGCCATTAATAACAATTTTAAGTTATTAACATTATTCCATGAAAGTATAATGTTAGGCGTAATATTTTAACTCCATTGTACTAAAATTAAGTTAAGATTTTCCTATTAAGCGCACATAGTATATCATTATTATGACTTTTGTTAATATTAAATCACATTTATTATGATTATAAAAATAATTTGGGTTTTATAGTATTTTTTTTATTACCTTCATAGCTCCGTCGAGGTTGGAATTTGGGTGGATAATGTGTTTGTTTGAGATCTTCAGTGGAGGAGATTCTCTTTGTCTATGAACATGAGTTTGTCACTGTCATACTCTAAATTTTACCCTTAGATTCTTTTATCTTTTTCACATCATCTAGGTCAATCATATTGCATAACTAACCAAGTTATCATATATTTTTTGTTTTGTTTCGCTTGCGAATTAGGGTTTGTTGCAAAAGGTTCAATGGATGGATGGATCAAGGTTTTGGATAGATCCTCAACCAAGAAAGTTCTCATACTCCTAAGGGACCTCTCTTACTCAATAGTCCAATGCAATATGGCTTCATCATAAGTTCTTCGAGGCTCGGGTCTTGCAAGACTGAATCAACAATCAGGCAAGATTATCAGGTCAAGGGTGTGTGCAATGTGGTTTGAAATTCAGTGGAAGTTTGACTTAATCTTGGTCAAAAAAGAGGTTTGTTTCAGTATCAGGTTATCAGACTATGGCAAAGACTCTGAATTAGGGTTTTAGTTCTCATCAATGTTATTATTTCATCAGTGTGCACTCAAAGCATAAAGATTAGGGTTTCTCACCACTTGTGTTTATGATCGACAAGTGTCGTTCATGTTGAGTTTCACCTGAGGCTAGCAGGTTAAGTATGCATGCGCAGTATTGTTTTAGTTGGATGTGATATGGTTTTGGTCAGGAAAGTGGAGATTGTTTCATTCTTTATGTTCGAAGATCATTAAACTATAGCTTCGTGTCAATTCATGTTGTTTGTTGAAGGTACAGAGTCGTCAAAGGTCAAAGCAGTTGGGTTATGTGTAAGTACTGATTGTTGGTTCAGGTTCTTGTCATTGATCCAAGGATTCACCCAATTTGTTTTTCAATTGAATATCATGTTAAGATGAATTCGAGGTTGTGATGTTGTTCAGGAGTTGTGGCGGTCAAGTGCATTTGTCGAGATTTCAGGTGTTATTCAAGTTTGGAGGCACATTACCTTTATTCATACTCATTTCTGTAACCATCCACTTTGTTATTTATCTATCTTAATTATCCATTTTCATTACCCATTATTTAAGACCAAATATCACTTACCATCCATTATTTTTTATCCATTTCTAAGGCTATTTCATCCAATTATCCACAAAATAAGTTCATAATCCATTTCCATGACCATTTTAACCCGACACTCATTTACTCATATTTTATCAAAACACATTTTCATACCATTTTTTTTACTTCCATATTCATTATACAACAATCAATCAAGTCATTTTCATATTTCTATTCATAAATTCATTCTATGATAAAGCCCATTGTCTTTTTTTTACTTTACAAAAGTCTACAAAAAATAAATACAAGCCCAAATACATTACAATATTATTATTACATTTTTACAAGAAAAGGTAAAACAAAAAAGGAACATGAGTTATGCGCATCACTAGCCAAAACCTCCATGCGTGCTACTACAACAAAACAAATATCATAAGACAATTTTCTGCAACCATGCCTAACACTACCCTGCATCAACCGTACCACACACATGGTACAAGCATGTCCTACCAAAGAAGACTTGCGCACAACACTCCAAAACAACATTCAAAAATCTGTAAAAACATGCTACCGATACACATAAAACCTACTATCAAAACAGGCAAAAAAACAAAACCTGCTATCACTGCTCCAATGCCAAAACGCTACACTTTCACAACCATGGCAATAGCAGAACCTGCATTGAAAGTGATATTTCATAAAACTCCAAGACAAAAGACCAGCTTAAAAAAACAAGTTTTGGTTTGTCTTAATGGGAGGAGAAAAACAGTAGAAAAAGAGGAGGACACACATAATGGGAAAACAACAATAACTAAGGAAACATACCACTTCATATCTCCTCACCTTGCCTCCAATAAAGCATACCATTTTAATTCGCTTCCCTGAACTCCATCCATCGTCGTGCAACTTTGATAAAACACCATTTGTGGCTCATGTTTTGGCTACCAAGTTGCTTTCAAAAAACAACCATTGTCCACCATTTTTTCAAACACAAAAGCTTTTGTTCCTCCAATCATCCCCATTACTTCACATTGACATAACAAGAACCAGAAACCCTATGAATTTTCATTCACTGTGAACAAACTTTCACAATAAATGCAACATAAAACACATTAAAACCTTCATACATACCTCTTCATCCTTCTTCCTTCACAAATCGGCCTTAAACCACAACAACAACACAACAAACCACCATGCTTAATCGAACTTTTCTGCTCTTCCCTCTCATTAATAAACCCTTATTGTTACGAGATGGAGAAGGTGTATTGATTATTGCAGGTTAAATCTAGCCACACGGAAGGACCATTTTCCATTACCATTTATGGATCAAATGCTTGAAAGACTAGCTGGACAAGCCTACTATTTCAGCCTGTCAAGAAGAGAAGATGTCAAGAAGAGCCATATAAAGAGCTTGAAAGATGGAGAATGGATCTTCTCCTCGTGGAGAAAACTATTCAACCCTGTACAGTCAAATACAGGGCGCAGGATCATTATTTTCAATGGATTTATTACTTATTAATCTTTACATAATTTATGTTTTGTTTTAGAAACAGACAAATAGGAAAGTGATATACAATAAATAAAAATTTTTTAACATAATTTTTAGTTACCATTTTCTAGAAAAATGCAAAAAGAAAAACACATAATGGATAACAAAAACACCTTTTATTTATGATCTTAAGATTTGAAATAAAAGGTGCCCGAACAAAGTCACTTTCACCTTGGGCAGAGTGAAATGAATTATTTGAAAAACAAAAAACAAATTACTTTGACAATTAAATGACACTGGGAACATCAACAGGAGTCCAATTTTGGATAATTTGTCCATGCTTCACAAAGCAAATCCATTTTGGATTTAAATCATCTTCACTAATGGCAATAACAACTTGATTTTTAGGGTAAATAAAACCATCACTGGAACACCTCTTGAATAGATATGATAACAACTTCATGCTTTGATGCTCTTTTAGTGGCATAAGGTGAGAATCTTAAACCAACTTTGTTGTTATTCTCGAGGAGCTTAACAATTTGTCCTTAAACTTCTGCTTGAACACTTTTCACAACATGTTGTGCGTCTTTCCTTAAAGTAATAGATGACCCGTTCTTCTATACAACATTGACTATATCAACGGCTTGGAACTGAATTCCAACAACTTCCTCATCTTCCTTACGCTTAGTACTGACTTGTAGAATACCTTGGTCCATCGAGCCCTGGATATCTTTCAATGCACACCCATCTGTTCCAAATCCAATCCCATGGTGGTATAAATCTGAAGCTCACTGTGATTTTCATCAAGGAGCATTGGGGGTGATCTTGAATCTTGTTTCTCGTTGAAAGCAAAAGTTCAGAAGCTTGTCAAGTATGGTCTTTTGAAGTTTCGAGATGTCAGACCTAATGTGCAAGCTAATCCTCTACCAGAACATGGTGGACCTTCTGTCAGCATGGTAGAAGTTTGTCTTGAAGAGTATTTAATTTATGATGTTAACGTGGTGAACACTACTTTGGTTGATGTGCATGTCAATTTGTGCAAGGTCAGTTTGTTCAAAAGTGGCCATTCAGATTGCCAGTTGTGTGAGCAAAATCTTAAAGGGTGTGCGTTGGTGTTAGATGCCCAATTTTGGTTGTTTGAGTTATCAGTTGTGGGCATTTTTCACTCATTTTTGTCAAGAAAGTGTTCAAAATCACTCTTGCTTTGGTTGGTTTGCAACTTTGTGTGAAAATATCTTGGTACCGTTAATTTGTGTGTTATTGTGCAAGAATTAGGCATGAAAGAGGGAAAATTTAGACACATGAATGATGGCAAAAAAAACCAAGAAAGCAAGCAAACAACAGCAAGTTCGCTAGGCGAACTTGCCAGCGAAGCTCCCTCTGAAACTTCACAAAGTTCGCTAGGCGAACTGTGTAGCGAAGGCCAGGAATCAAGGCACTGTTCACAACAGAATGGAAAGGGCCTTTAACTCGCTAGGTGAGGGAGGCAGCGAAGACCTTGCTAGGCGAAGAAGCAACGAGTAGTCAACGAACAGTCCAAGACATTAGACAGAGGCAAAAGGGCAATAAACTCGCTAGGTGAGGGAGGCAACAAAGACCTCACTAGGCGAAGAAGCAGCGAGTAGTCAACGAACACTCCCAGACTTTGGACGGAGGCGAAAGGGCCATAAACTCGCTAGGCAAAGTTCACATCGAAGGCTTCGCTAAGCGAAGGATTAATCACCTAGCGAACATTTGGAAACTTGTCTGGGGAGAGTTCCCAGGACACAGGCACTTCAGGTGGCATTTTTGGGGTTCGCTAGGCGAACCACTTTGTTCGCCTAGTGTTGCGGTTAGAATAGGATATCAAACTATTAATTAGTTTGAATCACAAATATTTAGATTCACAACCGGTCTTTGATTTATCCGAAGGAAAAGGTCAAAGAAAGAAAAACCAAATATTTGCATTGTAAATAATGCGAGGGAGAGACTTAGGTAAGGGGTTGGTAAATCTTAAGGAATGTATTAGCACCCTAAACTTCTGTAGTACTCTACAGAAACGTTTTGTTCATTTTTACTATTTTTCTTTATTATTTGATTGAGGGTATATACTGAGCTAAGGGTTAAGACTGGCAAAGAGACCTAAGGGTTAGTCCTAAGTTTACTCTCCAAGACTCGCATCTTGTGCCTACGTATCCGAGGTAGGGGATGAAATCAGAGTAATCGTAGTTCTCCTCAAAAGAGAGGTTAGAAAATTCTTGACTATGGTCAAGGTTTCGATGGGGAGTAAGCATTTCTTAAGGAAACGTTTACGCGGAGTGCGGAGACTCCTATTTCTACGTTGAAATAGTTTAAATTGAAATTAGGGTTAAATTAGGTGTTCCACGACGGGAAACCCTAAAACAGAGTACGACGACTCTTTGACCTAATGCTAGGGTAAAGGGCATATTTGTCCATGGCGGGAAACCTAGGTGATTAGGGTTTTGAAATGGTCAAAGATTAGGGTTATTGACTCGGCGGTCGAACAGCTAGACCTAATCCTTCGGAGGGTTTTAACGGTAAATGATGAACGACAAACTATTGCATGGCGACATGGAAATAGAGGAAAATGTGAAAGCAGAAAAAAAAAAAGTACAATGCGACGATTACTCGCATAAATTAGAATCATAAAAAAGAAGAAAAAAAACAGAAATAAAGCAACGATAGTCTCGCATAAATTACAATCCAAAGAATCCAAGAAATATAAAAGCGACGATGTCCTCGCATAAGTTACAACCATAAAAATAATTACAGAAATAAAAGGTTAGCAAACCCGGACGAATAAGAAATAGTGTTAGGAACGACATAAAATTAGACAAAAATTAAATGGGCAGACGTTAGGATTAAATTAGAAAATAAACATTAAGAATTAAAGGCAAAAGGACTAGGAAATTTAAAATTAAGAAAGGTTGGAATTTTGGAACAAAAGTTTTATAATTCTAAAAAGATTTTCATGAGGATTTTAAATTAGAAAAGAAGAAAATTAATTGTTAATTTTGGAGAAAAGAGTTAGATTTTTTTATAGTTAATTTTAATAATTAAATTATTGTCTTTATTTTGAAAAAGAAAGTATTAGGTTTTAAGAAAGGTTTTTAGGAAAAAACATGGTTAGGTTTATTTTAAAAAAGTTTATTTTAATTTTAAAAAATATTAGCTTTGTTATTAAAAGGTGTTAATTCTAAATTATAAAAAGGTTAAGTTTTTAAAATTATAAAAGAGTTATTAAGTTTTAAAATAAATGGGTTTAATTAAATTTTTATTAAAAAATTTAAATCTGTTAAAAAATATATTATTTTTGTATTAAGTTTTAAGAATGATTTTTAACTTTAAGAAATGATTTTTAAGTTATAGTTTGGGTTTACTAAATAAAAAGTGTCAAATAATAAATTAAAACTAACATACTAATTACTAATTACAACTATTAAAAAAAAAGATAAAATAAATAACAAATAAAATAATAAATGAAAATAAATGAAAAAAAAAGGAATTAATAAGAGTGGGGAAAGGTGGATCATGTTGTTGTGTTGTTTCTTTAAGGTTTGGAAAAAACCCTTTCCCTTCTTCTTCTTCCCAACCGGCGGCGGCTCCTCCATGGATGGCCTTTTTGAAACTTTCCTCTTCTCTCCTGCTTCGCCTTCGTCTGTTCATACCTGAAATCAAATAAAACAAAACTAAACCCATTAATGTCATAATCTTACGTTTTGCGTTTTTGATGATGGTGTTTCGACGGCGAGGTGGTGGTGTTCTTGGTCGGTGATGAAGCTTCTTCTGAGGCTCTTTGCTTGGTTGTTGTCCGCCGGTGGTAGTGAGACTCTAAAGGGTCCACGACCGCCGTTGGATGATCCTTGTTGGTGGGTCTTCTTAGTTTTTCTTAAAACTCTCTTGTTCTTCTTCTGATGATCTGTTCTTGATTTTCTGATGTTGATGAAGTTTTTATTTTTTCTTAAATATCACTTATGTTTATATAGGTATCAAATTAGGGTTAACTCTAACCTAATGCCCATTTTAAAGCCCAACTCAAATAATTATTTAAAACTAAATAAAAATAAAATAAAATAAAAATAAAATTAAAACTAGTAATTCTATTTATTTATTTATTCTAACTATTTAGACAAAAAATAAAAATAACTGGAACTCAAATAAATAAAAGTCGGACGCTCAAGTGCTCGAAAAAATAAACCGAGTACACTAAAATGATCAGCGTAAAATATACGACTCGGAAAAATACAACATTTGATCAAATTTTGAAATAAATTTTACTCGATAAAAAGATTTAAACTGTCCAAAATGCAACCGAAAAGTGGTCGAAAAATTTAATTGAGCACGTCAGGTTAAACTACAAAAAACGTAGATTAATATGAATGACGTTTGCAGGCTCGA